>VDFB02270651.1:67398017-68021505 GCA_007258455.2 Sequoia sempervirens
TATTAGGGGATATTTCAATGGTCTCATCCATGTATCCAACAATATATTCACAAGTGGGAGAGGTAGGGGAAGAGAAACAAATAGGATTCTCATAACTCTCATTGATTGGATCTTCTAACACCATAATATCTTCTTCATAAATAGGAGAGATATTGGGAGAAGAACAAACTTTATTGTCATGATTGTACAAGATTGTATTCTCTTTCACTAATAAATTCTCATAAGTGGGAGAGATGTTGGGATAATGACAAAAATGCTTGTTAATGATCTTTTTCTTGGAATACTTGGAAACGAAAGATACTAACATTGTGTGCCCAAAAATGAAAAGTACTTTTATCCAACTTATGCAATGCTCCAGGAATGTAAACATTGTGTTCCCAAAAATGAAAAGTACATTTATCCAACTTATGCAATGCTTCAGGAATGTAAAAATTTTGTACCCAAAAATAAAAAAGTACTTTTATCCAACTTATGCAATGCTTCAAGAATGTAAACATTGTGTACCCAAAAATGAAAAGTACTTTTAAATCCAACTTATGCAATGCTTCAAAAATGTAAACATTGTCCTACAAATTTGATGATTTCCAATACTAAAATAATTTTGGAATGATTTAAAATGGCTACACTAAATGGATGATTAGACCTAATGCATAAAATATAAATTCCTAAAAAATTACCAGACTGAAACAATGGTTGAACAACAAATTTGGAAAGTGCAGAAAACCACAAAAATGCTCAAAAAAGTTGGTTTTTATGGGCCTTGAAGGACTCATTTTCCCATGGTAAAATGGGTATCTATTCAGGGTTTTTAAAAATGAAAATTTTAATTTCTAAGTTGTTCTGTGTGTTCTCTATTCTAGGTTGCAAATTGGTACTTGTAGTTTCAGAATTCTAGAAAATTAGAGTTAAATGCAAGTGTAAAATGATGCTAAATCAAAATCAAAATGACCTGTTTTTAAATGCAATTTTGATCCAATTTCCTAATTTAAGTGACTGAAAGTATGCTATTATGTAAATACTATGCAAAATCAATCTAACATTATGCAATTTTTGTTGAATTTTTAGATTTAAAATGAGTGCAAAATGCAAGTTTACGCCTAAAATGCAAGGCACCTTTAAGCCAAATTTAGAAACCCTAAATGCAATGAATTAATTCAAATCCTAGATCTAGGGTTTGAATTATCTCCAAATCAGAAATTAGAATTCTCAAAATGTCGGGTTCACCATAATAAAACATAGAAAAATAGGTTGGGGTCCAAAACATAGGGTTTTATACTAAATTTGGAATGTTTCACCAAACTTACTATGAATAGATGGAAAAATGGGGTGTAATGAACCTAACTATTTTTTGTTTCTTTAAGGAAATGAGATCCTCCAAGATAGAATTAAATTTTAGCCCTTAGGTGAGTCAATTTTATGGAAGATCTAGCAATTTCCTTTATGTGTGTGTAAACGGAGGTAAAGTTCAAACAACACTTTTGGGAGATGGAAATAAAATAGAAAATGACCTCAAATCTATAACCTAAGACCTGATTCATGTAGATGAAGCATAACTCTAGTTGAAACAAACAATTTTTTGCAAATTGGATGAGTGGAGGACACTTAAAACTTACCTCAAAAACAGTTGCAAAGTGTCTTGTTTTGTTGCAAAGTGTTGTAGCTTTTTTAGCATAATTTTTGAGAGCCTCTAAAGACAGATATGAGATGAAATTTCCTACTAGTTTCATGTGAAAATGATGAAAAATGAGCTTGGGATCTGAGTTTTTGTGACCTTGAAAACTTTTCTTGCAACTTTGACAACTTTTGCAATTTTGCACTTTAGAGATCTCCAATCTTCAATTTTCCTTGAACCTAAAATCTGCAAAACACATAGGAGGGAAAAATCGTTTGTTTTGGTGAATGGGGGTTTGCCTTGGTCAAACACCATTTTGGTAATTAAACCTTGAATTGAAATAACACATGAAAGGAATGATGAATGAACAATGCAATGTTGTAACTCACCAAACTCTTGAATGAAACCCTTAGAAATCTGAAATCTTGATCTTGATCTTGCATGAAATATCTTCAATGGATGTAGACCTTGATGCTTGAATCTTGAATTGATCTTTGAAATCTACATCACAATGTTAGCTCCAAAAACATGCATGATGCAAGAAGACTTTGATATGATGTTTGAGATCTTGATTGTTGCAACGAAATGCTTGATAAATCCGCTCTTGAATTCCTTTGATCATGAAATTTTCTCTTAAAAACTTGAATTAATACTCTCATAAGTTCTAGATTGCTTAGGTGTTAATTTGATGAAATATCCATGTATTTATAGGTATGTATCCTTAATTTCCCAAAAATTAAACATTACAAGTTGACATTCAAATTTGAATTTAGAGACATTTTTTTTTTATTCAAGGGGTAAACGCTTTTGACCGGAGCTATGAACCGGATACAACCATTCAACAATAACACCCCAACGGGGTTTGAATCTTGGTGGCAAGAACAACAATGCCACCTATAAACCATCACACCATGCCAATACCGGCGTGAATTTAGAGACATTAAAACACCACCAAAAACATAATTTAAATTTAGGTTCAAAGGCCTAGTGTGGACCCATTCGCCCATGGGTGAATGGGTCCCAGGTCCCTATTCCTAGGACACACATTTCTCAAGGTAAAGTGTTATGTGTTGGCATTAATTATTGTCAGGTTTCCCTTTCAGAAAATGTAATTTATTAGGCTTGTAGATGCAAAAATAGGTATATTAAGGCATAATTAAGTCTAATTTTAAATGAGCGGACCAAACAACTTAATAAAATGTAAAGGAGTACATTTTTCTACACTACAAATGGTATGTATTTAAGTTGTGTATATCCAAATTTTTAGGGTTATAAGTTTTCCACATCTAAAGATATTGATGACAAAGTATCGGGTTTAGTAGAGGAAGAGTTACAGTCGCAAAGTGCTTGTTGGAATTCTCTGCATTCCATAGTGGATGATCATTATGATTTACAAATTTCAATAATTTCTTGAAGATGTCATATGAGTGTGCCCTCTGAGTTTCAAGTGGTTTGGTGGTCCGCATGTCAAGTTGTGAATGAACAGTTGGTTCATTCAGTTGTTGCTTCACCAATTTTATTGTGTAGTGTCGACCTAAGGGTTTTAGGGTCATGTGATATTAAGTTGAGTATGAAGCAGATTCATAAGAGTTATTATAGGTCATGTTGACCTATTTTGGTGAAGGACGTGTTTTGGTTTCTTCCTGTAAGGTATGTATGATTAATTTTTGAGCTGATAGGTTATGGTGTCACACATTTTATCTAATTAGGTAAACCTAATTGATGATATGAGTGTTTGCAAAATATATACATGTATATTAAAGGTTAATTCAGTGTGTGTATTGTGAGATGTAATTAGTGATGATGATGTAGAAGATGACAAGTGAGAGTGTAAAGAATGAAGTATGTAAAGTTAGTTTACTAAGCCTAATTGGAATTGTATCTTTAACATATTGGAGATGCATTGTTAGCAATTCAAAATCTGGTAGTGAGCCACTATTTTCTATACCTTTTGTAATTCTGGAAGAAGTGATCTTTCTAGGGTAGTGATCCCTCTTATTTTTGAGATAGTGAGTACTTTAGGAAGTGAGCCTTCTAGCATTGAGCCTCCTATAATATGTTCTAACCGGTTATGATATATTTTGAGCTAATCCTCACTGTGTTTTTTCCCTTTCAAGGGTTTTCCATGTAAATTTGTTGTGATGCATGCTTCAATTGTTTATTTCCATTTCTAAAAGTTTAATGAGATGCTTTGAATGAACATTTAAGTTAATGAATTTAAGGGAATACTAATTCAACCGCCCCCCCTCTCAGTAGTCTGGGTGTTCAAAAACATTCACCAACCTATCCTAATGTGCTATCATAGTCAATTTAGTCACACAAGGTGTAAAAGAGAAAAAAAATTCTTTTGGCACCTTTGCATTGCTCTCAAATGAGGAATTTTATAATAAATGCATTCATTTTTGGTGCAATAAAAAAGTTTGGAGTTGAAAAAAAATTACTATAAAGGGACTCAATATCCACCTATAGGTAGGTGATATGGATTGAAAGAATAGGCAGTGAAAATTTGAAAACTTTTTTCTTTTAGAGATCTTAATAGGTAAAGAGAGAGTGAGTGGAGATATATAGAAGTAGAGAGGGAAGGTGAGAGATAGGTAGAGAGGAGAGAGAGGTTGAAGTGAGATATAGAGAGATATAAAGAGAGAGAGGGGGGTAATGAGGGAGAGATGGAGTAAGAGGTAGGTCGAGAGAAATAGAGAGGGGTGATAGAGATAAGTAGAGAGGGAGAGAGGAAGGGAGAGGTAGAGATAGAGAGGTAGGGATGGAGGGATGTAGGGAGAGGTAGGTAGACAAAGAGAAATATGTAGATGAGAGATAAAGACAATTAGATACAAAGAGAGAGAGGTAAGGTTGGAGGGATAGAGGGAGAGATACTAGAGAGATGGAGAGTGACCATATTACCTCTCTCTCTCTACTTCTCTTTATCTCCCATTTGTATCTTCATCTGTGTCTACCTACCTCTCCACATATCCCTCCAACCCTACCTCTCTATCTCCACCCCTCCCTTCCTCGTGCTCCATCTCTACTTCTCTCTATCTCCCCTCTCTATTTATTTCTACCTACCTCTCACTCCATCCCTCCCTCATTCCCCCTCTCCCTTTATATTTCTCTCTATATCTCTCTTCACCCTCTCTCTCCTCTCTACCTCTCTCCCACCTTCCCACTCACCCTCTCTCTCTACATACTTCTCAAGCTCTATCCATCCCACCCCTCCTATCACTCTTTCCCTCTCTCCATCCTTTCCTCTCTCTCTCTCCTTGTCTCTCTATCGAACCTCTCTCTCTCCTTCCCTCTATACTTCCCCTATCTCCCCTCACCCTCTCTCTCTCTACATACCTCTCACTCTACCCCTCCAACCTTACCTCTCTCTCCCCTTCCCTCTACACTTCCCTATATATCCCCTCACCCTCCATCTCTCTACCTACCTCTCCCTCTATCCATCCCACCTTACCCCTCTCTCTCTATCTCTTTATCTCTACTCTTTATCCCCCATCTCCATCCTCCTCTATTTATACCTACCTTTTCCTATATTCCTCCCACCCTAGCTCTTTATTTATACCTCTCCCTCCCTCCCTCCCTCCCTCTCCACTTCTCTCTATATCCCCTCTCTATCTCTCTTTATGTACCTCTCACTCTATCCCTCCCTCTTTCCCCATGCCTTTCCCATTAGATATCTCTCTACATCTCTATTATCTCTCTCCTCTCTACCTCTTTAACCTTTCCTCTCTACTTATCTCTATCTCCACTCACCCTATCTCTCTCTATAGAAAGGTAGAGAGGAAGATAGAGGGAAAGGGAGAGAAAAAATATATAGATAAAGAGAGATAAAGGGAGATATACAAATATATAGAGATATGGAGTTAGTAATAGAGAGGAAGAGATAGAGAGATATAGATGGTAAGATAAAGTGATAGAGGGAGAAATAGAGAGGGAGAGGTAGAGATAAAGGGGTGGAGAGAAAGAGGGGGAGATAGAGACGGGGAGATAGAGGAGGGAGGGAAAGTAGGGGATAGATAGAGAGATAGAGGTAGAAAAAAGGATAGATAGGTAGAGAGGTAGAGAGAGAAGAGTGGGAGAGATAGATCAATATATAGAGGGAGAGGGAAAGAAGGAGAGATAATGATAGAGGGAGAGATAGAGAGATAGAGAGGGATATGGAGAGAAATAGAGAGATAGGGAGATAAAGGTAGAGAAATATATGGATAGAAATGGATAGAGAGAGAGAGATAGAATAAATAAGAGCTTGAGAGGTGGAGATAATGAGATATAAATATATAAAAAGAGAGAGAAAGGGATATATAGATAGAGGGTGAAATAGAGAGAGAAAGGAGGTGATAGAGACAAGTAATAGATAGAGATATAGATAGGGAGGTAGAAATAGGGTGTGTGTGTGTATGAGTGAGTGAGAGATATGGAGATAACTTGATGAAGAGGGAGATTATATAAATAGATTGAGGGAGGGAGAGGGAGAGGGGGAGAGAGAGAGAGAGAGGGGGGGGAGAGATATGTAGATATATATAACTTGGGAAAGATAGAGGGGAAGAGAAAGGGAGAGAGAGAGGAGAGATATAGATAGAGGTAGAGTAAAGGAAAAGTAGAGAGATGGTAGAGAGGGTAAATGAAGGAGAGGGGAGAGAGGAAGAGATAGCTAAATAGATAGAGGGAGAGAGGAAGAGAGGGATATGTGTTCTCCTAGTTCAACTTGGGAAAAGATGTGCATATGATCAAAGACAAGAAGGAGACCTTTTATGATGATTTATGCAATTTTATTACTCTCCTTAGTACAAAAATCTAAATATTTCATTATTTATTAATTATTTAATGTTTCAAGTCATTTAGGATGATTATTGCAGAAAAAAATGAAAAAAAGACTTTGTATGCAAGAATTATAAGCATTTAAAATTTCAAAAATTAAGAAGGAAATTAAAATGATTATAATTACCTTTTTTTGCACAATCTATCACAATTATCACATCCATTATGTAGATCTCTTAATCACCTTTCCAATGCTTGTAAAATTGAAATTTTGATAAGTAACACAAAAGTTATGCTCATTTTACTAGTGTGTTCTTTTGGTCTTTTCAAAACAGATATCTATTTTTCTTTACAAAACAGATATATATTTTTCTTTTCAAAATAGATGTGCATTTTGAAAATATAAAATTAATTAAAATACTCATAGAAAACAGATATCCATTTTTCTTTTCAAAATTGATATCCATTTTTCTTTTCAAAATGGATATCCATTTTTCTTTTCAAAATGGATATCCATTTTTCTTTTCAAAATGGATATCCATTTTTCTTTTCAACATAGATATCGTTTTGCTTGCAAAACGGATATCTATTTTGAACACATAAAATTGATGAAAAATAATTCTGAGAAACATATATCCATTATTCATGGATATTCGTTATTAATGGATATCTATTTTGGTTTGGTATTGTGATCCTAAATGTTTTATCTATCCTAGAGATGCAAAAACAACTATAATGCAATGAGAGAAAAACACAAAGGGACACCTCAAGATTAGCCTAAGAAATTGATAACATAAAGAAATAAGATAAAACGAAGATTGTAAATAGATATACCTTCTTGTTTTACCTTCCCCTAATTAAACTAATTAAACTATGTGCCTAGATGAAAACAACAAGAAAGACTTTTAAAATTTGCACAAGCAGATGGCCCTACAAGCAAGCGTTAGCTGTTTTAACCACTGTTCTTCATCAATTACGAAAATATGCTCCAAAATGTTAGCAAGTAATCAAACTATTCCCACAAACAAGTAAGGTTAAGGGTTAAATCCTGAAAACAACAAAAAATTGAGACAAAAACGAAGCTAAAATGCTTGTTTTACCTTCCCAAATGTGTTGTTTAGGGCATATCCGACCCTCTGCAGTAATCAGGAGGGCATATTCTCCCCTCTGCAGTAATCAGGAGGGCGTATTCGACCCTCTGCAGTAAGATGTCAAAAACTGTGTTCAAATTTGGGCAAATCCGCCCCGCTGCAATCAAATGTCAGAAATAATTCTCAGGTTAGGAAAAATATGCCTCGCTACAATAAAATGTCAAAAACAATTCACATAATATGGGTCAGGGCGTATCTACCCCTCTGCAACAAACTAGTTAGAAACAAAATATAGATTAGGGTGTATCCGCCCCTCTGCAACAAACTAGTTAGAAACATAATATAGATTAGGGTGTATCCGCCCCTCTGCAACAAACTAGTTAGAAACAAAATATAGATTAAGGCATATCCGCCCCTCTGTAACAAACTAGTTAGAAACAGAATATAGATTAGGGCGTATCCACCCCTCTGCAGCAAACAAGTTAGAAACAAAATATAGATTAGGGTGTATCTGCCCCTCTACAGCAAACCAATTAGAAACAAAATATGGGTTGGGGTGTATCCTCCACTCTGCAGCAATCAGGAGGGCATATTCGCACTTCTGCAGTAACAAGGAGGGCGTATCCACACTTCTGCTGTAATCAGGAGGGCATATTCGCCTTTCTACAGTAACCAAGAGGGTGTATCCGCACTTCTGCAATAACCAGGAGGGTGTATTCACCTTTTCTGCAGTAACCAGGAGGGCGTATTCACCTTTTTGTAGTAACCAAGAGGGTGTATTAGCCCCTCTGCAACAACCAAGAGGGTGTATTCACCCCTCTGCAACCCGTTCTTGCAACCAACTTAACAACATCAAGCATAAAATAAAGGGACCCATTTGTGGGTCCCACCGAGCATGCCAGAAATGTGATCCTAAATGTTTTATCTATCCTTAAGATGCAAAAACAACTATAATGCAATGAGAGAAAAACACAAAGGGACACTTCAAGATTAGCCTAAGAAATAAGACAAAATGAAGATTGTAAATAGATATACCTTTTTTTACTGCTGAAATTCCTTGGTTGGCCCTTGTGAGTGTAAGCTTCTATGCTTCTTGGATGGCTAAATGCAATATTGACAATATGATTGGATGCAAGTGTAAATGGCTAAGTGGCTTGGAAAATGGCTAAGACAATTCTTGCAAATTGAGTAGACAATTTGGTAGCATAAGGGTGCAAAATGGCTAAGTCTCCTAAATGCCTTAGAAGAGGGGGTATTTCTAGAGAAATTTGAATTCTCTAGAGAATTCAATGGTTGAGATTCAGCCACCAAGGTCAATATGTAGGGCTATGGTGAGTTGAGGACTCACAAGCCCTCACATCTTGACATGTGGAATGTGAGATGGCCAAGGATAAGATGATGTGGAAGTGAGGTGGAGGGGAGGTACATGATGTAGAGCAAGGACAAGTATCTTGTAAGTACCTTGGGGGATGAGAAGATTTCCTCAAAAAGGAACTTCTTGTCCCCAAATGAGAGTGAAAATGACACTTGAGGAATTTTAAAATTCCTCAAAAATCACCATGGGGAATGAGAAGGTTGTTGGAGAAATAAGTGTGAATTAAAAATTCACATTCTTGAGAGAATCTAATGGATAAAAGGGGGTTTCCAAGATGATGGGAATTTTTCACATGTGGGTGATGTGACAAGTCTAATGTTCTAGAAGTTGCATGGGGATAAGGTAAGCCTTGGAAGGATAAAATATGAATTAAAAATTCACATGGGGAAAAGAGGGACCTAGGGTGAATAAATGTGAATTAAAAATTCACATGGGAAAGAGGGTCAATGCCAAGAAAGGCAAATGGAAGGGTTGACTAAAAAGGCATGCTAAATGTGGCTAATGAATTTGATTAGGTTGTGCAAACACATGATTAAGAAACTTAATGAAATATTAGAAGCAAGTGGGAGATTATGGAGGATGTGACATTAATCCCTGATTAGGGGCATGCACATCCTAATCATGAATTAATTAAATTAATCTAGATTAGAAGAGGATTATGGAGGATGTGACAAAGAGAGAAAAAAATGAGGAATTTAAAATTGATTTAATTCAAAGAGGTCAAATGACTAAACTAAATAAATTGATATATTTATTTAATTTAGAGAGGAAAAGGCGTATGGTAAAGTATTTAATTGTTAAATTAAATGCTTTAGGGTCTTTAGGAAAAAAGGTGCAATATTAATTAAATTAATTAATATTGATGAAATGGACGAATAAAAAGGTGAATTTGATCGTGTGGGAGCGATCAAATTTAGATGTCTATAGGTATTTCGAAACCAAAATCAAATTTTACTCGACCCATACAAAAATTCAACTTTTTGTTTCACGATTTTGGCGAAGTAAAAACACTTTTTTTCTTATTACCACTTTTTGGCCCCCCATAATCTTGCATATGCCTAGTAGAGGGAGAGTATTGATATTGGGGAAAAAAGGGCTTGAGAGGAGAAGGCTTGGAAAAGTCTACACAAAATTTCTACCATTTCTTGGATAGCTTTGTTAAGGTAGGGCTCTATCCATTTTTGTAAAGATTTTTTAGTTAAATGTTTTGAATGTTGCATCTTGAATGAGAGCTTGTGAAAGGAAAACGTTTAATTCATTATGTCTCTTTGTTTTGTTTAGTAAGGGGATAATTTTTATTCATTGATAGTGTTATTCTTGTTGTGTTTGGGAAGGTTTTAAAAAGGTTTGTTGTGATGTGAAGAAACATGTAATGTGAAATACTATGTGTTGTCAAGAGGTGTAAGTATCAAAATGTTTTATATGTTTTTTTTCGGAAATAAGAAGTTTATGTGTATCTTGGGAGACCTATGTGAGCCCTAGCTCAATGGTGGGTTAAATTTGTAACCCTATAGTTGGGTGGAGAGCACATTGGCCAAGATTTTTTTTATCTTTGTTGATCTTTCTTTTCAAGTACATGTGTTAAGTGATGAGGATTATCTTGAGATTTTCAGTTGTGATGAGGTGCATCCGTCCTAGCACAGGGCAGAGTTGCCTCAACTTGGAGCAGGTCTGCCCCGACCCGGGGGGGTCCACCTCAGCCAAGGCATAACCGCCCTGACTCGAGTAGGTCCGGCGATGTAGGGAGGGAGGAGCTAGAAAAACATAGAAGAGATAGAAGGAAAAAAAGAGAGTGTCTCGGGGTCGAGAAGGAAACTGAAAGTCTAGCTAATATGGATGCAGAGCTTTGAGCGATTACAGACACATGAGCGGCGGTCGGAGGCACTGGCAGCAACTATGGCGGCCATGACCGGAGTAGATCATGCAGTATTGGAGCATGCGGGGTTATTGCACTTTTTATAGTTCCCGGTGATGAGGGTGCATCAAGCAATGCTGACAGAACTGATAGAGAGATGGAGTTCAGCAACATCAACCTTCCATCTTCCGACGGGGGAGATGACAGTGACACTAGAGGATGTATGGCGCATCCTGAGGCTGCCCATAGCAGGGCAGTTAGTGAGCGATGTGGTATCAAGAGGGGCGGAGTTAGATCACACCATCTCAGTGGTATTTGGAGATGAGGATTTTCCCATAGAGAATGGGCAGTTGGACTTGGACATATGTTTGTAAGTGGGGGCACCAACCCTACCATTATTTATGTGTGGGCTGATTAGTGGGATATTTCTATCAAACCGTAGCAGGCAGTTTTGTAGTCTACGATACATGGAGGTGATTCGACATATTGTCGAGTGGCGCAAGGGACAGTTCTCATGGGGCACCTATGTATTAGCACAGTTATATAGAGACATGCATGTGATCTGTTACCGACAGTCACTCAGTGTGATGCACATGACCCTATTACAGGTATGGGAATGGAAGCATATTATGGTGATGAGACCCCTAGTGGTTAGGGGAGGAGAGGAGGATGATAGGGAGCCTATGGCTTGGGGGTATGGGGAGACGAGGGGCTGGGTTTTGTGGTACGAGTTGTAGGGGGATATGGATGGGTGGAGGAGAGTGATGGATGGCTTGTAAGAGAGGGACATAGTATGGCATCCGTATATGTATCGATGGTTCAGGGGATGGAGGGAGGAGGAGGAGAGACATCAGGGCTATTTTATGAGCCGGTGTGTCTTGATTGGGAGCCAGTCGCGCATAGTGGAGGTGCATCGACTAGATAGAGTGTTGAGGCAGTTTGGGCTGGTGCAGGATATTCCAGAGGTTCTCGTCATGTTTCATCAACTCACAAGAGAGCAACCATGGGGAAATTCTTTTACGCTAAGGGATGCCAGAGTGACGTGGGCGGCCACAGTGCAGGTGCCCTACCTAGGGAGGGTTGTTGGGGTGGAGGATGTAGGAGTGACAGTGTGGTATGCTCGGTGGTTCCACAATCACCGATGGGAGAGGATTACACTGACGGTGCCTATTGTAGGAGCTTTAGGATTCGAATCAGAGGATGAGTGTCGGTTGGCTAGGGAGGGTGGAGACAGGAGGAGACAGGCGCAGAGGGGAGGTGAGCCAAGGGCATTAGGATAGCAGGAGGATGCAGAGGGTGTTGGTCAACAGGGTAGAGGAGAGGATGAGGCTGGGGCGGTAGGACAGCCAGAGAGGAGGAGGAGGAGACAACGGAGGAGGGCTAGGGTGATGATGGATGTAGGGGAGGAGATGGATGCAGCAGGACCCGACGGTGGGAGAGATGCAGTACAATAGGAGGGTGGGATAGGTCTAGAGCCAGATGTAGCATGATAGGATGATGGGAGTGAGCTAGAGGTGGAGATGGTACATGTGGTGGAGGGAGTATTTTTTTAGTAGACATGCATAGGAGGTAGAGTACGGTGGAGGAGAGTACAGGTGAGGGCTGAGCAGGAGGAGGCGGGAGGGGGTGGACAGCAGGATGGAGCACAGGGGGAGACTGAGGCCAGGGGATAGGCAGAGATGATGGTGAGTAGGAGACGATGGAGGAGGGTCCAGAGTGTGGTAGAGTAGGAGCCTTCCGTGAGAGATAGGGGGAGCAAGGATGAGGAGGAGCTGGAGGGGGAGGTGAGGGTTGTAGGAAAGTCGAGGAGACTAATGAGGGTGGGGAGGAGAGGACAACCAAGGAGGATTCAGGTGACGAGTAGGGTCGAGAAGGTACATGATGAGGTAGAGGTTGATGCGATGGATGTAGAGGTTCATGTAGTGGAGCCATTAGTAGTAGTTCCAGCTGCATCAGTTGAGGATCATGTGGTTTTACTGAGGGGGGTTGAGGTGAGGCTATGGATGGCAGAGGAGAGGCGGTGGATTGTGGAGGCGGAGGTCATCAGAGTTCGGGTAGGGGGAGAGAGGGACTATGAGTTCATGGTTTGTCATTTGACTGTGGAGCTTTGGGATGTGAAGAGAGATAGGCTTCACGTGGAGATGGAGGGAGTACAAGGTGAGCTAGCCAGGGTGACCTGGAATCAAGATAGGCTGCAGGCGATGATGACCATAGCACAAGTGCGGGGACAGTCAGAGTCTGGAGGGGTAGGAGAGCAGGTCACAGTGGATTGTTGGCAGCAAGCTAAGAGGGAGATGATTACATTGAGGGTATAGATGGTAGGACTGCTGGGTGAGAGGATGGAGTTGTAAGAGAGGGTATCGACTATAGAGACATCTCTAGAGGAGGTGAGAGCGAGGGTGGAGGTAGTAGAGGCCTAGTTAGAGACAATGCAGAGAGAGAGGGACACAACATATGCAGATGTCCAAGCCCTCCAGGAGGAGAGAGATGGTGCGCACAGACAGGTTCAGGTGATTCATGGGGAGAGAGATGATGCTCGAAGATAGGTGCAGATCTTACAGGGACAGAGGGATGCGACAGTGGCTCAAGAAGAGATTGCTGAGAGAGATGCAGCATAGATCCAATCACAGGTAGGGCAGGGTGGTGGGGGTGGTACAAGGTTAGAGATGGAGAGATTGCAGACATAGTTACAGAGGATGGAGTCTGAGAGGGATGAGGTCATAGAGCGAATGTCATGAGTGGAGGCAGAGAGAGATCAGTTGAGATTGGCGCAGGATGCCTGGACTCAAGAGAGGAGGGTCATTACCAGAGATCAAGACAAGTATAGGTATGAGCGGAATACCGCTCAACAGCAGGTTGCCGAGGGTACAAAGAATATGAGGGAGGTGAACTACTAGATGATCACCTATCAACATGTCATTCCAGATCCGACACATTGCACATTTCATTATGTCTAATCGACTCCATGGATGGCTGCACTGTCCCAGTCACTAGGGACACATACTTGAGGCTTTAGTGAGACACGGGGGACCCCTTCTCGTAGAGGGGAAACGCCCAACTCTCTACAGAGATCGGACGTGGGTAGCTCATTTGGTAGGTGATAGGATACTGGACTTTGGCAGGTATAGAGTGGTCAGACAGTACAAAGTGGCATCCAATTATATTTGATGCAGATCTTTGTGTTTGTACCTTATTTTATAATTATGATGTACTTTTGATTATTACAAACTATATGTGATGGAAATTTTGTACCATGTGATGATTTTGATAGATGTCCTCCCTTATTGACACCATGCTATGATGGATGATTATATGGATGCCTATGTGTACGGTTAGATGATTATGATTGTCATGATTTTTTGCATGTTTCTGCATGTTTATGATGTTATGAGGTTTACCACTAACACATGTAATGCAGGATGGTATGTATGTTGTGATGCATGATTTATGATTCTATGTATGATGATTTTATATATGATACCTATATGTATGGTATATTATGGACCTACCATGATTTTATGGATGCATGATTTAGGATGTGATGCATGATTTATGATGATTTATGGATTTATGTGATGGATGAATTATGTTATGCATATGAATATGTTTTTATGCTCTTATGATGGATCATGCAATGTATGTACATGGGTAGGATGTTTTATGCTTATGTGAATGGATTTAATTATATATGATGTTAATAATGATTTATACTTATGTGGATGCTATGATTATGCATGACGTTGATGATGATTTATGTTTATATGGATGCTTTGTATGGATGAGATGAATATGTGGTATGAAATGTAATCATTATGGACTTAACAATGCATTTTGCAGGTGGCGATGTATGTATTATGTGAATGTCAATATGGACATGTATAGATTAGATGAAACTAAGATTCTTAGTGTAACATGCAATATTAATTTGTAAACCTAAGTATCAATAAGGACTTGCATGGGAATGCGGGTACATGATAGGTGTAATGTGGGTTTGATACTGCACCTGCCAAGAATCATTAATATCCTGAGAGGAAAACCAAGGGGAAAAGAATCAAAGTTTGCACAACCAAAATCATGAGTCATGGGTTATGAACAAGGGGGGATGAAGGGTACATGTGATGAAATGCAATTATGAATGCAATTTTCCATCTTTGGAGCATTGATTTTTACTATAGCATAAAATACCAAATACCAAGGTATATGAGACCAAGGCAAGTTGGCATCAAATGCATGAAACAAACACAACAAACAAGGTTATCCCAACACCCCAAAGTCACGAGGACCTTGGTCGGGCCAGGTATTGGAATAAACACAAGCACAAAGGGATGTTCTCAACGTAACACAAGATCCAAGGGATCCCGATGGGTACTACGTGAGAACGACCCAATAGATAGCAACAAGAAATGATCAAG
This sequence comes from Sequoia sempervirens, assembly GCA_007258455.2. Lineage (NCBI taxonomy): Eukaryota > Viridiplantae > Streptophyta > Pinopsida > Cupressales > Cupressaceae > Sequoia > Sequoia sempervirens. The sequence continues at coordinate 67,413,118 of VDFB02270651.1, forward strand.
AGATGCCCTTGTATTAACTCGTCAAAACACACCATAATATGATGGATCATAGCAGCTTTGATAAGTGATGATAGGGAGCTCAATTAATAAACAAAAACCAAAAGTATGAAAAGATCATAATCAAAGTCAAACGTCCTTTGCCATAGGATCATGAGGATGGATGGGTGATGTGGTCTATTTGGAAGGATGCATCCTATTGAGACTGATGATGGATACTAACTAGAATGACCCAGATGACGCAAGATATTTGTCATTAATCATATTTTCTAACACTAGAGGATCTTGTTTGTGAAGAACCAGCTAGATAAGGGTACTCTTGACAACACGACACAAGAGACTAGTTAAAGGACCGACACACCCTATAGACCTAGGGGCTCAGGGGCTGATCACATATTAGCCTTGCCTATGTGAAAGCGCAGAGCCCTCGTAGTTCCAGAAAATACCATGGATAAAGCAGAAAGAGGACTAATGGAGACTGATGAGGGACGATGAAACAAAGCCCCGGGGTGGATCAAAAGATCGACCTTGCCTACGTGCAAGCGCAGGGGCAATGTAGTTTAGAGAAAAAAATGATGACCAACCATGGATAAAATTCAAACGGAGACAATGAGGACACATGATGGGGGACCATCATAGGATGATCTGAAGGCCTCGGGGGTAGACCAAATGATCAACCTTGCCTATGTGAAAGCGCAGGGGCAACGTAGTTCGATAGAGACCGACATGACAGGATGAGGCCTAGGTGGGAACTGACACAATGGATGATCCTAGACGCTGACACAAATGGACAAACTGACAACAAAAGCTCATATTAGGATAAAAATCTCAGGATGACAAATAGCATATAATCGTCTAATTCTTAATCAAAATATACCAAGCGGCTAAGGATGGAATGGGAGAGGATGTCAGGATAGGATGGATGTAGTCACAAAGTAATTAGGACGCAAGGTAGATAATGATTAAGCCCTCTACGGATGATGCATGTTACCAGGTTTTCACCATCTGTACCTGTCTAAGGTGCCACCAAAGGTGGTTTTCACCATAGGACGAATTTATTTCTCTTTACTATTTTTGGATTTTTATTTTTATTTTTTTGTATTTTTACAGGTAGGGTTACCAAGCGAACTTAGGTGTAAAACCTCTTCAGATGCATGATATTGATAGGCTCTTCTAGGGGATCACCTTCAAGGGTAGCAAGTTTGTATGCTCTAGATCCATATTTAGCAGTTATGATATAAGGACCCAACCGGTTTGCTTCAAATTTTCCTTTCTTATCACGATCCTGTTGAGTACACTAGTTCTCTTTAAGGACAAGATCGCCAACTTGGAATTGTTTAGGGAAAACCTTCTTGTTGTAATTACGCTTGAGGCGGTTTTGGTAAGCTTGCAAATGATCATAGGCTTTGATTCGTCTTTCATAAAGTAATTCCAGTTGTGCAAGTCGTACGACACGAGCATCTTCCTCGCTGATAAGGTTCTTCAGAGAAATCCTTAGTGATGGTATCTCAACTTCGATTGGAAAGATGGCTTTGGCACCATACACTAAAGAATAGGGGTGATGCCTGTAGGGGTCTGGATGGAGGTGTGATACACCCAAAGAGAGCGATGAATATGGAGGTGCCAATCTCGACTAGTGTTATTGACAACATTTTTGAGGATGCGGATAAGGGTCTTGTTGGTAGCTTCTACCTGACCATTACCTTGGGGGTAATAAGGCATTGACCAATGATGTTGGATATGAAAGGTGTCACAGAGGTGTTTCATGGCCTAGTTTTTAAAAGGATTTCCATTATCTGAGAGGATGGTGGATGGAATACCATATCTACAAAGAATATGGTAAAGGATGAATTTTGAAATTTGAGTACCGGTGATTTGTGAGAGTGGCATTGCTTCCACCCACTTGGTAAAGTACTTCGTACTAGTAATTATGAATGTGTGGCTATCAAAAGATGGTGGGTAAATCTTTCCAAGCAAGTCGAAACCCCACTGAGAGAAGGGCCACGGTGCGAGAAGAGGCTGAAGGTCCTGTGCCAGAGCATGAATCAAATCTGCATGTTGCTGGCAGGGAAGGCATTTCTTCACGAATTCACAAGCATCATGTTCTAATGTAGGCCAATAATATCCATCTCAGAGAATCCTTTTGGCCAAGGCCATACCATTTGAATGGGCCCCACAAACATCACTATGTACCTCCATTAGTGCAGTATGGGCTTCGTTCTCATTTTGACACCTAAGGAGGGTTCCATCATACCCGCGACGATAAAGCGTATCACCTACGATGATGTATCAAGAAGAACGTTGGATAAAGGATTTACGTTGATTTCGTGTAAGGTATGGGGGTAGAATGTTATCGTGAAAATAAGTATATATGTCTTGGTACCATGGGGAAGCGGTACCTACAGTGTCACACACCATGTCAGTCTCAGGGATGTCATATGCTGGGATTAAAAGTTTTTCCATAAGGAACTCGCATTCTGTTCAATCTTTAGGCATGTCAATCAGTGAGCCAATAGTATCCATACCATCAACTACTTTGTTTTGTACCCTAGGAATTTGGTCAAATTGTATGAAGGTGAAATACTTCTTGAAGTCATCCACCATGCATTTGTAGGGTAACAACTTGTCATCTTTTGTTTGGAATTCATCATTAACTTGCTTAATAACCAACAATGAATCACCAAAGACTCTCAAGTGAGTTATGTGCCACTGCTTTGCAATTTGGAGACCCGTGAGGAGGGCTTCGTATTCAACTATGTTGTTGGTACATGAGAATGCTATCCTGAATTATTTTGGTATGTAGTCACCTTGAGGGGTAACAAACATAATTCCTGCTCCTGATCCATTATGAGTATATGAGCCATCAAAATACAATGTCCAACCAGGTGCTTCTGTTACCGTGGAAACTTCTTCATCTGGAAATTCAATGACCAAAGGGTAAGCATCTACTAGGGGTGCCTCAGCCAACTGATTAACTATGACTTGTCCTTTTATGGCTTTACGATCCACGTACTCTATGTCAAATTCACTCAAGAGCATGACCCACTTAGCCATGCGACCGGTTAAAGTGGTTCTAGATAATTAATATTTTAGTGGATCAATTTTTTCTATTAATTTGACTGGATGGCTGAGCATGTAATGTCGGAGTTTCTGTGTACTGAAGACCACTGCAAGATAGGCTTTCTCCATGGGTGAATAATTTAATTCATAGCCGACCAGTGTTTGGTTGATGTAGTAGATTTCCCATTCTCTTGAGGACTCATCATGTTGTGCCAATAATGCCCCTAATGCGACTGAAGTGGCAGAGATGTAAAGTAGGAGGGGTTTTCCTAGAATAGGTGGCATCAAGATTGGTGGATGAGCCAAGTACTCCTTGATCTTATCAAAACCTAGTCGACACTGTTGGTTCCATTTGAAGGTGGTCTTTTTTCAGAAGATGGGTGAATGACTGACACTTATCTGCAAGCTAGGCTATGAACCGACAGATGGATTGCAACTTTCCTTGGAGACTTCTTAATTGTTTCAGATTACGCAGGGGAGGCATATCCAGAATAGCTTTCACCTTGGCGGGATCAACCTCAATGCCTCTTTGGGAGACTATGAAACCCAACAATTTCCCTGATGTGACACCAAAGACACACTTTTTTAGATTTAATCTTAACTTGTACTGTTCTAACCGCTTGAAGATCTTTTTTAGGATGTCAGGGTGCTCTGCTCTGGTTTTGTATTTTCCTAGCAAGTCGTCAACATAATCTTCCATGATAATATGGATGAGGTCATGGAAGATGACAATCATTTCTCTTTGATATGTTGCCCCCGCATTCTTGAGACCAAAGGGAATAACATTGTAGCAAAAATTACCCCAAGGTGTTGTAAAAGTGGTCTTGTGTTGGTCTTCAGGTGAAATTCAGATCTGATTGTAACCAGAGAAACCATCCATGAGGGACAACATCTCATGTCCTGCAGTAAGGTCAACTAACATGTCAATATTGGGTAGCGGGAAGTCATCCTTTGGATAGGCTTTGTTAAGATCCTGAAAGTCTGTGCAAATCTGAATGTCTCTGTTTGGTTTGGCAACATGCACTATGTTGGAAATCCAATCAGAGTAGTCACTGGGTCTAATAAAACCAGCATCCAGTATTTTCTGCAATTCCTTCTTGACTAATAATGCTACCTGTGGATGCATTTTTCGGAGCTTCTATTTGACAGGCTTGGCATCTGGGCGAACATCCAAATGATGAACTACTAAAGTAGGGTCTAAGCCTGGAATATCTAAGTACGACCAAACAAATTTAATGATAGCATCTTTGAGTAGTTGAACAATGACAAAATATTCTTGCTCTGATAATGATTTGACTACATAGGTGATCTTAGGATTTTCGGCAGTACCCAGATTGGCTTCTTGAGTTTCTTCAATTAGGATGGATGACCGTGTGGATAATTGAGTTCCCACAAGGGGAAGATGAACGTCTCCATCCTCCAGTGCCTCATCGAGGTTTTCACTATCGGATGCGTCGGTTATTTTTACTTTTTCTAGGTCAGGAAGTGCTTCGAGGAGGTTTTCACTAGATGACTTTTTTTATTTTTCTTGTTTTTATTTTTGCAATTGGAGCGTTCATCCTCCCCCAATCCCATGAGGTTGACATACATATCCAGGGAGACATTGGTAGGTGTGCTATCATGTAGGTCCCAATCAATGAGTTCAGGATGGCGAAGAGAAAGGTTGATGGTAAAGACCGATAAACAGTCAATCATGGATGATAGGACTGTGTAATCAACATCATCGTACGCGTGTATGATGGATTCTTCCTCGAGTATGTCTTCCAAGAGATCATTTTCCACAGTAACACTATTGGAGGTATTAGATGATGTTGCGAGGCCTTTATGCTTTTTGTCATATCTGAGGCCTATATTCTGTGGAAGCTTTAATACATCAATAGGTTGCAACCGTCCAAATTATTCCTTACCTAGGCCCTCGCCTTGGTAGTTATGCTTTTCTGTGAACTTAGCTGACCAAGGGTATACTTCCTAAAAGTATTCCTTAAGAGGAGGATTTGGTTGGGGTTCTTCACGGTATACCCACTAACTGATATCCTCTTCTGGTGTATTTTTCTTTAAATTAGGAGACCGAAAAGTGGTAGTGGGAATGTTTTTAGCACTAAAGGTGATGGTTTTGTCTTCTTTTGGTGTAGACTGTGAAGGTTGGCTGTATGTGTGTGGTGACAGTGGCATGGTTTCCACATCTAGAGTTGTATGCATTTCATATTCACCACACCCCTTGTCAATGATCTGGACTTTGGTGATGGTAGGATTAGTGGTGGGAGATGGAGTGGTTGTCGTGGTGGATGATGGATTGGAGAATGATGACTAAGATGCCCCCATTTCGACCCTAGGACAATAATGTAAATGGGGAAATGATGCTTCTAGAGCGCGATAGTATTCAAATGGTTGTGGGTTGGCATAAATGGTGATCTCTTGTCCATTAACTAGGAACTTTAGGCATTGATGGTACGTGGAGCCATGGGTGGCCAAGGAGGAGATTATATGGCAAGTCCAGATCAAGGACATGACAGGTAGTGTACTGAACTACAGGTCCAACCTGGATAGGAAGACTGATAATCCCTTCAGAATTTATTTTCGCATTATCATAAGCCTTGATCGTGATGATTTTATTACTCAAATCTACTTGAGTATACCCTACCTGTTCTATGAACTTCAGAGTGCATAGATTGAGGGCAAAGCCATTATCTACTAGGACCCTTTTTATTTTATGACGGGCAACCAGGACTTCGATGTGTAATTGACAGTTGTGATTGGCATCAATATTTGGCATGTCATTCTGGTTGAGGTGTAGCTGGTAAGATAAATCCAAGTGTCCTACTAAAGCTTGGAACCATGTGGGATCGATGTCGTTAGGTACGTGAGTTTCTTATAAAGCTCTATTGAGTATTTCCTGATGCACAGGAGAAGACTTAAGAAGATCTAGGATTGAGATCTGAGCAAGGGTCTTTCCTAAGTGATCAAGAATGTTGTACTAAGAGTTTATGGGATTTGGTTGGGTAGGTGTGGAGGCTGCAGGGATGGTAATGCAGGATCACCAGGTAGCAACAACACATTGGGGATCTTTAGCTTTAACATGTATCATGGACACACAGGGTTCTACCTACTCAATGTAATGGATAATGCCATCATAATTGAGGGGTACATTCTTATAGCTTATGTTATTTGTGTTGTTGTCTTGGGGATTGTTGTTGGAGGTGCTTGCACCTTGATTATGGTTAGGGAAGGAGTTTTGATATATCTGCAATTGAGCATTGGATGATGAAGCTTGACTGGTGTCGACTTTGATATCTCCTCGATCGATAAGATCTTGGACATATTTTTTGAGACCTTGACACTTATTCAAAGTATGCCCTTTAATCTTATGGAATTCACAATATTCATTCTCCCTAAACCAGGTTGGTTTAGGCTTGGATTCATCAAGTGGTTTGGTGATAGGATATGTTATCGGATAGTTGACCTATAACAACTTATTGAAGATGACACTCAAGGGTTCTCTTAATTGAGTATACTAGCATTTTCCATTCCCTTGATTGTTTCAATTCAACTGTTGAGGAGGACGAGATGCCCCCTATGGCACAGATATGGAATTGGGTACAGATGGTTGTTGCCTCTAGTATGTATTTGCTACATGAACATGTTTAGTGTCAGTGACACCATCATTCACTATGTTTTTGTTCTTGTTCCAAAAGCATGACTTATCACCGGATGGCATTTCTTTTTCATGGTTGTGTATCTTGATGTTCCCTTTGGCAATAAGGGCATGTTCAAGGATGGGTCCTTTTTCCACTATCTTAGTGAAAGTGGTGACACAGTGTAACCTGAAATTATGAGCCATGTCGGGATGTGAGTTCTACACAAAGAGGGTTACCATGTCTTTCTCTTTGAGAGGGGTTTTCATTCGGGTTGCCAACACACGCCACCTTTGGAGGTAGCTGATAAAGGTTTCACCATCACACTGCTTCTCCTTAAGAAGGTCCAAGGTATCAATGTCTTTTTCTAGATTGAAGGAGAAGTAAGAAACATTTTTTTCTGAAAGATCTGCGAAAGATTTGATAGACCCTCATTCTAGACCCATAAACCAATCCAAGGCATATCCCGTCAGGCTCCGTGGGAAGAGACGCAAGATATAGTTATCATTGTGCATAACCTCTTAACATTGGGAGTAAAACTCTTGGAGGTGGGCTTTAGGATCTTTGTTTCACTTGTATCTGTCGAATTTTGGTATTTCAAAGTGTTTAGGGAAGGGGATCAATGAGATGGAGGGATCGAATAGATAAGGACATATGTCTTCAAATTTGAACAATTGTTTGCCATTCCTGACTTGAAGATCTTTCAGAGCGGCTTTGATTTTCAACAAATCTGCATTGGCTAGTGGCATGGGAGCCAAAGATGGGTTGGATGGATATGGGTGGTAGGATGATAGAGGGTCTTGCTGAGATATTGTTTGGAGGTTGATATATGGGTTTTGATAATGAGATGATGGGGCCCCCTGTTGATGTGTCACGGGCTACTGTTATGTGGTATAATATGGATTGGCCTTATGAGAGTATGCGGTATACTGTTGGGGAGCGTAAACGGATTGTTGTGGATTGGTTAGCTGAGGTTGTTGGTATTGTTGTGACTATTGAGAGGCCACATAGGGTGGTGGTTGCTAAAACTATTGTTGGTTGTGATAGAGATAATGTTAGGGGGGTGGCTTATGCGATGTTAGCTATTGCGTGGGTCGAGATAGGCTATTGTGTTGTAGTTGAGCTTGCAGGCAAAAAATAGATGCAAGCAATGGGGATATGGTCGGAATGGGAGGTCGAGATGGATTACCTTGGGATTGGTGTGGTGGTTGTTGGGATTGAATCAAAGGATTTTGTGGGGTTTGTTGTTGTAAAATTGGTTGGGATGATGTAGACGCATTCTGCAAAGGACGTTGTTGGGTATCAATGGCGATATTTGGTTGGGATGTACTTTGTGGCGGTAATTGGGAGGATATGTTAGATTGAGGAGGTTATGGAAGCAGTGGTAGACTTGGGGCCCTAGGAGGTGGAGGCAAGGTGGTGAAAGCGTTGCCCCTAGTACTTACTGGAGGTTGATTTAAAAGGGGTGGTGCAGTCAACATCAATGGTGGACGTTGTGGCACAGTTTGCGGCATACCATAGGTGAAAGGATTATTGGGATCAGACACTTGAGGGGCCCCCATAACTGAGATTGCGATGTGTGGGGGATTGTTAACATGATAAAGGACGTTATTTCCAAATTTGGGTTGATACCAACCCTCTATAGGAGGTATATTGGGGATGTAGGAATCGCCTGGTACATTTTGCGAAGCTTGGGGTATGTTGGGTGTGGCACTGCTATACTTAGATAGGTCAACACCTACTAGGAGTTTGAATCCTTTTTCAATTAAGTGGGCCAAGATCACTTCTCCATGCTATTCGAACAAGCGATATATCATTTGTGTATTGGTCGGATTACTAAAGTGTTCCTCTAGTGTAAGTTCAGGTTGATTAACCATACTCTCTTCACCATGTGGTGAGTTGTTCTAATTTTTGGTGTTGGAGTGTGATGAAGTGTCATTATGAGGGTCTTGGGGGATGTTCACTTCATTGTTAGGATCTTGAGAGACATTTGTACCATTAGTAGGATTTTGGGAGATGTTTGCACCATTATTAGGATCTTGAGACATGTTCACTTGGGAATTTTGACCTTGTTGTTGTGCCATTTTCTTCTTGGCTTGTGACCTAGTTTGAATGGGCATGCAAATGAGCTATGGGCGAATTATAGGGATGTCCTTGATGAAATATTTGATTGGATGAAGATTGATTGATAAGATGAGGGGCGTGGGTAGATTTAATTGGACTCTGATTGGATGATTGGATAATATTGGATTTGATTATATTAGATTTTGATTGGATGAGATTGAACTTTGATTGGATGAGATTGGATTTTGATGAAATAGGATTTTGATTGGAGGATGTCAGACTTTTGATTGGATGGGATTGTTGAGATAGATTGGATTGGATTGTTTGGATTAATTGAATAATTTTGATTTGGATTGGATGATGAATTAGGATTGGTTGATGGAAGAGATTCTAAACCTAGTTTGGAAATCACCCTTGGTGACTTAATATGTTGACTAATCAGATAAAGGGGCTGATTGTGGTGTCGAATCCACTTTGAGATTTAAGAATGGATTGATTTGGGCCGATGATGCTAGCTTACAACAGGAATCCACCTTAGGATAGAAGTGGATTGATTGGGTTGAAGGAAATGTAGGATAACGATCAAACTCAAACGCCTTGGTTAACTCAGGTAATAATTTCCAAAACAAGGTTTAAAGGATTTCGTACGGAAAGGTGATGAAGTATGCAAACTCATGATTTCCTAAAGGTTTTTGGATGATGTGGGTGGTATCGAAGTGATCTTTGTGAAAGTACAAATGTTGAGGTCACAATAAATAAAAAAGTTTAGGCTCCAAAGTTTAACCTGTGGTGAAGCGGTGGAATGGGTTCCCCAAAATGGTCAAACAGATACTTGGAACGATTAAAAGGAGGCTTGGAATGGTTAAATGAAGGCTTGGAATGGGTAAATGAAGGTTTAGGATGGTTAAATGAAGGTTTAAGATGGTTAAATGGTTGAATAGAGACTTGGAGTGATCAAATGAAGTGGAATTGACTATTCAGGGGGCGTATTCGCCCCTCTACAGTAAAATCCAGGGAAAATTCGCCCCACTGCAGTAAACTAGAGGGCATATTCGCCCTTCTACAGAGAACAGTGACTTGGTTTGGATGGGAATGACTATGGAAAGGACTTGGAATGATAAAAATGAGGTTGGCTTGTCAAAAATTTACTAGTTTCTCACAAGAAAATATTTTGAGCAAGCACAATCCTATGACTAGTGTTAAGGGTATGGCCAACAAAGGTCTTACTCTAGGATGCACAAGGCTTCTAGGGAGTCCTCTATATACTCTCAGTACATGAGACCCATACCGTGAACACCAGCCCGTCACAAACATGATTCAGGAACCCCAACGAGATACTGAAGGGCTCAGACCAACTCTTCATGTCTATCTAGGTATCACCCTAGTTTCGACACTCCGCTAGACATGACGTGACTGGATTGGGGTACAACTTTGGCTCTCCCCCATTTTTATACCCTGTTGGTTCACGTGGTTGAGACAGTCCCTTGGGGTGATGAAATCCCCAAGCAGGTCTCTCTAAAAGGAAGGCACTAATCATTTCCAGCTACTCCCTAAGCTCACACGAAGTGCAAGGGGAAAGCAAAATCAGACTAGTTCCTCCCTTGGGTGACACACAAATAAAATAGAGACAACAAGCAACAATTTTACTTTCCCCTAATTAAACTATGTGCCTAGATGAAAACAATAAGAAAGACTTTTAAAATTTGCACAAGCAGATGGCCCTACAAGCAAGTGTTAGTTGTTTTAACCACCATTCTTCATCAATTACAAAAATATGCTACAAAATGTTAGCAAGAAATCAAACTATTCCCACAAACAAGTAAGGTTAAGGGTTAAATCTTGAAAACAACAAAAAATTGAGACAAAAACGAAGCTAAAATGCTTGTTTTACCTTCCTGAATGTCTTGTTTAGGGAATATCCACCCCTCTACAGTAATCAGGAGGGAGTATTCGCACTTTTACAGTAATCAGGGGGGCATATTCGCCCCTCTACAGTAATCAGGAGGGCATATTCGCCCCTTTGTAGTAAGATGTCAGAAACTGTGTTCAGATTAGGGAAAATCTGCTCCACTACAATCAAATGTCAAAAATAATTCTCAGTTTAGGACAAATCCGCCCCACTGCAGTAAAATGTCATAAATAGTTTTCAGATTAGGGAAAATCTGCCTTGCTACAGTAAAATGTCAGAAACAATTCTCAAGTTAGGGCGTATCCACCCCTCTGTAGCAAAATAGTTAGAAACAAAATATGGGTTAGGGCGTATCCGCCCCTCTGCAACAAACTAGTTAGAAACATAATATAGATTAGGGTGTATCCGCCCCTTTGCAGCAAACTAGTTAGAAACATAATATAGATTAGGGCGTATCCGCACCTCTGCACCAAACTAGTTAGAAACATAATATAGATTATGGTGTATCCGCACCTCTGCACCAAACTAGTTAGAAACAAAATATAGATTAGGGTGTATCCACCCCTCTGCAGCAAACTAGTTAGAAACAAAATATAGATTAGGGTGTATCCGCCCCTCTGTAGCAAATTAGTTAGAAACAAAATATGGGTGAGGGCGCATCCTCCTCTTTGCAGCAATCTAGAGAGCATATTCACACTTTTGCAATAACTAGGAGGGCGTATCTGCACTTCTGCAGTAATCAGGAGGGCGTATTCGCCTTTCTACAGTATCCAGGAGGGTGTATCCATACTTCTGCAGTAACCAGGAGGGCGTATTCGCCTTTCTGCAGTAACCAGGAGGGCGTATTCGCCTTTCTGCAGTAACCAGGAGGGCGTATTCGCCTTTCTGCAGTAACCAAGAGGGCGTATTCGCCCCTCTGCAACACCCAAGAGGGTGTATTTTCCCCTCTGCGACCCGTTTCTGCAACCAACTTAACAACAAGCATAAAATAAAGGGACCCATTTGTGGGTCCCACCGGGTGTGCCAGAAATGTGATCCTAAATGTTTTATCTATCCTAGAGATGCAAAAACAACTATAATGCAATGAGAGAAAAACACAAAGGGACACCTCAAGATTAGCCTAAGAAATTGATAACACAAAGAAATAAGATAAAATGAAGATTGTAAATAGATATACCTTTCTTTACTGCTGAAATTCCTTGGTTGGCCCTTGTGATTGTAAGCTTGTATGCTCCTTGGATGGATAAATGCAATATTGAAAATATGATTGGATGCAAGTACAAATGACTAATTGGCTTGGCAAATGGCTAAGACAATGCTTGCAAATTGAGTAGACAATTTGGTAGCATAAGGGTGAAAAATGGCTAAGTCTCCTAATTCCTTAGAAGAGGGGGTATTTATAGAGAAATTTGAATTCTCTAGAGAATTCAATGGTTGAGATTAAGCCACCATGGTCAAGATGTAGGGATATGGTGAGTTGAGGACTCACAAGCCCTCACATCTTGACATGTGGAATGTGAGATGGCCAAGGATAAGATGATGTGGAAGTGAGGTAGAGGGGAGGTACATGATGTGGAGCAAGGACAAGTACCTTGTAAGTACCTTGGGGAATGAGAAGATTTCCTCAAAAAGGAACTTCTTGTCCCCAAATGAGAGTGAAAATGACACTTGAGGAATTTTAGAATTCCTCAAAAATCACCATGGGGAATGAGAAGGTTGTTGGAGAAATAAGTGTGAATTAAAAATTCACATTCTTGAGAGAATCTAATGGATAAAAGGGGGTTTCCAAGATGATGGGAATTTGTCACATGTGAGAGATGTGACAAGTCTAATGTTCTAGAAGTTGCATGGGGATAAGGTAAGCCTTGGAAGGATAAAATATGAATTAAAAATTCACATGGGGAAGAGAGGGACCTAGGGTGAATAAATGTGAATTAAAAATTCACATGGGAAAGAGGGTCAATGCCAAGAAAGGAAAATAAAAAGGTTGACTAAAAAGACATGCTAAATGTGGCTAATGACTTTGATTAGGTTGTGCAAACACATTATTAAGAAACTTAATGAAATATTAGAAGCAAGTGGGAGATTATGGAGGATGTGACATTAATCCCTGATTAGGGGTATGCACATCCTAATCACGAATTAATTAAATTAATCCAATTAGAAGAGTATTATGGAGGATGTGACAAGGAGAGAGAAAAATGAGGAATTTAAAATTGATTTAATTCAAAGAGGTCAAATGACTAAACTAAATAAATTGATATATTTATTTAATTTAGAGAGGAAAAGGTGTATGGTAAAGTATTTAATTGTTAAATTAAATGCTTTAGGGTCTTTAGGAAAAAGGTGCAATATTAATTAAATTAATTAATATTGATGAAATGGACGAATAAAAAGGTGAATTTGATCATGTGGGAGTGATCAAATTTAGATGTCTACAGGTATTACCAAACCAAAATCAAATTTTACTCAACCCATACAAAAATTCAACTTTTTGTTTCACAATTTTGGCGAAGTAAAAACACATTTTTTCTTATTGCCACTTTTTGGCCCCCCATGATCTTGCAGATGCCCAGTAGAGGGAGAGTATTGGTATTGGGGAAAAAAGGGCTTGAGAGGAGAAGGCTTGAAAAATTCTACATAAAATTTCTACCATTTCTTGGATAGCTTTGTTAAGGTAGGGCTCTATCCTTTTTTGTAAAGATTTTTTAGTTAAATGTTTTGAATGTTGCATCTTAAATGAGAGCTTGTGAAAGGAAAATGTTTAATTCATTGTGTCTCTTTGTTGTGTTTAGTAAGGGGATAATGTTTATTCATTGATAGTGTTATTCTTATTGTGTTTGGGAAGGTTTTAAAAAGGTTTGTTGTGATGTGAAGAAACATGTAATGTGAAATACTATGTGTTGTCAAGAGGTGTAAGTATCAAAATGTTTTATATGTTTTTTTTGCAAAATAAGAAGTTTATGTGTATCTTGGGAGACCTATGTGAGCCCTAGCTCAATGGTGGGTTAAATTTACAACCCTATAGTTGGGTGGAGAGCATATTGGCCAAGATTTTTTTCTCTTTGTTGATCTTTCTTTTCAAGTACATGTGTTAAGTGATGAGGATTATCTTGAGATTTTCAACTTCTCAAGAAAGATACTTATTGTTCTTGTGAGATTTATAATTTTTTAAGAACTCATGGATGACTTGTGACTTGAGTTTCAATTTGTATTTGAATGTGTTATACTTTATTTTATTTTCTAAAGGAAAAAGAAGAATGCATGTTAGTTTTTATCTTAGAGGATTCAAGAATTCAAAAGATAAGATGACAACATAGGTTTAATATCATATATTAGGTTTATGGTAATAGTTTTGATAAAATTATAAGTGAACAAATGTTATGATTATTCACCAATTTTCTATTATGTGTATGATTAAAAAGTAAATGAACTAGCATTCTTAAAGTGAATAAAAAAATAAGTACCCTATAATTGTTAAAATTACTTTTGATAAAAGGTAGGGTTGTGTACTTTGGGAATTAAAATTAATTTACCTTATTTAGATTTGTTTAAAATTTAATGCTAATGTCTATGCATACTTGATGAAAATTTAGGAACTTGTGTTATTGAGGAAAAAAAATCCGTGTATCACCTTAGTGTAATTTCATTATTAAGGAAACAAAATATTTTATGACATTATGTTTCTCAAAAATAAATTAGTTTGATTAATTTATGAAAATGTAAAAGTATGTGTATACAAGAAAATTATATGTTTTATAAATATGATATATATAATATAAAAATATATTTTGGGGATGATCCTGCAATGCAATGGTTTGTTGCTCGATAGTGGAAACACTTCTTCTTGTCTTCAAATCCCATGGAGTGTGGGGGGTGTTTGATGGCGGCTACAGTGACGAGATTGGTGGTGTGATGTTGGTGTCGAGTGTGGCTACGAGGTCATTGATGGGAGTCAAAGGAGAGGAGGAGCAACAAATTGGAGGAATAAGGATGAAAGGAGGAAGAAAGAAGGAGGTGGTGTGTAGATGCAGTATGTTGGGGATGAGGTCCCTCGAATGTGACCTCACTGGTTCATAGCTCTAGTCAAAATAATTCACCTATCAAAAAAATAAATATAAAAAATACATTTTAAATTATATATATTTTATGTATTATATTATATTTTTTTTAGGATGACCCCACAATGCAACGATAAGTTGCAAGGTAGTGGAAACACTGCCATAGGTGTTTGAATCCCACAAAGTTGAGTGGGAGGTGGGATGAATGAAGGAGCAAGAAATTCGGAGGAGGTGTGCAAGTGTGAAGGAGGAGACGAGAGGAAAAGGACATAAGGAGGCGGGAAGGCAGTAGGAGGTAGGGAAGAAAAGAGGAGATAGAAGGTGACATGGAGAGAATGTCGGGGATGAGGTCCCTCGAATGTGGCCTCACTGGTTCATAGCTCTAGTAAAAAGTGTTCACACACACACATAAATAAAATATGTTAAACAATGTATAATTTTTTATTAATTTGACCGCCCCCTCCCCCTGATTGAATGGGGGTTGGCCTTGCAGGCTCCCCCCCAAGTGACCAAGAGGTGACTCATGGAGTCATGGCTCTATGGAGGCTATGGCCTCCATGGGAGGGGCTCCATGCCCCAACAAAAGTACCTATGGAAAATACTATATATTATATTAAATTTTATTTAGAAAAACTTTGTTGATCTATATGTTTGTCATATGAGCAATCAATTCAAATATGTTTTATTTATAAATATAAATTTATACACACACACATATGCATTCACGTGTGTGTGAATGTAAATCGATTTTCATAAAAAATATTTATAATTATTCAACTGGAAATATAGTCGCAATTTTGGAAAAAACTTTGTCATTCTCCTTAATCTACAATCATACTTGAATGACAATAACAAATAACACATAATTTGCAACAAAAAAAAATTAAGAGTGGTTTGAGAAAACAAATAGACAATGAAGAGAAGTACAAAAGATTCAAATTGTTTTGCAATTCAAAAGGAAAAGAGAAAGTAGTAATCATTTAAAAGAAATTATTTAGTTAAGAGTTAGTTTTTAGTTAGTTGAGAATAAGTTTTTGTTAAAAAAAATTAGAATTGTTTCACATCTAGTTATCTTTATTAAGCTTGAAGTTAGGAATTTAAGTTTCAAACTCTAATGATTTAAGAAATAGAAGTTGCCACTTTAATATGACATAAGGAAAATGAATAAATTATACAACTTAAAGAAACATGGAGTAATTATATGTATGACTTACTTTTATAGAATATGTTTTAAATATACAAGGGTTAAAATTTATTAAAATAGTAATTTTGTTGATAAAATCTCAATAGAAGTTTGATTACTTGAATATTGATGATAGTTATTTACAATAGATCTCGCCTCTATCTACTATCCGTTAAATAAAATAATTTAATATATAATGATGATTAAGTATGTTAGATTTCCAATAATGAATCTCTTTAGCAAGGTTTAAATCATCTCGATTGTTGTTAAATACTCATAATGTCCTTTTCAATAATCCGGTCTTGATGAATTGGAATCTTATCATATTAATTTAGTTAACTTTAAAGTTTTCAATTGTACTTGTCTCTTGGAAGATTCTTGTTTATGCACCTTAAACTAATAGGTGGTCTCTACTGTATGGATGTGAAGAAGGGCTTTCTTACTCCAATTTTGTGTTATTCCTCTTCTCATGTTTGAGGCATACAATATAATTACACTATCATCAGGTGCGCATAAGTAGTCCATTAAATGTCGTTTTGTTTTATGTCATTTAGTAAAAAAAATTGATGGTTGTATGATTGTACATGACATCTTGTCTCTTAAATCTAAATGAATTGTTGATTTAATTAATCTATATTATCTATGTGAATATGATTTTATAGCTACAATAAACATACAAATTAAAATAAATTGCATAATAATTTGAATCAACCTTTCCAATTACCCTCCATAATTCAATAATAATTGTTTAAAACTTTTGAAATAAATTCCATGATAATTTGAATCAACCTTCCTAATCACTCTCCATAATTCAATATTAATTGTTTAAAAACTTTACAAGTAATTGTACAAAGAATAATATCATTACGATATACATACATATTTTTCAAATTTCACAAACTCTTCTGTGAAGAAGCAAATACCAGGAACCCACAATTTATTCTACAAGTTATTTATGATGAGAGGAAACTGATACAGAATGGGGGCAAATTTGCTAATGATCTGCAGTGACAGGGAATCCTATACCATGGCGCGTGGTAGGAAAGACAACAAACAGAAGACTGGTAAATGCTCCAATTCCCACAGGCAGAATATCCAGCACTTCCTTCGTCTCCCCCTGCGCCGCAGGATACATACAATTGACAACATTCTGGTCCAGCAGAGCCACGGCAGCGAACACCATGACAGACATAAAAGCATGCGAAAAATCAACAAACCTAAGATTGTACTTCCTCTCATCTGGAACGCCGCCGCCCACATAATCAAACGTCCACAGCCCTCTCGGAGTCGCCACGCCGTAGTAAATAGTTCCGTCTGCCCCTTTAAAACTGTCGGTGAAAGAAACCATAAAGCACGAAATCGCGCACAGAGCAAGAAGAGTTTCTGTCAAGAGACGGCTGGCGGCGTCGCAATGGCCGCTGTTGGAGAAGAGCGGGCAGAGCACTTGGAAGGTCAGGACAGTCCCTGTGGGAAGCAGGTTGGCCAAATGGGCGGTGCTCTTAAACGTTTGGTTGATTGCTCTCTGTATTACGCTTTTGCTTCTCTGCTCTGTGTCATTCAAGTCTCTTTTCTTCGAATTTTCTTCGCCTTTCTCCGCGTGAATTAGGGGTTCCCTTATTTCAATTGGGGATTCTGCCATTCTTCTGTTCTGATTTGTTTTGTGTGGGAATGCCCTGAATTTTTATGTAGGAAAGCTCTGAATTTTTATGCGGGAATGCTCTGAACTTTTTTGTGAGAGGAAATACTCTGAATTTTTGTGTGTGAATGCTCTGAAATTTTGTGTGGAATGCTCTGTATTTTAATGTGGGAATGCTCTGAATTTATATGCGACTGGTTGTTAGATCTTTGATTGTAATTTAAAAGTTGAGGGATAAACTTTTCTGGTATTTTAAGCATTTCGTAGAGTGTAAGATATAGCTACGTTTTGGATCATCGTAAAGAAAAGAAGTCGTAACGAAAGCTAGATTTTAATGGAAGAAACGTATTGTATTGATTAAGATTGAGATGGCTTGTAACAAGATTGGAATCAGTAGAGCACTCCAGGACGTTTAAGAATAACAGGGGAAAGGGACTGGGATGTTCGTTTAATAAGTATATATTGTTGTAGAGGAATTTTTTCATTTTAGTTTTTGTTAATTTAGGTCGATTTTTTGGATTTATGGTTTCAGTACATGATTTGATTTGTTTAGTGTTATATTCATTCAAATTTTGATTTATCTTTAAATATGTTATGATATTTTATTTAAATAATTTACTATGATCTAGTTCTTAGTAGTTTTCTTATCTTCAATATAATTGTTTTTATGTTATCTCTCACTTTCAAGACTTTATTTTTTGTAGTCTAAGATTGATATTTCTAAGATCTTACTATTACTCATGAGTAAGAGTATGCAAATTTTAAATTCATACATCTAGGGTTATGTATACAAAGACATTATCCAAAGGCATTTGCACATCATCAAAACATAAGACATCACATGGTATTCTTGAAAATCATACTATCTCATCTTCTATAGTAGATGCACTAGTCATCCTCTCTCATGCATAATCAATAAATAGAAAGGATACTCTTCACTTTGTTATTAGCAAATACGAATATAAATATACAATATGTTTGAAAAATATACAACCTCCTCTTCTTTTATAGATACACACATTATCCTTTATCATGCATGTTCCACAAATAGGGAGGATACTCCCCACTTTGTTATTAGCAAACAAATATACAAATATATAAGAAAAAGAATTCAAACAATACCCTCAATATGCACTCTTAACCACTTGAAATGGATGTCAACTTAACAAAGACATGTAACCACACATCAAGAGAAACATAGAGATCTTCTTGACATGTAGAAATAGCATTTATTAAACATACAATGTAAATTGAAGAAAAAGAATTCCCATGGACAAACTCCTACTTGGGTGAAAAATCTAGTTCTAGAGAGAAAACACCCCTTGTTCCACTATGAAAAAGGTTGATTACAAATGTATACAGTGTCATCATGACATCTACAAGCTCACTCAACAACTTCCCAACTCCTCATATACCTACAACTACTCTTAGCATGAAAAAGATTAGTCACAACAAAATTGTAATAGTCAAAGAATGGACTAAAGCCACCTTCTTAGCTGCTCCAAATGGATAACTCAAGGGCTAAGATGCTAGAGATGTTAAAAAATGAGGTACAATGTAGTTTTGGATGCTCACACACACAATTTTCAAATGTATGAACAACCCTTGAAGATTATCTTCATATCTAAACTAAAAATTAAACTAATGCTTGAAAGGAAAAGAGATAAGAGGAAGCATAGGGTTCAGAATAAGAAATAAGGATCAAGGAAATAAAATTAAAATGATGCCCATAGAGGGGTGAAATAAAGATCAATTATCCATCCTTTTGACACAAAACCAATCTTCATCCATGAACATGCAAAGGGCAATGGTGGGGTTGCCTCAACTTACATTATACAAACCTACCAATGAGAAAAACAACATTAATTGACATCTACATCCAATAGATTTGAAATACACAAAGATGTAATCCACTTCTAGATCTAGGAGTACAAGTAGACAAACACAAAAAATATTAAAAAATCAAACTAGAGGGAATTCTCTACTATTAGAAATGAAGAACAAGAACTTACAACATTGTTTCATTAATCAAGAGCTAAAAGAACAATAATCAACCAATTATTGCAAGAGCAAACATACAAAATAAAATTACAAAGATAGCCAAAAATATCTACAAAGAAGAAAAGCCATATATATATATATATATATAGATTTTAAAAATTGAAACAATCTCATCATGAAGAACAAGAACTTAAGACAATACCCTTTTATGATAACTTTCCTCATGCATCTCATAAAGAGGGAAGGAATTTTCACATTAAATATTAAGAGGAGTCATAATCAATGGCAATTCAAATGACATGCATAGGATTTTAATATAATAAGAGATTTTATTTAAATTCAAATATAGTGAGAGAATCTCAACGTGCCTTATAATGAGAGCTAACTCCACATGAGTCATGGAGAAATAAATGTTCACTACCTTTGATTCTCCCATACATTGAAAATAAAATATTATCAAACGGGATGATAAAAAACATCAATAACAAAACCCAATTCAATAATCAAATAACCTATCTCAATGAAGTGTGTACACAAACATGAAAGCAAATAAAATAATCCTACTTTACCTTCACCAATGCGCCTAGTCTTATTCCATTGTAGAATGTGGTAATGCTAATTCAATAGTATGTGGATTTATCATAAAACCTTAGCATAACCTTGTTAGCAAAAGCAATGAAAAATTGAGTATAGTATGGATGCAAAATTCACCAAATTTGTGGAGGAGATTTAATGGCTAAATGAAGGGTGTTTTATAGATTTTACTAATATTTGATCAATGGTGTAGGATGCTTGGAAAGATCAATGGATGAACTTTTTTGAGAGATCATGAGGAATATGCACATGACATGTGTCAGGATGAGGGATTGTGATGAGGAGTTAAGTGGTTGCATGAATTAGAGGACTGACTACATCAATAGATTAAGTGGAAGTGAGTGAGAGTGAATTGAAGTTGTTTTTCAATCAACTCACTAAATTTTGAGACGGTCACTAAACTTAGAGTTGAAAGAATAAAAATAGAATGATATATTTTATGAAATAAATAAAATAATTATTTTTAGAGGAATGGAAAAGTCAAACTAAATAAATTAAATAATTTATTTAATTTTAGAGGAAATAGTAGAGCTCTAATTAAATTTAATTATGTGGGATGAGAGGAATGCATGATTTAATTAAATAATTTTAAAAAAATATTTATGAGGATGGAAGAATAATTATAAATTTAATTAAATAATTATAAATTATTGAATTAAAGTGGTTGGAGAAAAATGATTAACTAATTAAATAATTATTTAACTAGTGTTGATGAGAGGAAATAATAAATTAATCAAATAATTAAAAATTATTTAATTAATAATGATGAGGGAAATGATGAAATAATTAAATAATTAAAAATTATTTAATTAAAAAGGGAAATGTGTTATCTTAATCAAATAATTAAAATTATTTAATTAATAGTGATGAAAGGGGTTGATAAGGGATGGTGACGAGAAATGATGATGTTCTGGAAAAATTGAGTTAATCATTTCTAGGTGTCCACATGGTGATGTTTATATTAGTCACCTATTAAAAGCAATGAATTTACCAAAATGAGTTTTTTTGTATTATTTTGAATTCTGCAACTTTTCTTGAAGACTAGTAGAGGTGTCCCATTCTAACATAATAGTAAATGATTAAAACTGGATAGGCATATATGGTAGCTCTAGTAATGTAATGACCTAATGTCCCAACACGCAATGTTAAACAAGACATGTAAAATAAAGATAAAGGCCTCTTAACTAATTAATCATTTACTAAGATTGTGTACCTTACCACTTGTTGAAAATTTGAATATTTTTTTCAATTAACATATTTACTCATTTCTCTCGATTCATTCCTAATTTAACTACATGAATGCTCTAAAAATCATTTTCACCACAACAATTGAATTACTATTAATAGGGGTAAATTTGTGTTATTTTTGTCTCTATGTTTTCTTTCATGCACTATTTTTTTATTTTGATATTTTTTTAGCCTTAGTTAGAAGTGCTTAGTCTGCTAAAAATATAGCCAATTCCCTTGATTATGTTCGATCTTATTAATAGTTTTCAAAAATATTTTGTATGGGTCTTTTTTCTTTCTTGCACTCTTTGGCTTTCATTGTTTCTTGATACTTGAGAAAAATTATAAGTTTGGTCAAGAAGGAAGACTACCATGATATCAATCACTCATAGTTTATATGTAGCTATAAGAACAACCTATCACACAGTTCTAACCTCTAGGATTGTCAAAACACTTAATTGTCTTGTTTTAATGATATGTAATAGTTTCAAGATCCAATTATTAGAACACAACAACACCTTTGTACTTCCTTAAAATCTAATTTGTGTAGTCTATTCTATCTTTTTTAGCAATATAATCTACCCCCAATTTAGAGAAAGAGAAGAAGAGGTGGAAATTGTCTCCTTGAATAAAAAATAACCACCATACATCTAAAAGAAAGTGGACATGCAAAATACACTTCCTACACTAATTTATATGAGATTAGGCATGTGAAAAAATTAAATTGATCATACAACCACAAGGAAATAAACACAAAAGAAATATACCATAATGTAGTAATTTATGTGAGGAAAACTCTTTCAAGAGAAAAACCACACTCCAAATAAACTCAATATATTATTTAGTAATCAAATAGTAACAATACATTTGTAGAGTTTAAATCGTTATAGGAGTATCACCAACAAGAGATTTCGAGAAATTTTGGTGGCATAAAATAACTACAAAATTCAATGTAAACCTCCATCTCAAGCACCCAATAAATAAGAGAAGCAATACATGAACCATCAAGTGGTAAGTAGGAAATGTGAGCTAGTGCCCAAATTCCTAGTCAAAATCTGATGCTCATAACATAAGATGAGTTGATATGCTAAAACAAACATATTCCTTAAACCTATCATAAACTCATTACAATGTGAGCTAGTGTTTGAATCCCTAGTAAAAATATGATGCATATAACCCAAGATTAGTTGATATGTTAAAAAAAATCATATTCCTTAAAAATAATATAAAACTTACTGTAGCGTCATAAATTGTCACCCTTGACAATTTCACATTATGTTTTGCTCCGCTTTAAGTTATTGGACCTAATTAAGCACTTAATTTCCTAAATTATGCATTCCACAACTTATTTTTAAAATATTTTTTGATAATTTGCAATCATAAAACAAATGATCTCATTTAATACTTTTCCCTCGACACTTTAATTTTCAAAAAATAGGGTTAGGACACTAGTGCCTAGGGCACCTATGTCCCCCTATTTGGATACAAATTTAAATATGTTAGTGTCAACATTTTATTATTTGAAATTCAAATATCTAAAGTTGTCTGTCGAGATTTAATTTTTGAGAAAGTATAATAATAGCATATAAATTTTGAACACTTTCAGAGACTGAGAGGGGAGGGTGAATCAATCTTATCAAAACTTATTCCCTTCCTAAACTTAACTCTTTCAGCACAAGACAACCTTCTTTATTAGATCGGAAAACTTTAAGCAGAATAGTAACAAAGAATGATGTAGTAGTTTGAATCCTTAGCAACTTCAACACTTCTTAAACAATGAAAGATATAATAATTCTACTTCTAACCAGATCAATAGCAATGAGAAACAAAGAACACACACATGCACAAGGAGAACATCATATTTACATGGAAAACTCAATGAGGGAAAAACCATGGTGAGAGTTAACTCACAATATAACCTGCTTACTACCAGAAAGACTTGTAAGAAGGCTCACTGCCTAAAAGAAAGATCCAAAGGAATTGTTGATCTAAAGAAAACATGACTTCAGGATCAAGATACAAGGACCTGATGAGATTCACTATCTTAGATGAGGATACAATATTATTTAGAGAGAATTACAATGATTTCCAACACAACACTTTGTTGACTGAGGTGTTAGACTAGCACAATTGATCTTTCCTTTCACACACTTTAGCACTATCACTACTAGATATTCAATGCAGTTTGCACACAAACTTCTTTGCACTTGTATACTACTCCCACGTGTTGCATCTGAAATGATGTTGCATTTATATCCATTGCAACACTTCAAAACTTCATTTAGGTCGATAGGGAAAAGGATAAATATTGAATTTGACTGGTCGGCCACCAAAACATAATGTGGTCCTATCCAGAAGATACAGAGGACCAAAAACACTCTTAGCACTTCTTTCAATGTGATCCAAAACCATTTACATGCAAGTGCACATCAACCTAAGTTGGCATCAAGGAAATGTGTGGATGAAACGTTGAAGCGCATAACCATTCGGCCCATAAACATACTTCTTATTGAATTAACTTGATGTGGTCCCAAACAAGATAGGTTAAGACCAAAATCTATCATAGCACATCTTCCATTGCTGGCGTAGACCCCCAAACACACGATGCAAGAAAAGGAACAAGCCTTGTCAGCTAGATACCCACAAATAACCCAGAAGGCCAACTCAAGACATAATGCAACACCAAAGTGGTCAATTAGCAATATGTGGATCATATGGGGATGTTCCTTGAACATCCAAAAACACTTCCATACACTTCTTTCATGCTATAATACTGCCAAAAACCACTGTAGATCAAACAAGTATAAAATACTTCATTCAAGAAGCATAGAATGCTTAAACATGAGATATAACATTAACATATTAGCTTGCAAACCACTTTAACACATGATATTGGAACTGAAACACTTCACATATGTTGAAAGCACATCCACCAAACTGCAGGAGAAAAGACATCAATGCGGAGAAATATGGATCATTTCCTAGACTAGTTTGGACAACTAACAACACTTCCAACCTTCTGCAATTCACAAAATTCTCCTCGACAACACTAGTGACCTAAAAAGATAGGAGTGCAACATCCATAGAAAACTAAATTTGAATACCAAATCACAAGACCAAAACATAAAAATAGAGGAATTCAGAGCATTCTCCCACATAGACTTCAATGCAGCTTCCTGAATTAGAAACACTTAAGCAACTTGTGGAGGCCAAAACTTCCTTCCAGCAACACATACTTCATCAAGAACATCAGGAGAGAGCATAAGACATATTGTATACCTTCAACAAAATCTCTCCACTATTACTCATGCTTCTAATCCTCAACTTAATATATCATTATGAAATCATCTTTGTTGACAGAAATAATGTAACTTTCTTTGAATAAGGCATGCCATTCAACCATGAACTTCAACAATTCTTCTTTGATAAGGCATTACATCCAACCATGAGCTTCATCACCAATGTTAGCCCAAGCTTAATATAAAAATGATAACTAATAGCAAGGACTAATTTACTTACTACTTAAAGTGTTGACATCAATGACAACTAATAATCAGTGTTGGCATCAATGATAACAACTTCCAATAATCTCAAGTGTTGACATCAATGAAAACAACTGCTGACAATATCCCCCTTTGGCATTGATGGAAACACACACTGCTCACTCTCCCCCTTTGACATAAAGGAAAAAGGGTCATATATGTGTATACAAAATAATAGCATTTGTTCTAACTTCAAGGACAAAGGACAAAAAAATCTTCTATTGAAGCAGTAGCACATACTCCCCCTTTGACCAACAACATTTTTACAAAAATTGTTTAACACCTTTAGGACTCCCCCTTTCTACCAAATCCGCCTGAGAGGTAGCACTCATCAATCCAAGAGTAAATGATATGACATGAATTTCTCCCCCTAAACATATGCACCGTTTATGCATCTAGTTAGAACAAGGAGGGGCAATTACCCCTAACTTGTGTCAGAGATACTCAAAAGTATCCTTTAAAAGTGCCTTAGTGAAACTGTCTGCAATCTGATCTTTGGTAGGAACACACTCCATTCTAAATTCATGTTCTATAACCTTCTCTCTTAGAAAGTAATACTAGATTGAGATGTGTTTGGTCCTTGAGTGCATTATCAGATTCTTGGAAATGTTAATTGCACTTGTATTATCGCATAGTATAAGAATAGGTTCATCATAAACCACCTTCACATCCTTCAAAGTTTTCTTCATCCAAAGCACTTGAGTACAACAAGATTCTACAATAATATATTATACGTTTGTTGTGGACAAAGACACTGAATCCTACTTTTTACTGAACCATGAGAGCAATTTGTCTCCCAAAAGAATGCACTTTCACTTGTACTTCTCTGGTCATCAACACAACTTGCACAATCAACATCAGTATAGGCACTCAGAGAGAAATTTTGATCCTCTTTTGTACCATATGCCATAATCCAGAGTACCCTTCACTTGTATCTAAAGAATCTTTTCATGACTTTCTCATGAGATTGCTTAGGATTGGCTTGAAATCTAACAACCAAACAATTTTGAAATACACTACATTATGTAAATTGTCCACATAGGCTCATATGATTGAACTAGTATATGCATCAACATGCACATGTACTCAAACATATGTTCTGAAGAATAGATAGGAATTGTAGCATATTGTTATTTTAAAATAGAACCTTGTGACTTCCCAAAACATCTCATATAATACGATATCATGCACTAGACATGTCCATAGATTTGTATGGACAAAACTTTGCTTTCAGAATAATACAACGCATTTCAATAAGCCTTCAACATTTCTTCATTATGCCATCCTATAACTCTATCACAAAAATCTTCCACTTCAGAAGGTACAAAGATTTGAGACCTTGGATATAATACCTTCACATCTTGATCAACTTGATTTTTGGACCACAAGACAAAAACCTTTTTTTCTAAGAGATGCGGAGAAAAAATCCTTGACTTTACCAAAGAGAAAGCACTATGAATGCCTTGGAAAACTTTTGAAACTTACTTTTTTGAAATTTTTATCTTTATTTTTGATACACCAAACTAGAATTGTATCAATCAAAACAAGTTTAATAACCTTCACACATCATCTACATCCACTAAGATCTTTAATAAAGATTCATTTATGTACAACAAATCTACACATCAACTGATCTGATTCAATTCTTCTTTCATGTTCAAGTCTTTAGCACCTTTTCTTTTCAGGGGGAAAAGGATTCTGCAAGTGAAATGTAACCTTGAGATAATGCTCTATCTTAGTTTTTCTTAGAATCTTGTGCACAGTGCACAAGTGTAGTATTATCCTTCTTTTCACGGTCTTCTTTCCATACTTTTGTATTTCTCTTGTTTTGTTGATTATGGAATTCAACCTTTTTCTAAACTGGTGTCTTAGCAAAGCCACTTCTGTAGTATTTTTCCTTATGTCCCGTATTGTTGCATTTGTAGCACACAATATTGTGCTCTGGAACAAGGTGGTTTCTTTTAGCCTTAGATATGCACTCATCAACCTTGTGACCATAGTTGTTGGAAGCATAGCAATATCCATGAAATAAAATAGTATAGTTTGTTTGAGGTATAAATGATCTTCTACCCATGTTATCATTCCTTCTTTTAACTCTATAATCAATAGCCTTATGTCCAAAAATATTGCAAGAAAAATCTAGTAACCTTGAAAGGATTTATTGAACCTAGAAGGAGCATGCTATTTTGTAGATGGAGGACTTCTAAATCCTTTTTCCTTCCAGTCAAGACCGGTTCACTTTCATTTTTTCCATTTTGAATAGTCTAAAGGTATTTTTCCCTTTAAATGTTTCAGTTGTGGTAATATTGGTCATTATGCTTCAAGATGTCTGAATAGAGTTGTACATAAGAAGAATAAGGATTATAAAGATAAAGATAGAAAGGATAAGAAATATAAGTTGTATTATGTTAAAGAAGAAGTTGGAATCTCTGATGATGAATTTGATTATGAGGGTGATGATAGTGAATGCTTGTTTTTAGCTTTGGAGAATAAATATGTGTCTGCTAACCCTAGAAAATGTGCAAGAAATAATGTTACAGAGAACAAAAAGAATGAGATGGAAGGTACTTTGGTCGCCGCCTTTCATGCTAGATAGGATGAATACTACTGGGTGATTGATAGTGGATGATCTAATCACATGACCGGAGATAAAAGTAAGTTCACTAAACTTGAAAAGTATGATGGTGGTTTGGTCATGTTTGGTGATGATTCAGGAGCGAAGATTGTTGGGAAAGGTACAATTAGTTTTGGAAGAATGCACAACACTGATAATGTATAATATGTAAAGGGTTTAAGGCATAACCTTTTGAGTGTTGGACATATGTGTAGCAATGATTTTAAACTTGTGTTTCAGAATAATACCTATGAAATCAGAAAAGGATATGAAGATATGGTTGCTACAGGAAGGAAAACTCATGGAAACATCTATCAACTTAAGGGTGTTGATGGTCAGTTCCTTGTATCTCAAGTCAATGAAAGTTGGTTGTGCCACTGAAGAATGGGACATGTAAACTTTGATAATCTAGTCAAAATTAGTTCAAGAGATGTTGTATGAGGTCTGCCTAGAATCACAAAGCCTGCTAATACTATTTGCAGAAGTTGTTAGTTAGGGAAACAGGAAAGCTGCAGTTTTAAGGGAAAAGAGCAATCTACTACCAAAATGTTGGAATGAATTCATACTGACCTTTGTGACCTGACTAGAATAGGAAGCCTAAATGGTGACAGGTATTTCATGCTCCTTAGTGATGATTATTCTCGAATGACATGGGTTGCTTTTCTTAGAGAAAAGACTTGGGCTCTCGATAGGTTTAAAGTGTTCAAAGAAAGAGTGGAAAATGAAGTAAACCTAAGAATCAAAAATTTGGAGATTTGATAGAGGTCGAGAATTCACTTCTAGTGAATTTAATGCATTTTGTGAAGATAATGGCATAAAAAGACAATTTTCTGCTCCAAGCACCCCTCAACAAAATGGAGTGGTTGAGAGAAAGAATCAGACTATGTAGGAAGCTGCAAGAACCATGATGAAAGAATCAGATGTACCTGATGTATACCGGAGAGAGGAAATACACACTATTGTTTATGTTCTTAACAAAGTTCAAATTAGAGGCAACAACACAAAAACTCCTTATGAGTTTTGGACTAGTAAGGTTCCTATTGTGAAATACTTTAAGGTGTTTGGAATTAGATGTTACATTAAAAGAGATGATGAAAATCTAGGGAAGTTTGATGCTAGATGTGATGCAAGAATTTTTCTTGGGTACTAAACTACTAGCAAAGCACATAGATGCTTCAATCAAAGATTGAGGAAGATTGTTGAGAGTGCTAATGTGAAAGTTGATGAGGATATGCACAAACCTATTGAGATAAGTGAAGTTCAACCTAATGATCCTAAAGTACTTGAAGAGAATAAGGAGGAAGAAGAATAAGAACATATTGAAGAAGAAGAAACCCCAGAACCTGCTGTTAAGACTCCTAATTATGTCTAGAAGAATCATCCAGAGGAACAGATAATTGGAGATAAGAGTGAAGGTGTGAAGACTAGAAGAAAAGTAGCAGCTAAGGTAAATTTGTGTTTACTTTCTAAAATAGAACCTCGGTCTATGTATGAAGAATGTGAAGATGAGAGTTGGGTTAGAGATATGAAAGAAGAGTTGCAGCAAATAGAGAAGAATCAAACATGGGAATTGATTCCTAGACCTATGAATAAGAATGTAACTCGTTCAAAATGGGTGTTCAGGAATAAGTTGAATGAAAATGGTGAAGTTATAAGAAACAAAGCAAGACTTGTATGCAAAGGATACTCACAAGTTGAAGGCATAGACTTTGAAGAGACATTTTCCCCTGTGGCTAGAATGGAAGCTATTAGGATGTTTTTGGCATTTTTTTCCCACAAGGAATTCAAATTATATTAAATGGATGTCAACTCAACATTCTTGAATGGTGAATTGGAGGAAGAAGCATGCACGGAACAACCTAAAGGATTTCAATTATCAGACAAACCGGATATGGTTTGTAAGTTGAAGAAGGCATTGTATGGACTGAAGAAAGCTCCCAAAGCATGGTATGCAAGATTGGATAGATACCTGACACAACAAGGATTCAAAAAAGGCTCTGCTGACAACAATCTTTACTTCAAAGTACAAGGTAACAAAATGTTGATAGTGGTAGTATATGTTGATGATATCATTTTTGGAGGAAATGAAGGTATGTGTAAAAGATTTGCAGAAGAAATGCAAAAAGAATTTGAAATGTCCATGATTGGTGAGTTGAATTTCTTTCTTGGTCTTCAAGTAAATCAAACTGATAAGGGGATATTCATTTCACAATCGAAATATGTGAAAGAGTTGTTGAAGAAGTTTGGAATGGATGACTCCAAACTGGTTAGTACTCCTATGGTGACTAGATGTAAGCTGAGTAAAGATGATGAATCTACTAAAGTTGATCAGAGCAAATACAGATCTATGATTGGTGGACTATTGTATCTTACTACTTCCAGACCAAACACTATGCATGCAGTATGTTTAGTTGCCATATTTCAAGCAGATCCTAAAGAGGCACCTGTTATAGCTATAAAGAGGATATTTAGATATCTTAAAGGTAAACCAGATTATGGCTTATGGTATCTTAAGGGTGTTGATTTCACTTTGAGTGCTTATACCGATGCAGATTGGGTTGGTTGTTTGGATGACCAGAAGAGTACCAGTGGAGGTGCTTTCTTTCTTGGTGGAAGATTGGTTTCATGGTTGAGTAAGAAATAAGACTTGGTTTCTCTATCCACTATAGAAGCAAAATATATTGTTGTAGCATCTTGTTGCACACAGGTTTTGTGGATGAAGCAAACTCTAAGAGAAATTGGAGTGATATGTGATGAGCCTATTCCTATTTTTTGTGACAATACAAGTGCTATAAACATTTCAAATAATCTGGTAATGCATTCAAGAACAAAACACATATCTATCAGATATCATTTCTTGAGAGAGAAGGTGTTGGAGAATGAAGTCAAGCTGGAATATGTGTCAACAAAGGAACATATTGTAGATATATTTACTAAGACTCTTCCGAAGGATATTTTTGAGTATCTTAGGGAGAGGTTGGGGGTCATTGGCCCTCCAAACGAGGTGCACATGGAGGTGCATCATTCTAGTGAATCCACAAAGTCTTCATTTATCTGGACTAATGAATGGGTCTACTCCACAAGGGGACTAGAAAAGTTTTCATTGTTGCAGTATGAGTTGAATGCGTGTACTTCTAAGGGGGGGTAATCAAAGCTTGTGGTCTTTGTCATTGATGTCAAAGGGGAGAAAGAGACATGTGAAAAACAAGTAGAAAAGGAAGAAAATGTGTTCTCCCAGAATATTGTGTAGGTTGTGGTCTTTGATGGTTTTTCACATAATGTGTTGCCATCAATGACAAAGGGGGAGATTGTTGCAAGTATGAGCAAGTTTGGTGGTGTTGTCATTAATTTTGTCATTGATGTCAACACAATTCAGAATGTTGCAGATTGTGCATGTATAGTTGAGACACTATTGAGATGTTGTGAGTACATGGAGCTATCCTTATGATGTTGCAGATGTGCTGAAATGATGGGTTACCAAGTGCTTTTGAGAAAATTAATAAAGAGTAAATTCAGAGTTATGTATGTGTTCAGAATGTGCTCTAGAATGTGCTTCGTGTTTCTCCTGTGTTGATCCTATGCTTGTACGGATCTGCAGGTTTTTTGATGATGATATGATGATGATATCTCCTAATTTGTTGTTGTTGGTTTGCTAATAGGTGAAAGTTTTGTTCACCGATGTGTGAACTATTTTGGCAGAGTCAGTTTTCTATGGACTGAGAGAAATGTTTTTTCTCTGCAATCCTCCGTTGTTTTGTTTTAGGTCTTGCACACCTGGAATATGTCTTGTAATGGTGTTATCTACGTTCTGACAGAGATATTCAAGGTTTGGTGCTCCAAAAGTTGAGTTTTAGAATTCTTGTGTGGGTTTGTATAGTCTGGATGGACTGTTGAATGGTTTTCTATGTTTGAAGGTTGTTACACCTGTTGTGGATGTATCTGGAAGTATCTAAGTTGTGTTCTCATGCATGATGAAGCATGTTACGTCATCTGCATGTTATCTTGGAAAGCGTGTACTTCAATGTTCATTTGTGTTTTCGTTAGGTTTGGTTGACCTAGTGTTTACACTTCATATGAAGAATTAAATTTATTAAGGAAGCGTGTGGTTAATCTGAGACATTGCTTTTGGTCTTGGTTAAGTGTTTAATTAGTCCACTCTCATTCCTTTCCACTGTGGGAATGTTGAGTTGCTGAACTAATTTGAATTTATGAAATGAAGAGTATGTGGCCAACCTTGGAGAAAGTTTCTAAGGTTGAAGATGGTATAAATACAAGTCGATTTGCGAAGGAAGATACATGTGAAGAGAAAAGTTGTGTGAAAGTGAGTTAAGGCAATAGTACTTCATTGTGTTATATTTTTGAAGGTAGTGAGATGAAGGTTTCTGCAATCTTCTAATCAAGGCTGCGGATGTGTGTAAATTGTTGTGGTGGATATTTTGTTTTCTTTTGTATCAACAGGAAGTGAGCCTCCTTGTTGGTCACTGAGTCCTTTCTGTAGGTAGTGATCCCTTGGCAGTGAGCCTTTGTATTTGATTTTGCTATCACTTTATATTGTGAGTTAATCCTCACCATGGTTTTTCCCTTATTGGGTTTTCCATGTAAAATCTAGTGTTCATTGTGTTGATTTTACTTTTTGTTATCTAAATTTCATTTTCATTCTTAATAACAAAACAATGCAATTGTAAATTTGATAAGTGTTGAAGTTTTTTGTTTGAATTTGGTGACAATTGATTCACCCCCCCTCTCAGTTGTCCTACACCTTTTAACAAATTGCTAGCATTTCCTTCTCATAAATAGGTTTGAGTTGATTCTTACTCTTTAATTGACAACTCTCAAAAGAAATTGGTCAACCCTCCTGCATGAGTACTACTCCTATAACATTTCCTAAAGCATTGCATTCCATAATAAAGTTCTTGGTGAAGTTTGGAGTGGCAAGCATTGGAGTTGTACACATAGCCTCCTTCAATCTCTCAAATTCTGCATTAGTGGACTCATTCCAATGAAAAAAATCCTTCTTCAATAAAGTTGTGAGAGGTGCTTCTATACAACCATAGTTCTTCATAAGTGTTCTATAGTATCCTGTCAATCCCAAATAAAACCCTCAATTTCTTAATGGTTTTTGGAATAGGCCATCCATGATAGCCTTAATTTTGTTAGGGTTCACCTTTACTCCTTCATGTGAAACTATGTGTCCCAAATACTCCACCTCCTTAAGACCAAAAGCACACTTGGATGGCTTAGCATAGAGTTGATGATATTTGAGTATTTATAATGCTTGATCTACATGTTGCAAGTGTTCCTCCCATGTCTTTCTATAAATCAATATATCATCAAAGAACACTAATACAAACTTCCTCAAGAATTTCTTAAAAATGGAATAAATTAAAATTTGGAATGTAGATGGTGCATTGGTAAGACCAAATGGCATCGCCAAAAATTCATAATGACCTTCATGAGTCTGAAATATTGTCTTACAAATATCTTTTTCCTTAATCTGAATTTGGTGATAACCAGATATAAGATCTAACTTGGTAAAATACATTGCTCCATTCAATTCATCTAGCAAATCATCAATGACTAGAATAGGAAACTTATCTTTAATGGTGTACATGTTGAGAACTCTATTGTATGGACACATGCGCCAAGTTTCATCATTCTTATGTACCATCACCATAGGTGAGGAGTTAGCACTTTGGCTATGCCTAATAGTTTTTGCTTGTGGCATCTTCTCAACAATTTTTTCTCTCACTTTTTTGTATGTGTGGGTACCTATAAGGCCTGATGTTCAATGGTTGGATCCTTGGAACGAGTTGTATGGTATGATCATGATCCCTCTTAGGAGGAATTCCTTTAGGCATATCTCCAAGAACCACAGAGTGATGATCAATTATTGCTTGTAAATTTGGATGACTAGGAGCATTAGATTGAGAGACTTCTAATGAACATAATTGGGCCACAAATCCATCAACTCCTCTCTTAAGAAAATTTTTCATTTGATGAGAGCTTACCATCTGTGGGGACTTTTCCTTCAATCTCCTTAGCTCTACTATCTTTCCTTTTGATTGAAATCTCACAAATAGTTCTTGGAAGTTCATCTCAATTATTCCCAATGATGTAAGCCATTGTACTCCCAAAATAATATTTGTTGCACCCATGGAGATAGAATACATTAGGCTATCAAGGTGATAATATCCCATTGATAACTTAATGCTATGGAAATTTCTAAAGCAACTAATAGTACCACCATCTACAATCAAGGCCTGAAACTTTGGTGCTAGATATATAAAACAATTTAAACGAGTAGCCAACTTTTTGTTGATGAAATTATGAGTACTACATGAATCAATCAACATTGTTACTTCAATATGCTTCTTTAAGTAACTAACTACCTTGAGAATTTGAGGAGCACTAAAACCTGAAAGTGTTACACCCCATTGTGCTATTATTTATTTACTTTTACCTAGCTATGTGAAAATGATTTAAATGTGTGTGTTTATGCTTTATGCATTTCAAAAATACAATAAATTATAAATGTTTGATTCAAAATGAAGTTATGTCTCTATGAAATATATGATGCAAAAGGTTGTAATTGATTCAGCTAACTACATTTTTTGTGTACTAAGTTGGATGCATGGGAAAATTCAATCCTCTAAAAGAAAGGGGAAGTATCACTTAGGAGAAGAGAATTGGCCTAGTAACCCTTAATGAGTCTAACTGAGCTTTCACACACTCACTTCTAGTATAGTCAAGTCAAGTCAATAGTTTGGGAAATGGTAAGCTACTGTAGTCTTGTTTGTATATGAATTAGGAGAGGTTGTGGTTTTTTTTGTGAGCATTCTTGACTTAGTCTATGTGTTTGAGTTTCTATCAATTAAGGGTTCTTCTTAATATGTTTACATTTAATCGATGAGATATATACATATATATGTACATGTCTACGATGAACTCATGCACATGAGTATGCATAGATAGACGTATCTACATATGCTTATGAATGGGTTACCCATATGTAAGGGGATGTCAAATGGACAAGGAGACACACACACACACACACACACATATATATGCATATATACTTCATGTATATATGTCAATTGATTTTGTTGAAATTGTATGTGTGAAGGAAATGTTAAATAAATATATGATACATATATATATTGATATACATGTATGTATCAACGTAATGGAAATGTCCATACAAGTGTGTGTGTGTATATATATATAAATATAAATATACATTTGTATATATTTATACATATGTGTTATTATGGAATAAATGGATATAAGTATATGCATTCATTGAAAGATGCATTATATAATCGTGTAAGTCGATATATTTGTATATGTATATATATAAATATTTATATATATATGTATATACATATATATATATGTATATACATATATATACACATATATTGTCATAAGGGGGGAATGAAGCATATGGGAAAAAAATGAATTAAACTAATTCAAACAAGATTAAGAATCCATAAACCCATTACTCATGAAATGCAAAATGAAAGCCATGAATTCAATCAAATAAACAATTAAGAACCTTAAATGAATCCAAAAAAACTAAATCTTACCATACCATGTCGAAGTTGTATTCGCATTGATGTTGAATTGTGTTTGTATCAATGCAAAGCCTCCATTATGTGTTGCAAAAGCTTCAATGTGTGTAAAATGTTGAACTAGAATGTAATGATAACTCACAACGTGCTCAAGAGATAATTATGCAGTGCTTCACTATGTAAATTCTAGATGATTTATGAGAAGGTTGAAGGTTATTTTATATATTTCATGTTTTGAGATGAACGATCAAGATTTTGTAGTAGATCATGATCAACGGTTTAGAATCATTGAGAGGAATTAGATTGGAAAGATTAGTGGATTTAGATTGCATAATTTGTGCTTGATGAAATTAAGTTGAGTATATGCAGTGGAATTGAGAAAATAGATTGAAAGGTTAGTGGGTTTGAAGAATAGATGAGTTAGTCAACTGTTCAGAGTGAGAAATCAGTGATCGTGATTTGCTCAATCAGAAAGAGGGTGAGAATAATTAATTAATTAATATTTTGAGTTAAACGTACAAATCATGTTTGACTTTCACAAATAAGGTTGTATTTGTTTGTTGACCTTTTTGAATGATTTTGAATACTTAATTTAATTATTTAGGTTTAGAAATGGGAAAGTGATTTAATTAAACTATTAAGTAATAATAATTTAATTGATTTAGGAGAATAGGGTATATTAGCGACATAATTAAATAATTGATGTTATTTAATTAATCAAGAGGAATAAAGTTAGATAAATAATGAAATAGCGAATTAATTAAATAATTTAAAGATTATTTAATTAATAGAGTAAATTAGGGTTTTTGATGAAAATGATGCCAATGAATGGACAAATGTCATTCACGATGTGTGATAAGTGTTTAGCTCATTTTTACATGTCTACATTTTCCCCCTCTTTGAGACAAAGTACAGGTTGCTTTGTTTCAAAGAATTCAATGTTTAAGATCATAATTGAAAAATATTTATATGCTCCAATGTGCCCCGGCGGTCAACGGAAAGTTAATACAATGATGGGATGCCCCCTTGAGAGATTAGCCGAAAAAAAAACCTTTTGCAGGTCAGGCTCGCGACAAGGTTTCATTATAGTTCAGATGCATAGAGTATGAAAATTTAGGCCATAGGCCTTCGTTTATAGTTTAGATGTTCCCAAGAGCTCCTAATTTTGACCTAGGAGGGTTTTCAAGGTAAAAAATTAGAGTTTACGGGGGTTTAAATGGTAAATTAGGTTTAAATTACCCCTCATTTGCACTCCTTTATTTGAAATTTTCTTGCCTCTAGAGCTTGTTGAGAAAATGGATGCACATGAATTTTGATGAAGTTGGCCAAACTTCACAAGATCTTAACCTTGAGAAGAGCTCCACCCACACAAACAAGAAAGTGTTGCAACTTAGGCTTGCAATGAGATTCTGTTATGAGAAATTGATATGATACAATGTACAAATGCACTAAATATATAAGCATGAGTGAAATACAAGATGCATTATGATGTTGCCATGTGTCTTGATCTAACAACATGTAAACCCTAACAACCTACCTAGGAAATGATAAAGTGATTGAGATAAGTTCTAGATGATATTCTAGAAAGAATCTTATCTCCTAAATACATGGAAAGGGTAATAAACCCATTATTAATGATTTATCTAATAATGCAACCTAGGGTTTAATTAATTAAATATAATTCCTAAGTAAACTTATGCTAGTGTAATTAAATAAATAATTACACCAACACCCCCCATCAGTGCAACTTAGGGAGGAAATGATAAAGCAATGATTATGTAATGATGATGGGTCTCGGCTACATGATGGCCATTTTAGGTACCCATATACAAATGAGTATGAAATACAACTAATCTACCACAAACGGAGAAAAGGGGAAAACCCAATGGGAAGAAAACTCTTCTCCAAAAAGGAGATGAAATGCAGAATTGTGAGGAAGGATGGAGGACTCCATAATACCCCCAAGTACACCATCTATCACATGGATACAATACAATCAATAGCCCCCCCATAGGATAGAAATAGAGATACTACATAGTCCCCTCATAACATGTGATCACCTACAAAAATGGTAAAGTTTCTGAAGACAAAACATGATCCAATGTCAACAAACAACTTGTCTCCCTTTCAGAAGAAACAAAACCAAGTGCAAATGAAGGGATGCTTCCCATTCCAGATAGGAATTGAAGGAAGGTAGGATGAAAGTGAATGATGAAGATGTCTCTGAAAACTACTCATGTGTCTCCTTTTTCACTGAAGATGAAGATGCCACAATCAATGAAGAGGGTGACAAACCAGGACTAAGCAGAAACTAATGTTGAACAAGATCCAAAGACTGCAATACAATGAACCTTCCATTGAAGGAATAGATGGAGACTAGATTTCCCCCCCATAATGAAGTGTCCTAAAAACAACTGAGAGAAGACTAAAGCCAATCTAATGGTGGATGTTGAAGAAACTCTGATTCCATAATCAAATGAGAGGGAAGAAGTCTCATACATGAAATCTCTGAAGAGAAACTAAGTGCCTCCAAGGTAGTCTCAGGATCCTCAATCAAGGTAAAGAAAAATGAATGTGAAGACTCAAGAGAACTCTCCAAAGTAGGATTTGAATAGAAGATCTCGATATCGCCTCAAGAATGTCCTCCACCCTACAGAAATAGCCAATTCTTTAATCCTTGAAACAAATCCATCATGTGATGTCAAGTCTAGAAAATTGAATGTGTCCTGATGAATAGAGATGATGGAAGCCTCAATCAATGACTCTAGAAAAGGAATCACTAAATGTGAAGGAATACTAATAGTCTTTGATGGAGGAGAAGGAATATCTGAAGAAACCTTGTCAACCTCTTCGAAAGATTCAAGGAAATCAACCTCCTGCACACCAATATCAATATGGGGTACCGGATCTGAAGAATGACATTCTTAATCATGATCATCGAGGAATGGTGGAGTATCAAAATCTCCATATAGCTCCCAAATCTTAATCCAAATAATGTGAGAATAGTTACAATGATTAATAGCTTTTAAAACATTATCAGCAACATGCATTGCAATAACCCTTAGAACATCATACCTTCGACAATTCCAATCAAATTTTTGGATACAATCATCAGGAGGGGGAATAAAACCATACAAATGAGGCAACAAATGAAGGGATTGAAGATTGTTAATGATGCAATCTCTCCATTGTTGATAGTTTCCCTTTCCCAACATGATTAGTAAAGAATGACTTGAAAACCCCATAATAAATTATTACAAATCTCCAATAATACAAAGATATTGACCTTCAACAACAAATAGAAACTTCCAAACATGATATGCAACTGAAAAGATGCCTCCCAAATCAAAAAATTCTTCTTCAATCTTCAGAATGTCCACGGAATCAATAAAATGCACCAAACTACAAAAATCCAATAAAAGATACCTGGAGATGAAACTAAAAGAAGTGGTTGCACTGAGGAAAAAAGCTCTGAAATATCTTTCGAATGTCATTGGAATCACCAAATTTTGAAAATATGATGTGAAGATATTGACTTTTGATTCCAAAAAGGATGGTTGACTTCAGTTGATTAGAGAATTTTATAGCAGTAAAATCTCGTAAAATAGATGGCACCACTAGATAGTGCTATGAATCATTTTTTTGACAGTATCTCGTTTGGTGATTTTTGATACCCTAGCGAGAAATTATGCCCCTCAAAAAAAAACTACACAATTTTGGGTGTAGGCTAAATAGGTGTTAAAAAAAAGCACCAAGGGAAAAAACTAGCCCCCTTCGGGCTAGCACTCGGTCCTCGATGTGACCTTGTCTTGGGCTGGGCTAAAAAAAGGTGCCACCCCCGATGGCGGAGATTAGGAGGTAGTGGTGAGCACTGTTGATGGTGGCTCCACAAAAAAAAATCCACATTATGTTCGGCGGTGATGAGTACCCAAAGAACTCGGCAAAAAATGTGTTGAGAAACCTGTACAAAGCTAAAGATGTCAAGAACAATGATGATGTGTATTTTGATAGGTGAAGAACAAAAAAAACCAGTGGTGACGTGTGTAGTCAAAAACCACGGTAAGAAGTGGAAGGCATGGAGTGGTTGAACAATGAGCGTCATCAGTAAGGAGTCTCCAACGGTCAGGCCGAGTACACCAACGGTTGGCAATGATGGATTCTGGTGGTAGAAATGGGTTGGAGACTTTGGTTGGAAAGGAGACAAAACAGGCCCGACAACGAAGTATAGCCTGCAACCGATGGTAAATTTGCAGACTGTGAGATAGGACGGACCCGACAGGTGACAAGACAGAGATGTGACCAAAGTCAGTGTTTAGAGCCGAAAAACAACCTCCCCCTACAAAATCCTTAATTTGGCCGACCAATTAAAGATTGCAAATTGTTTAATAGAGCCCTATCAAAATTTTGATCGATTATAGCGATAGATTAGGATTTTTAAATGTTGCTTATGCAATTTAAAAATTAAAACCTTTATTTGAAAAATTTAATGCATCAAAAAAGGCCACTGATAATGTTGACAGGTGAATATATGCCAACAATAAGAGATTAATCCACAGAATCAAACAAACCCTATATAATATCCGCTCAAAATAATTGCAAACCCCCAAATAAATATTTTTCCACCCAAAATTGAAATTTTTGCCAAGACTATAGAAAAACTATAGAAATTTTTCTGCCAACAATATATGCCCTAGATTTTTGAAAGAGCCTGTGATTAAAAAAAAATTGCCTTAGATTCTTACTGACAGTACTGCACAGTCCGTATAGATCGTATGGTGACCCGATCAGTGATGATAACCTCTGATGGTCTCTGAGAAAATATCTCTGATTTTGAAAATTTGGTAGTCAATCCTTAGGTTTTTAGGCCTTCTAAAGACAATGGCGAGCTTGGATTGGACTCAATTTGCTCCAAAAATCAGTTGCTCCCCGGAAGTAGACAACTAGCCTGTAATCAAAATCTGTCCTACCTTGATGATGATCTCCACAGCCTAAATTTTTGAAGAGAGATGGATTCTCCTATGGCTCGTGCTCTGATACCATGTTGAGAAAATGGATGCACATGAATTTTGATGAAGTTGGCCAAACTTCACAAGATCTTAACCAAGAAGAGCTCCACCAACACAAACAAGAAAGTGTTGCAACTCAAGCTTGCAATGAGACTCTATTATGAGAAATTGATATAATACAATGTACAAATGCCCTGAATATATAGGCATGAGTGAAATAAAAGATGCATTATGATGTTGCCATGTGTCTTGATCTAATAACATGTGACAACATGTAAACCCTAACAACCTACCTAGGAAATGATAAAGTGATCGAGATAAGTTCTAGATGATATTCTAGAAAGAATCTTATCTACTAAATACATGGAAAGGGCAATAACCCCATTATTAATGATTTATCTAATAATGCAACCTAGGGCTTAATTAATTAAATATAATGCCTAAGTAAACTTATGCTAGTGTAATTAAATAAATAATTATACCAACAAAGCTTTTGTGAGATTTTCTTTTGCAAATAGCGATTCATGATGCCTCAAGTTTTGGGAGTTCCACATAGGTTGGAGGTAGTCAGAGTATACCGACGGCCAGCTGTTGCAGGGGCTCTGGTGTGTATACCTTTAATTTTCACTTTTGTCCTTTTTTGTCTTCACAATTAATGTTCAAACTCATTTTTAGGTAATAGCGAACTTTTTTTAAGTTTTTCGCTATTGGCCTAATTTTGGCGCTATTCACCTTTTGGAAGGTTGCTTTTGAAAATTTTGAGCACTATTGAATAATATTAGCGCTATTGCTTGGAAACTTTGCGCTATTGCAAAATTTTGGTGCTTTTGCTAGATATACACGTTATTGCCAATTTTTAGCGCCATCGAGAAATATTGGCGCTATTGAATAATTTGGGCTCTATTACCAAAAATGTGCGTTATTGCCAAAAATTTGGGTGCTATTGACAAAAGTGCTGACTATTTCCTAGAAAAAGTTTTCTTTTGCTTCAGAACAACTAATTTGTAATGTTTAGCTTTAGTTTGAAGTTCTTGAAAGTCTTGATGTTGTGTGTTGACTGGTTGCAAGTTGTCCTTAAGTCATTGTCTATGCAAGAGTGGCGTCCCTCAATTGATGGATGGGTTGATCAATTTCGATGATACACAGAGAGACTTTCTCAATGACGTGGGTTTACGCTATATTGCTCACTTACCATTGCTTAGGGCTCATCTAGCCATGATGACTGTGTTGGTGGAGAGGTGGCATTTTGAGACCTCTTCATTTCATTTGCCTACTGGGGAGTGCACCATTAGTTTGGAGGATGTGTGGAGGATCCCTATTCATGTTCATCTCATTGAGTATGATGTTTGACAGGGCACCTTAGCGATGCAGAGACTATTGGGTGTGGAGCAGTTGTAGGTCATTGATCAAGAAGTCGATTTGGGGTCTCTCTATGATGGTGTCGATCCTATGGTTTTCATTTTGGCAAGTATGATCATTGGACCTCTACCACCTGATAGGAGGGTGAAGAGGTTCCTTGTTGGTTGGGGTATTGTTATCGAGCAGATGATGGAGGAGGAAACAGTGTACACTTGGGGTCATTGTGTGTTGGCCCACTTGTACAGAGATATGCATGAGGATGTGTACTAAGCGGGCAGTAGTATATTTGTTGGAGCTAGTTTACTAAATTTTTGGGTTTGGGTGAGAATTTCCATCGCTCAATTAGAGGGTATACGAGATAGGGATGCATATGATCCTTATCCTTATCAGTACCATGACTATCTTCATTATACTCAGACTAGCAGAGTGTCTTACTAGAGGGAAATTTTTTATGATGTTACAGATTTTATATGGCACCCATACAGGGATTGTGAGGCATGGCTAGATGACCAAGATCAACTGGTCTACTAGAGGCAGACCCATTTCTTGATTGGTCACTAAAATCTTTTGCTTGAGTGATATTTACCAGAGAGAGTATTGAGATAGTTCAACAAGTTCCAAACTCAACTTGTCGATGATTATATGGCCATTTTTTGATGCACTACACGGGAGGAGTTTGTTTGTGGGGCTCACAAGGATTCGGGTGTGATAGTGGCAACATTTAGAGCATTGAGACCTTTTCCATGGGGTTGGGAAGTTAGTTTCATGGATCTTGGGATGACTCGTGAGTTTGATGGTTAGTGGGCTTGTCACAAACCTGTGAGATTGACCATGCCACCTGGAGGTCCAGTGCTAGATCTACATAGAGGAGGTTATGTTGGGCACCGAGAGGATTGACAACATCTCAAGATTTCCCATGAGAAGCTGCAACATGTATAGGGTCAGCAGGATCAACAACATGATGGCCAACATCAGCAGTAGCAATAGGTACCACAGGCTCCTTAAGGTCCTCCCCATAGGGGGATGTGGCAGCTCAATTGGCTTAGGTGACGACAGAGAGAGATGCAGTTAGAGAAAAGTGGGATGTTGAGGTTATGTGGTGACAAACCGCTGAGGAACAGGTTTTGATCCTGACTGGAGAGAGGGACATACTCAGAGTAGAGTGGGAT
Source organism: Sequoia sempervirens (assembly GCA_007258455.2). Lineage (NCBI taxonomy): Eukaryota > Viridiplantae > Streptophyta > Pinopsida > Cupressales > Cupressaceae > Sequoia > Sequoia sempervirens. The sequence goes on from VDFB02270651.1 coordinate 67,455,743, forward strand.
ACTCTTTGTTAGGAGAGGGATTCATTAAGAGAGGAATTGGTTGTCGAGAGGCAACACATACTTACAACTAAGATATCTCTGGCCTCTTCTATTCCCCTTGCTCAATACTAGGCCGAGAGGGATTAGTTATTACAAAGATGTACATACTATCAAACACTCTGTGAGGAACTTACTCCTAGAACTCATAGACGTCCACATTTTGGAAATCCAAGCACCCAGACAAGTGCAGAGTTGTTCCACAGCCCTCTCCACATCATAGCCAACATCAACCTAGATCTCCACCACCAGATGCCCATCAGTGCTAATTATGTTTATGATCTTTCATATATATTTTGTATCAGAGACTTATGTAGACATATTTTTTTATATATATTGATCGCCCTAGCTAAGGCCTCGTATATATGTATTTTTTTTATCTCCTTTGATGTTTTATCACACATGAAATTTAATGATGACATTATTCATTTTTTTATGATATATGATAACCATTTTTTATTTGGATTTATGATGTGTTATGAGATACTTATGGATATTTATATTTGTTGATGATGCTATTGTATTTTTCTGATGTATGCATATGCTATGGATGAATGATTTATATCTATGTGATTAACGATGATATATGATGCATATAATAGATGTTGATATATGATGGATGTGACATGGATGATGATATCATATATATGTGATGGATGATTATACATGATGTGTGATATTTTATCATTTTATTATGGTCATGATAAGTACTTGATGAATTTTTGGATGCAGGATGTATGTGGTACTAATGATATTGTGATGCAAGATGCAACTTTTAGTTAAAAGTAATGTTTGATGATTTAGAGATGGATAGAAATTTGATGTTGTTCGTTACTAATGAGTTTTGATTTTTCTTTCATGGAGGCTTTGTATCTTTTAGCAATCCTTTTTGGTGTAGCAAACAAATACGATGCACTAGGGTATTAATAACCAAGGTAGTGTTGTATCCATTGCATGGACTTTGACTCGGCACACAAAGAATATTCTTGCTCATACCAAATATACAGAAACCCTGTTAGAGTATATAGTTGAGTTGTATTAAAACTTTTTGGACTAGTTAGATAAAGATGTATGCAATATCTAACATGCAACTAATCCATGAATTGTCTCAAAATAACTTCCACACAAAAAAAAAGCAAGTATTCATTGTGGTAGTATCACAAAAGCATCTAACAAATAGAACAAACAGAAATTGTCAGTTAATGCCACTATTCATTCTTCTTTAAATCCTTATGGACATCCTCGAGAGATCTTGGGAATGTGGTATTAAGATGAATCAAAAAGATAAGAATGTAAAAAGATAAACAATGATGCAATATCACTTTCCATATTTTTTCTGATGTTTCATGATGAAATCCATTGATGATGTCTATTGTAGGAACATTTATTTGTTAAGACTTGTGTTTAGGATTGTTGATCATTATTTTAAAAAATTTATGGTAGTCTATGGTTAGGCATTGTTTTCTCTTGATAGTTATCTAGTCATTTCGATCTTCACTTTGGAATTTTTTATTTTGATTTCTATTTTGTTTGTTGATTTCCTTGTCAAAGGGTGGGGGTGATGATTGTTTATTGTGGATGAGTGACAATGGAGATAGCACTTTTTTATTTTTTATTTTATTTGATGTTGTTTTTGTTGTTTTCAAGAAATTTAGAAACAAATAGGGGGACCTAAGGGACTAACCTAGTGCCTCAGGGGATGATCATATAATATCCTTGCCTACGTGATGAATGCAGAGACATCGTAGTTTGACCGTATTTGAGTGACACTATTTTTGGAGTTTTTTAATCTTTTTATGAATATTTTGGATTTTGATAAGATATTTGAATGTTTTCTTTTTTGTTTTGGAGGACTAACCTAGGGACTTGGGGGCTCATCATTTATGATGGCCTTGCCTACATTATCCACATAGAGGCTCGTAGTTCGCTTGTTTGATAAGAACATGTTTTTGACTTTTTCCTATTTTTTGAATTGTTTTTTGAAGTTTGAATTTTATACTAAGTTAAAAGACCATGACAAACACCTAAGGGGACTGACCTAAGGCCTTGAGGGTTGATCATAGATAATCCTTTCCTACATTATACATGTAGATACCACGTAGTTTGACTGGTGTTGACTCAAAGTATAAAATGTTTTTGAGATTTTGATGTTTTTGACTTTGTTTTGATTTTTGTTTGCTTTTTGGATGTTTTTTTTATTTTGATAGTTTTTTATCATGATGGGATTTACAAGGATCTAATCCACTACCAGTTTCGATAATTTTGCTCCAGTTTGAGACAAGATTACATTTATTAGGGGAGACGGATTTTGACGGTGCAAAAAGGTTCAACACTTGATCAATCATTGAGCCATGGTTGTTTTTCCCATTTTATTATGGGATGAATGGGTGAATTTTTTAGATAGTGTTGATAGATAAGGATCTAGGTCTTATTCAAATGTAGCTCTTGTTTGCTAGGTTTTCATTATGGTACTTGTCCTAGAAGGGCCAAAAAGTGGTTTTCACTTAAAGAATGTTTTATTTCTCTTTATTGTTTTTCTTGATTTTTGATTTTTTTGCTTTTTTACCTTTTTTGCCTGGGATACTGTAGACATGGAAAATATACCGACACACTTGATCCTGATTTACTAACATCGTTTTGTCCTTAATCATCTTCTTGGCTAGTCATCACCTTTCATCCCTTAATTGAATAAATTAGTTTGATCTAATTAAGTTGTCATCTTCTTGTTAACTAAATTAATCAATCCAATTTAATTAACCCTGTCTCTGTTTATTTAAATAATTTATTTTATTTGATTAAATCTCTAAATTCGTCTTATTAAATTAACCTTATTTGATTTAATCTAACATCGCCCCTCTGTAATTAAATAAATCAAAATATTTTATTTAATTAAATCTAAATCGTATTCCTCTCAACTTTGGTTTAAATCAATCCAAAAATCTAAATCAAATAGTCACATCAACTAATCCCCTATTAAATTAATCAATAATCACCTAAATCCTCTAGATTTTGCAACTTGCACCAATAAATCATTTCTTTGATTTAATAATTCCCTAATTACTTTCAAAATGGCATCAAAAAGGGAATATTCCTCCAAGTTTGAAAATCCATCCAAATGGATTTGTCCTTCCAACAAGGCATTCATTTCCTCTTACATGTCCTTGTGCATTGAGCCAAGTGGCATTTAATTCATTCCTTTCTCCCTCCAACAAGTCATTTCATGATTTTCAAATTCCACCTAATATAATTTATTGTGCACATTCATCAAAATGTGCTCAAGCTTCCTCCATTCACATCTTGACAAGTGGCACTTGGCCATTGGGTGTTGAATGATCCCACATTGCTTCATTTTGCTCATTCCTCCATCTTGTATTTCTATAAATAGAAGGTTTTCCTTTGTATTTTGGATCCACAACTTAGAGAAAAGTTACTATCTTCACATTTAGAGCAATTTCATCCATTTCCATAGCATTTTCCATTACCATAGCTAGGTTATTACAGATTTTATCAAACAATGTTCCTCATCACCAAGTGGATCAATCTTCATCAAGATCATCAAGCTTGAAAAGGAGTTGGGAAAGGGCCAATTTCCACATCAAATCGGCACCAATTCCCCCATGGGATTGAGATTTTGCATGTTTAAATAGGATTTCATTGCTTTTCTCGTCTTGTTCTTCATTTTCCTTCCTATTTTAAGCATTGTAGATGAATTTCATGGGGAATCTTAGTTCTAACTTGCATATGGATCTAATATTGTGTTTATTTGCTATGTTTGTGTAGGTCTAGGATTGGGGTTCACATTTTGGTGCTAGGAGGGAAAATCTCAAGTTCTTAACACATTTTTTCACAAAATTTTGTTCTTTTTCTATTTTTTGTGTGTCTACAAGAAACGGCACAACTATCAGTCCAACGATGCCATAAAACAACGCTAACCTTCCAACGGTGCCATACAACGATGCTGCAAACTCCAAACACCACCGCTGAAGTCTTCCTGCCCAGAAAATTCAAAATTTCAAACTACGACACTAGTCTAATTTTCTAACACTAGGTTTTTTAAATTTCAAATTATGTTGCTGACAAAAACTCTACCACAATCATGCTCTCTATTCTATTGTAGAGCATCGCTATTAGACTTAGCAGCACTATACAACATCGCTAACTTTCTCAAACAATGACGCATATGCAGGTTGCGTTGTTGGGGTGGGGTAAAAGGTCAAAAATTAAAGTTTTTTTGACATGTGCCTTTTTGCTTTTGATCATTTTGAGTTATTGACTTGTTTTATGCTTCTATTTTTTTGGGATTAATCAGTTCTTGTAGGTGGAAGCAAGGAAGGAGCAAGGAGGAGTTTGAAAGTATAACGTCATTTATCCATTGTATCAAGTGTCTTTAGACACTTTTGGAAGCAATTATAATTCCAAGTCTAAGAACTTTACCCCTTCAAGCTTTTAGGACTCAATAGATTTCAATTTGGGTTTAAAACGAATAAGACAAAAGGGTTAAAAAGAACTTTAGGAAAACTTACTAGACTTTGTTTAAAGTTAACAATTGAACAAACAACTTTCATTTTTTCACTTTGGTGCTTTAAAAAGAATCAAATCATTGCTTTGAGGATTTAAAATGAACATGTGCATCTTTGTTTTTGTAATCTCTTACCCAAAATAATATCATCCAAAAGATGCATGCACTTCTCTCATGCCTCGCGCAGATATTGAGAATCAAAAGGCTTTTGGTGATATTAAGTTGTGTAAGTGATTGCCTACACACTTCAATTTGGATCCTAAAATTGAACAAATCTTGCGAGTTGAGTGTAATATATCGCGTGTGTTCTCTCTTTTTTTTCTCAACGAAGATTGATCGAACTACAGATGTATTTGCTCACTTTTGTTTTATCTTAGAGGGCCTACCTTGTGGGAAAAAATAATCACCCAAGGGAACGACCCAACCAGGAACATGCTAAATCCAAGTGACTTCCACTCAGGATATAAGTGTGGGTACTTGAGGAAAGGCAAGTATCACGAGGATTGTTCCAATGAAAAGGGAAACAATGGTCTCTTGCCACATGGATGATCCCCCATGAATGGAATGCCCGCATTAAAACCCCTTTTTTAAAAAGGCCAAAATCCTTATCTATTTGTTGGTGCAAGAACGGTCATTCTGAAGCCACCCCATAATTTTATGGCTTTTATTAGAGATGAGAAGTATGCCATGGGAGATTCATGGGTATTGATGCTTGGCTGACCCAAGAAGCGAGTGCACTATAAGGGGGAGCCTATGTGGTTAAGCATCTAATCATTTGCTAAAAGTAGGCATAGTTGGATTCGTCCAAGTGGGGACTCAACAAATATTGTCTCAATATCCATAGGGTTGTGCATGATTCTTGAAATCAAAACACTTTTCTTAATCGTAAACATTGGAAAACAAACATTCAACATCATCATCAAATTTCAAACCCTTTAGGAAGAAAATTCCATTTACAAAATATAAGTGTTATTGCTTGCCCTAGGGATTCTATTCCTAGAGGTTTCTAAACATTTGGATTTATATCTCAATTTTCTTGCTAAAGTCAAACATTAGGTAACTTTTTCCTTGATTTCCTTGAGTTCCATATAATGTACTTTGTGGGATGAGAAGAAGTTAAGACATTAGACATCTAGTTTCAAAAGCTAATCAAGAGTGTGTTTGTGGTAAAAAGAGGTCATTAAGAAAAGCTAAGAACAATTGAACCCCACACATGTGCTTCATCAAATGATTTCAAAAAAGATCAAAATATGGAAACCCAAAATCAAAGCTCTTAGTCCAAAAGCTCATCAAAAGTGTCTCTCAACACTCTACGAGTTTAGAGAAAGATTGGTCTTCAAATTCTACAAAAGAGCTTCAAGAAACAATCCCAATTTATACTCATTTTATTATTGTCAATATCCAACACTTTTTCAAAGGTTTGAACATCTTATTTAAGAGTAAAGTGTGTTATTCAAAACTAAGGTCCTGTAAACAAGATTCTTTATAGGTACACATAGGATCAAAGTCAGCCTTCATCCATCTTTCAAACATCAAATCAAGATCATCTCACCAACAACTCTTCAAAATCTTGAAACCTTCATTTATGCTAGACTTTTTGGCAAATCCATGAATAAAAAATCCTTTGAATCAAAATCCTTGAGTCCAACATCAAATCATCTTGTTTGGATAGGTATGTGAAGATGCATCCTTCTCCATATGCTTAGTCAAATTATCATCAAAACATCTTGTTTGGTTAGGTGTGGGTAGATGCATCCTTCTCCCTACATTTAACCAAATTATCATCTTGTGAGAAATTTTATCCCATAGATAACATCCAACATCTTGGGATTCATTTGTTCATTATCCAAATCAATCCAAATCAAAGAATCAAAATCCAAATCCAAATCAAGGTGAAAACCAAAAATCCAAGAAACAAATCAAATAAATCAAAATCCAAGAATCAAAAAAGTCCCAAAAGTATAGCATCCCCCTCAAGATCTTCTAAGAGTTCAAATCATCTGTATCATCCACCTTTCACACATTTCACCATCACACTTTGATCCTTAATCATCCTAGATTTTCTCTTTTTGAGCCTCATTTTATGGTTCAAACAAGATCGCAACACAAGAAGAACATGGAGTACAACAAAGAAACATCAACTTCAAGTGACCTAAGTCAAACCGCACCCGAGATCAATCTTGTTGGACCCAACAACCCACTACCCGATCTTTCTCTCATAACGCAAGATCCTCAAGAGGAAGGGAAAGTGGAAGATATCACCAATACGGGGATGACCCAAGATGAGATCACCGAAATGCTTCAAAACCCCGATAACCGCCGAATCGTCAGAGCCATGATGAAACTACATCCCTCCCAATACATGCTTGAATTGGAAAAAGGAGCAAAACTCCCTTCCAATTTTTATGTAAGCACAATTGTGGAGAAGCCTTTTATGCCACTTGTACCATTCACCTCACCCACTCAGAGCATCATCTAACCCATTCCGCAATCCACATCATCCATTTCCACCACATAACCCATTGTCAACAAGGGGAGTGCGTTACTCCATGCCCTTCAACAACATCCCCTTGTCAATAATCAAAATTTGGACGCCAATAACATCACGGGTACATCAGGTTCCATGCCTCAAAATCCCCTCCACCAATATGTCCCACTCACATTCCATGATTCCAACAACATATCTTTCCACGCAACACCCGCATATGCTCTTGACCCACAAGTTTCACTCCCACTGGTACAAGTGGGTTTATTTGAACAAGGCGAACTCTTCGGGGCCTCATCATCACTCATTCTAGGAAGTATTCCACCAATTCCGGTTCCAATACCACCACCACCTCTACCACCATTACCTCCACTACCAACATCAATATCAATTCCTGGTTTAGGACTCCCCTCTTTACCTAACACAAATCAATCAATCCAAGGCAATCCGTTAAACACCAATCAAATCATTGATGAGCCCAAAATATGCTCATAGTTTGGATATTATGATGAAGTTTTAATGCCTTTACTTTTTTTATTTGTGGTTGTTTAAAACTCTTTTGAAACCTTTTATGGGGATATCCTGTAGCAAAACATTTTCATATTCCTACAGCTTATTGTGTTGACTTGACTACATTTATTACCCCGTTGACTCCCTAAATGACTGGTATATCGCATACAGTTTTTGAATGATGAAATAGATTTAAATGTGTGATTAATGAACGGATATTGTGTATGTGCCATACGCCTTTTCTTTCGCATCTATTACCTTTTGTTTCACAAGTTGTTGAAGAATGATTGAGTTAAGCGCAGCCGATCTCGGCCTTGCAGTAAAGTCCATTTCCTGCACGACTTCGAGGAAGCTCTGGCGAAGACTCTTTGACCGAAACCGTTGGAAAAGATTTTTAATGACAGTCAATCTAGAAAGAGTGGAGCGCTAGATTCTCTTCAGATCAGGTTGAACGCATAAATTCATTTATGAAGTTTGTTCCTTGATTCTGGGATAAACTTTACTTCCATGTCTTTCTTTGATAGGGTTAGTTAGTTAGTTGCTCTCCTGATTTTAAATAAAGTACTCCTCTTGCGCAAGTGAGAAGGGAGATGATAGATAGAGTAAGATAGAAGCATAGTGATAGAAAAATAGCAGATATCATGTAAGAGTCAGTATGATAATGAAAAGCAAAATCTGTTTGACAAGAGACAAAGTTTGTTGTTAGTTTATATCAACAAAGCAATGTATACCATTCTGTTTTCATGAATAAAGTTTGATGAAGTTCTGAGTTCAGCACCTGCGTAATCAGTAGATGCTTGCTAAGGGGGCCCACTTAGTAAGTATCTGTAGCTAGTTAGTTAGCTGTTCTTTTCTGTTGATCTTCAGTTAGCTTTCATCTTTGAAGTTTTCATACAAACTTAGTCTTGTATTGCTCCTGCAGCATAGGGAATCCATCCCTGTGCCTGTTCCTGCAGCATAAGGCCAGTTCATAGTTTGTGTTTCAGTCATAGCTGTTATAGTTTATGTTTTAATCAAATCATAGTTGAGTTAAAGAACTTTGCATTACCTTCCTGTAGCGTAGATAGAATTCCTTCCAAGTATTTATTTCTGCTAAGTTTTGACCGAAACCAGTTCTTAGTGCATATATTGTGCTGCGCCATTTAAAGTATACGTCCCCTGGTTTGACAAGTAAATGAACATCCATAGAGATATATTAGTCACCTGTTGGAATGTCCAATTCCTAAGAAAGGTTTTACTGTGATTTTCATATCCTTTTGTGGGTGTGACCATTTTTGGCGCCGTTGTCGGGGATGGCGTTAAGCTAAGGATTTGTCAGAAGTCATTTTTAGTATTAGTTTAGTTTGTTAGTCAAAAAATTTCAAAATCTTTCAAACCACCATTCATCGTATTGCATGCATAGAAGAAGAAGAGACACACTGGGAAGGTTCCTCCCTAAAAACCTGTTTGTTGAACTACCATTTGACCCAGCTGACAATGAACCTAAGGAAAATTCATTTGCTTTGTTATTCCAACAAGCAAACATGGCAAATAATCCACCTAATAATCCACCTCCTGCTTTTGAGTTTCCCATTGTTCCCCAACTAGATACTGACAATCTTAAGAATATACCTTCTTCACTACTTCCAAAATTCTATGGCCTAGTCACAGAGGACCCTGAAACTTTTCTGTTTGAGTTTGATGTCATCTATCACAGTTATGACTACAACTCAGACGCTCATAAACTGAAGTTATTTCCTTCCACCTTGAAGGAGGGAACTCTCAGATGGTTCATGAGTCTGGGAAGAGGCGTTGATAGTTGGGCAGCCATGCAGATGAAATTCCTTGAGAAGTATAAGGAATATTGTAAGAGTGCCAGCAAAGGTGATGACATATTCTGAATTCAGCAGAAGGAGGATGAAAGTCTGGAAGATTATATTTCCAAATTTTTGTTTTCACTAAAGAGGAACTCAAACCATACTCTCAATGAGGACTCTCAGAAACTACTCTTTCTAAGGGGAATCAGTGATGCCTGTATAGACGCCCTGGACCTGATGGGAGGAGGTGATATAACCCAACTACCTTGGGATGATATAAAGAAAATATGTCTTAGCTACTCCTAAGCAATAGTTAAGAAAGGTCGAGGTCATCATGCTACAGTGGGGAAGTCTTCTTCTGGTGGAGTTTCTCGGATGGAGATAACAAATTTGATGTCTAACTTCAAGCAGGACATCATTAATAATATGGCTACACAACTGGACACTATGCAAGCTCGGAAGAAACATGAGGAAGCTGAGGCAGTTTTGGCCGAGTTATGTCCATATTGCAGATAGAAGAATCGTGACTGCAGATGCAAGATGGTGGCTAATTTGGAAGCTAAGCAACTACCTATTGACTTCAAGCCAGTAGAAGGTGATGATGATCAAGTGTTCTTTGTTGCACAAAGGAGACCATGGGCCCGAAGACAAGGTATGCCTCAAGATCCTTTAACTTTTGGTAATCCTTATTATGGCTATAATAACCAATGGCAACATGCATATGGACCACCACCACCCTGAAATCCACCTCAACCAAGTTGGCCTAATTATTAGACCCCGCAATGGCAATCTCCTCAAGGAGGTTGGCAGCAGCCACAAGGACAATGGACCCCACCTTCAGGTAATTGGCAGCAAAATCCTCAATGGAGAGGTCCTCAGCAATGGCAAAACCAGTCCCCTAGATTCCTGCAGCTTCCACAGCCGCAACCACAGGCCCTTATGCCACCTCCTGCAGCAACTGCCACAAATACCGGACCTCCAAAACAAACGCCTATGCCTGCCCAGCCATTGCCAAATCCCAATAATAGGCAACATCAGCAGCCACAGCAGCCTACGTATCTTGTCGAAGCCAACCAATATCAAGCTTATGCTTTAAACATTAATGACATCCATTTGAGGTCTGGAACCACTTTACCTGCTCCAAAACTGCCTCTAATTACTGAAATACCAGATTCTCCCATTGAAGAATCTACTGCACCTGCTGATCCTATTGAGCATATGCTTATACCTGATACGGTTTCTAAGGATCCTGTTTTGCAAAGTCAAGACAAACCACCTTTTCCTCAGAGGTTGCAAAGTACTGCGTTTAAATCCATGGAAGAACCCACTTTTGACATTCTGGATCAGCTCAAAAATGTACAAATTCAAATCCTCTTATTTTAGGCTATTAAAGATGTTCCCATTTTTAGAAAAGCTATTAAAGAGGCATGTTTGAAGAAGCCTGGACGAAAGAAAAAGGATCCCCAAACAATTCATGTCTTAGGGAAATTGGCTGATATAATGTTGGAAAATGTAGTCATCCCAAAGTATATTGACCCTGGAAGTCCTGTAGTACAAATACATATAAATGGCCAAATTGTAAAAAATGTTTTGATTGACTTAGGTGTTGCCATTAATGTCATGACAAAGCATACTATGGACTCCTTGAACATTTCAAACATTAGGTCTACACCCACAGTTCTGCAGCTTGCAGATAGCTCCACAGTTAAACCTGATGGGATGGTGGAAGATGTAATTGTCACTCTTGAATCTTGGGAGTATCCAGCTGATTTCACAATATTATCAATTAAGGAAACTTTAGGAGGGTATCCAGTTATCCTTGGTAGACCATGGTTAGCAACTGTTGATTCCTTTATAGGATGTCGTTCTGGAGATATGACCATTTCTGATGGACAATCCACAAAAAAATTGGCTCTGTATCCGCCTACTAGACCTCAACCAAATTTGTCCCAACCTGTTTGACCAGATGTGGGGGAAGAAACTGAAGAAGCCAATTCTTTGACTCAATTAATGATGCTTCAAAATTATCCATTCTCACAACTTCAGAGTGAGGATGCTTTTCTTTTTCAAATTCTACAGTACAACTCTGATATGGGTAGTTCATCTGATCCAAGTGGCAGCCATCTACAATGTTTCCTGCAGCAACCAAATTCTGAGAGTTCACTGCCTAAACTTCCAGCAATTTTTAATAACTTGCTTCCACAAGAGGTACAAACATCACCTGTAGATTCTATGACTAATCTCACTAAGCAGATAGAATTGTCTCCAGGTCACTGTTTGAATATCGATAGCAAGCTATCACAATCTCAGCAGGCTATCTTATTAAAAATGCTACAAGATCAGCATAAAGCTTTTGCATGGGAATATGGGAACATGCAAGGAATAGATCCTCGAGTTTGTACTCACAGGATATATATCAAAGAAGATTGTTTACCAGTTAGACAACCTCAAAGAAGAGTAAATCCAGCACTTAGAGAAATAGTTAAAAGTGAGCTTCAAAAATTGCTTGATGCTGGTTTTATTTATCCAATCTGTGACAGTCAATGGGTTTCTCCATTAGTTATTGTTCCCAAGAAAGGTGGAAAATGGAGAGTGTGTGTAGATTACAGAGAGTTGAACACTGCCACTAAAAAAGATCACTTTCCACTACCATTTGTAGACCAAGTACTAGACTCACTGTCTAGCAAAAGATATTTTTCCTTTTTGGATGGTTACAGTGGGTACAATCAGATAAAAATTGCCCCTGAAGATCAAGATAAGACCACTTTTACCTGTCCATGGGGAACATTTGCTTATTCGTCTTGCCTTTTGGTCTATGCAATGCCAACAACATTTCAGAGAGCAATAATTAGTATCTTTGCTGATATATCTCATGACTGTATGGAGATTTATATGGATGATTTCACTACCTATGGAGTCACATTTGAAGAAGCACTAGTGAATTTAGAAAAGGTATTGAAAAGGTGCAGAGAGAAAAATTTGTCTCTAAACAGTGAAAAGTTTTTTCTAATGATGGAAGAAGGTATTGTTCTAGGTCATCATATTTCAAAGAATGGAATTCAGGTCGACCTTGCTAAAATTGAAGTTATTCTGAATTTACAAACTCCTGCAAAACAAAAAGATGTCAGAAGTTTCCTTGGCCATGCAGGGTATTATAAAAGGTTTATAAAATATTTCAGTAAAATTGTTAGTCCACTTTATGCCTTGTTAACTAATGATTCTCAATTCGAGTGGACAGAGGCCTGTGAAAAATCTTTCCTGCAACTAAAGGACTTGCTTACTCAAGCCCCTGTTCTTCAAGGTCCAAAATGGAATTTTCCTTTTCACATACATACTGATGCCTCTGATTTTGGTATAGGAGCAGTTTTAAGTCAAAAAAAAAATTCAATTGAGCATGCTATCTACTTTATCAACAAGAACCTTCAAGGTCCTGAGCTCAACTATACTGTTACAAAAAAGGAATTGCTCAAAGTAGTGTATGCTTTGAATAAATTTAGGCATTATGTCACAGGTTATCAGATATTCGTCCATACTGACCATGCAGCAATCAAGTATCTAATGAAAAAACCTGTCATTTCTGGTAGATTGGCAAGATGGCTCCTGTTGTTACAAGAATTTGACATTACAATAATTGACAAACCAGGAAGAGCTAATGTGTAGCTGACTTTTTATCAAGACTTCAATCAGCTGCACCTGTTGAACACGAGGTCATTGATGATAGGTTCCCAGATGAACACTTGTTTTCCATTGCTGCACATACACCATGGTATGCAGACATTGCTAATTATCTAGCAGCAAGCAGAATACCAGCCCACTTTTCTCCAAAAAAAAAAAAATTGTTAATAGAGAAAAGTTCTAACTTTTCATAGATTGCAAATTGTCTGTTTTATACTGGACCTGATCAAGTGATGTGAAGATGTGTAAGAGAAGATGAGACTTATGATATCTTCCATGCTTTCCATGATGAACCATGTGGGGGACATTTTGTAGTAAAAAGAACCTCAATGAAGATTCTTACAACAGGGTACTACTGGCCAACATTACACAAGGATGTTGTGGCCTATACAAGGAAATGTGACAGATTCCAACGTATGGGAAGACCAACCAAGTCAGATGAAATTTCACTATATTCACAGGTAATAGTCACCCCTTTTGATAAATGGGGAATGGATTTTGTGGGACCAATTGATCCACCATCAAATGGCAAGTCATACATTCTAGTTTGCACGGACTACGTAACAAAGTGGGTTGAGGTAAAAGCTATGACTCATGCTCGAGATAACAAGGTTGTTGAATTTCTGTATGAACAAATTTTCACTAGATTTGGAGTTCCTAGAGAGCTTGTAACTGATCAGGGAGCTCAATTCACATTGAATCTAATCACTGCACTAATGAATGACTATAAGATCAAACATAGGAAGTCCAGCCCCTATCACCCTCAAGCCAATGGTCAGGCAGAGGTAACAAACAAGGAAATTGAGGCAATCCTAACAAAGACAGTGCAGCTCCATAGAAAAGATTGGAGCAATCAACTTCCTGAAGTAGTTTGGGCCTACAAAACTATATGGAAGACAACAACTGGGTTTACACCTTTTCAGCTGCTTTATGGGAAAACAGCCATGTTGCCCATAGAATTTGAGCACAAAACTTTGAGGATAGCTCTTGAACTCTATATGGAAATATCTGAAACACAGAAGGACTGTCTCCTACAGCTAAATGCTTTGGATGAAATGAGAAAAGCAGCCCTATAGCACATAGAAGCAATCCAACAGCAAAGGAAGAAATGGCATGATCAACACATCAAAACCAAGAAATTTTCTGCTGGTGATTGGGCTCTGTTATATGATTCCAAATATCAAGAGAACCAAGGTAAGCTCACAACACGCTGGCTTGGCCCCTATGAAGTTGAGAATGTGTTTGACAACGGAGCTGTACAGCTAGTGACAATTGATCCAGTCCGTTTCAAATTGCTAGTTAATGGCCACCGACTCTGGTTGTACCATAAATGAGTTTCAAAAGAAGAATTCATGCAACAGTTCATTCAGGTTCCTCCCGCTACTCTTCCTGCAGCCGAAGGCTTTAGCCTTTCTCCTGCAACTTCACCGTAATTTTGAAAAAAACATGCTCATAATAAAGGTTTTCTTTTTAAAAGGAAACCCCTTTTTTCTCCATTCTCATTTATCGCCCCATCTCACTTCTTTATCTTCCATCCATCCATCCCATCCATCCATTCATCTCGTCCGCCCAAGTCACCCATCCACTTCATCCATCCGCATCACCCCTTAATTAAGATATCATTCCCAACTGTCAACTCATGCAGACGTCGTCATCTTTCTTCACACGTACATGCAAATATCAAAGGTACGCCATATCTTTTGTTATCGCAAATTTGATTTATTTTATTCTATTCATTTACTGCTATGACAGTACCAGTCATTATTACCCGATCTCCGCCTATTCTTTAGTACATGTGAGGACACATGTCATACTCTAAGTAGGGGGCGGAATAATCCACCTTTTAAAACCTGTCTTTTCACCGCTGCCATAACTGTGCAAATAACCTTTCTTTATTATTTTTTTGGTACTTTCCAAATATGATCGCATGTTCTTCTTTATTGCATGTTTTTCTTGTAAATTACGATTAAAACTACTTGTTCAAAAAGTTTATTTTTGGAAAAGAAATAAATGTGACGGCACAACAAAAGAAAAACCAGAGCAGAAAGGGAAATAGAGAATTTGAATTTTCAGCAAGGAATTGAGTTTAGCTAGAAGAAAACTATGAACATGGGTGGTTAGCTGGTGTGACATGAGCCTGTAACTCATGAATTATTATTGCAAAATCCTCAAACAGTCCATGCATTCAGCATCTGTGGATGGTTAAACTATTTCTTGAGTTTAAATGCTTTTGATGAGGAGGCTGCTGGAGAATTTTTGAGAACCCTTTTTGAAGGGGAAGCCACTGTATGGGGTCTAACGGTTGTTGCAACTGAAGACAAAATTGTTGAAGTAACTGGGCTTCTAGCCGTTGGAGAAAATTTTTCTTCAGATGTTGTCGCTGCAAGGGCTGAGTTTTCAATGCCCACTGATGGACCTTTGGAAGTCTCCAAGCAGGGATGCAAGTGGGTATCGTTGCCTCCTTATTCAGAATATGCCGCTTACATAATCAGGTATTTAACCTGTGGAGGCCATTTCTCCTACCTGCATTCGTATCATTTCAAATTATTAAGTCATATGAGGCATGGGTTAGTTGTAAATGTTCTGAATTTCCTGTTAAAATTTCTAGAACAAAGTGCCCATGGAACCCAACAAGGGAAAGATAATTATGTTGCTCACCATGGCCTTATCAAATTACTAATTGAACGCTCTTTGAGAGATGTCTCCCCTTTTTTCTGGCAACAGTTCGTTGCCCAAAAGAGCTTGCAAATTCAACAACCCCCTAGGGTACTTACCCCACGGCCTCAGAAAAAGAAGAAAGAAATTGCGTCTACCAGTAGAACAGGGCAAGGGTCATCTACTCCTGTAGCACCTGGTCCTGTAGCTCCCCCACCGGAATCCTCTGCTCGGGTACAAACTAGGTCTGCCACTAGGAGAGAGAAGGGAAAAACAAAGGCAGGTGAGTCATCTGGGGAAAAAAAACCCCAGAGTCTGACCCTCGTTCTCGGAAAAGGCAATGCTCTTCTCCTGTAGCATCTTCCCCTGCAGTCGTCTCTCCTACAGCAACACCTATTGCTAACACCAATTCACCATCATCCTCTGGCAGGACAGAGCCCTCTAAGCAGACCAGAAAAAGGAAGGCTACCAGAACATCTCTTGCAGCCACACCAGTGCCAAGAAGAGTTTCCACAAGGAAACAATATAAGACCTCCCCTGCTTCACCTCAACCAGAGGTTATTGTAATTTCAGAAGGATCTGTAGGGTCTGAATTTGATGTTTCTCAAAATGTATCCGAAAATGTTGCACAGAGTTCATTTGTTCCTGAAGATGAACAACTTGAGACAAAGGAAATGGAGCATAATGAGCAAGGGTTACCAAATTTTGATGACTTGGCTACCGCTGCTATGCAATTTTTGGAGGAAGCACAGTCTTCTCCACTACAGCAACAAGAATTCATCTTGCAGCAAGAGCAGGAACTGACTGAACAATTTAATGTGTGTAGTGAAGCTACATTTCACCTTGCAACTTGTAAAGCCATTGTTGTTTATAAGAAGACATTTTTTATTGAGTTTCTGGAATATGTCAAAGCTAACTGGGAAACAGTTACATTGCAAACCCTGACTTTCCGGCACATAGCCCAGACTGACATGCAACAAAATCTATGGGAGGTAGAAAGGAAGAAACTGAAAAAGGAAATTGAAAGTCAGAAGCAGGAAATTGTTGAGTTGAAAGCAAAAATGGATGAAATGTTAAAAGTAACTGGTCAGATTATGGAATGCAGACCACCACCCAGAGTTTATGCTTTGTGCCTTAAGGAACAGTTCTTATGGTTCCAACTAATGAGAATTTCTAAAAATCAAGATCCTATACTTCACACTGCTAAAGAATTTTACGAGGCATACGAGGCAGCCCCTAATTGGTTAAGAAATTCTCTGTGTGAATTTTATTTACATGGCTTCTTAATTCCATCTGAAACATAATGGAACCCTCTTCTGTATATTGGTGATATCCATTTGAGATCATTTATGTCATGGGCAGCAAATGAAGCGAATTATGGCAGGCAATGGGAAATATATGAGGAAGCTGAGAGAAATGAGCCTATTCCATTACACTCTCATAGTTCAAACCCCCATGCAATGTTGAAAGACTGGTTTGCTCTGACATATGGCATTAATAATATTACAGCCAGAGAGAAGATATTTGATATCAAGAAACAGGTATATGATGAATTTCAGGAACAGTCATATTCATTTTGGAGACTGGCATACACCAGAAGTGAGAAAAGGTGGGAAAGATTAACTGTTGGACTAAGAAGATTCGAACCTCACAGTCCCCTAAATTTCACGGCAGCTCTTAAACGATCAAGCAGATATATACATTTGGGACTTCAAAAGAGATTTGAACTATGGTTGCCATTGACATTCAGACCTCTTGTGCTAATGTGGCCCCTTTATCCTTATCAGGCTACCAATCTTAATGATGATTTAGATGACCGTAGGTATGAAAAGTGCCAGGCTTTCAGAGGATTTTATTACAGGTTTGGAACTCCATTTCAGAGTCATGCAGCAACCACTGACTTCAGAGAAACCACCAGGAAAGTTAATGCTGGAGGACCAGCATTAGGCTAAGTAGGGGGCAGTGATGAGCCCAAAATATGCTCATAGTTTGGATATTATGATGAACTTTTAATGCCTTTACTTTTGTTATTCGTGGTTGTTTAAAACTCTTTTGAAACCTTTTATGGGGATATCCCCAGAGCAAAACATTTGCATATTCCTCGCAGCTTATTGTGTTGACTTGACTACATTTATTACCCCGTTGACTCCCTAAATGACTGGTATATCGCATACAGTTTTTGAATGATGAAATAGATTTAAATGTGTGATTAATGAACAGATATTGTGTATGTGCCATACGGCTTTTCTTTCGCATCTGTTACTTTTTGTTTCGCAGGTTGTTGAAGAATGATCGAGTCAAGCGTAGCCGATCTCGACCTTGCAGTAAAGTCAATTTCCTACACGACTTTAAGGAAGCTCTGGCAAAGACTCTTTGACCAAAACCGTTGGAAAATATTTTTAATGACAGTCAATCTGGAAAGAGTGGAGTGCTAGATTCTCTCCGGATCAGGTTGAACGCATAAATTCATTTATGAAGTTTGTTCCTTGATTCTGGGATACACTTTACTTCCACGTCTTTCTTTGATAAGGTTAGTTAGTTAGTTGCTCTCCTGATTTTAAATAAAGTACTCCTCCTACGCGAGTGAGAAGGGAGATGATAGTTAGAGTAAGATAGAAGCATAGTGATAGAAAGATAGCAAATATCATGTAAGAGTCAGTATGATAATGAAAAGCAGAATCTGTTTGACAAGAGACAGAGTTTGTTGTTAGTTTATATCAACAAAGCAATGTATACCATTCTGTTTTCATGAATAAATTTTGATGAAGTTCTGAGTTCAGCACCTGCGTAATCAGTAGATGCTTGCTAAGGGGGCCCACTTAGTAAGTATCTGTAGCTAGTTAGTTAGCTGTTCTTTTTTGTTGATCTTCAGTTAGCTTTCATCTTTGAAGTTTTCATACAAACTCAGTCTTGTATTGCTCCTGCAGCATAGGGAATCCATCCCTGTGCATGTTCCTACAGCATAAGGCCAGTTCATAGTTTGTGTTTCAGTCGTAGCTGTTATGGTTTCTGTTTTAATCAAATCATAGTTGAGTTAAAGAACTTTGCATTACCTTCCTTAAGCGTAGATAGAATTCCTTCCAAGTATTTATTTCTGCTAAGTTTTGACCGAAACCAGTTCTTAGTGCATATATTATGTTGCGCCATTTAAAGTATACATCCCCTGGTTTGACAAGTAAATGAAAGTCCATAGAGAGATATTAGTCACCTATTGGAATGTCCAATTCCTAGGAAAGGTTTTACTGTGATTTTCATATCCTTTTGTGGGTGCGACCAATCATCACATCTAATCCTTTGAATATACCAACGATATCGCAACAACAGGTGGTATCCATCCAAGCAACAACATTGATCCCAACAACTCAAAACATGGTCTCCCAAGGACCCAACACCTCAATCATACTATCCACCACAATCACTCAAAACACATCTCAACCACTCACCATCACATCTAACATCCCAAATCCACCACCACTACCGCCAAATCCAAATGCAGAAAACCAATACAGCATAGCACTACAAGCTCACCAAGCCTACCGAAAGGTACTCTAGCAATACCAAGCTACGTAACAAATGCAAACTACTCAACAAGCAACACAAACCACTCAGGCTGCTCAAGCAACACAATCCACACAACAAGTGACACAAGCTCGACAAGCGCAACAAGCCACCCAAGCACAAGCCAGAGCATTGTTGCAACAACAACAAGCCCAACAAGCCGCTCAAGCTACTTAAGCTGCTCAAGCCACTCATTGTACTCAAGCCGCTCAAGCTACTCAAGCTGCTCAAGCCGCTCATTGTGCTCAAGCCGCTCAAGCTACTCAAGCCACTCAAGTTGCCCAAGCTGCTCAGGTTGCCCAAGTTTTCCAACAAGCACAGGCGTAAGCACATTACCTCGCACAGCAAGAAGAAGTCCAACAACAAGCATACGAGCAAGCATTGAAACAATACCAAGAACAACAAGAAGAAACCCAACTAGCAACCCAACAACAAGCATTGTTGGCACAACAATAATAGTAAGCTCAACAATAGGCATTATTAGTGCAACAACAACAGGACCAACAATAAGTGTTGTTGGTACAACAACAGTTACAAGCATACTTGGTGTAGCAAAACATGCAAACACCATCCACCAACACACTAACCAATCCACCCATCCCTCCAACGATTGAACCACCGCAGAACACCTCCATCCCCCCTGATCCGCAAGATGGTGAATCAACACAAATCAAATTTATTTCACAACAAGTGCTTGATCTTCAATCAGGGAAAACCACAAAGCCACCAAAGAACTTGTGCCCCTATTCGTTCGACAAGAGCATTGTCATGAAATTTTTCCCAAAGGGATTTGAGATCCCAAAATTCGATAAATATCGGGAAATAGGAAACCCTAAAGATCACATCAGGGAGTTCCAAGTACATTGCATGGAGGTCACATAGGACGAAACTTATCTGATGCGACTATTCCCTTAGAGCTTGGCAAGCACCGCCATTGACTGGTTCTCTCATCTCTCAAGAATCAAAAAATTCTAGGAAATCGTGGACGCATTTGTGCAAAACTATGCCTTCAACATAGCTATGGATGTGAGCCTAGAAGAACTAACAGCTATGAAACAATCCAAGGGAGAGACGTTTCCTTCATTCTTGCAATAATGGCGATCAAAAGCCAACTGAAGTAAATGGACCATGCCTGAGGAACAACAACTGTGCACCATCATCGCAAATCTTGACGGACTCTTGTCCTTCCATCTCAAGATGCAATGCATCACAACCTATGACCAGTTGATCCCCAAGGTGCTCAATATCGAATGAGACCTTAACTCACAAGGGAGAACTCCTTCTTATCAAGAAAGTTTCCCATCTACTAGCTATAATGACAAACCTCATGCATGGGCGAAAAATAGAAATGTTACCAAAGATGGTGTTGTCGACACCAAAGTTGTCATCAGTTCCCCTCGACAAAACACACAAACACCTTAACAACCACAAGCCAACAATCAGAACAATCGACAAGCCAACACTATCACACAGCAGCCGACCAACCAAACAATCAACAATGTGGACAATCAAGGCACACCACCTCAACGAAACAAAAATTCTCCCAAACGGAAGTACACACCCCTTGGGGAATCAGTTGAATCTATCATGAAGAGACTAGTGGAGGAAAAACTCATCACAATTACCACCTATGATAACTATCAAGAGCCCTTGGTAAAACCGTTGTGGTACAATGAAATCACCTTTGTGATTTCCACAAAATCAAGGGGCACACAACTGCTAATTGCATGAGGTTAAAAAACTTGATCCAAGACCTCATAAACGACAAAATCATAAATGTGGAACAACCAGCAGGGAATCAAAATTTCAAGATTTACGCTAATCTGATGCCCAACCACAATAAGGGAAATAATAACAATGATAAAGGAAAGGGTACCTTCAAAATTCTAAATAATGTGTATGACCATGTTGTCGCATCTCTAGAAGAAATGGTCACTATCATCGCCATCAAAGGAGCCCAAGCCGATTGTGGAGTCACCACAAGAGGCAGAAAAGTTACCATCACAAGATCATCTCAGCCTCCTAGAGCATCCACTTCCAACCCAAGATCCATTCCTAGTGGCTATAATTTCCTTGATCAGTTAAAGAGAACCCCATCTCAGACCTCCATCATGGTGTTTCTGAAGATCTCACTAGCCCACAAGAAGATCCTTGAAGAAGCCTTTCCCTCATCTTCCATCCCCACTGATCTAGATGTGGATCATTTCTAAGCTATGGTCGCACACCTCACTACACCTCACCTATTGAAATTGTTAGAACAAGATCTTCCAACACAACCATCTCACAATTGTGTGCTTCATCTTGAGGCTTTCATTCATAAGAACAAGGTCAAGAGGGTCCTAGTAGATGGGGGTGTAGGGTTGAACATATGCACCCTTAAATTAATAATAAGCCTGGGTTTCTTTGAAGATGTTGTTGAAAAATGAAAAGGCATAACCATTAGAGCTTACGATGATCAAGAAAGAGTGTCTCAGGGCACTATCCAACTCCCTATTCAAGTAGGGTCGGCCATCATGGAAACAACTTGTCAAGTTCTCGACCTGGAATTACCTTATAATATCCTCCTAGGGTTTCCCTGGATTCACAGGATGCAAATTGTAGCTTCCACCTTCCACCAATGTGTAAAGTTTCCATACCAAGGCCAAGAGGTCACTATCCATGGGGATCCTGAACCCTTTTACTATTGCAAAAATCTAGAAGAAAAATATTACAAAATCCCCCAAGTGCCTAAGAATGATGAGGACCCCTCAACTCCATACATCGACCCAACTACCCTCACCTCCACTTCTATGACAAAGACACCCACCATTCCTGCCATATCTGATATCAAGGTCATTATCCAGGACAATGGGTGTGGGGATTAAACAATTCTGAAAAATGCTTTTGTGGTGGGAGAGTTACTGCAATCTTCTAGGTCACGAGGGTGACCACAGTCAAATAATGCTTCCTCATCCCAAACCTTCATAGCAAGCCCCTCCAGCTTCAGGTGTTGGGGAGACTTAAGCTGAGAAGTAATAGAAGAGGACCCATCAAACCTCCTATACCAAGACAATAGACCAGCAACTGATCTACCTATGGATGATAGCAGTAAAGGCTTAAAAATGATGCTCGCCATGGGCTATAACAGAAATAAGAAAATTGGGCAGAATGATAATGACCTTCTGGAACCCCTCATTCTAGAGAAGTGACTGAGAAATCTTGGTCTCAGATGTACCCCTCTAAAGGTGACCATACTTGGAAAAGGTACCTCGATTAAGAAGATCAAAACTCCTCAGCAATCTGCAGCTTCCCTTCAATTACTCATATCCACAGGTCTTCCTTTATAGAACTTCACCTTCGACATAACTGATGTGTGTAGTAGTGACGAGGACCCCATAACCGATTTTCCTATGCTTTTCGAAGACACCTCCCTACTCATGATTAGTACCTTGTCTTTTGAGACCAACGACCATCAAACCCATGAAATAAGCCTAGTCTACCCCCAACTCATCGATTATAACCAATGAGGACCACCAATTCTGAACATTTTCAAAAACGATGAGGTGCTCTTGGAATTCATGGGATTGTGGGGCATGGTGCCACATGGAGATCACAAGGTTGGCTTTGATACCATAGTAGACACACAAGCCTACTATGGGGAAACAATTGAATCCCTTAGTCGCAAAAGCAAAAAATTGAGAATAATCTCAAGGTCTTTGAGTGAAAACCACACTGTGGCACTCTCTGACCCAAAAATAGTAAAAATAAAGGATGTATCAAATGGTGAAAACCTCTTTGAGCCACCTGAGGATGAAGGATTCAATCTTCCTCTCAGTGTTCTACATCAAGAAAAGTCAGTGGTTCTAGCTGAGAAGTGCAACCCAGTCAACTTGGGAATAGAGGAAACTCTGCATATCACATTTTATGTTGAATCATTGATGTCAAAAGAACAAGAGCACTTAGCTACTTTCTTAAGGGAGAGAAAGGTCAAATTTGCATGGAGCTATGTCGACATGCCCGGGCTTGATCCAGAGATTGTGGTCCACCATCTAGTAGTTTACCCCGAGGCAAAGCCCATCAGACAGAAACTTAGAAAAATGCATCCCCGAATAGCCTTGTTGGTTAAAATGGAATTAAAGAAGTTACTTGATGTAGGATTCATACAACCAATCGACTATCCAGAATGGGTATCAAATCTGGTACCTATTCCAAAGCCCAATGGGGGCATCTGTATCTGCACAGACTTCAGAGACCTCAACAAAGCATGTCCCAAGGATGAATTCCCACTTCCCAACATTGATATGATTGTAGATATGACTGTGAGACATGAGATGCTTTCATTGATGGATGGATTCTCCAGGTATAACCAAATCATGATAGCCAAAGAAGACCAACACAAAATGGATTTTACTTGTCCATGGAGGACATATTGCTGGAACATGATGTCATTTGGCCTAAAGAATGTTGGAGCAACATATTAGAGGGCCATGACCTTAATCTTTCATGACATGATCCATAAGAGTATGGAGGATTATGTCAACGACATATTGGAAAAATCCAGAAAGAGGCAGGACCACATAGCAACATTGAGTGCCATCTTTGACAGACTTGAGGAATACAAGGTCTTCCTTAATCCAAAGAAGTGTGTCTTTGGTGTACAATCAGGGAAGTTGTTGGGGTACATTGTGTCCATGAGAGGGATTGAAATAGATCTCACTAAAGTAAAGGAAATCCTCGAGATGGAGGCACCTAAGACATTGAAATAGTTGAGAGGCTTACAAGGTAGGCTCCAGTCAATCCATCGGTTCATAGCTTAGTTAGCAAACAAGTCAATCCCATATTCTCACCTACTCCACAAGGGGGTAGCATACAAACAATCATGCCTTTAAAAAGATCAAATAGTATTTACTCACACCTCTAGTGCTTATGCCGCCAATCCCATGCAAACCTTTGATCTTATACATATTAGCAAGAACAACAGCTCTCAGTGCTCTCTTAGCTCAGCATGATGAAAATGAAATAGAGAGGGCCATCTACTATACATCAGCTGAACCATGGTAGGGAATGAGTTAAATTATTCCTTCATCGAAAAATCTTGTCTAGTAGTGGTGTTTTCCTCACGAAATTTCAGGAACTACATGTTAGCACATAAAATCAAACTCATTACCAAGATCGACCCACTCAAGTACATGATTTCCAAATCAATGCTCAAAGGAAGGATCGCTAAGTGGGTCACGATCCTATCAAAAAATGATATTGAGTATGTGGAGTGGAATGCCATCAAAGGGAAAGCTATTGCAGACCAACTGGCAGAAGCACCAATGTATTCAGAAAATCCGCTCATCTCAGAATTCCCCAATGAATCCATCTTCAATTTGAGCATAGTAGACCACTAGAAGTTTTACTTTGATTTTTCCTACTCATAGCATGGATCAGGATCCAGGGTCTTTTACATTACTCTACAGGGAAACTGCATACCAAAATCCTACAAATTGGCATTTCCCTACACAAACAATATCGCAGAATATGAGGCTCTAACCATAGGACTCAGAATAGTAGTGCAGTGGCATATCATGGCTCTCAAGGTATATGGGGATTCAGAGCTAATAATCAATCAAGTGAATGATGATTATCAGACTAAGGACGACAAGCTAACTCCATACAAGAAATTGGTGGAAAGTCTTAAAGAGTCCTTCATTGAGATCACATTCAAGCAGATTCCTAGAACAAACAATAGAGTGGCAAACGCCATGGCGACAATTGGATCCCTATTGGATATCCCTCACAATGTCCCAAAGCATGAATTCCAGGTAGAGCAGATTCTTGTGCCTACATTCGAGGTACCTGAGTTCGAATTTGTGTGCGAAATCATTGGTCCCGGTGATCCTTGGTACCACGATATATATGCCTACTTGCGAAGAGGAGTCCTCCCAGCCGACATAACCTCAAACCTTAAGAAAACCTTTGTCAAGAAAGCATCCCATTTCGTCATCTTAGGAGATACCCTTTACCGTAGAAGCATTGAAGGAACCCTGTTACATTACTTAAATATTGAGGAGGCATTGACTACCTTAACCAAGGTACATAATGGCATATGTGGTTCACACTCGAGCAGTATGACCTTGGCCAAGAAATTGCGAAGGATGGGGTACTATTGGCCTACTATCACATGACTATGTCAGAAGGCGTCTACAATGTTAGGAGCATGGGGACCTCATCCATGCACTAGCTCAAGAGCTACACCCTATTGTCACACCATGTCCCTTTTTGCAGTGGGTGCTCAATCTCATTGGAAAGATAACCCCCTCCTCATCTAGTGGCCACAAGTTTATCATTATCGCCACTGAGTACTTCACGAAGTGGGTGGAAGCCATACCAATGACTTACATTACTAGAAAGTAGATATCAAAGGACATCCTGAACTACCTAATATGCCGCTACGGTATTCCATAGGCCATTATCTCAGATAATGGGACACCATTCAAAAATTAGGATGTCCGTGACCTATGCTACAAATTTAAAATCCAACATCGCTTTTCCACCTCGTATTATCCCCAAGGAAATGACCAAATCGAGGCTACAAACAAGACCATTCTGAAAATCCTCAAGAAAACGGTCAATGAAGTTGGCAGTGACTAGAACTTACAATTAAATCCCACCCTTTGGGCCTATCGAACCAACACCTGCACACCCACAAGTGCCACCCCCTTTTCCCTATTCTACGGATCAGAATCCATACTCCCCATCGAGATCAAACTCCCGTCACTAAGAATATCACTATAGAATCTCATCACGGATGAGGAATATCGAGTGTCAAGGTTAAATGAGTTGGAATTGCCAGATGAACAGCGAATGGAGGCCTTAAACCACTTGCAATTGTATTAGAACTGACTCAAGCAGAGTTATAACAAGAAGATCAAGAGTCAGACATTCCAAGTAGGAGAACTTATGCTCAAGGAAAATCAGAAGAACGTACCCAATATGGATGGCAAAGGAAAATTTGAACCCAATTGGTTGGGACCATTCATCATCACAACAAGTCACAAGTCAGAGGAATATCAGTTATCAACATCAAAAGGCGAGCCTCTGCAGGAGCCCATGAACAGCTCCCACCTCAAAAAAAATTATGCCTAATCTTGCAAGGTATAAAACAAAAAATCAGAAAATTAGAAAATGTCCTGAACAAATGGTTACCCTAATGAAAACCTGGAAAACAGGCGTCTTGGTGACAACAAAAAAATCAAAAAAGAAAAAAATCCAAAAAAAGAAAAAGAAAAAAGGATTAAAAATAGTAAAGAGAAAAATCGTCCTCTAGTGAAAACCACTTCGGTGGCACTTTGGGCAAGTACCTTGGTGAAAACTTGGCAAATAGGCACCTTGTGTAAATAAGAACTTTCCATCCACCAGGATCTCCACGGCTTGTTCTGCATCATCCATCCATCACACTTTATCTATCGCATTCCATATATCCATCCATCACCCATCCGCATCCACATCATAGCTTGGTCCTTTTTTCATGTCATGATCCTTCCTAGTACTACTCAGCCCATCCTCAAGGTCAGTTTGTCCTACCTCTATCAGATTAGTCCATTGCATCACATTGCGGGCATGTTCTCATCAGATCAGATTCATGTATTCTTGAAGTCCCAAAATCAAAAAATCAAAAAACATAAAAAAATCACAAAATCCCAAAACATTCAAAACATATCAAAATCCAAAAGTGGGTCAAAAGTCAAAAAGGTCAAAAATAGAGTCATCTTGTCGAACGAGGAGTCTCTGAGCTCTGAACGTAGGCAAGGTTGATCTTTGATCATCCCTCGAGACACTTAGGTTAGTCCTTTAGAAGTCCGTCATAATAAACTGGCAATCCATTTGTTCATATCTCATCAATAATCAAGTCTGTGTCAGTTGAACTATGTGGTCTCTGTGTGTATAACATAGGCAAGGCTAATTTGTTGATCAGCCCGAGGCCCCTAGGATAGGTATTTTAGGTTATTCTCTTGGTCAAAATCTCGGAAAGCCCCAAAACATTTGAAAATTTGAAAATCAAAACATTTGTAAAATCTCAAAAATACCAAAAAAAAAAGCCTCAAAACATTTCAAAAACATCCAAATATTTGAAAAAAATCCATCTATCTCATCTCACTTTCACCTGCAATAAACATCACTCATAATAAATCAATTTTCATCCTCAACCTTTGGTGAAACAGTCAGAAACAAGTCTAGCAGGTTAAAAGTGAAAACTCAAACGTCAAGGTCTCGAGTCTAGGTCAGTACGTAAACAAGTTGGTCAACTCTTTGTGTCAATAGCCTATCATCCAATCAGTCCCAAATCAATTATCTGATATCATCATGTCCTAGGATGCATTCTTCCTACAATGGACATCAACATCAGGCATCACTGTAGTTTAGTCTTAGCTAGCGGTATTGAAGAACATTAACTTGTTTGTTTACTTTGTCTTTGTCTTTTGACTTATCTTTTTGCGCTTATTTCAATGACCTCTTGATGATGTCTCAAATGAGGGGACTTAGAGAGAAAGAAACTGGGAAAGGATCATTATCTTTTTATCTATTGTGTTTGTTGGAGATTCTTGTAATATAACCTTGGTCGTGTGCTTTGTTTAGGTGTAGGGAAGGTGTTTTAGATATCTTATTGACCACATAGGAAGGCTTGCCTTTCTATTTTTTGGTCTGAGATGTTTGGAATATTTGAACTGCGTTTTGAATAAGGTTTCACACACCAGGTGTGAATAGGAATACTCCTATCTAATTTTTGAGTCAAAGTCCATCACACTAGGTGCAACACCATATTGGTTCTTTATACCTTCATGCATCGTGCCTATCTATGTTATCAAACATAAGGTAAAATTCCCTTTTAAAGTCCCAACTCCTTGGTAAGCAAATCATCATCATCACCATCATTGACATCATCTCTTGACTTGTTGGAGTCTCTTTCTTTCTTCTATCTTATTTCCACGCTAACATGGTACATGACAGTTAATCACAACTCATCCTCGCCATTGCATCCATCCTACATCCACAAATCATCAACATACTACATAATGCATATCATATCATATAAAAAGCGTTAATCACCTCTCATACATTTCATTACTGCACAATATAGATTGGTTATTCTAAGCATCATCACATATAACTCATTTACATCCATCACAACCATATACATGCATACATATCATCCATTTGCATTATCATAACATGGGCATCATAACATAAACATCATCATTAAACACATCATAAACATCATGCATCATTGCATCATATCATGTGCATCACCATAACATCCATAAATTTATCACCATATTATACCTGAGATATTGAAAAAGAAAAAAGATTGCATCTCATACATGTTATCATCATTTAAGCATTATAATATAGATCTGTTAGTCAAAGCATTCACATTTTCATACATCATCATCATGTAAGTACATAGAAAAGATACTAAAAAAGAAATACATCCATAAATCACTGTATCACATCATCACATCACATAAGCATTATATAGAATCACATCATACATAACATAGAATCATTGCATCGAATATATAAAGTAGAATCCATCACATCGTGCATAAATAGAATAGAAAATATCATACATCATAGCAGATCAAATCATCTCATCTCATGTATATATCATAAAATAATACACTATCATGGTACAAATCCGAATCAAGTGTGTATCAATACATAAAGTACAATCGCCCATGGGGATATCAAAAATGAGCCTGTGAAGCAAAAAGAATCATGTCTATGATCTAAAGAAGGCTCACCCTGCTAGATTCCCTCACCCTCACCGGGTTGTCTCTCTTTGTGATCCTCAGGGGGTTGATACCCTGTCTGCTGCAAAAAATCTGGGACCTAGGATGCTCGGGGCACGACCTGATGATAATGAACTCTATAATAATCGGCCTCTCAAATCATCTCCCTATATGCTTGCAATGAAACTAAACTCTAGGAGGAGGATGTGGACATGCTCTCCAGCTGTTGTCTATGGCCCATCTCCTCCACTGCCCTGAGCTCTGCGGCCTTTCTTTGCTAGACAGCCTAGTCTCTCTCTAGCCACAACCAGTCCCTCTCTAATGTCAAAGCAACAAAATGTCCCTATAGCCCCTGGAGCTGAGCCTGCAACTGCTGAATCTGAGTGTCCCTCTAATTAGGTGGATGTGGCGGTGGCGGTGGGGGTCCCTGATCCCTTTGAGGTGGTTGATCTTCCTATCTATCCTACCTGCCTCGGTCCTGGTCCTAGTCCTGTTGTGGCTAATCCTGTGGCCCCCTGACATGATTCGGCTATTGGTGTTTGTCCCCATCTTCGTCCCCTCAGCCTCCATGGCCCTGGCCTCGTCCTGCCCCTCTTCCTTTGGCTCTCCATCGTTTCGATGGTGTCCCTGGCACTGTCAACCTAAGAGGTGGCCTAAACAATCCCTATATGCCTGTGTGGTACCTACATCAGCCTGACCCTGATCATATGACCACGGCCTGGCCACCAGCTGTCTAAAAGAATCAACGACCTCCTGAGCTAGAATGTAGTAGCCCCATGAAGTCTAACTCATGGTATGTGCAAATAATGCAATTTACTAGTCATCAGGTCTGTCCTGCGGCTCACCAAACTATCTCTGTACACGGCCTAGCAGGTACCTCTCAATCATCGTATGCTCTCAGCCTTGCATCATCCTGTCCTGTCGAGTGAAAAAAAGTTGTTGGGCGTCATCATACCATGCAAGCCATCCAAGATACGGTTGCCATGTGAATTCTCTCATATCATCAATGACCCTCCTCTAACGAGGGATGTTGGCTTGTCCTGTGAAGGTAAAAGAAACTCCTCCCTTGTACCTCTAGATGACTGGGTCGTCTGGCTCCATATCAACTGATACAACTCATGGACAGAGTACAACGATATGCTCCCAGGCCCAGATATAGAGAAGTGTGACCCTGACCTCGATGGCTCTGTCATCGTAGTATGTGAACTCATGTAAATCTTGATATAGGGAGAACAACAATACTGGTCCCCATGCAAAGCATACCCTCTGTCGAACCATTAGTTCCCAAGAAAGCCCCCATCCTAGACTGAAATATTGGCCCCGCCGATCTGGTGCCACAAGACCTGAAATGATGGCTACTATGACCAAGTGAAAGGGTGAGATGGTGAGCTTGTAGTGCTCTAGCTCAATCTGGCCCTCTGAAAAGATGATCTCATCAAGGCCTATCACATCGTAACATGCGTCTCTCCCAGCATCCACATCATAGATCACATGCTCTCCATGGATGGGAAATTGAAGTATCCACCACACGTCCTCTAGTTTCATTGTGGTCTCGCCCGTCGAAAGGCGGAACGATGACGTCTCACTATGCCACCGCTCTCCAAGCGTTGTCATCATCCCTAAATGTGTCCTCACTAGCGGTGCATATGCAATATACTAGAGTCCAATCACTCCCAAGTGCTCCTTTAGCCGCTCATTCATATCAACCAATCTTCCAAGTATGGAGGATATGTGCTCATGTGAATGAAGAATCTGAGCCTCCTCCTACATCAAGAAAGTCACCGTGTTAAGTTTCATAAAAAATTGTGATCCTGATTTACCTTGGCGTACCTGAAACAGCATATGTGTCGTTGTTTGCAGGTATGGTACAGTTTGAAAGTTCCATACTATGCCACAAGGAGCCCTAAACTCCTCAAACTCCATCGTCGCGGCACAGTTTGAGTGCGCCCGAGTTTGACTCTGAACCCTAAATTTGAAAGTGGCCCATCGTGGTGTTGTTTACACATGTGGTTCAGTTTGGAGTTTGAACCCTAACTCCAAACTATGACGCGGCTTCACTATTCATGACTGTGACACAGTTTAATGTCGTGTGACACCAAAATAAAGTTTGAAGCGGCGCTATATTGGACCACTGGACTAAAGTTGACTTTCTAAGCTAATAAATACACACAAAAATAAAAAAATGAAGTCAAGTCAAGTCAACTCACCGATGGTCTAGCACCAAGAAGCCTCTAGTATACTCGTACTCAATCCCAGACATGTCGTAAAAGTGGTCGTTGCACCATCTCTCGTAGGGGTCAAAGCTCAAAATCGTAGAATCTCAAAGGGCTATGTGTACAAATGAACTAGAAGTGGTCCCTCGAGGCCTATTTAAGCCTGAAAAATAGGGTTTTTTGACCCCGTTTAGCTGTCCAACTAGGGTTTTGGACCCCCAATCCTGTTTTCGCCTAGCCAAGTGTCGTTTTGCATCATTTTTTCACGTTTTGCACTTTTTTTGCATCCTGGAGCCTTTTTGGACCCGTTGGGCACCTTGTCCTCTTTTTTCGCGAGGTCACCCAAAAAATCAAAATTTTCATCCAATCTCTCGAGGGGGCAGTATATCGGCATGTTTCTTCTCACTAGGGCAATAGTGGGGCAATTTTGAAAATTTATCTTTTTTTTAATTTTGATCAAGACAATTTATTCTTTGCACCAACGCAACGAGTACTTTTCTTTAAAGAGGGGAAAAATGTAGACATGGAAAATATACTGACACACTTGATCCTAATTTACTAACATCGTTTCATCCTGAATCGTCTTCTTAGCTAGTCATCACCTTTCATCCCTTAATTGAGTAAATCATTTTTATCTAATTAAGTTGTCATCTTCCTGTTAATTAAATTAATCAATCTGATTTAATTAACCCTATGTCTCAATTTAATTAAATAATCCATTTTATTTGATTAAATATCTAAAGTCATCTTATTAAATTAAATAAATTAAACTTTATTTGATTTAATCTAACATCACCCCTCTATAATTAAATAAATCAAAATCTTTTATTTAATTAAATCTAAATCATATTCCTCTCAACTTTGATTTAAATCAATCCAAAAATCTAAATCAAATAGTCACATCAAATAATCCCCTATTAAATTAATCAAATCCTGATTAATTTAATCCTAATCACCTAAATCCTCTAGATCTTCCAACTTGCACCAATAAATCATTTCTTTGATTTAATAATTCCCTAATTACTTTCAAAATGACATCAAAAAAGGGAATATTCCTCCAAATTTGAAAATCCCTCCAAATGGATTTGTCCTTCCAACAAGGCATTCATTTCCTCTTACATGTCCTTGTGCATTGATCCAAGTGGCATTTAATTCATTTCTTTCTCCCTCCAACAAGTCATTTCATGATTTTCAAATTCCACCTAATATCATTTATTGTGCACATTCATCAAAATGTGCTCAAACCTCCTCCATTCACATCTTGACAAGTGGCACTTGGCCATTAGGTGTTGAATGATCCCACATTGCTTCATTTTGCTCATTCCTCCATCTTGTATTTCTATAAATAGAAGGCTTTCCTTTGTATTTTGGATCCACAACTTAGAGCAAAGTTACAATCTTCATATTTAGAGCAATTTCATCCATTTCCATAGCATTTCCATTACCTTAGCTAGGTTATTGCAGATTTTATCAAGGAATCACATTGTTCTTCATCACCAAGTGGATCGATCTTCATCAAGATCATCAAGCTTGAAAAGGAGTTGGGAAAGGGCCAATTTCCACATCAAATTGGCACCAATTCCCCCATGGGATTGAGAGTTTACATGTTTAAATAGGATTTCATTGCTTTTCTTGTCTTGTTCTTAATTTTCCTTCCTATTTTGAGCATTGTAGATGAATTTCATAGGGAATCTTAGTTCTAACTTGCATATGGATCTAATATTGTGTTTATTTGCTATGTTTGTGTAGGTCTAAGATTGGGGTTCACAGATAATTTGATGTGCTCAAGTAAAAATCCTTTTAAGATGGTTGTTTTTCAGTGGTTTGGCTAAAGGTTCTCATTCAAGAGTAGCCAATTGATAAGCTTCAGAGCCATAGCTTGTTGTGATGATGAAAGGACCTAACCAGTTTGGTTCAAACTTCCCCTTCCCATCCTGATTCAATTGGATCTTTTGATTCTCTTTTAGTACTAGGTCACCAAATTGAAAGCTTATGTTTTTTATCTTTTTGTTGTAGCTTTGTTTGAGCCGATTCTGATAAACCTGAAGATGGTTTAATGTGCTCAAAAGCCTTTCATCTAAGATTTCCAACTCATTCAATCTAGACATCTGATATTCCTCATTTTTGACCATGTCTTTCAGGGATACTCATAGTGAGGGGATTTCAACTTCAATCAGTAAGATTGCTTCATATCCATAGACCAAGGAAAAAGGTGTCGCACCTATAGGTGTACAAATGTTGGTTTGGTAAGCCCATAGGGTTGGGTTTAGTTGCAAATTCCAATCATGACCAACATCATTAACAGTCTTTTTTCAGTAATTTTAGGATGGTTTTATTGGATGCTTCAAACTGACCGTTTCCTTGGGGGTAGTAGGGGGTTGAGAATCGTTGTTGGATAGAAATTTTTGAACAAAGCTCATAGACATCTTGGGTTTCGAATGGGGTTTCATTGTCTATTATGATGGTTTGGGGAATTCCATATTGACAGATGCGATAATTCAAGATGAACTTGGATATCCATTTTCCTATGATGTACATTAATGAAATTGCTTCTATCCACTTTATGAAGTATTTAGTTGCATTGATAATGAACGTGTGCCTTTTGGATGAAGCAGTAGATATATTACCTATCAAATCTAATCCCCACTATGAGAAAATTTATGGTGTTTTTATAGGCCTCAATTCCTATGTTGGTGTATGAATAAGGTCATTGTGGTGTTGACATTGATGACATCTTTTTGGGAAATGAATGCATTCGTGTTCCATTAAGGCCAATAATTCCCTATTCTTAGCAATTTTTGTACTTAGAGATTAGGTCCACTAGCATGAGACCCACAAATACCTTCATGCATTTCTTGTAAATCAGTTTGCACTTCTTCCATGTTGAGACATTGAAGTAATGTTCTATCTAGACTTCGTCTGTATAGGGTATCTCCTAAGATGGTGAATCAAGATGTTCTATGGACAAAGTTTTTCTTTTGGGTTGTCATTAAGTCAGGAGATATGATACCATGTTGGATATAGTCAAATGTATCTTGGTACCATAGTGAGTTAGGACCAACAACATCACAAACTAGTTCTGATTATGGTATATCAAATTTTGTTATAAGGAGTTGCTCCATAAGGAATTCATATTTTGGAATTTTTTGTGGAATGTCAAGGAGTGAACCTATTGTCGCCATAGTGTCAGTTGCTCTATTATGATCCGAGGAACCTGTTCAAAGGTGATGATGATGAAGTAATATTTGAAACTATCTACCATTCTTTTATATGTAATTATCTTTTCATGCTTTATTTGATATTCATCGTTTACCTACCTTATTACCAGTTAAGAGTCTCCATAGACCTGTAGTTCCTTTATCCTCCATTCAATGGTGA
Source organism: Sequoia sempervirens (assembly GCA_007258455.2). Taxonomy (NCBI): domain Eukaryota; kingdom Viridiplantae; phylum Streptophyta; class Pinopsida; order Cupressales; family Cupressaceae; genus Sequoia; species Sequoia sempervirens. The sequence goes on from VDFB02270651.1 coordinate 67,490,326, forward strand.
TTTTCAATCCTATGATTAGCGCTTCATATTTAGAGATGTTATTGGTACATGGAAAAGTAATCTTGTAATCCTTAGGTATACTATCTCCCTATGGGGTGAGAAATAAGATACCTACTCCTAAGTCGTGTTGAGTGTGGGACCTATCAAAGTGAAAGGTTCAATGGATAGATTGATCTATTAGTAGTATGCGTTCATCTAGATATTCTATTGTTAGAGGTTGATGATCTTCCATTGGTGCCTCTACCAATTGATCTTCTGTGATTTTTTCTTTGATAGCTTTTCTATCAATGTACTCAATGTCAAAATTGCTAAGTATCATTACCCACTTAGCTATCCTCCTTGTTAGAGCTACTTTCACCAATAGATATTTTAGGGGATCTACTTTGGATATCAACTTTACTTGTCTGTTTAAGATGTATTGTCTCAACATCTATGCCACAAATATGAGAGATAGACATACTCTTTCTATGGGTGAATAGTTCAATTCATATCCCACCAATGTTTGGTTGATATAATAGACTTCTCTTTCCTTGTTATTGTTATCTATTTGTGCTAATAGAGCTCCTAATGTTGTCAGTGTTGTAGAAATATATAGGATCATTCCCTTATCTTGGATTGGTGGCATTAATACTAGAGGAGTGAGTAAGTAATCCTTGACTTTTTGGAACACTTGATCACATCTTCCATCTCATTTAAATGTTATGTCTGTGTGTAGAGAATGGGTGAATGGATGGCATTTGTCTACCAACTGTGCAATGAATCTCCTGATGGACAATAGTTTACCTTGTAGACTTATCAACTACTTCAATCTCTTTAGAGGAGGAATTTATAATGTCTTTCACCTTGGAGGGATCTACCTCAATGCCTCTCCTTGACACTATGTATCCCAACAATTTTCTAGCAGTCACGCCAAAGATGCACTTCTTTGGGTTGAGATGCAAGTTGTAGTGTTCTATCCTATCAAATACTTTTTCTAGGTTGGCCAAATGATCTACTCTTTTGATGGATTTTGCTAGAATTTCATCTACATAATCCTCCATAGTGGTACACAACATATCATGAAAGATGGTGGTCATAGCTTGTTGATAGACTTCCCCTACATTCTTTAGACCGAATGTCATGACATTCCAGCAAAAGGTTCCCCATGCACAAGTGAAAGTTGTTTTATGTTGGTCCTCGAGGGATGTTTTGAATTGATTGTATCTAGAGAAGCCATCCATTAGTGATAGCATTTCATACCTTGCAGTTAGATCTAAAATCATGCCAATGTTGGGAAGAGGGAAGTCATCCTTTGAGAAAGCCTTGTTTAGATCTCATAAATCTATGCAAATCCTTATGCCCCCAATGGGATTTGATATCGGTACTAGATTGGACACCCATTTAGGATATTCAATGGGTTTGATGAAGCCCACATGTAACAATTTCTGAAGTTCTACTTTTACCAAAAGTGTTATCTATGGATGCATCTACCATAGCTTTTTCTTGATGGATTTAGCTCTAGGAAATACAACTAGGTGGCGTACAACCAATGTTGGATCTAGCCTAGCATGTCTGCATATGTCCATGCAAAGTTGATTTTTATTTCATTGATTAATGTTAAGAAGTTTACCTTTTCTCCAAGATCAAGTGATGTTGCATGGTATGTTATCTTTGGTATTTTTGTTTGCCACATTGATGGGTTCAAAATCCTCAACTAAGAATGCTGATTTCTCTTGATATTCTATGGTGGGAAGATTGAATCCTCCATCTTTGAGTGCCTCAGAGAGGTTTTCACCCTCAGTTGTGTCCTTTATTTTTCTCTTTTCCTAATCCAATAAATCTACTTTGTGGTTTTCCATAGGGGTCCTTCTATTGATTTTTAAATTTTTTGGTTTAATTTTGCAATAGGAGAATGTGATTCCCCCCAACAAAAATATTCTCCTTGATCTAGTTCCATTACAAAACCTGCTTTATGATCTCCTTGGGGTATATTCATTCAAAGTCCCATAAACTCTGCAATAGCCTCATCGTTCTAGAATGTGTCCAAAACTGGTGTATGATGTTGTTGGTCCCAATCTATCAACTCTAGATAATGCAAGGATATTTTTCCATGGGTATTTGCAGAGCTTATGGAAGACTCCATAAGGTATCTAAGTTGTATTCACTAGAGTCACAGGAATCCCATTCGTATCCATTGGAATCTGTCTTGATATGATCATCATCAGATATGGATGAACGATAGTGAGGGTATTTATGATGAGGTTTTCAAACATGTCTTGGATATACAGGTAGTCGTCTAGACGTTAACAAGTATCTAATGTCTCAACAGTGGTAGAAGTAGCTCCTTCCTCATAAGATGTATTTTTAGTATTTTGGGTAATCACATTAGATGTACCATAACCCATTCCAAGATTCTTTAGGCATCATTCCATAATGATTGGTTCTCTTCTACCTTTTCCATTCAAACCAAGGCCACCTTTTCTAGTGAATCACATACTTTTCACTAGTTGATACCCTTTGTTGTTTTCATCAATAGGAAGGGGAGATAGTGGTTGTTCCCATCCTTCTTCTTTTTAGATCCACGAAGATAGATCCTCTTCACATACTTCCTCATCTTGCATGTCTCCCCACTTGGTGAAAATAATGGGTTTTACTACCATTGTTATAGTTTGTACATGTGTGATTTCTTTCGGTCCTCCATATGTTTTCAGTGTTGGGGGAAGCATCCCAACACAAAAGGATTGATTGAAGTGATACTCCCCATAGCATTTGTCAAGTACTTGGATCTTGACCTCAGATTTAGATATCTCAATTGATGATGGTGTGGTGGAGGATGAAGCCAGTGACGTTGGATCAATGTATGGAAAGGAGTGGAAGGATATATCATTGCTAGGTATTTGGAGAATATTTTTATATTTCTCTTCCAACTTGGCACAGTAATGAAATGGTTTGAGGTCAGCATATATGGTCACTTCCTTATTTTCATAAGGAAACTTAAGGCATTGATGGAATGTCGATGGGACTACTTTTAGAGCATGGATCCATGGTCGACCCAAGAGAAGGTTGTATGGAAGTTCAAGATCCAGTACTTGACATGTTGTTTCTATTATTGTCAGTCCTATTTGAACATGTATCCTAATAGTTCCTTCTGAATTTCACTCCATGTCATCATAAGCTTTGATTGTGATGTTCTTGTTTTTATCTATTACATCATTAGAGTATCCCAATTGTTTCACAAATTTTAAGGTACAAATGTTTAGACCTGAACCATTATCTATGAGTACTCTCTTGACTTTATGTTTGTGGACACACAATTCTAAATAAAGAGCTTGATTGTGGAAAGATTTTTGTAGAAGGTCTTTCTCAGAAAAGACTAAATGATGGGTAGATGTGATATTTCTAACCATGGCTTGAAACTAATTAGTGTTGAGGGTGTTTGGGATTGACATTTTGAAAAGAGATTTCTCCAATATTTCCTTATGTTCTAGCGATAGTTTTAAGAGCTCAAGGATGGAGATTAGGGAGGGAGCTTTCTTAAGTTGGTCCACAATGCTATAGTCATTTGATGGCTTGCTTGTGGCCTTTAATTGGGTTGGTGCTCCTTAGATGGTTACTCTTCCCCTTTGGGTAGTCACATTATATTTAGGATCTATGCCTAATATGGTTACCACATAGATGGTATGATCGTCACAAGAGACATTTCCTAGAACGGTATCCTTGCCATAAGAGAAGTTGGTCTTACGATAATCTTGTTCTTTTACCTTGTTGTTTTCCCTAGAATGGTCGAAGATTGGATTTTTGTAGATCTTTAGGTCTTTATTTCCAGTATGAGGTTTGATGTCCACTTCTCCCTTTTCGATTAAGTGTTGCATGATGTTTTTAAGTCTGATGCAATTATTGGTGGTATGCCCCTTGATTTTGTGAAATTCACATTTGTCATTTTCATTATACCAAGGGGGTTTGAAGTTGGGTTCCTCATAATTTTCTTTGTCATTTATCATGATGAGGTTCTTTTGGACTACTTTGTGCATAATGACCTTGAGGGATTCTCCCAAGGGAGTAAATTTTCTTCATGGTTGGTCATACTATCGAGGTGGTCTCCTTTTGTTATCCTATCCTTAATTCTATTATTGGTTGTTGGGTTGGTTGTTCTAAGGATAACTGAGTTAGTTATTCTGTTGATAATTGGCTTGGTTGTTATGTGGGTTATTTGAAATAGAACCTTGTTGTGCTATTTGAACATTATTTTGTGGCATATTGGGAATTTGTAGATTATGCACAACCTTGGCACTGACCACTCCATCATTGGTCACATTTTTTTTTTAGCCCATATCTTGGGTTTGTCATTTGAAGTAGAGGGTTAATCCTTTGGTTTGTAAAGTTTGATTACTCCTCTTGCAATAAGTATTCCATTTTCAATAGTTTCTTTGAAATTGTTTGGGCATAACACTGTGAGGTTGTAATTGATATCTACATGTATGTTGGAGATAAAGACATCGACAAGTTGTTTCTCTAGAACAGGCCACTTAATTTTGCTCACTTTGTGTCTCCATCTTTTTAGGCATGAGGAAAATGATTCACCTTGACTTTCCTTGATTTATAAATGTTGTGATCATAATGTCCTATTCTATGTTATAGGAGAAATGGTTGACAAACTTATCTAACAATTCATCAAATGTTCTGATACCTAGCAATAAATGAGAGAACTAGTCTATAGCAGGTCCACTGAGACTCCATGGAAAAAATCTCATCAAGTAGGTTTCATTTCATTGTAGTTCCATGCAAGATACTAAAAATTCATGTACATGCTCAATTGGATCTCCTTTCCCCCTATACTTGTGAAATTTTGGTATTTCGAAGCCTTTGGGGAAAGGTACCATGGATAAGTTTTGATCAAACAGATATGGAAAAATGTCTTGGAGAGCATAACTCTTCCTTGGATTTCCAATTTGTCTATCTGATATCCTTTGATTGAGTGTTCGAAATTGCACATTTATGTCATTGGTTGGTGCACTTGCTTGTGGATTTTGTACATTGTAGCCTTATTCTCCCATGACGTTTGTTTGGTTGTAAACTGGATATTGTGTAGTCATGGGACCTTGAGTACCATGTTGTGTATAAGGTATGTTGGGCCCTTGTTGTGCATAAGGTAGGTTGGGTCCTTGTTGTGTAACCTGATATTGACTATGAGGTGTTCCTTGGTACTGATTTTCCAGGATATTTTGGTGTGGAGTTTGGGGTGTACTTTGATAGTTTGTTTGTAGTACACCATGTTGTTGTGAAAGTTGTTGAAGGATACCTTGATGTTGTGTTGACGATATACATTATTGTTTTGAATGTTTTTGAAGGCTATCTTGATGTTGTGTTGATGGTACACCTTGTTGTTGTGGATTGTGTTGAAGGATTCCTTGGTCTTGCATTGGCGGTACACCTTGTTGTGGTTGATTTTGAAGGTTACCTGGGTATTGCATTGCTGGTACATCTTGTTGTGGTTGATTTTGAAGGTTACCTTGGTATTGTGTTGATAGTACACCTTGTTTTGGTTCATTTTGAAGGTTACTTGGGTACTGCGTTGATGGTACACCTTGTTGTGGTTGATTTTGAAGGTTACCTTCATATTGCATTGATGGTACACCTTGTTGTGGTTGGTTTTGAAGGTTACCTTGGTATTGCAATGATGGTACACCTTGTTGTGGTTGATTGTGTTGATAGTGTAAGTTGTTGGAAGGGTCAATGCATAAAGTGTGTTGTGGCATGTATTGCCCTTGTGATGGGTTTCCACCTTATTGGTCCATTGGAAAATTTCCCATGTTTTGCATAGTATTATGTTGTGGCATGTTTTAGGTTGAATTTCCTTAGTACTATTGTGCCACAACTGCTTGTTCAATTTAGGATGAGGGTCTATACAATGGGTTATCCATGGGTTGAATTTGATCATTATTTTGTGAAAATAATCGTGGTATGTTGGGATTCATGGTTGGTTTTGGAATTTTTCTAACCACCATTTGATCTCCTAGTGGAATAAGATTTGGATCTTTTAAGATGTCCACATTGAAGTCAATGGGTAATTTTGCACCACTTTTTGCTAATGTGAGGAAATATGAGTTTTCATTCTTCCCACGCATCTTGTCCATAAGCTTTTGCATCTTAGGATCTTGAGAGTATTCTAATAGTTTCTATCAGTGAGTTTCTCATCACTATCGTATTCTTCTATGATCACATCACTGAGATTTCGACGTCGATTCTGACCATCAATCATGTTTTGGTGTCTAAGGAGTACTTCCTCATCACTTGGTGGTTGGTTTTGTGTTGCCTTGAATGAGGGTTATTTTTAAGGATTTGTAAGGTCACTTGGTTTATAACCCCATGGGTTGGTTTCCTCATTGGTGATGTTTGTTTTTGGTCCACTTGAGCTACTCTTGTTGGATTCCATCTTTTTTCTATGTTGAGATCTCGTGGTTGTCATAAACAAGTTTCAAGATCTTGGGAAAGTTGGTGATCTCTAAATATGGAATGAAATGGTGTTTTGTTTTTGGGATTTTCTATTTAAAAATAATGGTGTTTTGTAAGTTAGGTTTATGTTGAACATCTGAAATACTGAGAGGGGGGTGAATCAATATTCCATAAAACCATAATAAAATCCATCTAACCATTATCACAATTATGACTGAATCAACAAGAGGGAACATAAAAACAAATCAATGCAACCATACACATGAACACCAAGATTTTTACATGGAAAACCCAAAAAGGGGAAAAATCGTGGTCAAGGTTAACTCACAATATATTATATCTAGATACAAAATATTATAGGGCTCACTTCCAAGACTCACTATCCTTAAAAGGCTCACTTCTTGAGTACAAAAGATGGCTAACTACCAAGATACAAAGATAGTGGCTCACTGCCAAAAGATTGAACTAATAGGATACACCTTCAATGTGCAGGGTTCATCTCTGATGAAGCTCAGAATATGAAATACTGCCTCACACATTAGTCACTCAACTAAACTGCACTGATCCACAAGTAATAAAGCATTTAAGCTAAGATCTTCACATACCCCTTTAATCCTTTTCACACTTTCACTCCTCCTCCTCTCTTCTCATTCACCTCTCATATATATATACAAGTATATCTTATTCATCAATTAGGCTGATCTAATTAGATGAAAGAAAAAATCAAAACTCTCTTTATTGGCACCATAATATGATTTAAACATTTTATCCATGTAGTGCATTATACCAAGTCAGCTAACATCCATAAAATATAACTAGTCTTCATAATGTATTGCATATGCTGAGTCGCCCAAGACTAGAACACATTTCTCCAAACCAACAAGTGAACCTCAAAGAAAACACCTTCTAAATTTTAGAACACATTAATTTCCCATCATACCACCAACATAGAGACAACCAACAAAACTGCAGCATAAGAATGTTCTTTTTTATAAAATGTGGAGTCTCCCACACAGCATGCCAAGCAAGGAACAATAGTAGAATATAGAGTTGAACTTTGTTAGAGATAAATTTCTTCTCACAACAAAAGATGTCTCAAGATCCAAGATATAACTATTTGAATGAGTCATGATAACATGGTTAAGAGATTAGATTCATATCAAATCTTGCAGTGAAATCCAGACTGAAACACCAACATATTGATCCATCACAAAAGGGAATTACCGACAGAGAACAACTTCGGGTAAACCAAGTAGACTTCCCATATAATTATTACCATGTTGACATCAATGACAACATAGGAACAACCAATCACAAAACATCCATACTTCATGATCATGTTGCAAGGCTTCCATAATCCCAACAGTTTATCTATTTCCATGCAAGAGGTGGTAATACTAGTCTTTTGACTGCAAGATCAGCTTTTCATTCCTCTTTTTCTAGAATATTTGTCACATTTATCCACTGAGTTGGTGTTTCCTTTTTCTCAAACATGAAATTTCTCAAACTACTAATAATTTCCAATTGCTCACCTTCAACTTGTGTGAAATTTGGTTGTATAATAGGTGTAGTAAGATCTGGTTGTTGAACAGGAGCATTAGGATGCCAAATGGTCATAAAGTGCAAGCTTTTTCTCGATGTTTGATCTTTTTCTGTTTAAAATAATCATGAATGAGAATTATGTAAAAAACCTTTTGGACAAATGGGTTGATTGTTTGCTATCATTTTTTGATACTCAAGACCCTAAAGTATGAGTAATGTTCAGTGGATGTTTTGGAGATGATGTTAATTTTGGGACTCAAAGTGTAGAAAACTTGGACCGATATTTTACTTTGTTTTTCTAGAGGATATGTTTGGAAGATCTACTTGAACTAGCCTTGAGGTACAAGAAAATGTTAATATCTTAGAAATCGAGAGAAAAGGAATAATCCAAGTTGTGTTTTGATTTTGAATCTTAAAACTAGGTTGTTGTGTTTTATTTTTGCAAAAGGATATGGATTGATGCAGGTATGAGATGTTTTGGAGGTCTGACTATTTTGTTCTCAAAAGATGAAATATTAACTAGTTTTAGATCAGTCTCTAGTTTGCACCAGAAAATAGGGAAATAGCGGCAATCCTTTAGGTCAATAGCGGCTGGTTTTTCTAACAATAGTGATCACATATAAAAAAAGAGACTTTGTTTATGTCAAAAACTAGAGACGATGATAGTGATAATTATGAGCAATAGTGAGCAAGTTCAAGTCAATAGCAGTAGTTTTTAGATCAATAGGGAAAATGTTTGCAATAGCGACTTTGTTCAAATCAAAAAGTGTTCATGTTTTTCAAAAGCGGCCTTCTTTTGTCAGTGACTGTCATAAACAAAGATAGAAAAAGCGATCATTATGAGTAATAGAAATAAATTTTAGGTCAATAGCGGTAGAAATAGCAGCGATAACGACTCTATTCAATTTTGTTTCCAATTTTTGTTTATCAGAAGTTTAGACCAGTTTGCAATTTTGAAGTTTTGGTTGATCTGATTTGTTTTGAGAATTGGCAATTGATACAACACAACAATAAAAAATATTAACTCTAAATGCCTATAGCTTAAGCAAGTTTCTTTCCACAAATCTCAAAGCTTGTGAAAGTCAAGATACTAAAACCATAGGTCCCAATGTTGACTTTGGTCTAAATGTGACTTGAAATGTAAGCCTAAATATTCAAAAGCCTTTAGAGATATTTGTTTTGAAAAAAAAGATTTCTTTAAGGAATGCAAATATAGGGATCTTTTCAAAGGTATTCACACTAAAGTCCAAAGGGTTTGAGATTTTGATAACCAAGTTTAATTTTTTTTTTGTTGTGTTCCTTTTAAATCAAGCAAAGTATTAGATGTCCAAGGTAATGGAGATTTTTGGCAAGTTCATAGAAGATGATCATTACAACCTAGAGATAGGAACATTCTTTTAGGTGGCCTTACCTCATGCCCCGAAGGGATGATTTTACATGCAACTTATGGAGTAAACCATAAATCGGACTTGGTAAGTAACTTCTCATAAGAAAAGTTCCGATGCACCACTTTCAAAGAACACTTCAAAAAATAAGGATGGCTTCTAAAATAAGTTTTTTAATGACACACCATGAACACCATGATGGATACTACCATTTTTCCAGCCACTTAAGGCTCTAAATCATTCTTGTTTATCACAAAATTCTTGACGAGGATTAAGTGCATCATGTTATTGTCATAGATTGAAGCTACTTTTATTTATAATTTTTCCACTTGATATAGCCCACTGATAAATGTGTTTGTTTTAAGAGTCGCTTATATGAGTTCTCTGTTGTGGGATGTGTCTAGTCATTAGTAGGCCCTTATCCTAAAAAATAAAATGGGTGACCATAAAAAAATGCAAAATCCTAAAGTGTTTCTCGTCACCTAGGATCGTCAAAAGATGCAAGGGGAGAGGATACACACTTTTCTTGCCAATCACGGTAGACACAACATACAATTCATTGTAATTTCTTTTTAATCCCAAATTTGAAAGGTGTAAAAGATATCAATTCATTTTTTATGTGCACCAAATCAAAAAAATTTTGAGGCTTCAGTCAAGTATAGCAATGTGAAAATCAAAATGGATTTGTTCAATTTTAAGCACCAAACTTGAGTGTTTCTTATGGCCTCGTTCATCTTAATGTGGTCAACAAATGAAAAGCATTTTCTTGTCAACAAAATGAAACGCGTTGGTCAAAACAAAGAACATTCAATTTTATAAGCACCAAAGAGAAGTGTGAATTTAACTAAGAAAGCTTTGAAAGTTCAGTTTTAAGAACACCAATTTGAAGTGTGCAAGTTGTGGGTTCAGTTTTACAACACAAAATTGAAAGATTCTTTAAACTAAGAAAGATTTGAATGTTTAGTTTCAAGAACACCAATTTGAAGTGTGCAAGTTATGGGTTTAGTTTTACAATAGCAAATTGAAAGATTCTTTAAACTATGAAAGCTTTGAAAGTTCAGTTTGAAGAACACCAATTTGAAGTGTGTAAGTTGTGGGTTCAGTTTTACAACACCAAATTGAAAGATTCTTTAAACTAAGAAAGATTTGAAAGTTTAGTTTTAAGAACACCAATTTGAAGTGTGCAAGTTGTGGGTTCGGTTTTACAACACCACATTGAAAGATTATTTGAACTAAGAAAGCTTTGAAAAGTTTAGTTTTAAGATTGAAGTGTCCTTGGACTGTTCGCCAACCCTACAATGAAACTGTTAGTTGTTCTCATTGAAACACATGACATACTCCTACAAGGGTTGCACAAACAACATTAGAAACTTCTAAAACACACAAAACAATCACACGTTAGTGTTAGGTAAACTGTGAAATCAAAGAAAAGCTTTATAAATTGACATATTCAAAAAATACATCAAAAGTGACCATGTTTCCAGCAAAATCAAATAAGTTAAAATCAATAACGCCCCTATAAATGTTAGTTAAAAATATTTATGTTCAAAACTTGCAACATAAAAAGGTCAATAGTGCACAAATTTAGGTCAATAGCACCACTTTTTAGGTCAATAGTGCCCCTATTTAGGTCAATAGCGACCAAATTGAACAAGCAAGCACATGCAAGTTTGGAGCGGAAACATTCTAGTTTTATCAAAAGTGGTCGAGAACGTACAAATGTTTATCAAACTCAAAGAAAATGTTATAGTCAAGGATTGAGGTCCCACTGGGTGTGCCAAATTTCATAAGGGGGAATGAAGAATACGAAAAACAAAATGAATTAAACTAATTCAAGCAAGATTAAGAATCCCTAAACCCATTACTCATGAAATGTGAAATGAAAGTCATGAATTCAATCAAATAATAAATTAAGAACCTTAAATGAATCCAAAAAAACCAAATCTTACCATACCATGTCGAAGTTGTATTCGCATTGATGTTGAATTGTGTTTGTATTAATCTAAAGCCTCCATTATATGTTGCAAAAGCTTCTATGCATGTAAAATGTTGAACTAGAATGTGATGATAACTCGCAATGTTCTCAAGAGGTAATTGTGTAGCGCTTCGCTATGTAAATTCCAGATGATTTGTATGAAGGTTGAAGGTTATTTTATAGATTTCATGTTTCGAGATGAAAGATCGAGATTTTGTAGTGGAAGAACGTGATCAACGGTTCAAAACTGTTGAGAGGGATTAGATTGGAAAGATTAGTGGATTTAGATTGCATAATCTATGTGATTGATGAAATCAAGTTGAGTATTCAGTGGAATTGAGAAAATAGATTAAGAGGTTAGTGGGTTTGAAGAATAGATTGTGAGGTTAGTGGGTTTGAAGAATAGATGAGTTAGTCAACTGTTCAGAGTGAGAAATCAATGATCGTGATTTTCTCAATCAAAAAGAGGGTGAGAATAACTAATTAATTAATATTTTGAGTTGAATGTGCAGGTCATGTTTGACTTTAACAAATAAGGTTGTATTTGTTTGTTGACCTTTTTGAATGATGTTGAATAATTAATTTAATTATTTGGGTTTAGAAAGGGGAAAGTGATTTAATTAAACTATTAAGTAATAATAATTTAATTGATTTAGGAGAATAGGTATATTAGTAACATAATTAAATTATTGATGTTATTTAATTAATCGAGAGGAATAAAGTTAGATAAATGATGAAATAGTGAATTTATTAAATAATTTAAAGATTAAATTTAATTAAGAGGAAATTAGGGATTTTGATGAAAATGATGTGAAATGCAATGATATTAATGATAATGATATTGATGAATGAAAAATGTCATTCAGGATGTGTGATAAGCGTTCAGGTCATTTTTACATGTCTACATATATAATAGCATGTAATGTTAAGTATGTATATGTGTGTGTGTATATATATATATATGCATATTATATATATTATGAATGTTAATAGCATTGTTTATACATTAAAGTGCATGGAATGTATAGGACACATTTCATATATGCTATATGTAAAGCACGGAAATTAAAAATGATAGCGCATAAAACTATAGGCAATGTTTAATGATTAAACATGATGTACACATACTAAATGTAGTGCTATGTTATGAACAAAAATATTAAGCCAAGTAATATGTGCAAGTAATATGTTGACAAAGTTGACATTGAGAAGTGATGCCAATCTGAAACGCATAAAATAAACTTTGACTTAGTCTTGAAGCTAAAAAGAAAACCAAAGAAATAGGAAACATGGTGTTTTGGTGGTGCCAAACTGAGAATAGCGTGAACCAAATAGAAGTCTAAACCTACAATGCAAATTACAAATTGTGAAGCAATGAGAAATATATGAATTAGTCAAATAGGGAGTTGGCCAAATAAGTTGACCTGTAGGAGACAATCACCTTGTATTTTTACTTTTCATTATTTTTGTCTAGTTGAATGGGGTGACTCATTCTCTATGGTTGAGTATGTGTTTACTATGCATTGATTCAAGCTGCCACCTTTTATTGTTCTTGCTGAGTCAAACTTTTTGAGCTGAGAAGTGTCAATTTTGATACCTTATTTCTAGCCTTTAGTTGATGATGTTTTTGTATAAATAGAGGTGCATTTCACTTCAAATGGGACACATTCTTGCATTCTAAATTTTTTAATTTTCTGAGTGTTACTCTGTTGCAATATTGAGTGGTGAATTGAGAGGTTTTTAGTGTGAGATTAGTGAGGTTTTTAGAGAGATTTCTTTGTGGAAATTGATCAAGGGAAGGATTTGCAAATGGTTTGGTGGAGGATATGCTAGGAAACTTATTATATCAATTGGAGCTATCTTATTACAGGCATGCTAGTTCTCTACTTTACTTTCCTGTTTTAAGTTGAAAAGTTTGCTTGTTTTATGAATGTTGCTTGAATTGTTTGGAAAGAGGAAAAGAGATGTCATTATGTTTGTTTAACCCATATAAGGGGATTATCTTAGCATATTCATATGTAGGTATGAATGATTATGTGTCTTACTATAGACTATCTTAATTCATGCTTAAATAGTTATAGATTGATTTATAAGGAAGTTTGTGAAAGTCTATTTTATGTTTCAGTTTGGTTACCATTGTGTAATGCTTTAGTAAGAGGAAATAGGTTATTCTTGGGGTTAGGATAATCTAGTGAATGGGATCATAGCCTATGAATAGAATGTGTGGTAATTACAAATCAATCTAGGAAGGTGTGTGAATAGGACAACTCACTCAAAGTAACTGAGTGTTGAATTCTTTGGCCAAAGTAGTGTAAGTTGCCACTATTTACACTATCAATTCATTGTGATCCAATTATGCATTCTAGTCCAGGATTTTCATACACGTAGGTTGTAGCCACTGTATGATTAAGTTCTAGTTTGTAGGACACAACACCAAGCTCAAGAAAGGCTAGTATTATGGTGTTACCAAACCAATCTCTTCATCGAAGGGTAGGGCCATCTTACTTGATAGGTAGATGTGCAGGGGACCACAATAAGTCTATGGTTGGAGGAAAAGTGCTTGAGTGATGCTTCTCCTCATTAATTACCGACCAAGATTTGAAGGGGGATTACTTGGACCATATGTATTTCTAGTGTTGGAAACTCAGAAGAGCTATGTATGTACTTTGTACTCATTTATATGGAAGGATGTAAATATGAATGTTTAACTTAATTTTATTCAATATGAAATCAATATTATGGAAAGATTTGTGAAATTACAATGAAATGCAATGGAAGTTTGGAATAGTATTTATTTCATATATGCATGTAATTTACATTATGGAAAATAAAAAATTATTGCTATGTTATGGCAACATGGTTTATTCACTTATGGGTTAAAACATAGGAAATTCTTTTAGTAGAACATTGGGTATGTTATACGTGGTATCAAAGCTACCAGGTTTAACTTTGGAACCTATGTGCTCGCTATGTTTTTCCCTCCAACATTAAACAAGTCTATGTTTGGAATTCTTGTGCCAAGATGGTCTCAAGTTAACTGCAAGGAAGTCAGTGATCAAGAATGAGCACTACATATGGGCCAAGAAGGAAAAATAAGCCCTTGTATGTACCATTGAGGGAACCAACTATGACAATGCCATTTGTTTAAGCAATGCCAAGACAATCAGTCATGCCTTATCATGAATTAGCCAAGAGAAGAGAAGGATGAGAGATGAAGCCAACTACAATCATTTACCTCTTGTCTCTTTGGAAAAATTAGACTCATTATCACTCTCTAGGGATATGCCCTCATAATGTAGTGTCAGTCCAACTATGTTGTTTAGAGACCCTCATGTTATACCCATGGCTGAAATTATTGTAATAACCACAAGTGGAAATTTTGAGGGTTGTGTACCTTGAAATTATATATCGAAAGATAAATTTGAGGGATACTATCCTTTTTGGGATAGACAAGAACAAATGAGAGATGAGAAAAATTATAAGGGGTATACCCTATTGAGCTATGTATCTAAGAGTCAATTTGAAGGATACTCTCATCTTGACTATTTGAATAGTCATTCAATGTAAAACAAGGATATTGAAATCCTTATGAATAAATAAAAATCATGTTCTTATCAAAACTTGTGCATAAGTTTTTCAATAAATTGTTTATATGTGAAAATATGCTCTTGTATGATGTTTGGAAATAATTAATAAACTTTCTTAAATCTAATTCCATGAAACCCTACAGGTGTACTTTGAATTTGGAAAATGGTTAGAACTCACACTAACCTTGGGGAAAGTCAGGAAGTAGGGAAGGGGCTGAGAATGGTGAAGCCAAGTTGGATTGCATTCTGGCAATGATGGATGAAACCAGGGGATGAATAGGGAACCTTGAACAAGAAGGGGGAAAGATAGAGTGAAAGAAGAAATACCAAATGATGGTGAGGAAGTTCCCCATGAGGAAGAGGAAGAGGGAGAAAATTCTCAAGATCACACCCATGTTAATGAACATGAGACTGATAAAACATAATCTTAGTCCAAATCAAAAAGTAGTATGAGAAGACATGTGGCAACTAAATTATCTAGGGATATGAGAAAAATTTCCCCTCCCAAATTTGAAGGAAGTACCAGCAGAGATGAGGTTGACGCTTGGTTGATGCAAATGGAAAAATACTTTGAGATTAGAAACTATTATGAGGTCACGAAAGCTATTTGGGAAGCCTTCCAGTTAGCAGGAGAAGCTTATAATTGGTGGATGAACAAAAAGATGGAATTAGGACTTAGTTCTTTAAGGCTGACCTGGAGTGAGTTTATTGAAATTTTTTGAAAAGGGTGGTTACCCCAACTTTTATATGATCAAAATCTCACTAATTTCCAAAATTTAAGGCAACGAGATTCATCAGTGAACAAGTACCGGGAGAAATTCACTTATCTCTTGAGGTACGTACCTATGTAACAAAAAGACAAGAAATTTTGAATCAAGAAATTCATCATGGGGTTGAATAGCCAAATAGATGGAGAAGTTGATTCCATGATCCAACAACCATGAATCTAGTTTATGAGAAAGCAGTTAAGCAAGAGAAAAAGTTTAAAGCTATCTCGATCCATCGAAAAAGGAATTGAAAGAAGATCGATAGGACTCAGGATAATCAAACTCCAAAGAAGTTTAGTGGAGGACTAGATTATCAAAAGAAAGGGGACAAAGGACCTCAAAAAAATTGGAGTGAACCTAGAAGGGATCACAGAGGAAGAAACTTCAATAGCAATAATAACAACATTGGAGGAAATACTAGTAATGTTGATAGGCCTGCAAGGAAAAAGGGACTAGTGAAAGGATGTTTCACATGTGGTGGGGATCATTATGCCATTAATTGTACCAACAAGCCATCAATATTGCAATCTCAAGGAATCTCTCTTCCTCCCCAATGTGTTGCATTCCAATAGAAGATCCATGCTGCTTTGGATAACCAAAAATTTGAGTTCCATATCACTTTGATAGAAACTCCAGGTACTTTGTTTGGTATACCTATTTCTATTCTTATTGATACTAGAGCCACAAAAAAAATTGTTTCACCTAAAGTTGCTAGTCAAATTTCTAGAAAGGTTGGTTTAATGGAAAAGCCTTGGGTTGTAGAATATGCAAACCAAACAAAAGATGGGGTGAGGCAATGTCTTTTCGAGGATAGGGTTGAAATTTCAAGTTTTTTTACAGGGGTAAATTTGTATGTATCAACCTTAGGATCTTATGATGTCATCTCAAGGATGAATTGCCTATGGAATCATAGGGATAAAGTGGATTTTGATGCTAAGATCATAGAATTCTTAGACGAACTATGTAATCAAGTATCTTTGCAAGGAACACCTAGGGGAATAAAATTGTGTCATATATCATATGTGCAGATGCATAAGGTGAAGAAGAAAGGATGTCAAATCTTCACAGTTAAAATGGAAAAACTTGAGGAAAGTGAGGAATCCATTTCCAAAGAAGTTGAAGAAGGTGAAATTGTGGAATCTAGAGAAATGGATAAGGAAAAGTATCCTATCCTTCGGAAATTTGCGGATGTCTTTCCAGATGAATTAGCTGGAATGCCTCCCAAGGTAGTGTTCAATTTCACCATCGACCTTGTACCAGGAATAGAAGCTATATCCAAAGCACCTTATAGGATGACCACAATGGAACTCATGGAGCTTAAGGCACAATTAGAGGAGTTGTTGGAAAAAGGGATAATTAAACCTAGTGTTTTGCCTTGGGGAGTACCAGTAATCTTTGTAAAGAAGAAAGATGGTACATTGCGCTTATGTATTAATTATTGAATGCTTAATAAAGATACGATAAAGAATAAGTATACATTGCCATGCATTGATGATCTCTTGGATTAGATGTGAGGAGCAGTGGTGTTTTCTAAGATTGATCTGCGATTAGCTTATCATCAACTGAGGATAAGGATGAAGATAATTTTAAAACTGCATTCAGTACTTGATACGGTCATTATGAGTTCTCAATCCTACCTTTTGGGCTTACGAATGCACCTGCAACATTCATGAACCTGATGAACAACATATTTAGGGACTGCTTGGATAGATTTTTATTGGTTTTCTTAGAAGATATTTTAATCTATTCCAAGAATGAAGATCATTGTAGACATTTAGAGATTGTCCTACAACGATTAAGAGAGCATAAGCTTTATGAGAAACTTTCCAAGTGCACCTTCTTCCAGAGGAAAGTTCAGTATCTTGGTCATGTGATTACGACTGATGGAATCGTAGTGGATCCAGCTAAGATAATTAAACGTGGTACTTGAGTGGCCAGTGCCAAAGACTGTACCCGAGGTTAGAAGATTTAAGGGTTTGACAGGTTACTATCAGAAGTTTGTTGTAAAATTTTCTAAGATAGCTTTCCTATTACTTCATTGCAAAGGAAAGGAAAAAAGTTTGAGTGGTCTGAAAAGTGTCAAGTAGCATTTGACCTACTCAAGGAGAAGTTGACTACGTCACCGATCTTGAAGGTACCCAATTTAGAGGACAACTTTACTGTCATTACGGATGCATTAGGAGAAGGATTAGGTGGATTCTTAATGTTAGAAGGGTGAGTTATAGCTTATGAATCAAGAAAGATAAAGCCCTATGAGCAAAACTATGCATCACATGATTTGGAGTTAGCAGCAATAGTCCACGCATTGCAAATGTGGAGACACTATTTAATGGGTAAACCATTTGAACTAAAGATGAATCATCATGGTCTAAAGTATTTGTTCACCCAACCCAACCTCAATGCATGACAAAGGAGATGGTTGGATCTGATAATTGATTACAACTTCAACATTAACTACATTAAGGGAAAATAAAATTGGGTAGTCGATGCCCTAAGTCATAGAAGACATATCACTTCAATAGTAGCAATTCAAAATGACTTCAAGGAACAAGTATTGCAGAAATCCAAGGGTGATGAATATTATGAGAAATTCAAGAAAGCACTCTCGGATAACTCACAGGACACAAGGTATGAAGGTTTCCATTTTGAACCTAGTGGATTGTTAAGGTTTAAAGGAAGGATATATGTGCCTAATTTTAAAGAATTAAGGAACTTGGTGTGGAAAGAAGTTCACAATGCACCATACTCTACACATCCTAGTGTGACCAAGATGTTGGCATATGTGAATCCTTTATATTTTTGGAAGGGAATGAAGGGAGATACTGCTAGTTTTGTAGCAAAGTTCTTAGAATTTCAAAGGGTGAAGGCAGAACATCACCACCCTATAGGACTTTTGTATCCTCATGATTTTCTTGAGAGTAAGTGGAAATTCATAAGCATGGACTTTGTGCAAGGCCTACCTATGTATAGGAACAAGCATAATGTCATTCTTGTGGTAGTAGACAAGCTTAATAAGGTAGCACATTCTATTCATGGGAATTTAACTAATGGAGCTCCTGCCAGAGCACAAAAATTTATCCAAGAAGTGTTTAGATTGCATGGGATTCCTGAAAATATTATCTTTGATAGGGATGCTCGAGTGAATTCTAGGCTTTGGAAAACCTTTTTTTCTTCACTTGGTACTCAATTGAATATAATTTCAGCATATCATCCAAATACGAATGGTCAAATTGAAAGAGTTAACCAAGTACTTGAAGATCTACTAAGAATGTATTGCATGGATCAGCAATACAAGTGGGAAGATTACCTACCATTCGTGGAGTTTGCATACAAAAATTCTTATCATTCTGCAATCAAGATGGCTCCATTCGAAGCATTGTATGGTTGAAAATGTCAAACTCCTATAAGTTGGGATAAGCTTCAAGATAGGGTAAGCCTAGGACTAGAGATGTCAGAAATGGAGGAGAAAGTTGGAATTATTAAGCAAATATTCGTGGAAGCTAATGATAGACAAAAAATTTATGCAGATTCCAAGCGGGTACCTAGAAATTTCTCAGTAGGAGAAAAACTTTTATTAAGGTTCAAGCCTCATAAGAGTTCTATTAAGTTTGGAAAATCATCCAAATTAGCTCCACGCTACATACGTCCCTTTGAGGTTCTTGGAGTAATCAACCCTATTGCATATTGAATTTCCTTGCCACCAACTCTTGCCCGAATGCACAATGCCTTTCATGTCTCATACCTAAAGAACTATATACCAAGTGATAATCATGTCATTGATTGGAATGTTTTATAAGTTCAGGACCCAAGGGTGGTAACAATCGATCCTCTTAGAATGCTTGGAACGCGTAAGCTTCGCTTGTGAAATAGAGAGGTTCTGCAATGCAAAGTCTAGTGGGATCACTATGCAGAAGATTCAACCACATGGGGAAACTATGCAGAAATCAAGCAGGAGTTCCCTCGTGTTTTGCATGCTTTTGAGAGTTCTTGAAAACTATTTTTTTCTTTTCTATGTTTTATTTTTTATATTAGATACTTAAGATCATTGGGGATGATGATTCACAAGGGGGGGAATATGTTACATCCCATTGTGCTATTACTTATTTACTTTTACCTAGCTGTGTGAAAATGCTTTAAATGTGTGTGTTTATGCTTTATGTATTTTAGAAATACAATAAATAAATGTTTGATTCAAAGTGAAGTTATGTAATATTTTTTCTATGAAATATATGATGCAAAAGGTTGTAATTGATTCACTATATTTTATTTGTACTAAGTTGGATGCAAGGGTAGATTTAATCCTCTAGAAGAGAGGGAAAGTATCACTTAGGAAAAGAGAATTGGTCAGGTAACCCTTAATGAGTCTAACTAAGCTTTCACACATTCACTTCTAGTATAGTCAAGTCAAGTCAATAGCTTGGGAAATGGTAAGTTACCTTAGTCTTGTTTGTATATGAATTAGGAGAGGTTATGGTTTTTTTTGTGAGCATTCTTGATTTAGTCTATGTTTGAGTTTCTATCAATTGAGGGTTCTTAATATTTTTACATTTAATCGATGAGATATATACATAAAATATATATATACGTATATATGTGCATGTCTACGATGAACTCATGCACATGAGTAAATACGTACATGAATATACATAGATAGACGTATCTATGCATGCTTATGAATGGGTTACCCATATGCATATATATACTTCATGTATATATGTCAATCGATATTGTTAAAATTGTACATGTGTGAAGGCAATGTTAAAAAAATATATGATATATATACGTGTATGTATTGACATAATGGAAATGCCCATACGAGTGTATTAATATGTATATATATAAATATATATATGCATTCATCGAAAGATGCATTCTATAATCGTGTAAGTTGATATAATTGTATATATATATATATATATATATATATATATATATATATATATATATATATATATATATATATATATATAAACATATATATATGCATATATATATAATAACATGTAATGTTAAGTATATATATGTATATATATATATGTGTGTGTGTGTGTGTGTATTATATATATTATGAATGCTAATAACATTGTTTATACATTAAAGTGCATGGAATGTATGGAACAAATTTCATATATGTTATATATAAAGTGCATAAATTAAAAGTGATAGCGCATTAAACTATAGGAAATGCTTAATGATTAAGCATGTTGTGCAAATAATGAATGCAATGCTATGTTATGCACATAAATATTAAGTCAAGTAATACATGGAAGTAATATGTTGACAAAGTCGATGCTAATTTGAAATGCATAAAATAAACTTTGACTTAGTCTTGGAGCTAAGAAGCAGGCCAAAGAAATAGGAAACATGGTGTTTTGGCGGTGCCAAACTAAGAATAGTGCGAACCAAATAGAAGTCTAAGCCTACAATGCAAATTACAAATTGTGAAGCAATGAGAAATATATGAATTGGTCAAATAGGGAACTGGCCAAATAAGTCAACATGTAGGAGACAATCACCTTGCATTTCTACTTATCTTTCTTGTTTTCTAGTTGAATGGGGCAACTCATTCTCTATGGTTGAGTATGTGTTTATTGTGCATCGATTCAAGCTACCACCTTTTATTGTTCTTGCTAAGTCAAACTTTCTAAGCTGAGAAGTTTCAATTTTTATACCTTGTTTATAGCCTTTAGTTGTTGATATTTTTGTATAAATAGAGGTGCCTTTCACTTCAAATGGGACACATTCTTGCATTCTAAATTTTTAATTTTCTGAGTGTTACTCTGTTGCAATATTGAGTGGTGAATTGAGAGGTTTTTAGTGTGAGATTAGTGAGGTTTTTAGAGAGATTTCTTTGTGGAAATTGATCAAGGGGAGGATTTGCAAATGGTTTGGTGGAGGCTATGCTAGGAAACCTATTATATCAATTAGAGTTATCTGATTATAGGCATGTTAGTTCTCTACTTTACTTTTCTATTTTAAGTTGAAAAGATTGTGTTTTAATGAGTGTTGCTTGAATTGTTTGGAAAGAGGAAAAGAGATGTCATTATGTTTTTTTAACCCATATAAGGGGGTTATCTTAGCATATTATGTATGTAGGTATGAATGCTTATGTGTTTTACTATAGACTATATTAAGTCATGCTTAAATAGTTATAGATTGATTTATAAGGAACTTTGTGAAAGTCTAAATTTTATGCTTCAATTTGGTTACCAAAGTGTAATTCTTTAGCAAGAGGAAATAGGTTATTCCTGGGGTTAGGATAATCCAATGAAGGGGATAGCCTATGCATATAATATGTGTGGTCATTACAAATTGAGCTAGGAAGGTGTGTGAATATGATGACTCTCACTCGAAGTAACTAAGTGTTGAATTCTTTGGCCAAAGTAGTGTAAGTTGCCACTATTTACACTGCCAATCACTATGATCCAGTTATGAATCCTAGTTCAGGATTGGCATACATGTAGGTTGTATCCACTGTATGGTTAAGTTCTAGATTGTAGGACACAACACCAAGCTCCGAAAAGGCTAGTATTATGAGGTTACCAAACCAATCTCTTCGTTGAAGGGTAGGGCCATCTTACCTGATAGGTAGATGTGTGGGGGACCATAGTAAGTCTGTGGTTGGAAAAAAAACACTTGAGTAATGCTTCTCCTCATTAGTTAGCGGCCAAGATTTGAAGGGGGATTACCTAGACCATATGTATTTCTAGTGTTGGAAGCTCAAAAGAGATGTGTATGTACTTTGTACCCATTTATATGGAAGGATGTAAAAATGAATGTTAAACTTGAGTTTATTCAATATAAAATCAATATTATGGAAATATTTGTGAAATTACAATGAAATGCAATGGAAGTTTGGAATAGTGTTTATTTCATATGTGCATGTAATTTACATTATGGAAAAGAAAAATTTATTGCTATGTTATGGAAAAATGGTTTATTCACTTGTGGGTTAAAACTTAGGAAATTTTTTTAGTAGAATATTGGGCATGTTACAGAAAGTGCATGAAAAAAAATGGTTGGTTGTGAATCATGTGATTCCTCATCTGACTCCCTTTCACCTTCTAATATTGGTTCCTCCTCATCTTCCTCACTCATACCTTCAATATAGAATAATTTATTTTCACTTCATTTATGTCCCTGACTAAATTTTCCATCACAATTGAAACATAACCCTTTTGCTCTCTTCTCCTCAATCTGTTGTGGGGTCAACCTAGTAGGTTGAGGAAGTGAAGGTGTTGAATATCCTTTGTCTCTTATCACATTATCCCCTTGCTTTCTAGGAATCAAATACTTTTCCTCTACCCTCCTTGCTAAGACAAAAAAACTCAGAGTTAGAGCTAGGACTAAACATGCATACCTCATGCTGAATGTGACCCTTGAGACCACCCAAGAACAAATCACTCAAGTGCTCCTTTTTAATTGTATCCACTCTTAAGGAAATATTTTGGAATCGTTGAATATAATCTTTAACTGATCTTGTTTGTTGAAGCTTAACTAGCTAGCTAAATAAGTTGTCTGTCACATTGTTGCTATATTGTTCTTCAAGTTCCTCTGTAAATACCAACCATGATATAGTGAGACCTTTTTTCTTCAATGATTAAAAATCCAATGATACTAAATGAATTGATTTGGTTCTAGATATAGGGAAGCCATCACATGACCTTTTGTCCATTTGGGGCTTGATGGACTTCAAAACAATTCTCCATTTGGTTTATCCATGTTAGAGGATCCTTGTTGGATAAAACTTGCTCATATCCACCTTTGGTATTGAATTCCTAAATCCCATAAGAGTATTAACATTTGGGTCCAAAGTAGCTAACCTAGAAGATTCACCTTGGTTGCTTGAGACCTTCTTTCTTGGTTCATTCATATAGGCACTTAACATGCTCCGTATGTCTGATATATCTCCTCTTAGGCCACACATCTCCATCTTCACTGACGTAATGTCTTCCTTGACCTTGATTATTTCCTCATTGGGATTAATATCCTCTATTGTTACCTCATCCTTATTAGGGGATTTCCCCGGTGTGACAACATTCATTTTGCCCCTTTTTGAAAACCTCGTCATGATGGAAACCAATATTTTTAAATTAAATCACACAAATGAAACCTAAATGCTCTAAAAATTTTACTATAACTTACTAGGGCCAAGGTACTACTTACCTAGAAAAACCTCCAAGAAATTAGCAAATTTACAGCCTTGAGAGTGAATTTGTTGGAAACCCTAATTTTTTAATAACTCACTTATTTATGCTTCAATTTCTCCAAATTTTGGACTATAGACTCCTTTATTATGTCTTAAAAAACCTAATAAAAATAAAGCTCCAATTCGATAGGATGTGAGATATATGTAGCTTCCATATAAATTGTGTAGAAACCCTAATTCTACAATAATTCGCTCAATTCTACTCCAATTCCTTTGAAATCTAGACTGTAACTTCTTTAATATGGTCTTCAAAAACCCTTTAAAAATTAGAAAAAAAATTCCAAAATCTGAAAGATATGCACCTTCCAAAATGACCCCCAATATTAAGAAGATGCCTTGCCTCTACGGTGCCAAGATCATGCTCTAATACCACTTGTAATGAAATAACTTGCACAATAGAAGAATATGATATGAGATATGCTGAAAATACTTGATAATAATTGAGAATAACAAGCCACTTCGATGGGGAAACCTCCAAATATCTCTAATTAGAACACAATTCACAATATGATGATGAAATAAGACTCGCTACCTCCTATATATACCTATTTATGCCTAGGTTATCACCCAGGCTGACTTAGATAGCCCTATATAAGCCTTGGGATGACCTAAATAACTAAATAACAATATATTAATGATAATATGACTTAATTAAGAGTTAAGGTAGCCACAAGCCGACTATTCATAACCCGGTGTACACCAATATTAAAGGTGTAGCAACATCTAATTTATTATCCATGAAAACACATTAATCTATGCTTCAAACACATATTGTCCAATGGTATCATCTACCTCTATTTATTATCAAAATAAAGTTTATGCAAACAAAAATTGAGATGTGATACTTCTACATCTTTGAAAAATGGCCTCAATAGCTACACATGACCTTTGAGTAGTTCATACACTATCCAACATCTAGATATACTTCCAAGAAGTCTTGTGTAATTTATTTGAATTTATTTATCACGATTCTACTAAATATAGTCACTATTATTTGAAGTCTAAATGAAACTAATATATAAATGAAATACCTCTCTACCGACAACTAGTTCCAATAATTAGTCTATAAAAGTGTTAGGTAATTTAGGATCATGGCTATATTCATACCACGTGCTAGTATTTTATCCAATACATGCTTTACCTAAATTTTTACATTTTGATTTAGCTAGTAGGGTATTTTATTCTATGGTTTAACTCCTTTTTACTATATTTTTATAAACTTTTCTTAATCTATAATTTCTTTTAAATCAATAAATGTCCTAGTAGGAAATAGATCCTCATATTCATTTACTACTTCTAATTTCATTATTTCTTCTTCTTCCAACCACTCCACAACTCTTGTCATCATAGGTGTTCCTTCTCACACTATGTCTTATTCCTTTATTTTAAGAGGTTGGTATTCATATTTTTATTTTCCCCCATTTTTCTTCACCCTTTCCCTTTCTCCTTAATCTTGACATCTAAATTCTTCAAGTCCTCTTCTTCAAAATCTATTTTTTTCTTCTTATCTTACAACAAGTTTGTTGAGGTACCGCATCACCTTCCTCCATCCATTCAACCATTTTCTAAATACCATGCTCCTTCTATGGTATTGGTATTTCTCTTCTTCCTTCAAAATTTGACCTCACCTCTTCCATAAGCAAATTTATAACTTCCTTAATCTTTTGGAGTACATTGTATATAGTTCTCTATTTGGATTCCAAATTTTGAAATATTTTATAAATGTCTTCTTTTAACATAGTACAACTTCTAGTTTTTGCTCTCTTTAGCTTATTGATGCACTGTATTTTTGTAATTATAACCAAAGTCCAATAGAATAATTATGTGTGGAGCCTTTCGTCATACAACCTCAATGCATCCTACCACTCGACACATTTATCTATATGTCTAAATGGATTAGATGTGTTGTAGACTTACAACGTGGTGCCCAAATCCCCTTATTCTACTAGATATTTGGTCTTTATTATTACTATCAATGGTTTCTATGTTGAGATATTAGGTCTCTGTGTATACCACTATTTTACTACACTTACCACCAATGCATCATTTAGGGATGAAATTTTTGGATCTTCTCTTTCAAACATTCTTTCAATAGTTTTCAAGCATCCAATAAAATCTCCAAAACCTAAGTATCCTATTAGAAGTAAGAGATTCTCCTTGTAATACAATGAAATTTATAAATTTATGATAATTGTTCTTCTATTAGAGTAATTTTTGCTATCATTTTCCCAATTTCCTAATGCTATATATCCTCCTTGTACTAACATTTTTTGTCCTTTTCTTGGGCTTATCCATGATCCAAGATTCTACTATGTCGTTAAAATATGTGTTGAAGTCATTACTAGTATGTCACAATCCACCTTTCCAATAAATAATAATATTTAATTAATCTAACAATAATGATAATAAGATTAGACAATGATGAATTAAATTAAAATTTATGATATTCATTGAATAAAAATAATTTTGTGATTAAATTCTATTTTATAATTTAAACTAAAACGAAATTAATTATATAATTGATTTAAAAAAAGTAAGATAGATAATAATAATAATCAATAAATAAACAAATATATCTTTTAGTAATGAATCTTTATTTTGAAATGTTAATGAAAATTAGAATAGAAGGATAAAAAAGTAAATGATGACTATGCAAGTAATTGAGATAAATGAGGAATGTGTTTGAGCTAGTGGAGGGGTGATTGAAGTTCATTTGGAATAATTATTCATGAAAGTTGAAAGAAATAAAAGAATAACAAAAAGAGAAAATCTTGGATAAGGATAATGAATGAAAAAGTATTAAATGTACTTAAGAGAGTTTTTTTGGAATAAAATTTCCTTTTGAAAAAGGAATTATGCAGGTTTGAGAAAGCAAGCAGCAAGAGGGTGGAGGTGAAGCTCACTTAAGTGCCTTTGCCAAGATTTTATATGTTAACCATAATCATTAAGTATACTTCAAGTTCAATTTATGAGCTAGTTGTCTGAAATTGGTTGGGTTAGCAGAGATTATGCATCTCAAAGATTGTTTTACAAGGATTAGATATTGTTACATAACTGATTATAATTTCTATAAAATTATATGATATTTACAAATATTTTTCATAAATTCACATTTTATTATTTTTATATATATATATATATATATTGAACAAAGCAAAATAATTTACAAGAATAAAGCTACTAGCATAGCTGTAAAACATGGCCAGCCAAAATGCCAGACAAACTATACAATAACAAAACATCAACAAAGGATCTACAAGAGCCCATGACGTTTAGAGAAGCAATACAAAATATCAACCATAAAATACAATTACATAGACAAAAGTTATATAACATTATTACAATGATCAACTTTATTGTCGAGCTGAAACTTCACTATCTGATTTTTAATCTGCTGTATCTGTTTCTTAACCCTCTCATTCTTCTTACATATAATCTGAATCTGCGAAAAAAGAACAACCACCGAAGACATATGCTAGAGTAAAGTCATAGAGTACCAATTGCCTGATAAAAATTGTTAGAAAACATTGCAGCACACCTATTTTTTCATGTATTTTTCAGAACAACATGTCGAATAGAATCAGCAATCACATCCTTTTGTGTACCAAACCCAAAAACAACCTCTTTTCAAGTCAAGTCATGATTAAAAATAGCTGAGAAGTCTCTAAAAACAATAAACCATTACCTTTTAACATATACACAGTCCCAAAAAATGTGCCCCAAACTTTCCACACGCTTACAAAAAGAACGGTTTTATTTTTTAATATGACTACAGAATAATTGTTATTCAGTTTTTGTATGATTTAATACATATCATTATCTTGTTTCAATTACAGAGGAAACATTGTGGCATTTAATTGATTCTTATTTCAATTCAAAAGTTATCCTTATTCACATATGTTAGTGGATTTTCATCTGCCCATCGCACTTTCTTGAGTCTCTAAATTCTCTCAAATAAAAATATATTTTTGTGCATATTCTGCCATCGTGGCTTTCCATGTAACCATATGTTAAACTATCCTTGTGCCTTACGCCTTGCATACATGGTCCTTGCAACAGGAACATAAAGGCTGCAGTGAAAGGTCTACACTTGCCCATTTGTATTGCATAATAAATTCTACCTTTCTGACAAATCTTTTGAGTGTGTTCTGCAATAAATGCATTTCATTGACAAATGGTTCCTTGAAGCATTCTTCATCTAGTAACGTATGAAAAAGGGAATTACCAGTACAGTCTACACTAAATAGAGTACTACATTAATAGAAAGAAGGACTGAGTCAAGCTTAGTACCAAGACTAATCCCTCTAGCATGATGATATCATGTTCATCCTATTAACTATCTTTGATGCTCACATTATGAACTCTAGGACAAGAAGTACACACTAAAATTAATCTCAAATTCTCTGTGTATTTGAAATTTCTGTATGTATTGGTGGAATCAAGTAAGAATAGAAGTAGCTATCTCTATCTCTAAAATTAAGCTCAAATTCTCTATATGTATTTGAAATTTCTGTATGTATTGGTGGAATCAAGTAAGAATAGAAGTAGGTATCTCTATCTATATTCTAATTATTAGATCTTCTACATTCATTTGTGTATTAGACCTGCTTGAATATGATCTTATTTGTGTATGAATATAGTATGTACTGTTCTCTTGGTGTTTTTATTTCTATGATAAGTTTAAAATTGGTCTAGTTCTTTTGAATTTGTATGTTTACTAAAATTAGATAAGTCACAATTTCTATTATAAAAGTTAGTTAAGTTGTTTATAATATGTTCTTGTTTATAGGATGATAAAATTCGGAAGAATTTGATAACAACTCTAATGGTTAGTTGACTTTGAATTTTGTTTACTTACATTCTCTTAATAAACTAGGATTGATCTAATTCCTTTGAATTTATATGTTTCTTAAACAAGATAAATCATAAATTTCATGATAAAGGTTGTTAAGTTATTTATAATATATTCTTGATTATAGGATGATAGGATTATGATTTCTCAAATGAATTTTGATGATCGCTATAATAGTTATTTTAGTTTAAATTTCATTTACTAATATTCTCTTAATAAATTAGGATTGATCTAGTTCCTTTGAATTTGTATGTTTTCTAAAGCTAGATAACCTATAAAATCAGTGATTAAAGGTTGTTAGGTTGTTGATAATATATTCTTGATTATAGGATGATAGCACTACGATATCTCAAATGAATTTTGATGATAACACTAATGGTTATTTGACTTTAACTTTATTTAATATTAAAACTCTCTTACTAAGCTAGGATTGATTTAAAAGTAGCAATTCCATGTAAAGTATTCTATGGAGATACCTCACCATCTTTGGTTTCATATCACCTATTCTCCACCAAAGTCAACTCGTGTTGTCAATCAACTACATATGATTCTTGAGCATGTGGCTCATTATAAAGAGTTGCATAAGCAACACAATGTATGTCTATCTTGAGAAGCATCATATGAATTAACTTATAATTAGCAAATATGTAATTGCTAGATTGGAGAAATAACTCTATCTTTGCAAAGACTCTTATTTAGAATGCAATAACAACATTCATATCTATTAGTTAATAAATAGCTGATATATAGATAAAAATGTGGCATAGATGGATATAGTTTTTGTTTTGGAAATAAAGAATACAAGATCATAATTGGTATTTTTATAATAAATATGTAATTTTGATTCAATCAATAAAATAGAAGGAAGGAGTTTGTTCATTTTTTTATTGCTATTTAGTTTGATTGGTCTCTCTTTGGAGGTGGAGCAAGGGCCTACTCTAACCAATTGAAAAGGACTGATATTTCTTAAGCATTAAGTTCTTTATTCAATTTATATTTGTCATTATTACAATTTTATTAGATTAAATTTATGTTCAAGGACTTGTTACCGTTTGTTGTAATTCATGATTTCATTAGATTATTATTTGCTAGTATAATTTATGATTCATTTAGATCAATTTATGTTGAAGCAATAGAAGGAATGAATAGATATTTAGTCAATTAGTCCACTTGCTTCAGGTAACTAGGAATAGAATGCATGTTTGAATTTGTTGGGAGAACTGCTAGGTAGAGACCTAGTACAAATAGCCATGGACATGCCCAAGATTTGACAATTAGACATAACTCTATTTAAATGCAATGTGTAAAAAAACCCCTTATCATTGAGACCAAAGAAAAATGGCATGGTTCAACAAATGCAAAATTTATAGATATGAAGCCACCTCCAAAAAACAAGAAAAATGAGTACCAAAGAGTGTTTCCTTAGTTCTACCTATTGGTAATGTTATTTTGGAAAGAATAACAATTCTTATCAAGAGGAAAGCCATATCATTTAGGAGGAGAGCATTAAATTGAGGATGAGGAACTTGATACTACTTAATGGGATGAGAATGACCTCTTGGATGAGGATCTTGCTAAAAAACCTCAAATCTTCTAGTATTGTTATGCTTTACTTATTTATATACTTATATAAACATTTACACTATTTTTTGTCATATCTTCTTAAATTTTGGCATCTTTTTATTTCATGTTTGTTGTGATTCTCCCATCCTCATTTCACCATCTATATTATGTTTGTCGATTAGTTTCCCCACTTGGGGGTATTTTCCTTATCATGACCATGTATTTCCCTTAGCCCCTAGGCTACATAATGTTATAATGACCATGTATTTCCATTTTATGACTTATTTTTTGTGTGTTCCTTGTTATGTTACTATATTACATGATTTATATTTATTTATTATTTCCTATGCAATATGTGTTTATTATGTCTAGCTATTGAGATGCTCTCAATTCCTCTCGTGCTTACATCTAATGATAGATGTTTATGAGGTTTACATGTCCCCTTATGGTTATCATGCTTATATCTTATGATATTGTTTTTATATTCTATTCCTACATGTTTATGATCCTTATCATGCTTATCACACTTATGATGATGTGTTTATGATCCTTGTCATGCTTATGATTCTTATATTCCTTAGAATGCTTGTGATGGCATATTTATGAACCTTATCTAGTATTCATGTTTATTCTCAAGTGTTATCATTTGTCTTCATCAAGGGGCATCTTTCCTTTCCTTTATTATGTATTCCTTCACAATTATATCTTTCTTATGCCCTTAAATGATTGTCATATGATGCTATATCTTACCATTGTTTGCATGCCTTATCATGACTATATATTTTTCTCCTCTCTTACAATTCTTTGCATCCTTTGTATACAGCCAACCAAAGTAGAGCATATATGTCACTAATGTTCTTTTTTAATGAATTATGCGGTGACAATCTCATAGTTATTACCATGTCTATGGGAGCTTTACAAAGCTTAACTACTTCGTAGGAGTCCTCTTACATTTCTCCTTAGTCAAAGATTTATACCATTTTTCACATCAATTGGAATATCTTATATTTTTTCTCTTTAATTTTACTATTTTCAAGAATAGTTCCTTTTCAAGAAAGTTGTAGGTAATGCCTATTTTAAATGTGACAAATGGTACTCAATGCAAGCAATATTTGTGCTTTGTAAAGTCATGATGAGGAATTCATTACAAGAAGAATTTGAGAATGATATGTATATGAAAAAGGCAAAATATTTATTTCATGTTGACTATTTGTTTTACTTTAGCATGCTTTCCCCTCATAGTTTGCATGCACACCAAATTTTGTTGGGGCAAGGTAATTCACACCCATGCGCTTTTCCTTTATGTTTTGGGCCTCCTTTGAATAATGTTTTGAATGCAATAACTAGTCTAAAGATGACATATTCTTGCATAAATTTGGCTCATAGAATCACCATACCTTTATCCTAGGCATTCTTACTTGTCCCTAAAGATTGATCATAATCCCTAGATCCCCCATTTGTCACCCTAGATCAAAGACACAAGTGTAAACTTGACCTTGACCATTTTGATAGTCACAAATCTAAACCTTGAACTTTTAAAATCAAATTTTAAATTAAATCATGTTGACTTCATCCTACTAAAATTTGTGTTGATTTGTGTTATGTTAAATGTATTTAAGGACATTCATTCATTCACTATTTGGGATCATCTAGGAATAATTGAAGGATAACCTAGGAGTCATTGAAGAGCATTTGTGAGAGCACCATATCCATTATCAAGGCATTGCATACACCATCCTAGATCTATTGCAAGCTTGCTTGTTATCCTTGATCTTTATTCCAAAGTTGTTGAATTGGTCTAACTAGCAGTTTGATTAAAGAGAACATGACCCTCATAATTCAACAAATTCCTAACAATGTTCCTAAACATAACCAATCCTTACCAAAATTTGGACATGAAGAGATTGACATGAACAAATTCTACCAATCCACTTACCATCAAATCAACCTCACAAGTTATAGTTCATATTTGTGTGTTAGGTTTAGTTTGACACTTGTGAAAATCAAGGTCGTATGCCAAATGTAAATGAGAGCTAAATAGAATCAATTGACAAATTCCGAGATACATATATATTTAATCCCAAAACCAAAACTCACAATAAACAAATTCTTAATATTTTTAGATTATCTTTTCCAACCTTGTAATCTAATTAGAATTTAGAATTTAATTTATTAAATTTTTCCATTAAAATTTAGCATTTAATCATTTTGGAGTCCCGCTCATAGTCCAAGAATTTCATAATTGTTTATGTACTTATCGAAGGTGAAAATCAGTGGAAAACAGTTTTACAGGGCAGAAATTAGGGGAAAGGACCCAGTACCTGAGCATGTTTCAATAGTTGTGATAGTAGTTGTTTATATAATGCCCAATATTTTTATCAATATTGGACCAATAGTTGTGACTTTAAAGTTGTTAGTGTTGATGATGACTACCCATAACTAAACAAAATGTATTCCTTTGATCTAAAAAGCAACCAATCATGTGATTCCACATCAGCGCTCAATAAAACATGCTGTGAATGCACAAGTATTGGTCTCACTTTTTTTTTGGGTCTTTTTGGACACCTTGACAAAAAGCATGCTGATGTGGCATCATATTTGATGATGTGGCCCTGAAACCTTAGTTATAAGCAGGAGACTTGCCAAGTAAGCTGCTGTAAACAATTGGGAGTGATTTGAAATTTCCACGTAGGATAATTAGAAGCAAGAAGTTAGGGTGCACAACTACTGGATCCTCTCCCCTATATATTTTTACAGGTTTAAAGGCATTTGATATATCTGCAGCCACCATAATTCCTTATCTACGGTATCCTATTCTCTGCATAATAAATTAGACTAGTTTTTCTTCAAAAGCGGGGCATCAAATGTATGAACAAATCACTCGTTCGTTTTGCTTTAACTCTTTCCACCTCAAACATGCCATAAAACAAACCCTGCTTTATCTGCTTTAACTTTTCCCCACTTAAACATGGCAGAAAATAAAACCCCGGTTCGTCTGCTTTAACTCTTTCCACCTCAAACATGGCAGAAAACAAAACCCTTCAAAAGCCCACAAATCAAAACCAGTGAAAACTGGCCTAAAGCTCAAACCGGACCCAGTGACACCCTCACTTCAAGCTTTGAATCTTTCCTTTCAAAAGCAAAATCAATTCTTATACATTTCTCAGTTTATATAGATCCCATTTTACAATGAAGCGCACCAGATCAAATAAACTTCGCCATGGACGACCCCAAGAAAGCTTTGCTAGAGCAGCAGACATTCTTAGACATAGAAGATGTAGAATTTTCAGAAGAAGCCAGAATAATTCGCGCTGTAAATCGGGCGCTAAATCTAACAGCCCATCTAAATAATCTGCTGCCCACGGGCACCATGCTAGCCTTTCAAGTACTCTGCCCCATTTTTTCCAACGGCGGGCAATGTGACCGCCTGCACAAATTCCTAACAGCAGGGCTGCTAGCTCTCTGCGGAATTTCTTCTTTTGTGTTGTCTTTCACTGACAGTTTCAGGGCGCCTAATGGAAAAGTCTATTACGGCTTTGCAACGCCACAGGGTCTGTGGGCGTTTGGGAGCCGGAAGTGTAAGGCTTTTGATACTTCACGTTTTAGTGTTAGGTTATTGGATTTTGTTCACGGCATTTTTTCTGTGTTGGTTGTGGTGTCTTTGGGTTTAGCTAATTTTGATGTGGTAGACTGCTTTTATCCTGAGATGCCCAGGATTTATATGAATTCTGTACCAGTTGTGGCCGGGTTTGTGATTAGTATGGTGTTTGTCTTGTTTCCGAGTCAGAGACGAGGGATTGGCCATGCTTCAATGTATTCAGGCCAGGACAGTATGCAGATCAGATATTATTACGGATGATTGGTAATTTTGGGCGGAATTACTGTTTGGGATTCAATGTTGAGATATTTAGATGTTTTGGGATTCTCAATTTTTGGGGGTTTTATGTAAGTTTTCCAGTTCTTATTTTTCATCATTCTTTTCTCTCCCAAATCTGAATTTTAAGGTATGTTGGGGTTACACATTCTCATCCCTTATTGGATGTTTGTTGGCAATTGCACCTGGGGGACTCAACACGACCTTATCAAACTTGTGAGGAATTTTGGCTCTGGCCTATAATGATTTAACCATATTCTTAGCATCTCTGAACATAGATAGTATGTAGACTGTGCTATGGTGATTTGAACCAGATTTTTAAGGATTTATAAACATGGATCATATAGGAACTGTGTTAGGTCGTTGAATTAGCCATATGTAACTCGGATTGTGTTATCATATTAAGGAAGATCACACTCTGGAATGCTCTGAATTTTTAAGCAGTTCTTGTGATATCTGGATTTGCTTTTTAAAAAAATAACATTTTATTGTTTCATCTGATGATAGAAAAACTTTTATTTTTAAATATTTCACATAATTACCGGGAGATTGCATAGCCTAACTCCTGGTGGATTTTACAGTATAAGATCTGAACTCTGTTATTGAAAAGCAGATTGTATTGCACATATTTTTGCAGTTGTGCACAGGTGCTGGTTAGAGTGTATAATGATTTCATTTTATTTTTAAAATCTGAAGCCATGATGAACCTGACACGCACATACAGATATTGATTTGGGCATATGGTAAAAATTAGGTTTGTTGAGCCATAGTTCCAAATGAGCACAGGTTAAACGTCATCATTAGAGGCCACTTTATTGAATCCTTTCTCTTCATCACATCACATGTGGGACTAAAAATTTTGCTGGTTTGAGTTTTTTTTGTTTTTTCTTTGGGTAAAGGTTTCAATTTGAAGTACTTGGATAATTTTCTAAGTACATATTCTGTATAAGTATTAACACTGCACAAATTTTTCAGTACATAGGTAATCCAAGGGCATGACTTTTTAATAAATTTCAAACTATAACATCAATCAATTGAACCGCCTTCCTAGTGGGGTTGGACATCAGCCATGTGAACTCCTTGCTCTAAGGGATGCTTGAGTGGGACTTCAGTGGGAATCGAGTGAAAGTAACATCAAAGCGAAGGTCAAGAAGCATTATTAAGTTTTGACTTTAAAATATTTAATTTCTATCGTGGTAACATCATTATGTTATTTTGTTTAAATTGTAAGGGATGCTTTTGAAATTATTCATGGTGAATCAATAAAAGTAACATCTTTAAAGAAAAGGTTTTAAAAATTATTAAACTGTGATTTAGATTTTTTTTTTAATTGAAAAATACAATAAATAAAGAGTAAAATGTGTTGAATGTATAAGACAATTGAGACATCTTAAACTTTCAAAAATCTTATACACATTCAGATCCACATCAACTTATTTAACCCTTAATCTATTATAATGATTAAGCACAAAAAGAAAATAACTGAAACTGAAACAAATCAACACCATGTACAAGAGAATACAAGATTTACATGGAAAACCCAAGATGGGAAAAACCACGGTGAGGATTAGCTCACAATATAAAGTAACTTCAACACTGAATACAATATGGCTCACTATCGGAGGGTTCGCTGCCCAAAGAAAGAAAAGCTCACTGCTAGAATAGAAAAGAAGATAGAGAAAAATATTACACAGAGAAATCCATCTCAATGCAACAGAGAAATCCACCACGATATCATCAACACCTTCGTAGCTTGACTAAAGAATTGTAGACACCTTCTGCTCACTGCATCTAACAATCTAACACATGAAAGCTCATACTACACTTCTCAAATTCGCACTCTAACACTTTGCAATTCACATCATTCCCATCTCTCTTGTCTATCTCATCATCTCTCAACAACTTAACTCTTATTTATACCATCTTCAACCTTAAAACCCTTCTCCAAGGTTGGTTATGCACATCAATCGTGCAAATTCAAATTAGGTCAATGCCAAAACACTTATGTGGCAAATAGAAGTGAAAGCGGACCACACCATTCCTTATTTGGGACCCAAAACTACAATACCACACTATCACATGCTTCCACAAACAACTAAGCACCTTCACAAGTAGTGTAAACACCAAAGTCGGTCGTTACCCGTGTAAACCCCATTAAACTTTTAAGTACACACTTCATTTGTTTCAACAACACCTCGCGGACAACAAATGTCATTTGAACATAACCTGGAATATTCCATAAACACTCTGAAATCCAACAAACTCCTTTGCAACAACTTCCACCTAAGAAATGTACACACCCAGTTCAAACAACTCTGCCATACACTATTACTTAAGAAACATACTTCCTTAGCTCCAAACATCAAACCACTTCAATCGAAGAAAGATACCAACACAAACAAAACACCTTCAGATCTACAAGACTTGAAACCACTCTGGAGAGAAACATGGAGCAAAGACATTTCTACTAGACACTTTTTCAGTACACTGTTCACACAACTTCTACACAACGATCCAACACTCCAAATTCTGAATACAACACTTCTGAACACCTTTGATCAAAATATGTAAAACACACAGGAAAATCTTTAATCTAGAAGAAATGTGGAGCAACACCAAAACACTACTCTGCAACCTAGAACAACATTGCAACACATTGTTTCCTCTTTTTTAATCAAATTTTCTCAAAGGCACTTGAAAATCAAGCATCAAAGACACATCATCATCACCCTCATCACTTCCTCAACCATAGACAAAATCTTATCAAAGCAACACTAGAGGTTGGCATCAATAGCTTACTAATGGCAACAAAATGTAACTAATCAAAGCATCATCAATGTAACAATCTCCTTCAATAATGATCTTCTCCCTTCTCATACAGTTGACATCAATGACAACACAAACTTGTTGACATCAATGACAACACCAATCTGCTTATACTTGCAACAAAATACAATCTAAGTTTTTAAGATAATACATTATGTAATGAGAATGGTCTAGAAAAGGTTATTTATTTCAAAATTTACAAACAAAGAGATTTAAAAACAAGTAAATATAACAATGACTTTGGAGCATCAACACAATATCCAAATGATTGAAGTTGGAACAACAAAGAAGAGCAAAAATTCATTGACCACCAAAAACAAAAGGAACAAAGAAGCAATTGTTAGTTTTGCAAATGAGATCTTGGTCCTTGAGCAATACAAATCTTCTTATTACTTAGTAGCTGATCCATTTGACGTTTGATTTGTTGAATTTGGAAATCAATCTTTAAATTCTTCTCAAACTCCACCTATAGCTATGAGAATAAAGAAGCAAGACAATAAAAACATTAGAGTAAAGCCTTAGCACTGTAAATTCCTAGTGATTGTTATGGTTATTAAAAATTGTTTTACACCTATTTTTCATAAATGCAACAAAATAACATGTCTAACACCATCAACAATAACATTATTATGAAGCCCAACCTCAAGTAAGGCCTCTTTCCAGCTTATCTTATGTTCAAAAATAGCTGGTAAGTCATTAAATACATAATTCCATTGTTTTTTAACAAATGAGTATCCCCAAAAAATGTGGTTCATGTCCTCATGTCTTTGAAAAATGGGAAATTAACTAATTGGATCATAATACACTTCAACATGCCTCAAATGGGCAGTTTGCAATGTAATATCTTCCAAGCCAATAATTGAGTAGCTAAATTGGCTTTTGGTTTCCAAATTTGAGTAGTTAGTTTTGACTAAAACTTTTCACTAAACTGCAATTCTATTTAGGTGAAATTCCAAGGGCAAATCAAGAAGTAGTTGCAAATATACATTTTTTAAAGGAAAAAAGAAAGAAAGGATAAGATGACATCTATAGCCAATTTGCATTGGATAGGGGTACATCACTTCATAAACAATTCCAATGGCACCAAAGACTTCACAAAAATAAAAAAATTGTTTATATTTGATGCTCAAAATAAATTGAGTTTTAACAATATGCTGGTAACCAACTCAATGTAGAAAAATTCCAAAGGTCTCCTACATTGCAAACTCCTTTTCAAAATAGAAAATAAGACTATTTCAAAAATATTAAAGCAAGGGGTTGCTCTTGATAGAGGATATGTTTGTTCTACCAAATAGACAAAATTGAGAAATTAAACCTATGTTGAAGAGATGCATCTCTCCACTTTAGGAGATGGCAAACATATTACCAAGATTTTCAAATAGACTAAAGGGATGGTGAGGTTTTAATTGAAAAAAATGAAGCATGAAGTATTTTATCTAACTACCCATTGATGACCATTTACCTTTAATTGAGGCTAAGTTAATTTTGTTACATATGAGAATCTTCCACGGTTCTTCACCTTTGACAACTCTAATAGTCTATTTAGCTACTAAACAAATCCCTTGTGTTTTTGGGTCTATTCACTTCACATCTCCTTTGCATTTAAGCTAAATGTAATGAGTCCACAATGTGAATATAAATCCAATATTACCATCCCATTTAGCCCATAGAAATCATTGAATAATTCTAATTAAGTCCTCCTAACCTTTATTAGATGTCATCCAATAGAATTAGTAGTAAACATGTATGACAAGGAATATTTTATTAACTTGGATTTTACCAACTAAAGAAAGATATTTATTCCCCCAACTATAAATTGTATTCTTGACTCTATTAAGATACCAACTCCACATATCAAAGAGAGAAGCCCCAAGACCAAAGGGTATCCCAAGATACCTCGTAATTTTCCCATGTTTAATTTGTTTCCATTCCTAGGGTAACCAATGAGGAGTAGGCCCTACCTAAATCATCAAGAATTCAGTTTTATCATTAGTAAGTTTAGATCCTAAAATAGCACAATATAGCTCCAATATATCCATCGTATTAGAGATAGCTTTTTCAAAATTTTGTAAGAATAACAAATTGTCATTAGAATAATGAGAGTTAAAAACAAAAAACATTTTGTGAAATAGAGATTCCTAAAATGAGCTTCATTTTATTGGCACTTTGAAGCATATATCCAAAAACATCAACTATAAGAACATAGATAATATATGGAGCTAAGGGACATCCTTGTCAGATGGATCTCTGCAAGGAAAGGATTATGTGATGTTGTTAATAACAATTTGAGCATTAGCACCTTGAAACAATATTTGGATATGAGCTTGAATTTTAGGACCGAAGCCCAACCATTCAAGCATGTTAAGGATAAAATTCTACTGAATACTTTGAAATATTTAATTTTGATTGTGGTTGTGGTGAATAAAAGTGTATATTGAACAAATAATTTTTATTTTAGTTTTTAAGTTATTTTAGGTTGTTATTTCACATGTATGATTTTAAGGTTTAATTCAATTATTTTGGTGGCCTTACTATCCCAAGACCTATTGAACCACTTAGACATATTACATTGTCCTATTAAGAACCACAACAATCCAATTCTTAATAGTTTACTCATCAAAAATATGATTACTACATACAATCTCAACCTCTAATTTTAAAAGAAGATCTAAAAGCATAATTCTACAAGGTATATATAAGTTTTGACTTTGAAATATTTAATTTCTATTGTGATTGTAAAATAAACAAGTGTATATCCAAGTATATTTCCATTTTAGTTTTAGGTTGTTTTGGGTTGATGTTTTGGATGCATGATTTAGGGCTTAATTCAATTATTTTGATCCATGACGTATTCCATCACTTAGTCATGCTATATTTCTCATTTAAGAACCTTGGAGATCTAGTTTATTGAAATTAACTTACCTTGAATGCAATCTCATCCTCTAATTTTAAGAGAGTGTCCAAAAGAAAAATTATATGAATTATATACATAGACTTTGAAATATTTAACCAATTTTAGAGTAGAAAAGTGTATATCCAAATATATTTACATTGTAATTATAGGTTCTTTTGAGTTAATTTTTGGGAATGCATGATTCTAGAACTTGATTCAACCATTTTGGTGGCCTCACTAAGTTTCATTAGTTAGATATGCTCCATTGATATATTAAGAACCTTGGTGATCTATTTCCTAGTAGTTTACTTATCCTAGATGTGATCACAAGATGTAATCTTATCCTCTAATTTCAAGAGGAAGTCTAAAAGCATAAATATGTGACTTTATATAAATGTTGACTAAAATATTTATTTTTGTTGTGATTGTATATTAGTAAAGTGTATATCCAAATATATATATTTTATTTTAGTTTTAGGTTATTTTGGGTTGATGTTGTTGCTTCATGATTCTAAAGCTTTATTCAACTATTGTGGTGCCCTCATTGTCTCAAGCCTTGTTCCATCAATCAAACATGGTACAATGCCTTATTAAGAACCCTATTGAATAACCACCCTTGGCTACTATTTTTTTATAAACCAATTTTATTAAACCTTTGATTCCATCTTAATTGACCAAACAACTTTACTTCTTTCCAATTTTAGAAGTGCTATATTGATAACCTTACCCAACCATAGCTGTAGTAGTGATTCTATGCCACAATCTCGCATTTTAGTACCAATAGAATATGAAATATCATGATAAATCTCTAGACCAAATTTATATTCCTTGAGGGTTCATTCAAAATGCCCTTGTCTATGTATCCATTTCTTGGAATTAGAGGCTTCATAGTTCACACACCAAAAATAGAAATACTTCATCCACACAAATAGGATGAGATATCTAACCTCTCTTTGGAATCACACCCATTGATTGAGATTATGTTTCCAAATCAATCCATATATAATAGGACAATGTTAAACATGCCCCAAATAAATGTTAGCACAATATCAACAAGAAAAGACAAAATCACATAAAGTCCAACTCATAATTACATCACATATATACATAATGATCAATTCAACATACAACCTAGACAAAAATAATTTCAAGAATATTAAAAAAGTGGCTCTTCAACCTAAGAGTTGTTTTAAAGAAATTAACTTCAATTAATGCATAAAAAATGGACCATTGGTCCCAAACATTTTCCCTTAGCTTTCTACCATCTAGTCATTTAAAGACTATTTCTTAATTATTAGCAACTACTAAAAAAAGATTTAAATCTTAACATACTTGCCACCTTATGTTGCCCTTTTAAATTATCTCTAACTTATCCACCTTAGGTAAAACAAGAAGCATCTAAGATATATTTATTTAAAAATATATTTATACAATTATTTATAAATTACTTTAAGAACACACACACATAATATTCACATTTGTTATTCTTACCACATACAGTTAATTATAGCTAACCAAAAATTAATCATGATCAGAATATAGTTCAAGCCACACAACCTTACCCACTATTAGGATTGTTGCCACAAGATGAAATACACAATAGTACTAAATGACATGTGTCCATGTGACCGAGTAGAAAAATCCCAACTACCACTAGTGAAAAATAAGATTGAAAACAATCCAAATAGAATTACAAAATGACATACAAATATAATGATTAGGAACATATTAGAATCCAACAAGATTGCAACCACTTACACCATATTAGGTGCTCCTTCTCTAAAGAAATATATTTATATTCAATACAATTTTTCTATTAATGCACAACTAAAATCAATCAATTAGAGCTAATAAATTAAAAATAATTTGATAACTAAATAGATGAATTTGTAAATTCAAACTTGTTCCACTGCTCCTATACAAATCTCTACATAAGGAAAATTGTCAACCTTTAATATTATCAAAAGATCATATAATTCATCTAATAACCATTTTCATAATTATCCTCAAATAGGTTCAAATAGGATGGCAAAGGCCCATGACACACTTCTTGTAAATATGGAAGACCTAGTTTTGTGGATATTGAAGATTGTTGGTGTGCAAGATAAGATTATGGATTTTGGATAAGGTCACAAATTTGAAAGTAAACATTACTACTGTGATTCTATCTAGAAGATCAAAACATTAGATTTGTTCAATTCTCATCATTTGTAAATCCTTCCAACCTTAAATCTCAATCATTGTCTTTCTATCATAATACATTATTAAGTAAAGTTCATTTCAAGATATGTGAAACCCTAATTCCTTTTATTTCAATTTTAATTACATCAAGAAACATTCTACAGTGACAACTAGATATACAACGTCATGTCTTGATCACCACACATATTTTTAAAAAAAACTAAAAATATAAAATAACTCTTAAATAAATAAAAGATAACTTTTTAAATTTTTAAAAACATCTTAAATAATTTTGAAATGAAATAAAATAAAACAACACTTATTAATATCGAGTGACTTTTTATAAAACATTGTAAGACATGAATGTGTTAATAAAAATTCTTATCTTTTATTTTAAATTTGACAATAATTTACATGTCAAAATAATAAACATAATATTCTTAAAATAAACATCACATAAAATTTATGTCTTCATATATATAATAAATAAAATAATTTAATTTTGGGAGACTATTTTTTTTCTGTCCTGTGGTCTGCAAGGTAGTTGAAAAGATTGATAAATTGTTAGCAAATTTATATCTTAGCTTTCGTCATGGATGAGCAAATTTGTATCATAGCTTTCGTCATGGATTGCTATCATATAGGATCTGTCTTGTTTAAGACAAATGATTTTAACGACCTAACCATGAAGTTTCAGGTTCCCTAATGGAGTATTTGACAAATGCAATAAAACTAATCATACCCTGAATCTTTGTCTGAATCTTGGTTTATTCTTGTGCTCAGGCGACGTGGGGTTCCTGTACTCACATCCGCCAGTGCTATATAAATGGAGACAACTGGGATGAAAGTGACAGGCTCTCAGTGGGTATTTGTGGTTCATTACAATGCTTTATTCATTTGTATTGTGTGAGGCGATGTTGCAGATGAAAACGGCTGAACTGTAATCGTTCATAAACTACTGTATCAATCGTTGTATTTAGCAATAGAGACAGACAACGAGTCAGGAGACACATGCAGCATATTTAACCTAATCTTCCTTACTAGGTTTTGAAGGTCAGATGTGCAATCACATTTTGGATAGACAATACATCCCTCCTCTGCTCTATTTGTGTTGTATATTACAGTATGTAACGATTAAATCTAAAGTATTTTGCAAATCTACTATAGCTTGTACATTTTAATCAGCCCTACCCTGCATAGAGTAAAAATATCAGAAAATCTTTGTCAATTGGTAAATTGACTACTTTGCCGTACAATCATTATATAGATGCCCTTCGATGAAATACTGGGCTATGGCGATGATGATTGATAACGATGGATGTTCTGTTTGAGATGTAATAGGACTCTAGGAGAGCACTTATTTCGAAAAAGTCGGTCAATTCTGTGGAAAATGTACTAATTATGAATCATGTTTTGCTGGACATTTGTTTGGCTGTGAGAAAAAGATCTACAGACACAGAGGTTTTTGTTCTAATGAAAATGATGGTCAAGGCGTCAACGTGTTAATCTGAGATAAATTAATGTAACAGTAATTTCAAATAAAGTGGCATGTAGTAAAACTGATGA
This sequence comes from Sequoia sempervirens, assembly GCA_007258455.2. Taxonomy (NCBI): domain Eukaryota; kingdom Viridiplantae; phylum Streptophyta; class Pinopsida; order Cupressales; family Cupressaceae; genus Sequoia; species Sequoia sempervirens. Next base: position 67,533,978 of record VDFB02270651.1, read on the forward strand.
TCGAGTCAATCACGGGATTGTTTGGCAAATTTTACATGATTGGGTCATATATACTAGGCTATTGTTGATTAGTAAGCACTTTTTTTAAAAACCTTGATTAGGAACTAGATTGAGAAATAAGTGGCTGTCCGCAATTTGCAATGATCTTATTTTATTATTATCGAATGACATTATAGGGCAGCTGCCACCACAAATGATCAGACTAGCTTCCCAAGTTGATAACGTAGTAGGTTCTGGGCTTGATTTTTTATTTGTCTGTGGTGTGGATGAGGGTTCATTATGTACTCTTGGAGAGGTTGTAGAAGGGGCTCATCTTGTAAAGAACGATGCTCCAGATTGATGGACTAAACTCTCGATTCTTCTATGATAAAACAAAAAGCAAACATAATAATTTAATATATCTTCACATTGATCATGTACCTTTACTTATATTTTTGATTGTTATGATCGAATTGAGTGTTGCTTTTAAATATTGAGATATGCATATATACAAATCTAAAAATTTCTCCTACTGAATGGTAAGTAACCCTTTTCTATAATTCTCTGTCCCATCAAATTGAGTGTTAGCTTTTAAATTTTTGGGATATGCACATATACAAATCTAAAAATTTCTCCTACTGAATGCTAAGTAACCCTTTTCTATAATTCTTTGTCCCTATGTGTTTCATTTACACGAACTGCAGAGAACAAGTCAAAGATTTCCATTTCCTTGGCATTGTTTTCCCTCCCTATAATCCCCTGCTTCCAATGATTGTTAATTAGGTGTTTCAAGAGATCAACGTTAAGGACTTAACATTGAAAACGAGTTTCGACAAAAAATATTTTGGTAAAAATGGGACATAACAGTCAAAATAAGTTTTGATTTGTAAATAACACATCAATAAGGATAGTCATATTATCAATTTGCAAAGAGTTCAAATCAGCAGCTTGATGTTCCATTTTGGCGCTTACTGTCCAAGAAAGTAAATAAAATCAAACTTTGTACTAACAATCAATTAATAATTATTGAAATCAGAGAAAGAAACACTTTGGAAAAGGTGATTATTTTAACTATGTACACAAATCAATTTACTATTTACTTTGGAAATTGTGCTTGAATTTGGGAAACAAGAAAACAGTACACCAGGCAAGAGGATAAGAAGACTAAAAGTGCAAGGGAAAGAAAAGATGAATGGCATAAAACTATTACAAGAGAAAAATCTTAAGTCATGCTAAATGCTAAAGCAGAGTGAACCTTGTCTTTGGAGGCAATTGAAGTCTTGTGGACTATTTCAAAATTTGAACTGCTGATGAAATCGGTTTGAGATCAAAAGTCTGTTTTATTAGTGCTGTCTTTAATTGCAGTAGGCCAACATATATAAAAATCTCTAATTGAATAGTCCCAATGAAAAAATACAATTGAACTTGGCAAGCTGAAAATGGAACTTGTCTACCCTCCGGTAGGCTTTTATTGAAATAGATTTGAAAAAATGCCTTCTATCAATGCTTGGCTAAGGTAGCCAGACCACCAAAAAGCCCAGATAGTGAAAAAATAAAATAATATCCACGCTTAGCTGTGATTCGAATCCCTAAACACTTTATTAAGCCCGTGTTTCAGTCTCTTCTACAGGTACAGCTTATATGAGAGAGACGTGATCCATTCTTGGGTTCATTATGGCGGCTTAAACTTTCTGGAATTCTCATTATCTGCTGCTAGAGCCTCTGGTACTGTAATTAGCTTGATCAGCTCAAGAAACCTGACCATCTATATCCCTTCTAGTAATATCAAGTTGACCAACCATTTTGAAAATCCTGCCGACTGAACTCTTCCATTGCATCTCTTACCATAATCTGAAAAACAATTTCACATTAACTGTGGCATGGATTGCTCTATCAAGAATCAAATAAAAGAATGTCTAGAATAATGTTCCTCCTAATTGGCAGTAGACCAAATTACTGTAGACTAAACAATTTGAGAGCTAGCTCATTAGAAGAGGACCTGGGTATCCGATTCAATAGGATCTCTTTTTAAAGCAAAAGCTATCTTTAAAGATAAATTCCAATATCCTGAATAATTCTGATTGGCAGAAGTATTACATTCATAAACAACCAGGTCAACTTAGGAACATTCCAAAAAGTGATCCAGATAGAAACCATCTTCACATGACTTTTCTGCTCAAATTTCAACTGTCTGCTGATTCAGAGATCGATATCTCCATATCTCTTTCACAACAAAATCTGCATCTAGAAACTTTGCAATGAAAACCCATAATCTGTAGACGTCTTCAAAGTTGCTCAAAAAGCTTAGTGACGCAGTCACAGCTGCTAATCCTACAATTTTGTCCCCTTTATCTCTCTGTTCATCCTTACCTTGCCCATTACTATATTTTGGCTGTAGAAGAGTAACCTTATCTGCATGTTTAACTGGAAAGTAGAAATTACAAAGAAAACCGCAGCTAATTGAGATGTTGTTTCGATCTGCTAGCCTCTGCACAAGCAAGGGTTCAACCAATTCTCCTTTCCAGTCATACAGGTTGAAGGCAACAGCAGCTCCCCTCTCAAATTTTATTTTTGGTCCATATATTTTCACCAAGCGAAGGCCATTCTCAGAACTAGGATGGCGAAGTTGCATTAGGGCACTGACAAGCCAATTGATAAGATACCTCAACCTGTTGTTAATTGTAATCAAACCCAAACAATCTGCATGATCAAGACTTCTGCAGTTAATTTGGGGATCTCTACTTGGTCCCTCACTGCTATTTACACTCTCACTTTCTATACTTGACTTCTTCTCTTCTGTAGGAGTGCTTTCATCAAAAGAGTTCTCTTGTTCCTTTTCAAGTATCTCAGCAAGTGCCATTTTTTTCGCTGGTTTGTAATCAATTGGAGTATTAATGGCTGTTTGTGAGGTCTCTCCAGTAGACCAAGATGTTATACTGCTAGTTGTCACTTCTTCTGCCTCTCTCTCTTGTATTTCTGAAGTTTCAAATGGGTACTTAGGATGTATTTCTCCTTGTTCAGAAACAATAGCACTTTGCCCCTGCCACTCTTCCCCATCTAATTCTTCAATTTCTTGAACACTAGAACTTCCCTGCTCTCTTAATTTCCATGTATCTCTCTTTTCTTGTGATTCTGAAGATTCAAGTAGGCACTTGGGATGCATTTTTCCTTGTTCAGAGACAATTGCACTTTGCTTTTGCCACTCTTCCTTGTCTTCCAGTTCTTCAATTTTTTGGACACTTGAACTCCCTTGTTCTCTTGATTTTCTTGTCTCTCTCTCTTGTAGTTCTGAAGGTTCAGTTGGGTGCTTGGGATAGATTTTTTCTTGTTCAGAGACAACATCACTTTGCCTCTTCCACTCTTCTACATCTTCCAATTCTTCAATTTCTTGAACACTAGAACTCTCTTGCTCTCTTAATTTCTGGTGTCTGCTATCATCGTCCCCCGTATATTCTTCATCTGTCAACACCAAACTTATGCTGTCAAAAGATCTCTGAGGGTGATGTTGTTTGGATTTTCTCATTTCAAGTCCAGGTTCAGTCTCCATTGCAGATTCTGTGCCACTAGTTTGATAATGGTCACTCTCGGACTCATGTTCCAAAATCTCTTTTTGTTTTGCTGTCTGAAGAATAGAAACTGGACCAGAAAAGGAGCTTACGGTAACAAGTTTATGGTGGTCCAATGAGGATGCTTCAGCTTCAACACATCTCTCATGAACCTCTTGAATTTCTTCCTGTCCTTCTCCGGAAGAAACAGACAAGGGAATTCTTCTTATTGGCATTATCTTTACCATCCCAACCCCACTTGTCACAGCGGAATTATCCAACACATGAACACTAGATTTCTTCACAAACAGGCATCCAAATCCTGTTGGATCTGTTCCGTAAACCTTGAAGAAGGAACTGATAATGAAATCTGGCTGAAAAAGTGAGAGTCCAAGGGAGTCCATATCTTTTGGGCCCAACGCACATGCATCCAATAGGACATGCCAACCTTTCTCCTGAGCTTTGTTCATCCATTGGTATGAATACTTTGCACCTGTAAGCTTAGATTGTACAGGAAATACAAACAACCCCTTTGCACTGGCATTTTTCTTTTTCTTCTTTTCTACCAACATTTTTCGCAACTCTGCAGAACAGATTCTCAAGGAAGGCCATTTGAAGTAGGCAGACATGACTTTAGCTCCCTTTTGCTTGGAGGTTTCAATCATAAAATTCAAACCCTCACTCTCATAATCATACACAGTCAGAAGTCTTTTGTTGATATTAAATGGATATGACTCTGCTAAGATCTTGAATGCTGATCCTCTGTTCGAAGTGAATACCAAGCTGTAGTTGCTCTCCATTATGTTCATAAAACTAAAAATCCTATTCTTGATTTCATCTTCCAGACTTCCTTTTTCTGGGGCTCCATACCGAGCTTGGGAAGAGAGATTTGCTGTAGTATAGGAGATGTTGAAGGAAGAGGTGGCCAATTCCAACTCCTGCTGAAGGTGAGAAAACAATCCCATGCCGAAGTAATCCATGCAAACATGATCATTCCTCTTTAAGTAGTCATATTCTCCGCCTCTAAAATCATCTGCAAGTCGAGACTCCTCATACTTCGGATACACTTCTATGAATTTTGCATATGCATCGTGTAGAGAAGGGAGAGATTCATGATTAGTAAATTTGGTATCTCTTAAGAATGTCAAAGTAGAGTTCACAAAATCTCTGTGCACAACGTTAGTATAATCCTCCTTGCCCTTCGATCCAGATAGAACGCCACATGCACACCCTGCGTCAGAGCTCCTCTTCTGTTCTTCACCTCCAGCAAAGCAAGCCAAAAACCTGCACATACCGCAACGCATGGATGATCATCAACTGTCCTTCTCCACGAATTAAATTTTCCTTAGGTGAGAAGGGCCCCAGGGCACATCTGCAAAGTGAAAACTTATGTAGCCCTTGAAATACGTTTTCCCAGTATCCCATAAGATGGGTCAAACATTGCAAAACTGTGATGCTTTCCCATATAGCAACCTGTCCACTGGCATAAGCCCCTTGGCTTTACATGGACATTAGACTATACACGAACAACACGATATCCAATCCCGCACTGGTATAACCTCATTAATATTGTATCTTTTGGCCAATACGTTAAGATAACTATTTTACTGCTCTAGAGGGTATTGGAAACATTTCCAGTAAGTTGTTCCACACTACAGAGAAAACATGCACTGATTGACTGAAGCTGTTGAAAGTTGCAATCCACACTTCTGTACAGAACCACAAAGTCTCATCACGAAATAGGCAAGTAGCACAATGTCAGAAACTTACCAGCTGGAAGAATTTCCCAGGTCAAAATTCTAGCTGTTCAAAAATTTGAACATGGCATAAGAAAAAGGACTGGTGTTTGGCAAAAACCTCAGTCTGAGTGTGGCTTCGCTATGGGTGTTGGAAATTGCACGCCACACTTCAAGAAAAAACCTGATAGTCTCCTCATGAAATAGGCAAGTCGCTCAGAGGTAGAGCAGATCATCGGCAGGGTCTGTCCAAAAATTTCAACAGACATGTCATTGGCACCATGGGAAATGAACATGCTGCCAAGTTAAGCACCAAGATAATCGCTATTAGGAACCCAAATTGCAAATGGGTAAAATTCAGCAGCTATGTAAATATGATCCCTGTTTCTTCAAGGGTCCCAAAGAAATTGAGACTTTCCACTCTACAAGAGTAGGTTTACATGTTTTCTCCCGCTTTTCAAGTGCGTAAATTTATTCTATCCTTTCAAGTGCATAAATTTGACCTAAACTTTAATTTAAACAGCATTCTTTTCCCTTAAGAACCCTTCTAATGCCTGTTCATCTGACGATTAATCCTGTCTTTTACTAAAAATTCAAGGACACATATCTACCCAACCGTTCAAAAGAAACCAAAATGGCCTTTCGAAACTGCAAGCTCAAAGCCAGCATGGATTTCAGAGTACCCATCTATTCAATTTGTAACAAAAATTGCATTAGAGCACATAATTTCACTAACCTGTTATGCCCACAGTCTGTCTGCTGATCGGGAGCCATACTCTGCCTCCAAACCTATCCTCCTTTGCTAAAAGCATGAACAAAATCTGAGCAAGAATATGAAAATCGAAATCCACCACTCCCCTTAGAAAACACTGCAGCAACAAATCAAACAACACGAAATTTAAGCAATTTTGATCCAACTATTATATCCCTTGGGTACCATTTATTCAAAACTGGTAGATACCCGGCCTGTGGAGTGTGACGTCCAAAAGTTGGGCACTCATGCATCACGACAAACAGAATCGTACAAACACAACATATAATTGACCCAAGTAAACGTCTAGTGGCCGGCAAGTATTCTATGGCATTCCTTCTTCCCGTGAGCAAAATCCTTCAATTTTGCACCGTAAGAACTCGTTTATTTCAATTCTGGATTCATGTAACACGTTCAGTTGCAATTTGCACTAAACAAGAACTCTTAAAAAACTCGTTCAATGCAGGCCGATGAGTTGACCCGAATTATGGGGCTGATCATTAAAAAATTGATGGCTAGATGCCTGAATATATTGGAATCTCCCCATTGATAATGATAGAAATATAAGAAGAAACGAAATATTTAATGGGATAATAGCAGCTGCATATTGGCAAAATGAGAGGCCGAAAGCTCACTAAAATGGTTAAGAATGTTCCAAAAACAACTTCCTGTTTGGCCTCACTTCAATTTGTGTTTTTTTAAGAAGAAATGTGATAACATTTACTGTCTTAATGTTATGCATCCTGTTCAGGCATGAGGTCCACCAATTAAATGTCAATTTATATTTTATAAAGTCAGCAAATCATAGCTAAAACCAGGGAGAAAATTTCAACTAGTGTACCGGCCTCTGTATATTATTAATAATTATTATTTAAAAATGATTTATATTAATTCTTTTTCTTAAATTTAAGGAATGGTAAGGCGATGCTCATTTGTTAAGAAAGTCACAAGTGTCAGCCTGACACATCTTTAACGATATCATACCCTTTGTCTTGTATGCGTATGGCTTGTTTTGCTTCTAAGGTAACCTCTCATGGATGAATTAAAATAATAATAAAATGAAATAGTACGTTCTATTTACATAAAATAATAATAATATAGAAATGGAAAAATATAGGCTGTTTTGTTTCTAATAAAAGTTTTTACAGATTAATGAAAATAAGAAAAACAAAATAAATTGTACCTTTCTTTTTATATTTGTTTGTTGTTTTGATAAACAAACAAAATAAAAATGTATCTTTTATTTGGACAATGTCTATTCAACATTCTTGAATGTATTTACTAATTAATAGAAATTCAAAATCATGGTGTACTGTGATTTCAATTAATAAATAAATATGGTCAAATGCATACTTGATTTTGTATGGTATTGTGTTGTTTTTAGTATGAAATTCCACAAATACACAAATAATATATAATTTAGAAGAATGATAATAATAATTAAGTATGTGATATTATATTGTTTTAACTATGAAATTTGACAAATAGACAAATAAAATATTATTTAAAAGAATGATAATAATAACTAAGTTGTATTTTTATATTTGTATGTATTGCTTTGAGTATAAATTATTGTAAATAGATAAACCTTCACATCAAGAAGAAGTGAGATGAAATTAATGAGACAATTTAGAATGTTAAATAATTTTACAAGTTATAAAAATAATTACAAATTATATATGGCAATACATTATAAATATATGTTGATAATATTAATATTAACAAGAATCTTAACATAATGGAGCATGAATCTTTACATCATCTCTTGGAAAATCCACGGGTTGGAGTCCCCAGATAGGAAATACACCATTAGAAGGTTTATGAATATGGAACCTAAGAGAGACATCGTCCTCCTGCAAGAAACTAAAGCAATTGGTTTCAGACTTGAAGTAAATTTGAAATTCATTTGGAAGGAAGCTTGCCAGTTCTCCACAAAACATGACAAGAGGAGGGGTGGAACTTCCATTCTCCTTTCTAATAAGTGGAAACACCATGTCACCAATAACGGATCCTCCCCTTGTAATAGGGTGGTGTGGATCATCCTAGAGAAAGATGGGAATAATGTTGGTATATGTTTGGTCTATGCCCCTAATGATCACAGGGATAGGGCCCAGCTCTAGAAATGGATGGCAGATCAGCTGCCTCAAGTCCCCTGGGTAGTTGGTGGAGACTTCAACATGGTGGAGCAGGTTGAAGATAAGTGGGGTGGTGTCGATGTCTCATGGAAAGGGGCTGGGAGACACTATTGGCAAAGGTTGAAATACAAATTGAACCTAATGGATCATTTAGAAAATGGAAAAAAGGATTATAAGGGGATCTAGTTCACATGGTGCAATGCTAAGAAGGGTAAGAAGAGGATCTACTATCGCCTTGACAGGTTCTATGTGAATAAGGATGAGGTAAGTTTTGTTCCAGATGTCTCGAGGAAACAAATCAATGTCCGCCCATTCACCATGTCTGACCACCACCCGATAAAAGCCTATATTTGCACAAGGAAGAATGTAGGGGTGGAAGGGGCTAACAGGGGAAAGTTCATCCTCAACACTCAATTGTTACAGGATGTTGATTGCAAGGATGGAATTACCTCTATCAGAGAGATTAACAAATGGATGTTGAAAGGGGAAAGTGTTATCTCAAGATGGTAGTACAATGTTGAAACCTGGAAAAAATTCCTTCAAGTAATTGGGAGGAAATGTGCCAAGGACTTGAGGCGTGAGGAGATTAAATTGCAGGAAGAGTTAGTGCTTATAGAGTTCAAGATTCAGGATGCACCAAATAACCTAGTGTTTAATGAGGAGTTGATTCGGTGCAAGGACAATCTCAAGAATCTTGAAGCCAAGAAAAATAAAGGTCTCAAGATCAGAGCCAAACTAAATTGGTTATGCCATGGGGACAAAAGCTCGAAGTTCTTCTTCAACTTCATTAAGGAAAAAATTCATAAGGATCAGATCAACTAAATTTGGGAGGGGGGAGAGCTCTTCACCTCTCAGGAGGAGATCCTAAAGCAATTCCACAATTTCTACAAAAAACTTTTTACCTCTAAAAGTAATGAGGAGAACAACAAAAATGCTAGGGAATGTATCAAAATGATCATTCCCAAAAAGATTGGGCAAGACTGTGCTACCAAGCTGGTGGCTGCCATTACCAAGGAGGAAATTGTGAAGGCCATCAACTCCATGAATAATGACAAATCGCCTGGCTGTGATGGGCTCTTGGTGGAATTCTTCAAGGAATTTAAAGAATGGATAAGTGAAGACCTTTTGGAGGTTTATCAAGAGGCCCTGGAGAAAGGATCACTGGGAAAGACACATAAACAAAGGTATCATCAAGCTACTCCCAAAAGGGGGAGACAAAACTTAATCAAAAATTGGAGGCCCATAATGCTTCTAAATGTTTCCTACAAGATTCTGGAAAAAATCCTGGCCCTACGATTGGTTGACATCCTCCCCAAGTTTGTAAATAGTACTCAAACCAGTTTTATTAAAGGTGGGTATATCCTGGAGAACTTGATCACAAGCTGGGAAGCAATGGAATGGTCAAAATAGTCAGGTCAAAACTCTGCTATGTTGTTGTTGTACTTTGAAAAAGCTTATGATAGAGTTGAATGACCATTTCTAAGGATGACTCTAGAAGCGTTTGGGTTTCCTAAAGAGTTCTGCAAGGCAGTGGATGTCCTCCTTTGTGACACCAATGCGCAAGTGGATGTCAATAGTGTTCTTTTAGAAGAGATCAAGCTTGGCAGATCCATTAGACAAGGCTGCCCACTAGCCCCTACACTTTTTGTGATTGCATCTAATGCCTTACACTATTTTCTCATAGACACAACAATTTCACCCAAGGTCTAGGGGATAACCCTGCCTAATCAAAATGAGCTAATCAACATCCAGTTCATGGACGATACCACCATTTTTATTGAGCTGGATGAAAAGAACTTGGAGACCCTTTTGAGGAAATTGGATTTATTTTGTCTAGCTATTGGTGCCAAAGTTTCCATTGCTAAGTTTTGCTTTCTTGGTTGGGATGAGACTCCTCCTAGTTGGCTCCAAAAATATGAGTTTCAATGGGGGGCCCAAACAAACTTGTGAGATACCTTGGGATTCCTTTTGTTGTTAGCCCCAATCTTAAAGAGATGTGGCTCTAGATCAACTCAAAGATTGACAAAAAAATGGAAAATTGGAATAGGCAGTATCTTTCTTTTGCTGGGAGATTGCAAGTTTTCCAAAATATTATTTCCACTTATAACATCTACTTCGCTTCTGTATGGCTCTTCTATAGCTATCAGGTGTTCAAAATTTAAAAAAAATTTAGAGCCTTTTTGTGGTTGGATGGAAAAGGAAAGAAGAAAAGGCATGTTGTAAGGTGGGATTGGTGTTGCATTGACAAAATGAGGGGGGGGGTTGGGGTTAAAAGATCTTAGATCCCAAGGCATTGCCCTGGCTGCAAAGTGGATTGCAAAGGCTACTTCTGGTGAGGAACCATGGAAGGTCTTGGTCAGAAACAATATCTTCCATGCTTCCCCAAATAGGCTAAATCTTGGAAGAACTTGCCCTTTTGTGACATTCTAATAGGTAAACACCCCATGACAACGGTTGGATCCCTTGTTTTCAAAAGTTTATGGAAGGCTTGGGAATTGGTGAAACATCAAGTTGGGTTTAAAAACTACAATATCACCATCAACAATGATTTCAGATGCCATTCATCTTTCTCCCCATGGTGGAATTTAGAGCATAACAGTAAGCCCCTGGCACTGCTACAAGGGTGCTATGCCAAAAAGTGGAACCTAGACGGTGTTCAAACCTTCCATAACCTCCTTGAAAATGGGAAATCAAACCTCTGGATAGGCTGGTTGAGGAGTTTCAGTTGGGTAGCTTTAACTCTAGAACCTATAATACCCTCTTGGACTCCTGCAAAAATGCTTCCTTTCCTTTGAATCCTATTGATAGTGAGATTGTTTCTAATGTAATTTATGATGATTTGGTTTGGAAAGATGGTTCCATGTTACATGAAATTAAAGCTAAAAGTGTTTATAAAGAGCTTACTAATACTAATGTTGTTCAGGACCATGTTAATGCTTGTTGGAATATTAATCTAACTGATGCTAATTGGAAAAAAGGTGATTTTATCTTTATGGAAAAATATTATTGAACCAAAGAAGGCATGTTTTAGTTGGCAGTTGTTGCTACAAAAAATTTCTTATAAGACTAATCACAATGAAGTGATTATGTGCAATATTTGTAGGACACCTGAAACAATAATGCATATTTTCTTTGAGTTCTTTTACACCAAAGAGGTTTGGAATATATTTTGTAATGAAATTCTCATATGGAATGAATATGGATAGATTAATTGGTATGAAATAATGTTCATTTGTAGGAATATTCCAAAAGATTATAATTTTTTTTGGGATATTCTTACAACTGAAATTCTTTGGTACCTATGGAAGGTTAGGAATGAGGAAAGATTCCAAGGGCGTAAGATAGGGCTTACTAAGTCAAATAAGAGACTCACATATCTTATTGTTTCTCTGCAAGTAAATGCGGCTTTGGAGATATCATTGGAAAAAGTCATGAGATTGATCGCAAATAGTGGTGGGATGGTAAAAAAATTTGAAGCTAAGTTTGAACACAATCTGGGTGATGCTGAGAACTTTCTAAGGATGCTAAAGGAATTCCAATGGGTCTTCAATGAAGTTGCAAGAGTTGTCAGTGAAGAAAGGAACCAATCATGGGAAATTTTTGATGTTGCAGCTCTCTAGATCATGGAAAATGCTCTCATGGTGTTCCCTAATACTCAAGAGGCAGAAGACATCAACCTTCAATCTATCCCTATCATTTCCTAACTACAGTCTGATGATTAATATGCTATAGCTTCTCTTCTGTTATAGTTAGTAATTGATGTTCTTGTTCCTATGGCTATGTTGATTGCAAACTGTGACTCTCAATCATATGTTGAGTTGTAATTCGTCTTTCTATTATTAATACAAAAAAAATATTAATTATATTAAGATCAATATCATTTTATAGTAAATTTATAATGTAGAGACAAAGAATTGATAATATGTTCTAAGTAAAAAATAATTGGGCATACTCCCTCCCTTTCAACCTTATAGAATTATACTTTGACTATATTGTTTGTAATGTGGGGAGAAAGAATTGATAATGGTTATATTTGGATTTTTAATATAGTAAATTTACAATGTATAAATAAATTTGATAATAGGTTGTAAAGTAGAAAGATAATTAGGAGGAATCCCCTTTTCAACATTATAAAATCCTATTTTGATAAGGTTGTTAAAGGAAATTAAATATCCAAGTAGAAATACTATGCTTTTAGAGATTAACACATTTATATAGTGTTTAATTTCAATGAATATTAGCAAAGATATTAATGATCAAGTTGAAGAAATACAAATACTCTAATGAGTGGTTCTTGAAAGGGAATTTGTAGCAATAATATATATTTCTACATAACTATCATGAGAGAGAAATATGTAAAAAAGTATTTAGAATCCCCAATATAAAAGAAAAATAAACATACTACAAGATGATATTATATATTCCTAAGAAAAAATTGTCAAGAAAAAATTGTAGCCTCCAAAAGTAGCTACACAACTCAATATATTATCTCAAGAACAATATTACAATACACTTGTAGTGTTCCCATGCAAGGCTTCTAAAGCATCAAGCGCACTAAATTTACTTCTCCATGTGAACAAACAAATGATATCCATGTAGCCACACATCCTAATCTATGCTTCCTCTACCCACATGTGCAACTCACAAGAGATCTTAAATCCAATTTTAGCCAACAAGCCAATATCAACAACTACTCATGTTCCTATTTTTTTGGAAAACAAGCTTTCATAAATCCACTAATTAGTATTACATAAACCATTTGCCTCAAAACCACATGAGAACACTAATTCATGACTCCCAAATTATATATTTGGTACTAATTTTTCATAATATTAAATACTTTCTCAATATAATACCCATAGTAAATATTTATCCCAATGTCACATATAAAATAAAGTTTCCACATCTCTATGATGCACCATAATTAAATATTATTTTAAATTATTAGTCTATTATTCTATATTATGCAATGTGTACAACACACATTTCTTAACATTCTCCCACTTCTTGTATATATTGCATAAGATGTAATAATTGAACTCAAGCATCAAGAGAACAATCCTTATAGCCAAAATGTACCATCAAAACATCCAAGTGCTTCATGTCCTCCATTGAGATACCTACAAAAAAAATCAAGGTGACTACCAACTCAAACAATAAATCACTCATCCTCCACCATGCCAATGAACAAAAGATAATATTCTGGTGGAACCCTTCAAAAATTTTGTGTTCCATTGATTTTAGGTCCATATCTAAATGATTACTAGGTCTTGATTGATTGTCCTTTGGGTAAGGTCATGCCAATGAACAAAAGATAATATTCTGGTGGAACCCTTCAAAAAATTTGTGTTCCATTGATTTTAGGTCCATATCTAAATGATTACTAGGTCTTGATTGATTGTCCTTTGGGTAAGGTCATGCCAATGAACAAAAGATAATATTCTGGTGGAACCCTTCAAAAATTTTGTGTTCCATTGATTTTAGGTCCATATCTAAATGATTACTAGGTCTTGATTGATTGTCCTTTGGGTAAGGTTTTGTGTTTCAGGATTTATGATTTATCAACCTATCTTTAAAAAAAACCTTAGTCCCTTTTGGTGTAATTCCTCATTTGATATATCTTGGTCTGTGATGTTATTTTTCCTATGGTTGACACCTTGAAATATTCTCATTATCCTAAGTTTGATCTACGACTTAGGTTTTGTTAAGTCCTTGTTACCTATACTACCTAGGCAACCCCCTTTTAAGATAACTTGAAAGCATGTGCACAAATATTTCACTTAAGTTCTCTTTGTCGTGCACCCCATGTGCATCGTAGTTTGTCTCCACCCTATCGGCTTCATATCCGTGATGTGCAATGCATAGTGTTTCTTCATATCGCTTGCTTCCTTCACATCGCCAATTGTTAAATGCTTTCTTAAATCCTTTGCACGATGAGCGACCTTATAGGAATATTCCCTCCATCGCGAGCACTCTTCACATCACAGTTTTGAAAGCCGAAACATATCAACAACAATGGCTTCACAAACAAAGTTGGTGACTAGTTTTAAAGCAGCCACGTGGCATCACCACAAGACATCGCGTCAATTTCGCACATCATGGATTCACAAGGCACCAAAAGGCAAATGGCGATGAGCAATGAGTATGGACAACTGTCGATCATGTTTTAAAACAAATTGATTAATGTTGGGAATTCAAAGCACTCCTGTTCGCTCGCACGAGCCGCCCCTCACCATTAGTGGTGTATCTACTGGTATTTGAAGGTCATAAAAGGTTGAATTACTCATTTTCACACCATATTTGCAAGAATTCAAAGGAGAACACGAAAAGGAGAAGACTTTGGACAAGAGAATTCAAAGAGCAGAGAATAATTGTGACTAAGAATTCCCGGGTAAGTCAAATTTTATACTTCTATGTGTGAATTTTCTTGTAGGGATCGAATTGGGAAAGAAAATTGGTAGTAGTGAAGGGAATTGCAACTTAGGGTTTCTACAATTTCTATTTTAAATTGTAAAAGGAAAGTTATATACCCTAGCTTGTTTGAAAGAAATATTATTAGCAGGGTTAGTTTTAGAAATTTCAATTAAAGCAAAAACCCTAGTTCCTTAGTCTAAATTTGGTAAAACCCTAGCCTTTTGATAATATATCCAAGATGAGTCAAGGAAATGATCAATCTAAGCCAAAGGCCAAACCTAGGAAAATGAAGGTCAAGGCTGAAACTTAGAAGCCAGAAGTTTCAAAGGCTTCAGAGAAGAAGAAGGGTGTAAAGAGGGATTTCAACCATTTCATGGAAGGTGACCAGTAGGAGGCATTCCTTGGTGCAAATCCAATAGGAAAGAGGGCCATAGGAGAGGGTGTTCTGACTAACAAATTGCAAGATTTGGAAAAGGATATCAGAGAATTTGTGCTGCCATAGAGCAGATGGGAGCTATTCTTGTATGCATTCAACTGGAGAGGGGAAAAGTGCCCACCCTGTCATTTATGGAACTGTGGCCTTGGGAAGTTGGTAGTTCCTAATGTGTTTGTAGAAGTTGATCTAATGCCAGAGATAGAAAAGTGCTACAATCCAAATGACAGGATAATTAAGAGCATAAATGGTACCCCACTACTAGACATTTCAAGGAGTCGAATAGTGGAAACTTTCAAGCTGAATCTTGTTGTACTTGTCTCAATCAGTTTTTCTACATTATATCAAGAATATGAGAAATATAAATATGGATACAAAAGACATGTGCTGCCAAGGCATAGGAGAAGAGACCAAAACAAAAGAGATGTATGGTTTGTTTGTGCAGTGTTTTTACCCCATCTAGAATGCAAGACATAAACTCAAGCAAGAAGATAAAAACAAAACAAAACACTCAATAGGGCTAAAGATGAAACTCAAACTTTAAAATGACAATAAAACAAATTTTTACCTTGTTTGAGCTTGATGGATTTGTTTTTCCTTTTTGATGGCTTGATATGTGTGCTCTATATTGATTTCGATAGCATAACGACTTTATTTTGCTTGATTTGGTCACAAAATGGATGGAAGGTGGCTATGCTTGCAAGGATTTGGTTATGGTGATAGTGTGAGAGCTTGATTGTGCATGAGATGGTTGAGAATGGTTGAGAGTGCAAAAATGGCTAAGTGTTAGCCATTTAGCAAGGGAGATAGGAATGGATGGTGGAGATTGAAAGGGGGAGGAAGATCAAGGGTTGAGATCAAGAGTTGACCAAAGGAATTAAAAATTCCTTTTTAATGTGCATGGAAAGGATAAAAGGAATTTAATATTCCTTGGGAGATGGGAGAGGAATTAAAAATTCCTCAAAAGGACCTTGGGAAGACAAAGAGGAATTAAAAAATCCTTGGGGGATGGGGAGAGTTGACCAAAGGGTAGGTTAGGATAGCTAATCAATGATTAGGTTGTGTAAGTGAGGGATTAGGCAAATGATTAGGTGGGTAATGAGGATTAATGATCCACTTGCATTTTATGGCGGATGTGACACCTCCCTAATCAAGGACTAGGAATGTGCACATCCTTAATCTAGGAATATATAAATTAATCAGGATTAGAAAAAGGTTATGGAGGATGTGACATGAGTTTATTTAATTCTTTAGAGGAAAATGGATAAGGAATGGGAGTAAATAATTAAAGGTAATTATTTACTTTAGGCTAGGATTTAAAGATGATAGAAGAAATAAATTAGGATGAAAGGATAAGGGATAATGAATATTAATTAAATAATAGGATATTATTTAATTAATATAGAAGATATGACATTAGTAGAATTGGAGGTAAATTGACCAAACTAAAGTGGTCAATTTTCAGTGTCTACATTTTTCCCCTCTTTGAGATGGTGTTACGAAGTAGCATCATTTCAAAGAAAATTAAAACATAGCACCTAAAAGAAGATGGTTAGATTGTGAGAGATGCCCCAGTCATTCAAAGAAGTGACTAGGAAGAAAGATGATGGGAGTGAAGATGAGGACATATGAGTTCAAGAGAACACACATGTGCTCTCGAAATGGATGAGGTGATGCGAGAGTAGATGGGGAAGGTAATGAAAAATGATGGATAAAATATGGAATGGGCAGAGGAAGAGATAATGAAAGGAGGAGATGAGAAGTAAGCAAGCACAAATGGATTCAATGACAAATGTGATGTTGCCCTAGTCAAGCTACAAGCCAAAATGGATTGATGATGGATGGAGGGTTTTTGATGAGGGAATGATATATCCTGAAACAACACAAGGATAGGGAAGCATACATCCTATTGATGATGATGAAAGTGTTGTTGATGAGGGAAGGATACATCCCAAACAACACAAAAGGATAGGGAAGGATGCATCCCGATGATGATGATGAGAGAGTTGTTGATGAGGGAAGGATACAACCCAAAACAACACAAAAGGATAAGGAAGGATACATTTTGATGATGATGATGATGAGAGTGTTGTTGATGAGGGAAGGATACATCCCAAAACAACACAAAAGGATAGGGAGGGATACATCCCAGTGATGACGATGATGATGATGATGATGATGATGATGATGATGATGATGATGATGATGATGATGATGATGATGATGATGATGATTGGATCATGGCTGGTAGCAAGGCTAGGAACAATACTAAGGATGTGATTAGATGATTTGTGCTAAAGTGAATGGATTAGGATTGGATGGAGATGTGAGATTGTTGAAATGAATGAAAATAATGGAAGAAAAGATGCTTAGAATAACAAATCTATATTATCCTAAGAAGATTGAAGAGATGATGATATGATGAGGGTGGAGGAAGTGGAGGGATGAAAACAGATAGGATAAACAGATGAGGAAGAGTGATAAAGGATGAATGGATAAGAAACATCTAGGGTGAAGGGATGGGTGGATTTTGAAAAATGAGAGGATGGGAGATGGGGAGATGAATGGATAGTAAAAAAATCAAGCAATTTAATTGTTATGCATTATCCTACCATGTAATGAGCACTAAATTTGATATAGCATGAGATACTATGCACCAGGGTATGAGGAACCAAGGTGACTTCGTATCACATGCATGGGATTAACACAACAAACAAAAGGTTAGTCCAACATCCCAAAGTCACGGGGGCTTTGGTAGGGCCAATGTTGGAAAACAAAAAACACAAAGGGTGCCCCAATGTGACACAAGACCATGAGGGTCTTGGTGGGTACTACATGGGACAGCCAAGAAGACAAGATCACGCAGAAGATCAAGATATGCCCCTATGTTTACCTGTCAAAGCACACCATGATATGATGGAGCGTGGTGACCCTGACACAATATAATAGGAAGCTCAAATGATAAACAAAATGAAAAAAGCATCAAAAGATCACAAAAAATTTCAAACGTCCTTTGCCATAGGATCGGTAGATGGATGGGATTGATGCAGTCTAATTTAGGAAGGATACATCCTGTTAAGACCAAAGATGGAGGGTAGATTAGGTGATCGACAGGACTCAGGATACTTGAAACCAATTGAACCTCATGATACTAGTGGATTTTGTTTGTTAAGAACCAGCTAGATAGGGACATACTTGACAACACGACACAACAATAAGACACACCCTACAGACCTAGGGGCTCAGGGGCCAATCAAAGATTAGCCTTGCCTATGTGAAAGCGCAGAGCCCTCGTAGTTCAATCAAAGGACTGATGACCGACCATGGATAAAAGAAGAAAGAGGAAAATGAAGGACAAAGACTAGATGGAAAAAAGCCCCGGGGGCAAATCAAATGATTGACCTTTCCTACATGAAAGCACAAGGGAAACATAGTTCAAACAAAGACCAAAGATAGACAATGGATAAGGGATGATGAGATGACCATGATAAGCAGATACAATGATGGAACCGATATGATGAGACAAGATAGACCATGTGGATAGGATGGTTGTGAACACGTGTAGCTCAGGAATGGGATAGTTATCCAAATCATCAAAAGATGAATTGGGATGATGATACGATGGGTAGATGAGTGATGAAAAGTGAGAGGAGATTGGCAAGATGTGTGAAAGAGGTGGGATTGATGATAGTGAGATAGATGAAAATGGATTAGATTGCAAGTAGCCTATAGCCAGATACCAATGACAAGGGACTATGAGATGGAATGAAAAAAGAGATAAATGAATGGGGAGATGGAGGGATGATACGATGGATGGATAGGAAGATAAGGATGGGAAGATGGAAAAGGATTTTTGGTTTAATGGATGGGAAGACGGAAAAGGATTTGTTGGATGGATGGATGGGAAGATAAGGATGGGGAGATGGAAGGGATTGTGAGGATGGATGTAAGGAAAGATGGGGATTTGGAAGATGGAAGGGCTCTTTTTGGATGGAATGAGCATATAATAGGATAGGAAGATGGGGATATGGAAGGATCATGGTATGAAGGGATGAAGGTTTTGGAAGGATTAACAAAAGGAGGATGGAGAGATAGGAATAGTGATATGGAAGGGATGACAGGATGGATGAATGTTGTCTCCAAGGACTATGTCACAAAGGAAGTAGATGCCCCACTCAAGATATGTCATGTGTGATGAGGCAGGAGAGATGGAAGACAAGTGGATGGGAAGATAAGGGAGTGAGATGGATATGGATAGGATGCATGGATAAGGAAGGGATATTGATGGTAGCATGACAGGTGGACAAGGAAGGTAGATGGATGTGGATAGGGAATGTCTGCCAAGAGGTGTCGAAATCATGTATATATGTTTACCCCTATCTATATCAAGATCGCAAGGAGGATGGAGGGATTGGAGATAAATAGGATATGATGGGTGGGAAGTTTAAGATAGGTGGGATGGAGGAGATTGATGAAGGGGAGGCATAGCGTGAAGTTGCCCCTAATTTTGGAAAGAAAATGGATAAGGGGTTTACACATGACGCCTATTGACTAGGTTTTCATCATGGTACTTATCCAAGGTGCTTCTTTGCCAAGTTTTCACTATTGGACAATTTTTATTTTTTTTGACTTTTTTGACTTTTGAATTTTTGGATAGCATGTGGATGGAGATGGATAAGGATAGGGATGTGGATAAGTGGATTTAGAAGACATGTGATAAGGATATGGATGAAGGACTCAAGCATCAAGTTCCATACGAGGTATTAAGCTCCCATGTGTGAAGTGACTATTGGATGTTGGTACAACCTTATTAGGATAAATGGATTATGCAAGAGAATGGATTAAAGGGATTGGATGAGGGAGATATGTTGGATAATGGATGGGATACTGGAAAGTGTATGGATGCAATGATGGGGTGGATGTGTGATGGGGGAATGTTTTCAGGACCAACGTTGGCACATATGGTGGTGGATGTGAAAGGATAGGAGGATTAATGGATGAAGAGTGTGGGGATAATGGAGGAGTTGGGATAGTGAATTTTGGGACATAAGGACCCAAAATAGAATTAAGAGATGGAGGATGTGAATAATTAGTTTTTGGATTAGCAACTTTGGATGCTATTATGGATTTTTCATTTGAAGGAATTGCATCTTTTTTCTTTGGGATCCACATGGTTCTAATTTTTTCTTTGGTGGGCTTGTGTAGCTTTTGGGACTGATTTAGATTTTGGATTGGATTTCTCTTTTCTTCAACATTTATTTTTAAGGGGACATGAGGAGCTTTAAATTCATGTGGATGTTTAGGTTTATGCATTTTTTCTTTGGCATCCAAAGTGCTTTTAATAACAATGGGATAGGTATGAGGAGATGGATGATGTGGAGGAAACATGAATGGAGTGATGGAGATAGGATTTTGAGGATGATATGTGTATGGAGGATGTGTAGGTATGTTCCTTTGTTGATCCTAATTTGGGACCATGAGAGTGGGATGTTTATGATGGGTGATATGGATAGGTGATGGATGGATAAAAGGATGAATAGGACAAGAGGGAGGAGGTGATTTTGGGATATAAGGGACCAAAATGGACTTAGTACCTGGAGGATGTGTGATTGTGGATGGAGGGACATAAGGACCCAAAATCGATTTAGAGGATGAAGGAGGAATATGGATGGTTGTTTTGAGGTAATATGATGGAGGGGGGATGGAAACGAATGGTTTGGTGGAGTGATTGGAAGAGCCTATCATTCTCTTGGAAGAGGCTCATTGAGGATGTATTGAGGTTGTACCAACATTTTTGGATTGTGAGTCTTGAGATACATATCCAAGACCTTGTGCACGTGGATATTATTTGACATGGATGGGCTCTAAAATACCTTGCTCATGAAGGCCTAAACCTTTTCCTTGATAGTTCATGCTCTTGAGCATTCGATCTATGGTAGGATGCTTGTTACTTTGGAAGCATGATGCAAGTCCATTATTAGGTGAAGGAGGATGGGTGGTGTATATGCTTGGTTCCTCTTCTACAAGAAAACCACCATGGATGAATGTAAGAGTATGATGTGGATATAAACATGGTGTTGGGATAGTATGGTTAGGTGGCAATGAAGGATCATGAGATGGAGACAATGGGATGGTAGGATCTTTATTTAGAGGAGGAGGTGATAAGGAATCATGAGGGGGATCAGGTGTAATGGTAAGATCTTGATTTATAAGGGGATCATGGGATGGAGTGGATGAGCTAGTATGATCTTGAGATGGAGTGGATGGGATGGAAGGATCTTGATGTGGAGGAGGGGATATGTTGGTATGCTTTGGATCAAGCTCTTGGCATGAATCGTCATGTGTGGGAGGCATGATGATGGAGTGTTGGAGGGACTCCTCAAGTGGGGGAGATGGAAGGATGGAGGATTCATGAAGTTCATGGGAATGGATTTCAGTGATACTAGTAGTGGAAGGAGTGGATTGGATTTGGGTGTCTTCAATGGATTGGGTGCATCTAGGAGTAGAAGATGGGGATTCAATGGATTCAGTGGGTTTGATGGTCTCAATGGTTTAGGTGGTGCTATGGGTGGTAATAGTAATGATAGGTGTGGGATGGAGAAGGGTCTCATCACTAATGACCATGGATGATGGATTGGGATGGCATGGCTCCGCAACATCAAGATGTGGAGTTGAGGATGTATTCTTTGTTATGAGTCCTTGGATGACATCTAGAGTGAGATACTTGCATGATATTGTAGGTTCAGATGGTGTGGTGGGAATAGATGAAGGATTATGAATGGGTGGAGGACTAGGATTATGGATTGGTGGATTAGGATTAGATGGAGGAATGGGATTGGATGGAGGACTAAGGGTAGGTAGAGGATTAGGATTGGTGGGGGGATCAAGATTAGATGGAGGATTAAGGTAGGAATATTGGGATGGTGGATTAGGATTGGAGGACATGGATGGTGGATTGATGTTGGAGAAAGTGGATGGGGAATTAAGATAGGAATATTGAGACGGTGTATTAAAGTGGGAAGATGTGGATGTTTGATTAGGATAGGGGGATGGGGATGTAGGATTAGAATGGGAAGATTGGAATGATGGATTAAGGTAGGAATATTGGGATAGTGAATTAAGATAAGAAGATGTGGATGTTGGATTAGGATGGGAAGATTGGGATGGTGGATTGAGGCAGGAGTATTTGGATAGAGGATTGGGATAAGAAGACATGGATGTTGGATTAGGATGGGAAGATTGGGATGGTGGATTGAGGTAGGGGTATTGGGATAGAGGATTAGGATAAGAAGAAGTGGATGTTGGATTAGGATGGGAAGATTGGGATGGTGGATTGGGGTAGGAGTATTGGGATAAGAAGATATGGATGTTGGATCAGAGAAAGATGTAGATGAAGGATATGATGAAGATGTGGATGGGGAAGATAATGGATATCCCTTGTCAAAGGTAGCATAAGGATTGCTAGTAGGTGTGGACGAAGGCATGGTGTGATAGCTTGGATGGCTGATTGGATTTTGGATGATAGTTGAAAAAAGCTTACTAGAAATTATAGCATCAAAGGGATCCATATCATACTCATCTTGATCAACAAGACTTTCATTATCATCATCAACATAATTGGGGTTCCCCTTGACTACTATTTTTGGTTGCATTGGTGAAGGATAAGGATTCATGATGTTGAATCAGATGGATATGGATTGAAAATATGGGAATAGATGATTAGAAGAAAATGAGAGATTTTGAAAAGATAAATAGAATGGATTAGAAGAACATGGAAGAAGGGGTAATAATATTTGTTTCGATATCAAAAGAGCTTGGATGTTGATGGGCTAAAGCTCAGATTGGGATGTATATTAAGCTCAACTTGGGATTTGATTTAAGCTCCGATTAGGATTGGATTGAAGCTCAAATTAGGATGGTTGAAAGATGTGATGTGATAAACTCTAAACCAAACTTAGGGGTTTAACTAGACGACGTATTATGTTGGTAACCAGATTGGATTGTGAAAAGGATGATTAAAACACTGAATCTACCTCAAGATGGAACTAGATTGATTGGGCCATGGATGATTATTGACTCGGGATAGATAACAATCCTAAGTAAGTGTGATTCATGATGATCAGAATCAGACACCTAAGTCAACTTGGATAATAGCCCCTAAAATGAAGCCTAAGAGATTGGGATTGATGAACTGATGAAGGATATGCAATCTAGGGATTTCCTACGATGAACCTATATGATTTGACTGAGGATTCAATGACTTTCAAAAAATGTAGATGGGATAAAATGACAATTATGGGCAGATGGATGATGATAAAAAATTTTTGATCACAACAAAGGACTCAGGAAACGACGGGCTTTCAGTGACCAAAAGGATTAATCTCTGGATTTTGTATGGACAATGCATACACCTTTGTGTAGCTCAAATTCACCCGTCCAAGTGACAACTTCGCCTATCTATGGGACTCAAGTTCACCTATATCCAGGGATGCAAAAGAAATAGGCAAACTCACAAGAAAAATTTGCCTATCTAGGTATGGGATCGCCCAACTATTAGACAGGATCGTCTTTCTAAACGTAGGATTGCCTAAATTTTTTGGGTGCCAAAAGGGAACAAGCGTACACGATTTGCAAAATTGCCTATCTGAGATGCAGGATCGTCTATGCAGACTGACTGTACAGAAGGGGTGTGCAGGATTTCCTGAGAAAGAAGCGAAATCACCTATCTAGGAAGATGTACATACGAGAGGATACAGACTCAGATGCAGGATTGCCTATGTTGAAAGCAAGTTTTCCTATTCTAAGCGAGGTACAAATGGAGATGGTATGGATTGGACGTAGGATCGCCCCTATGGACAACAAGTTCACCGATTCTAGGGGATGCATGGATAGAGGACTAAGAGACGGGGACACAAAATCACCTAGGAAGATGACATGATCGCCTATTCAAGGAATAGGTGGATAGGGGCGACATAGACCAAACACAAGATCACCCAAGGGGGTAGAAAGATCACCTATTCTGATGAAATAGGCAGACTCAGATGACATAGATGGGACACAGGATTTCCCAAGTGGGTTGCAAGATCACCTATTCTGATTGAACAGGAAGACTCAGATGACACAGATGGGACACAGGATCACCCAAGCAGGAAACAAGATCACCTATTCTAACAGAACAGGCATACTTAGATGACACAAATGGATTACAGGATTGCCCAAGCGGACAACAAGATCGCCTATTTTGACGGAACAAGGGGACTCAAATGACTGCATGGATGGGATACAAGATCACCTAGTGAGAAGACAAAATCTCCTATTCCAAGAAATAGGCAGGCATAGGGTTGCCTAAGGAGGGGACCCACAGGAAAATTCACCTCTAACAAAGACGAACTCGCCTAACGGATGACCTAGACTGGACTCAGACATGGAATCACCCTTTTATAGGGCAGGATCTCCTGTCCACAATGCAAGTTCGCCGCTATGAGAAGTGAACTTACCACTAAGGGCAGGGGCAGATTATGGAAAAAGACAAAAAAAACAACAAACAAAAAGTAGAAGGTTGGATTAACTCGAACTGATGACAAGCACTGATATTGCACAAGAAAACACTCCAGACAATACAATCCTAAAATTAGTATGAAGGGTTTACAAACTTGATGTAGGCCCACCACCTTGGGCGGACAACCCAAGGTTAATACTCTGTGATACCAAGGTGGTTCTCTGGATCACCCTTTCTCGCGAAGGAAGATAGCTAAAGTTCCAGTGGCATAGGGTCATCAACAAACGCCACAAGCTCACCTTCACACACTCTCTCTCAAGAACTATCGTAGTCCACCACGAGGATTACTATCTCAACCCAAGGGAGTACGTGGTGAGTAACTTTGGGGTACAGTGCACATTCCCTACGCTACACCAAGCTGCAACTAAAACACGGGTCTCTATCTAGGTTGAACAAGGCTATCTCCTGCGTCCTCGATATACGCTAAGTACATGAGGCACAACCATGAACACCAGCCCGTCACAAGCATGGATCAGGAGCCCCAACGAGGTATTGGAAACTCGAACCAATCCTGCATGTCTTATCTAGGTATCACCCTAGCTTTGACGCTTCACTAAACATGACATGACTGGATTGAGGTACAACTTTAACTATCCCCCCTTTATATACCTCGTCGTAACACATGGTTGGGATTGTCCCTTGGGTGATGAAATCCCAGGAAGGTCCCGCTAAGGGAAGAAGATACTAGACGTTTCAACTAGTCCCCAGGCTCGCACGTAGCGTAAGGGGAGAGCTTAGACACACTAGCATCTCCTAGGTAGACTAGACTGGACTAAAGAAAATTGTGATTTCTCATCACCCAAGATCACCAAAAGGTGCAAGGTGAGTGGATACATCAACAACTTACTCTCAAGAATGACAAATAAAGTAAATTAACCCTTTAATTAATCTACGTGTGCCTAAATTAGTGTGAAAAGGACACACAAACAAAGCTAAACTAAGGGTCTTCAACCGATCATCCTGTAGAAGATAAATTAGTAGTTTAGTTACTCCAACCTTGGACAAGCATGCAAGACAAGCTGTGCAAATTGTTGGCAAGATATGACAATTACAAAAAAATAAGTTAGCTGATTAGTACTCAAAACCAAAATCAAATTGAAGCTCAAATTGAAAAATTAAAGGTTCTAGAATACCTCAGATTCACCCCTATGGAGGGCGGATTCGCCTCTATAAAGGTTGTAGGATCGCCTTTGTAAGGAGCAGGTTCACCTATTCACAAATTCACATGTTCTCAAATTCTCTCGTTTGCAAATTCACCTATTCGCAAATTCAACTATTTGTCGTCTGCAAATTTTCCTATCCGCAAATTCGCCTATCCATTGTCCAAAAATTCACCTATCCTTAAATTCAAGTATCCATCATCCACAAATTTTACTATCCACAAATTCGCCTATCCATCGTCCACAAATTCGCCTATCCATTATCCACAAATTTGACTATCTGCAAATTCACCTATTCACAAATTCATATATCCGTCATCCGCAAATTCGCCTATCCATCTACAAATTTGCCTATATGTCATCTACAAATTCACCTATTCGCAAATTTGCCTATCCATTTGCAAATTTGCCTATCTGTTTGCAAATTTTCCTCTATAAGTTAGGTACTGAATAGGTAGGTGCATAATCACCCTTTTACAGGATAGGCAGATGAGTGATCACCTATATCAATACAGACTCACCCCCGTGTCAGGCGGATTCTCCCGTGTGTGTGAAATCCGAACCTACAAAACTTGAAACAACAAAAAATAGTGAAAGAGACCCATGATGTGGGTCCCACCGGGTGTGCTAGAAATGTGTGCAGTGTTTTTACCCCATCTAGAATGCAAGAAATAAACTCAAGCAAGAAGATAAAAACAAAACAAAACACTCAAGATTGGGATAAAGATGAAACTCAAACTTAAAAATGACAATAAAACTAATTTTTACCTTGTTTGAGCTTGATGGATTTTTTTTCCCTTTTTGATGGCTTGATATGTGTGCTCTATATTGATTTTGATAGCATAGTGGCTTGATTTTGCTTGATTTGGTCACAAAATGGATGGAAGGTGGCTATGGTTGCAAGGTTTTGGTTATGGTGATAGTGTGAGAGCTTGAGTGCGCATGAGATGGTTGAGAATGGTTGAGAGTGCAAAAATGGATAAGTGTTAGCCATTTAACAAGGGAGATAGGGATGGATGGTGGAGATTGAAAGGGGGAGGAAGATCAAGGGTTGAGATCAAGAGTTGACCAAAGGAATTAAAAATTCCTTTTTAATGTGCATGGAAAGGATAAAAGGAATTTAATATTCCTTAGGAAAGAGAAAAGGAATTTAATATTCCTTGGGAGATGGGATAGGAATTAAAAATTCCTCAAAAGGACCTTGGGAAGATAAAAATGAATTAAAAATTCTTTGGGGAATGGGGAAAGTTGACTAAAGAGTAGGTTAGGATAGCTAATCAATGATAAGGTTGTGTAAGTGAGGGATTAGGCAAATGATTAGGTGGATAATGAGGATTAATGATCCACTTGCATTTTATGGAGGATGTGACACCTCCCTAATCAAAGATTAGGAATGTGCACATCCTTAATCAAGGATTATGCAAATTAATCAGGATTAGAAAAAGGTTATGGAGGATGTGACATGAGGGGAATTAAATAAATAAATTATTTATTTACTTCTTTAGAGGAAAAGGGATAAGGAATGGGAGTAAATAATTAAAAGTAATTATTTACTTTAGGCTAGGATTTAAAGATGATAGAAGAAATAAATTAGGATGAAAGGATAAGGGATAATGAATATTAATTAAATAATAGGATATTATTTAATTAATATAGAGGATATGACATTAGTCGAATTGGGGGTAAATTGACCAAACTAATGTGGTCAATTTTTAGTGTCTACAGCTTGGACCCAAAGATGTTGAGCTTTTTGAGTGTGATGAGTTCAAAGAATACTTCAAAAATACTAACTATAGCTTGTGTCAAGTCCTTGGGAGGAAGTATGATGTGAAGATGAATGTTGTTTTAATGGTTATGGCCATGGACATACAAAACAAAAACTCAAATAAAGAGTTTGATTATGTGGCTTGTCTTGCAAAAGAAATCCATAAGAAACTAGTGGAATTGAGGGATGGAAGACCTCCCTTGGGTTTCAGTCATTATTCTTTACTAATGCACATGATTTTGTGGATGGGCTGGAAGGCATGGAGAAATTTTATGAAGTTGAAAGAAAAGGATGAAGAAGATAATGATCTACTTGTTCAAATGTGGACACATATTTGGAACCAAAATTTTCCAAAGTCCAACTATGTTTCATTTTGTAATGGCTTCAAACTTGGTGTTATGGAGAGTTTGGGTCTAAATCCCAGTGTATAGGATTTTGAGAAGCATCAAGGAAATCCTTAGGTCACTAGAGTTCAGAGAAGGTACCAAACATGACCACAATTAGGGTGACTGGTACCCACGCTCACACTATACTGCCATAAGAGTTCATGGAACAAAGGTGCCACCTTGAACTGTCTACCCATTTATGTTTCTATCTGACTTGCATTCATGGAGACAGTGTGGTACTTGTTACTCATTTTTGTTACTTACTCAAGTTGATTGAGTTTAGAGTGTTTGCAAATTGAAAGTGAAGTACATTTCTTATCTATCTTCCCTATATTGCATTCAATTGTATAAAAAAAAATTTAAAGAGATTACAAGATTTTAGTAACAAATTATTGCGTTTATACAAGTGCATACAATATGGAAAAGATTTGCACAAATATTTCTAAAAAGTAATCTTTATTGATACAAAAATACATATTTTTCTCACACAAGCCGTGAGACTTAACTTGTTCAATGAAAATGAAGAACAATTTATACATTGATGGATAAAGAGAAAAGAATGCACATATAGGGGAAGAGGCCAGTCATTTCCTAATGACTGGTTCGGTGTCTGTTGTCCTGCTTTGTCTCCTACCTTGAGCTGTCTTGTGTCCTTCGTAGCTCCCTGCTCCTAGTCCCTACATCTGTCAATTGAAATGATGTTAGAGCAACGCTCTAAGCAATGAAGGCTTATCAAACTACATGTACATGCACCCATGAATGTATAAACTAACTCTCAAGTGCATTAAATAAGCATACAAACTATATAGGTCCAAGGAAACAATTGGACCATCAAATACATCAACCATGTGCATATGTTTTTCTAACTGTTTGCTTCATGTGCAGATACAGGAAAAGAAATGTTAATGTTTCATCAAATATCAACACATGGGATAAATGTGGCTCCCACAAGGGTTGAGCCCAGTGTGTGTATGAAGGAAAACAATAAAAAAATGACAGTGATTTGCAGATTGACAGTGTACAATAATATAATGAAATTCAAAATTATAGTCTGTTTGAGTCAACATGTTGTCAAGTTGTTTTGATAAGGAAATGGACTGAGTTGACTACCTCATGGTATACTTGAATAACCATATATCACCTATGGCAGTGTGTTGCTGATCACTGTCATAGAGGACATATCATCAAGCAAGTAGACTATGGATGGTTGTCCCAACTCAGTTGCAATCTCAAGTTTCAAAGCTATCAATATTCTGTCAGGATTTATCAAAATTATGCATGAAAGTTCAATTTGAATTGTTTTTTGAAATACATATGTTTTGACAATAATTTAAGTCTCGAGATGCAAATGCAATCATGGTTGGGGTCACAATGTGTAAATAATTTCCACCGTTTCATGAGAAAATATAGTGACCCTATTGAATAGTCATGCTGAGTAAAGTTGCAATAGCCAAGATAGGAATATCATTCATAATCATCATCTAGAAGGCAGCCTCAAAGATAGTAATAAGATACAAAAGGGGCACAATTTAAATTGGAAGATCAGCTACAATTAATGCAGTCATGCAATCAAGATGTGGAGGTAATAGGGTCTTAACAATGAAGGTTTTCAAGTTATAATGAGGATACAATCATGTTTACTATAGAAATAAAGGGTGAGCATGCTAAAATTCACTCTATGAACATGATAGGTCGGGTGTTATTCACTTACAAGTATTCATGCAAGTTGAGCATATTAATGAACAATGAATGCATAAGAAACTCAATAGCTGGAAGCCAAAGATAGCATGTATCTAGATAACAGATTCAGTCAAATGCATAAAAAGTACCATGATGAAGTCTATAATAGTAAATGTTATAAAAGGATGAGAATGCAAAAGATCACATTTACCTGAACCTTGTTGTTCATCATATTATCTAAGAAAAATGCTAACAAAGACACTCTACTGCTTAAGAGTGTGCCACAATTTGAAAATTGTATCTTTTCAGGACTAAGTGTTTAATCTGTTTACAACTATTGTTGTAACAATCTACAGAGGAACAAAACAATCTATAGAGGTGAAGATTTTCTAAATGTTTCTGCTTGAAAACAATATATAGTCCACAAACATAAAATAATAGAGTTTCTTTTATCTATAGAATAGATACAAATGTAAGGCCTCATAAAGAAGCCCTCGACCCAATTTAGAAAGGATAGGGTCACGTTTTTTGATATATGTATATAAGTGCATGGAATAAAAGGATGGGTTCCAGACTCCCATAATAAAATCTACAATGAAGTACATACAGAGAGCGTGGAAATCTTGGGCCATGACCTAGGGTTTAAAATCTTCAAGGTTTTTAAAACATGGAATTCCAAAATATCTACAAGGATGACAAGAGTCAAGAATGGAAGCTTTAGAACCTATAGAGGAGGCCTAAAAATACATAATGCATAAGGTTTATTCTATTTTTATGCTAGAATTGCTCATTTTTGAGTTGTTTTATCTTTCATAAAGGAAATAAAGCTATGAAAATGTTTTCAGAATACATACCCACAAGAGAAATCTTCCTAAAACCTCCAAAGGCTAAAGCATGGTGGCATGGCTCAAGTGAACAAGGTAGAGTTTATTGAAAACAACATACAGAATGGGTGAGAAAATACAAGATGTAGAGGCCTAGGGTAAAACCTAGAAGAATCTTCAAATCCCCGCAAGAAATCTACAGAAGAAAATATGGAGAGACACACAGAAAATAGAAGTATTTCCATTGTTTTTCCTCAAAAAAAGATTCAGAACAAATTTTGATTCATGGTTAATGAAGAAATCAATAGGAGGGTTTTCAAAATAATCACGAACCCGCGGCCATGGGAATAAAGAAATGAAAGCTACAAAAAGCAAGAAATGGGACCAACTCTAGGAGAACAGAGGTTTTGACATTTGTAGAATGAAATGTGACTATGGCTGTAAAAGAGAAAAGGTAGACTATTATTTTTTTACAGAGGAGGTTCAAAACCATTAAAGGTATTAAGCCCTCAACCCAGAAAATGGGTCCTAAATCAAGCAGAAACAAAATACCATAGCCCACGACCTGGGTTCTTTACTTTTTCCATAGAGTAAAAGCAAGACACCATAATATACAAGAATTTCTTACCTTCTTCAAATTTTTCTCTTACCTTCTTCAAGTTTTTCTTTTGCTATTTTGCATATTGTGCGAGATATATTCCAGAAGCTTAGATACAAACTCCATAGTGGCCAAGAGAAGAAGAAATCACAGAGAACAAAAACAAGTAGAATGAGTGGAAGAAACCACATAATGCCATGACCTATAAGGCCCTAAATCATTAATCCAAGGGTTTCTATTAAAAAAAATGCTTTCAGAGAATGACTTACCTGCTTGTCCATATAGAGAATCAACAGATTTTTGCAGAAGATGTCTGTAAGACAGCTTCAAACTCCATAGATTCTTGCAGAGCTCGTTACAAACCCTTGGTGGTAGCCCAGGCTTCTTCTTGAAGTTTCGAAGAATAAAGTGAAAAATGCTTTGGCATTGTTTTTGTTTTTAGGGTTTCTTAACCCTATGATGAATGCCGATAGGACTTGGCAATTTTTGCCATATTTTGAAAATATGATGAGAATTAATGAGCCCATAGGCTAAAACAATATGTTTTATGCCTTAGTAATTCTCAAAGTGGAGCCCTTAAGTCCTCCAAGGAGTCAATGGGCTTGTATTTTTTTTTCTTTTGAATTTTATTATTTAGTGTAAAGTATTTTAATTAAGTGATGTTTATAAATCACTTGATTTAAAAATAATATTTTTAATGCAAAGGAAAATAGCTTGAGAGGCTTTCAATGCATAAGGAGAAGAGTTATGCTTGAATTTATGAGGTTGCAAACATATTGGAGTAGTTGGAACAGTTTGGAGACATGTACCCTTGCATATAGGAGCACTTATGCATCTTGTTGGAGGTTTTGCAAGAATTCAGGGGTGGTTTTGCATGCCTAGATGCTTGGCATGGTCAAAACTACTTTCCTCACATGTTGGAGATAGTTTTGGGAGAAATCTAATGCCTCAATTTTAGGATTTTTTGGTAGATTCGACCCAAGTTAGTTCCTAGCCCCTATTTTGGTGCAACCACTTAGAGTTGAGTGTTATATTCATTCTTGTAACTCATTTTATAGTTAGTTCTTATGATGCAGATTGAGACTTAGAGTCCTTTGTCAAATTTCATGCAAACTTTGTAACTCATTTGGATATGAAATACAATGCAGACCTTGGATGTTAATATTGGAAATTTGTGCCTTCTTTTTCTTGCAGTATAGTGGTTATCAAGTGATTGATCAAATTACATGTGAGGTACTTTCACTTCCTTGTAGTTTTGTCTCATATTATTCTGCCCTTTCTGCAAAAGTATGCCTGTGTAGGTTGAAATCTATGTTTTAAATTGCATCTAGCTTTTTGAATGTGAAGGTTTCCTTTCTTTTTGAAAGTTAAATGCATACAAGCCTTTTTTCAAAACACTTATGCATAAGCCTACAAAAAAAGTTGTGCAAGTTTTTATTTTCAGTCATTGAAAAGCAAGTGTATGTTTTTTCTGAATTTCAAATCCTTAGTATAATCTGGTGTATCATCTTTAGTTTTCATTATCAGACTTTTATTTTATGTTATTTATTTCTATCCTTTTCCTTTGTAAGTTTAGTAGAGTAGTTTAGGTGATATCCAATAAAGAACTAACTTTCTCTGGAGGTCCTTTTCTACTATAGGTGACCCACAACCTTAGAAAAGTTCCCATGTTTCACATGATTAGTTGTGTTAGGATTCGGCTAGGGTGAAAATCATAGTGATAACAATAATTAGATGCCATGGACAAAGAGCATTTTAGAGATGTTAGGAAAGGTTCCTTCATTGCCCCACAATTTTCTTTTGCTTATTTTATTGTTCCTACTAAGGAAGGGTATGATAAATTTGATATAATGTTGAACAACCTCAGAATGAAAGTAGATGTTGTGAGAAATTGTGACCCAGAGGGGTTTGTAGATAAGGAAAGGAATAACAAAGGGAGGTATAGATTTTGGAATCACTTTCTTTATACTGAGGATGTGATAAAAAACTTTCCTTTAGATATTGTTGTGGTAGGAAGAAAAAAGGAATGGATGTTGATTTGTAGCACCAAAGAAAATATATTGAAGAAGAACCCTTTCTATGTCAGCCCCTATGCAAAAATAAAGGATCCTTATAAACAAGCTCTTACATTACTAGATGACTATCAAAATTGAAATTTCTTTGAAAAAGTCAAAGAAGCAAAAGAGAAAGCTAAAATTGTTGAGTAGAATATTACAAAATTAAGGTTCCTTCCAGCTCAATCTTCAGCTCAGGGCACTCAAGGACAACCCTTGGAAATGGATGAAAAACTAGTGGTTAATCCTCTGGTTGCATATTCTGAGACATAGCAGGTTGGTGAAGAGGAAATGCAAGAACAATTTGCAGAGCATGTTCCTACTAAGCAGGAGGTGGAACAAAGATTCCCTTCCCTTGTAATCAATGATGCTCTTGATCCTTATGTTCCAAATGATAGGATTGTGAAATGGGAGTATGATGAGGAGGCTAATGATGATATTAGAGTGAAAGCATACAAAAAATTTATGAGTGATGACTCTTTTGTGCAAACTAAGGAATTTAAGGAGTTTATTATTTAAATTAAAAGCCAAGATATCAAAAATAGAATTAAGAGTGCTAAGGCACAAGTGGACCCCTCACTACAAGAGGAGCTTGAGAAGGCAAAAGAAGAAAATATCTTGAGTGAGATAGTTGCAATAAATCCTGTGGAAGGTAGGAAATTAGTAAAGGATAGTGGAATTTTTTTGTTTCCTAGATGGGATCTTTCTTCAGTGATAGCTTTGGATGCAATCAAAAATGATCCAAGGGCCTCTGTTTTTGAAGAACATTTTGATAACAAGGTATTTGGCTCTAGCTTTAGTCCCAAATTATACACTTTAGCAATTCGGTCCATGACACCAAATACAGGAAAGCCAGAGGTTATAAAATCAGTTGAAGAAGTTATAGGTGCAAGGTGAAATCATAATATTTTGCCTCACTTTTTGCCCAAGATGGATATTTACATCAATATTTTTAACTGAATCTTCATCTTTTGAGACCTATATAAGCTAAACTGTTAAGAATTTCAAGATGGTGTGAACTAGTGATTTGTGGAAATTTGTGTGTAGATTCTAAATATTTTTTTTTCAATTTTTTTGAAATAAATCATAAATCTTTCAACATCTCCTTTAATAACCATTTTTAAACAAAAAACAACATTTTCAAAAAGTAACATTTGTGTCATACAACATAACTTTTTTTTCTATAAAGGATTAAATTCTAATTTTTAAAATATAGATTCTCAACATCAATATCTAGGGAAAGGATATTTTTTCATAATTTCTTGTTGCATTTTTTTTTTTAATTAATTTTTAAAGTCACAATAACTATAATTTGGACACATGTGTGTGCCATACAACCTAACTTGTTGTGTATATATCAAAATCCAATTTTTTTGGGTGAAACAAGGACATCAATACCTAGGGAAAGGGTATTTTTAAAAAAAAATTTACCATGGTTTACTATTTTTCCACCACTACACAACAAAGAGCTTGATATTCGAAGAAAAACCTACATTTAGTAAAAAATGAAAATTAAATACACGATAAAATGAAAATATATCAAAACTATACTTTTTGGAAAGCTCGTTTCAAGGGCTACAATCTTGAAAAATATAATTTTTAAATGACATTATTTAATCCCTCAAAAGGTAAAGAAAAAGTGGTTTTTTGCCAACATTTTAATAGGTGTGAAGGAGACTTTGTTGTGGGTATGATTTAATACTGGAGGGGTTCTATCCAAGGGGGTTTGATCTAAGGGGGTCTTATCTATCCCTCTTCAATTAAAACCATTTAGATGGAACCTCTCAAGACTTAAATCATTATTTTTCTAAAAACAATGATTTCAGGAAAAAATTAGCACGTCCCAAAAGTGAGACACACTATTGTGACAACACCCTAGTACATTCATGTTGAATAGAGATACTAAGATTACCCCTACGCAGGCTACCAAATTGAAAATGCATGCAACTAAGTTGAGTGCAGATACTGCACAAATCTCTCAGGAAAAATATGAGTACAACAAAATGAAGGCCATTGCAGCTCATGCAAGTTCATCACAAAGGCCCCTAGCACCTCCAACTTCTCCTTCTGAATTGTCAACATAGGATAGGGAGACATTGTCTTAAAGGATTAAGGTATTAAAAGAGGAGTTGTAGGTAGTAAAGGAAAGTGAAGAAAAAGCTAGGTCAAAGGCTTCAACAGTGTCCAAGGAGATAATTGATGATATTTTGTAGCATAGGCTTTCTCTTGTATTGCATAAATCAAATAATGTTTGGAGTGTGTATAAGAGTATCCATGAAGCTCATCAAAGGTACATTCAGGTGCAAGAAGATTTCCAGAATGTTTGGAGCAAGTGGAGTGCAAGAGTCGGTGCTCTTAGGGAAATGATGATAAACATGAAGGACGATCCTAAGGCACTTGTACATCTCCCAGAGTTAATAAAGGAAATTGAGTTTTTGGGAGAGATATCAACTTTCTAAGGAAAGTTGGGTGTGCAGCTGTAGAGCAAGATTAAAATGTTTGGAGATTTGGAAGGGTGTGGGGTGCCAAAGATTCTAAATGAGGAAGGGGCAAAAAAGGATTTCAACATATGGAAAGAAGAGTTTGGAGATCTCACTTATTTCCCTCAAATTATTTACATTTCTAGAAAACCCGATTATGCAACATTAAATAATGCCATTGATGACATGTTTAGGATTGAGGTGAACATGGATGTATTTGTCAAGGAGGCCAAAATAATGATGGATTCTAGATATAACCTACATGATTGTAAGGTACAGAGGTTATTGGATGTCGAATGGCCTACTAAGGAGGAATACAATGCATGGATTGAAAATTTTACAAATTAAGCCTATGTTATATCAATGTTTAAATATTATTTCCTCCCCAATTCAGAGTTGTTGATGATTGGTGTTGATGTGGGTGTTGTTTCACATTTTCTATGATTTTATGCTTTATGTCCTACAATTTTGGGAGAACATGGAAGGAGTGCTTTGTTCGTGGAATGAATGTCTACATCCGCTAAAGTTCCTTGTGGAAGGTGTGAAGTATCTTAACCAATGAATGGAAAATGACTTTTGTTTCATATGGGTATTTCCCCCCATGTTTTACAAATATGATGGTCTTTTGGAATGAAATGTAATTTTCAAATGAAAATGTGGCAATGTCAATTGGCCTGAATCTTGTTTTGCTCCCTTGTTTTTATAAAAGGGAATTCAGGGCCATTGATGAGGTTGTTGTTGAGTGATTTTGAGAATCAATTGTAATAGAGAACATAGATACAATTTTGTCCAGGTTTTGTCCAGGTTTTGGAGTTTTGAGTTTTTGATTATTAGTATTGTATACTAGTACTATTAAATATAAATACAAATGGCATATTTCTAGAGCCTTTTTTCTCCATTATATACTTTGTATAAATCATGAATGGAATGGATCAAAGATATTTCAATTCATCTTTGTGGTATTACCATCAAATGTTTGTTTATTTTTGATGCTCTTGTTCAAAGAACAAGTTAATTTTCCTTAACATGAATGAAGGTTTATGTGAATGTATGCTTGGATAATTAAGTAATATTGGTGTAGAATTTTAAGTTAGATGGTGTAATGAATCGTTTAATAGGTCTATTGTGATAGGTACAATTTTTTTGTATGAATTTAATTGAATGGTCTAAGACTCCATGCCCTGAGATAAGGCACTAGTCCATAAGTTATTCATGTGTTATAATCCTCTAGTCGTTCATAGAAATTACATTCAACAATCAATTTAAATCTTTAGTTTCAGTCTGAATGTATATTCTGAGTTACATTTTGCCATATTCTCATGTTCTAGATTGATAAATGTTGTAATATCTACCAAATATTTTAGGTTTTCATCTATTAAACAACAATTAAGAGAATATATATGTTCTTACAATGTTCATAGGTAAAATGACACAAGAGAGATTGAGAACATTGTTAGGGATCACCCTCCCGGGCCTTGCAGATCCCAAACTATAGAGGGAAAGTCTTTAAGACTTTCACCTGTCAAGTTGGCCAATCCCTCTTGATTACTGACTATTGAATCTAGAAAATTCATAGGTAATTGGTGAGTTCAGATTCGTTTATTTAAAACAACATATTCTATCCAAAAGAGACACCACACTAATTATCACATAAAATTATCATTATGTCACAGCTCAACTTGGTATCTAAACAAAAACACCAAATTGAATAGTAATAGATAAGCTTGTAAGCTACTAAGAACTCATCAAAATAAATGTAATAACTACCACAACTAATTGCCAATACATCCAACTAACCATATGTTAACAAGTAAGGTATATTCATAATCATAGGGAGATCTTCTATCATCAACATTTCCAACCCAAGCCATGATAATAATTCCTTGTATATACACTATCCTACACCAAGAAGTCTTTCAAGGTAACAACACACATATATATAATAAAAATTCAAAGATCTTTAACACCAAAATATAATGAGAACATCCAAGAAATAACTGTTGGTGTGAATAATATATCTTACCTAACTAGTTCACCTAGTAGGTCCTATTCACATGTTAAGTTTACTTAGGTTCTATGTATTATTCTAGAATTCTTGGTTGACATTAGATCTTATCTTTTATCATTTATGCTTGTGTCCTAGGCCATTTAATATTAGTTTTCTCATGACACAAGATCAAGAAACTTGTCACAATCTTGTCTAATCCTATGTCTCATCTTGGCTATATAACCAAGGGCCTCTCACACATTGTACATTTATATTCTATTTGCATTGTTTGATAGAAACACAATTTATTCTTGTCATATTGATCTTCTCTTTTAATCATGCTTTCTATTTGGCCTCTAGAGCTTGGGTGGCTATCTCCATAGATAATTCTTACATGGTATCAGAGCAAGTTGGGTGCCTTCAATTAGTATTTTTGAAATATATTGAGTGCACATCTTAGTAGATCTTAAAAAGTTGAGTATTATTTTCTCTTACATCAAATGATGACCTAAAAAATCAGAAACCTTGGGAGAAATTATAGATCCTGGGGGGTTCCTCTTTGTGGATTTGTATTGTAGGTTCATTTTGGAGCTTGTTGGTACAAATTTAAGTTCACCATTGAGTTCATGATTTTTGAGAAAGTTTTTCCTTTATTTTTATCCAAATCAGATATATGAGGCCAAATCTATGAGGGTTTAAGTTGAGAGGTAGTTGCTAGATCCAGGAGGTGGTTGCAATTTTGGAGCATTTTGGGTCAAAAAAGACCTTGCCATCATGTCTAAAAGGCCTAAGTATCACATCCCTCGTAAACACTATACTTTATTTTGTGTTGATCGCCTGTCGTCTCGATGTAATTTGGACGAAGAAGAAACTTTGAACTTGAAACTATGATTGCACCCCTTATTTTGGATGATCATAAGAACTTAAATATTAATATAATAGACTTAAACACTTCAAATGGTCATTTGGAACAACTATTAAATAATTGTTATTTATGAATTTAATGGTGTATTTTATTTTGGATGGATATATCTATATGTTTATCGAGCTAACCAAGTACTAACAATTTTGTGAGAATGTGGATGAGTTTCACAAGTGCTAGGGGTGCAACAAAGGCAGACCTAGCAACCTGTTCTAGGAAAGAACCTCAAACTCAGTAGCCTAGTTGATTAGCTGGAAGTCAAGTTAGTTAATCCACCCAAATTAAGAGTCTATCTACTGCAAATAGTAAGGCTTGATTTGTATATGTTCCTTTTCCTCATCGGTAGGTTAATTAATCCTTTTAATCCTTTGTAAACATTTTTGAATTGAGCCATTAGGTGAATTAAGGGAAAATAAACAAAATAACGAATAAAATAGTATAGGTTAATGTAAACCCATACCTCACCATTTGAAAATAAAATAAACAAATAAAACATAAGATAAAAGTTTGTAAGAAATTATAAATTAAAAATAAAAGAAAACAAAGAGAATGTGAGAAAAAGAAAAAAAAAAGAGAGATATAAAAAGAAAATTAATAAGAAAGGAGAGTCATACAAAAATAAAGAGAAAATTAAAACAAATAAAAGGAAGCACACATCGAGAGATTAATGTGAGAGCATAAGGTAAAATTTAATGCCCACACTAGACACCAGAGACAACCTACATTAATGAGGAGAGGGGTGCCCAAATGAAGGAAGGACTACATAGTAAGGGAGGTATGGTGTTCATGTAGAAGTGCCTAGAACGTCAGACGCTTAGGAGAAACGAATAAAAAAATCTCTTTAAAAACCCTACGACCCTCCCCTTTTTGGACACAAAATGCTATAACAACAAAGAAAGGAAGGCATGAAAGGAAAAACCAGAGGCGTGAAGGGAAAAATATCAACTTTGGAGCTAGATGTGGTGCTAGGAAGACAAAGGAAAAATAATTGTGCCAAGACAAGGAAGGATTCCCTCACAATTTTTATTTCTACCTGTTAAACTACTAAATCTTTGTGCTATTTGATTATTTACCTCCATTATTGTTGGAGTTTCCTAGGGTTTAAAAGAAAATATTAAGGGTTGAAAAATAAAGCTGGGGTTTTGTTGGTATCTTTAATACTCACACTACTTACATCAAATGTTGCACAAGAATTTGGCTTCCTTTTATGTTGCTCATGTTGTCTAGGACTAGAAGAAAAAAAATTCTTGCAAAAGATTCACCTTCACTTATCATTACACAAACTTCATTCAAGTTTTGAACCAACAATGATAGAAAATAAAAATAAATGAATAGATAAGGAAATCAGAGTTGCACAGAGGAGAGTCAAAACCACTAAAAATAAATATAAAGGAAGAGAGAGTTTCCAAACTATATATTAGACTGCTACATAGGAACACTTTACAAGAGATTTAATTATGACTTTTCTAAGCATGAATATATATGTATATGTTTCCTTTATGGCAGATTAGAAACCATCGCCTTGAGAATATTACTTGCATAGCCTCAATCATATTCAAAAAAGAAGAGAAAAGAGTATTGGAACTATTTGTATAACTGAGAAGCTTTGAGGTATCTAAAACAACACTATCTCTACCATATTACCCTGTCAACAACAACAAACACTTATTTATATTGACTAACATTAACCTCTAAAGGGAAAAAACCATGTTAATGAAATCAACAACCATAAAATGCCTTCATTTTGGACCTGAGCTACATAAATTAACCTATTGTCCACATTATTTAATATACATATGGGCTTGGGTGTAGGAATGTTCATAATATATGTAATGTTTAAACCATTAAAGTTGCTAAAACAGAAGGGAGTGAGATATATCCAACAGTCCTGAAGCCATTGCTTAAGATGATAACAAGAAAATTTTCCATACTCAAAAGCATGACATAGTGAAATTCAACATTTCATGGAAATGTTGTTGCCTCCAAAAGATAACTGTTAGAAGCTATGAGGGGTGGGGAAAACAAGAATTTAACTTGAAAATTCAGACTTATAATTATTCAAACACACAACTTTGGATGCCCCAATGTTAATTTGTCTCGCTCTAATGAAGGGTCTAAGGGTAGCTATAGCTAGCCTATATGATTCTACAA
Source organism: Sequoia sempervirens (assembly GCA_007258455.2). NCBI lineage: Eukaryota > Viridiplantae > Streptophyta > Pinopsida > Cupressales > Cupressaceae > Sequoia > Sequoia sempervirens. Next base: position 67,574,537 of record VDFB02270651.1, read on the forward strand.
ATAATTAGTCACTGAAGTCCATTCATTAATTCCTACCAAAGTGTCATAGGGATGCAATGGGAGCTATTAGAACACCGTAGGACCAAGACAGAGAAGACCCAAGTGTGAAACTTCAGGATTTTGAGCAATATTAGGTAGTCATTAGACCATGCCAATGACTAATGTCTAGGCTATTGCTAGGGACTAGCCAAAACTCACCTGGTTCACAAAGGTGAATGTTTCTAGTGGCTGCCCTAGTTATAAATGATATGGGAATGGTTACACGGATAGGGACCCATCTGTGCGAGTAACGGTAATCTGAGGTAACCATTGTATCAAGGGGGTTCATTGGTAGTCATTAAGTGCACGAAGTGACTAATGTCAGTGCTACCCAGTATTTTGAAGAAGGTAGTTGACAATATCACTAACGTCATAAGGTGGTAATTGTCAAAAGCTACTTCTTCCCAGGTGGAAAAACTTGTTGTCGGTGGCCTATAGGAGATTGAGGTCAGAATCCACCAGGTTTGGTAGGTTCACTACTTGGGAATTCTCTAAGACCCTTGGGATGGAGGATGGACCCACGTTGTAGAATGGGATGTACTGAATCCTCTACCTAGTTGACCAATGACCTTGACCCATACTGCTACCCCACTTAGTGTGAAATTCCAAGGACCGAATGGGACCCACGATGTAGTGTACAATGCATTGTTATTCCTTTCTATGGGATGCTCTAGATGGGATAGTGGTGAGTCTCCCTCTTGTTTACCTACCTATCTTTCCCTCACCTTTGTATTGATCCCGTTGTGACGAGGCTGGACCCATGGTGTAGTATGGGATGCACCAAAGCCTCTTCACAATTGAGGTTGACCTTGTTAGTTACCTTTCATGCCCTCAATCCAAACATTTATAGGTTTGTCCCAGAATAGCTTGTTGGGTCCACTTGGTTGGGGTGGATTGGGCCATGGTTTACATGGTTGGGTGTGTTGCACCCCACAAGGAAGAAAAATCCAAGACAATTATGAATTTTGGCATATGCTCATGCCAGGTAATTTAAAACAAGATTCTTCCTCTGGTATTTGGTTTCTAGACATCTTAATTATGTAATATTATCTAGATTTGCTACTAATGATTATGGATACTATGATTCTTATATGCGAAATTGTATGGTATAAAAAAACTCTCATGGTTGGGTATTTAAACTAAGAACCCCAAGATCAACTATCAAATCATCCAAATTGGACAACATTTCTCAGAGCCATCAAATAAAAATTTCCCATCTTCTCAACCATCAGTGCGAAATACAGTTGCTATGTAGGTGCATATGGTACAATCACAAAAAAACTATAAATTAAGATTTTTTATTTTTTCTAATTTTTTAAAAATATATATATTAAAAAAAAAATTAAAATTGTGGTCAATACTCGTAGGTTGTAGAGTACCTCATAGTACCCTATATCTATAGGGTAAACCATGTAGTCTATAGTGCACTACATGGCATAGGTTTCACTAGTTGACGATCGTGGGAGGTACTACGTGCCTTGGACCCCATAGGTCTTGCCACCCATAGGCCGGCGGAGGGGAAAATGATGATCCCAAAAAATATTTCAAGAATATTCTTCCAAGATTTTGACAAGTTTAAAACTACGCAATCCCACAAAAGTTTTGAGAATATTCTTCACAAATTTCAATAGTTTGGAAAATCATGTGAGTTTTATGTGGCAATAAAATATTATAAGAATATTTCATCTAAGAGAATATACCAACCAAATATTTTAGTGAAGGGAATATTCTAGTTGAATGAGCATATTTCCTACTAATGTCAATAGACCCTTTTTAAATTCCCTCATCTCCAATGGAGTTTTGATTTTTGCACATGGTCTTCAAACAATCATAACTTGGGCTTAGGACCTCTGTTTGTCAAGATTTATTTTTTTATTTGGTGAAAAAATTTGTACTCTATGTAGTGGTGTAGATGGTTTTTGATTTTTATGTATAGATTTTCCAAAAATTGCAGATTCTCACAGGGATTGTTGGGTAATTCTCATTTTGGGAACTTCTAGGGCTACATTCTCACTTGTATGGTAATATTTTTGGGTGCATTTTTTTAAAGTGCATAATTTTTCATGTGCTTTTCAATGGTGTGATAAGATTGATCTCATTTTCATTTTGGAATTTTCATTTGCATTTGCATTTACCAAGATCAAGACCACTTTGCATTTGTAAATTTCATGTACTAAGATCAATACCACTTTGCTATTTTTGGCAAGTGGCACTTGTGATCACACTAATCATAAAAGTGCCAAGATCATATATTTTTGGGGGTTCTTTAATTGAGTGAATTTAGGGGGACCTTCTTGTGTTTTTGGTTGTATTCCTCTTGAATTGTATTATTCCCTTCTTGTTTCATCATGAAGAAATCTTCAGTTCCACTTCTAACACCTTTCAACTATCGTAAATGGAAATTTGAAATGAACAAATTGCGAAGAGTTAGGGGGTTGTATATGATAGTTCATGGGCTTGATAATGAACCAAAAGATAATGAAGCTAAAAATAATAAGTGGTTGAATAGTTGTGAAGAATTCATTGGCTATTTGTGCTTATATGTCTCTCTTGAATTTTTGTTTCACATTGAGTACTTGGATACAACTATGGCCATGTGGAGTGCATTGTCAAAATTATTTGGGAAAATAGATGAAATTCAAGGATATTTGATGGATAATAAATTAATAAGTCTCAATCCATGTAATTTTGAAAACATACAAGACTTCATCACAAAATTCAAGTCACTAAGAACACAATTGAAGGATTGTAAAATTGAAAAATTAGATACATAATTGGTCTTAAGTTTTCTGTCAAAGCTAGGACCTAAATATGCAGTGCTTGTGTCTAATTTATATGCTACAAATAATATCTTTTGGAGTGAGTTTAAGATGCCTTCCTTTGAGTAATTTTCTATGCAACCCACTAGGGAGAAAGATAAGATTATTCGAATGGGTGATTTGAAATCTTTAAAATCCCAAGCCTTGATTGCAAAGGATGAGAAGTCTTCAAGCAGAAAAGAGAAGAAAAATAACAAGCCTAAAAATAACACACAATCCACATCTAATTTCATAGAAGAACATACAAATTCCTCTTCTAATGTAGAATCATCTAAAAAGGAGAAGCCTACTTGTGCCTATTGCAAGAAGGATTGACATGAATCTAAAATTATTGTTATAAGAACTTTGATGAATTGAAACATCTTCTAAAAATCTCCCCATTGGTTCTTCCCTTTGGAACAACACCATTAAGGCCAAGGACCTTGTTGGTAAAGTGGCTGGTTGGAAACCTGGACATGGCAAGAAAATTCGATTCTAGGAAGACCAGTGGATTGGTAATGATTGCTTGTGTAATATCCTAACCTTTGGGATTCATATGGAAGACTATAAATCAAGGTTTGGATTTTTGGTCAGGGATTACTAGAGGAACAATCAGTGGGCTGGTTTTTCCTTAATTAGTATGGATCTCCAGCCTTTGCAGGCTATTCTTAATTCGGCCAGGCTCAATTCGCAGGTTTGGGAGGACTTTTTGGTTTGGAAGTTGTCTTCCTCAGGGACCTACTCTGTCTCTTCTGCAGTGGCCTCTTGTTATTCTAGCCTCCATTCCCCTGTCTGGGCTAAGGTGTGGGTGCACAACCTCACTCTGAAGGTCAATATGTTTGCTTGGATTCTCCTTCAAAATAAACTGTTGACTAATGATAATCTTTGTAAGAGGGGTTTCTCTTTTCCTAATAGGTGTTATTTGTGTTGTGTAGAGGCAGAGAATTCCTCACATCTTTTTCTCCTTTATCCTTTTGCTTAGGCTATTTGAAGTAGGATACTACAAATGTGGGATCTTAGTTGGGTTTTTCTTGGAACTATCTTGGATTTTTATAACCAGTGGAAGGTCCCTTCAAATAATTGGGTGTTGAATCTCCTCTAGAACTATATCTTCCCTCATCTTGCTAAGGGCACTTGGAAAGAGCATAATAACAAATTTTTTAGGGATGTGGCTCTTTTGGAGGAAGTTGTCTTTGGAAAGATAACAAGAGTTGTGGGTGAAAACTTTAACTTGCTCAATAATAGGAACAAAAGTAAAGGTAAGGTCAACTTTCACGAGTATGAGATCAGAGTGGTGAAATCTTTGAAGATTAAAGTGGACATGTCCAATATTTCCAAGCTTATGAAGGGACCTAGAGACGGTATCTTTTGGAGCCTCCTTCCTCCTGGTTGGGTTAAAATCAATTTTGATGGTGCGGCCAAAGGAAATCCTGGGCCTGCTGGGAGTGGAGGTGTGATAAGGGATGAAAATGGTTGTTTTATTGTGGTAGTGGCGCTCCCCTTTGGCACTCAGACCAACCACATGGCCGAAGCTACTGGAGTGTTTTAGGTCTTGAAGTTGGCTAGCCAATTGAATTTCAAAAATGTTTGGATTGAAGGGGATTCAAATAATATAATTCAATGCTTAAAGGGTCTCTAGAAACCTTCTTGGTCTATAAAGAATTGGATAGACCTTTCAAAGGAAATTTTTAATAATCTTGAGAAAAGTTATATCTCACATGCTTATAGGGAAATAAATACAATGGCGGATTTTTTTGTCAATGAGGGAGTTAAAGCTAAGAAAAAGATGACGTGACAAAGGTATGATGAGTTGGAGGTCGATGTCAAGGCCTTAATCATGTATGATTGTGTTCACGGGAAGGTGCAATTCCCCATTCCCCTGAATGATAGCTAAGTGTCCTTTACTGTAGTCTTGGGACTATGAATTTATCATTAATCATAGTTGGCTGAGGTGTAATTATCCTATTTACCATTTCAGTAATGTGAGTTGCTGGGCATTCTGGGCATTTCTGATTTTGAGCTTTTGGAGTCTTTTGTTCCTGCATGCAAGACGACCAACATGGGTGGCGAGAGTCGTAGGGTGGAACTGATGAGCAGTGAACATTTAAGGAACAATCCAAAGCTCTAGGAAAAGCTGGAGAAGGGTGGTATTACTATTTTTATTGAGAAACTCCATGGCTAGGACCCAGAGGTCACTAGAGCCTTTGCCAAAGGATGGAAGGATGGTGAGATAAATTTGTTTGGTAGACAGGTGATCATTAATGAGCAGTTAGTTGCTAAGGTTACGGGCCTCTCTACATATGGTATTAAGTTCTATAGGGACAAAAAGATTTCCGACTAGGCAGTCAATAAATTTCCAAAGTAGGAGATTGAGAGGGAGGATTTGCGAAGGAATTCCAAAAGTTATTATGATTCAGAGAGGATTATGTTGCACTGGAGGAGGGTCTTGAATGTGCTTATGGAGTATGCCACTTTGTATGGTCATTACAAAAGAGTCTTTGGGTATCATTTCCTTCTCCTCAACCACTTCAGGCATTAGGTTAGGGTTTCAATTCTTTTCTATCTTGCCTCTTCTCTGAATTCCAGTTTTCAGAGCCATAGACATAACCCTACCAGGAATTCCATTCTCCACAAAGGCTTGCTTGTTCTTATTTATGATCACTTTAAAGCCATGCCAACCCTGTCAACCCCCTCTTCTAAAGATAGGGTTGTTGTCAAGGGGAAAGGGAAATCTAGTGATTCTCCCCAGAAGAAGGGTAAGAATAAGGTTTTGGAGGATCCATCCTATGATGTTAATGAAGAGAACTCTTAGTCAGATTCTTCGTCTAAGCACTCCAGCTACCCTACTACCGATAGAGATGAGAGACCCCATTTTCTTATGGATCTCAAAGCCGAGGATCACTACTTCAAGGAGGAATGAGAATTCCCTGTTGATATTCTTGCAATTGCCCGTAATGGGTCAATGGATTTTTTCAAATTAATTAGATGGGTGTTCTTTAAAATTAAGGAGATTAAACTGAACTAAAGAGCCATGAGTAGTAAAATGGAGAAAGAGGAGGACAATAATAACAGAGATAGGGTTAGAGCCACTGATTTATGGATGGAGGATGAGAAGAAATATATGGTTGAGTGTCTCAAGAAAACTATTGATGAGTTACAAAATTTCAAGAGCAACCATGAAGGCAAGCAGTCTGAGATGGAGGATCAACTGAGGAACATCAAAGACTCTCTCAACAAAGTGTTGGTTATGAGCCATAAGATCTTAAAATCCATTGCTAAGACCATGAATACCATGGTGGAGAACTTGGATAATGTGTATCATGTTAGGACTACTATGTTTGTGGATGTGGACAAAGAGGAAGGTTAGCCGGATACTGGGGGGCCGAGCAACAGGACCCGAACAAACTTGAAAAGGAAGGCAGATCAAGCTTTAGTGAATATCCAGGAGATCAAGAAGTCTATGCTTAATATGAACAAATTGGAGCAGGAGGTGGTGGAGATCCTCAAGAATTTTTCCTAGTGGCCGGTTGTTTTGTGGTTTTTTGTCGGCTTTTTGCTGTGCTGCCATGGTTTCCTTTGTTTTCTTCTTTCTGGGCAGTGTTTTGTTTTTTTCTTTGGGCTCTATTAGTGTTCTATCTCTAGCTTTCGTCTGTAATTGGGTTTCGAGACCCCTCTAAAACCTATTTGTTCCTATATCAAAAACATAATCAGTTTACCTTTTAGATTTTTTACTTCATCTTCTTCCAAACACAGAATTTGATAAGAAAAAGCGTCATACTATTGGGACAAGTAAGAATAAAGGAAAATATTTTGTGCTTCTACATGTCATAGATCATAGAGATGGCTTCTAGATTCAAGAGCTTCTCATCATATGGCATCTTCATAGTATATGTTCTCTTCTTTTGATCCTTGTTTCATGCCACCTATTTTGATGGTCAATCATACTTATGTGAATGTAATTGGGAGGAGATCTATTGATATTAGGGATGACACCTTCAATGATGTTTTGTGTGTACCTCATTTGACAAACAATCTCATTTCTATATATCAAATCACTCATGATAGAGCAAGTAAGATTGTTGAATTCACTCCTGATTTAGTTATCATTAGATACTTGGAGAGTAGAGAGGTCATTGATACTAGGATGGTTGATCATGCATCTCAATTATACACCTTTTTTATACTTTGTTCCTAATGACAGATTTTATCCTTTAGATGATGATCACATTTCTAGTGTGGACTTCAATTTTGAGGAGAATTTTGGTTACTTGAACTTGGGTGTCCTCATAGGTGATCCAGTTCTTGAGCCTTGCATTCAATATCCTCCATCTACTATTTCATTTGATGATTCTTTTGTTTCCATGGTTTCAGATTCTTGTGTTTTAGTGTAAGAGGATCACCATCATCTTCCAAATATGGTTTCTTGAGATGAGTACTTGACAAATATTGCAGGTTTTTTACAAAGTCCCACATTTCAGATTTGGGAGACACTATTGAATGGATTCATCTTCTCTTTGATTTAGATGATCCTTCTTTAGTTGTTGTGAGGTAACACTCTGACCCTATTATTTTTTCTCTACATGATCATTCTTCATAGATTGATATGAGTGGATAATTTTGACCAACATTGGGAGAAAGTTTCTTTATATTTAGATGAGATATCCTTGTCTTTGGATTATATTCTACAATCACCTCTACTAAATTCTAGATTTTCCTCTTTATCAATGTGGCCTAGAATACTTTTTTGTAGTGTGTCAGTTTTTAACATTGACATGGAGACAGTTGAGTAGAATTCAAATACATCACACATCATTCTTATTCCCTCTCTTCCTTTTAGGAATGAGAAGCAATCATGCATACATTCTTGGTTTTGTTTCTTCCTAGGCGAGGAATTTTGTTCAACTATCTTCGATCATCTTTAGCATTCATTTTTGGGCATCTACCATCATTTCAAGAGACACTACTTTGAGGAATGGTTGCATGGTCTCTTTTCTTCTAGATCTTATAGGGGGGTCTTTTTCCTTTCATGGGGTTTTTTCCTTCTCATTTTTTAGTGAGAGAATTTTGTATTTAATCTCTTTTGGGGAGGAGTTTTATCCCATTAGGTTTTTTTTCTCTATTTGTGAGAGATTGCATTTGTACATGGGTACCTAACATGGCATTGTAGTTGAGACCTGCCATCATCTTTGCATCATTTGCACTAGTTTCCTCCTCCCTAAGTTTCACTTAAGGTGGGTGTTGGTGTGAATAAGGTAACTTACCTAACTAGTTCACCTAGTAGGTCCTAGTCACATGTTAAGTTTACTTAGGTCCTAGGAATCCTTCTAGACTCTTGATTGGTATTAGAAATTCTTATATTTTCTCATTTAATGATTGTGTCCTAGGGCATTTAATATTAATTTTCTTATGGAATAAGATTAAGGCACTTGTCACGATTTTGTATAATCCTATGTATCACCTTGGCTATATAACCAAGGGTCTCACACATTATACATTCATATTCTATTTGCATTGTTTGGTATGAATATATTTTATTCTTATCATATTGATATTCTCTTTTAATTGTGCTTTCCATTTGGCCTCTAGATCTTGGGTGGCTATCTCCATATTCAAATCTTACAATGAAAAATATACATCTTGTAACTCTCACTACATGGGTAATGCCAAATCTAATAATGATCAAAGCATCCAAATGTCCACAAATAACACTCTCACATAGAATGGTGTGGTAATGTAATCAATGTCATTTAATACCAAATAACACACACAATGATCTAAAAACCTACAAACTAAAATGTTGTATACTCTCACACCACTAGTCTCATAGCTCTCTCAAGTTCTCCACATCAAAAATGATAAAGATCAAAGAGTCTCTATAATGTTACTAAAAAATAATGAAGTAAAGTAATAATAAATAAACACAATCATAACGACCTTAATAGATCCAAGCAAACCTCAACTCCAATTTCATGTGAACAGGAACCTCTTCAGAAAAATAATAGACCATCAAGAGAGAACACTGGAAAGTAAAAATCATGTACCATGTTCTTTTTCCAACACAAATGCACTAAAAGTTATGAAAAGTAAAACATCCTTCACAAAACCCCAAGTGGAAAAGCCTCTTCAATATGTATCCATTCAAATTCAAGGTCAAATATATCATATATTAATAAACTAGCAAGGATTTAAGCCTCTAAAACCAAAGGAAGATCAGACAATCATTCCCATAGTAAGGGAATATTCCTAAAACTATAATCTAAACTACTCAAAATAATATTCATAATAATCTTATATGAATAAGGATGCAAGAGAAAAATAAACTATGCCAATTAATCCTCAAATAAGCCTTCTAGAACTAACATCCATGCCTCAAGAATCATTCCATGAGAGGACAAAGCACAAAAAAAAACACATCTAAAAAAAAAGTGGGCAGTACCTATTAGATGATTCACTACCAAGAGGACCCAACAATGGGGAATGGGATTGCTCCTCCATGAGATGCACCTAGCCACAATGACTTTCTCAATGAATAATTTCCTCAATAATTCCATGTTGAACTCATGTCCAAATCCAAATGTAGGCTTCTTGGTCTTCTTTCTAAAACCTCATTAGAGAGTACCTATCTTAACAAACAATATACAAGAGACAATAAATATCTAGCCTTACCCAAGTCTAGCAAGTATCCATGAGAATCCAATTAACCATCCCATTGTGTCTTGTACAAATCACCCCATTTTTCATCTTTGCTAATGAGTTTTTTCCTTTATTATATTTTATGTTTTAGTTTTGGGTGATTGATTCATTAATCTTGAATTGTGTTTATATTTTTATTGTTGTTTTTTAGAGTTTCAAGTTTTACTTTGTTGGAATGCCAATATGATTGTCTTCAAATCCATGAATTTCCCTTAGTGGTATCACAATTGTTTGTAAATCATGATGCGCCTTTTTATGGTTTTGACATTTCCCCTACTTGCATCCCAATCTACTTGTGGTTAGAGGTATGCTTGAACCTTGAGATTCATTGTTTATAGGTGTTCATACCTAACCCTAACCTACCCTTAGCTTTACAATAATGACACTTCTTGCAAAAGAACTTTATTTTCTCACACTCATTTTTTCTCCCCTTTCTTCTTGGTTTGGTCTATGATATCTAGAGAACACTAAATTTAGGCATGATCATTTTAAGTTTGTACTTCATCGAATCTAAACCTAGAAAATTTTAAAGTCTCAAGATATTTTTTACTTCTTTAGTTTCAATGTAATTATCATGCAATCTTATACATTCCTTAGAAAAATAGGGACCCTTTTTTCATATTTACTAATGAATCTTTTACTTTATTATATTTTATGTTTTAGTTATGGGTGATTGATTCATTCATCTTGATTTTTTATTTATTTTTTATTGTTATTGTTAGAGTTTCAAGTTTTACTTTGTTGGAATGCTAATATTATTTTCCTCAAATCCATGAATTTCCCTTAGTGGTATCACAATATTTTGTTTCATGATGTGCATTTTCTAGGGTTTTGAAATTTCCCCTACTTGCATCCCAATCTACATGTGGTTAGAGGTATGCTTGAACCATGAGATTAATTATTTATAGGTGTTCATACCTAACCCTAACCTACCTTTAGATTTTCAAAAATTACACTTCTTGCAAAAGCACTTCATTTTCTCACACTCATTTTCTCCCCTTTTTTATTGGTTTGGTCTATGGCATCCAAACAACACTAAATTTAGGCATGACCATTTTAAGTTTTTACTTCATCAAATCCAAAGCTAGAAAATTTTAAAGTCTCAAGACATTTTTTACTTCTTTTTTACTGATGTAATTATTATGCAAGCTTATGTCCTTATTAGATCAGACTTACACGATTCTGTGTGTCTTAATGTTTCTCCAATTAAGTCCCTTAGGGTTGGGATGTCAAGAAAATTCTTGTTGGATTACTTGGTTATGACATTCCATGACACCTCAAATCCCTAATCTTATGCTTTGTCTTACCTTATAGACTTGGTCTTGCAAGGGTTCCCTTGTTCTATTTCATTTTGAGCATTTGTTTTAAGGTATCCTTGATACCTAACCTTGATGGTTTTAACTCTTTCATTTTTCTATTTTTTGGGTTCATATTTCCTCTTACTTGAAGTGCTTTGGGGGTATAGATATTAAGATATCCCTAATTCCCAATGTTTTATAGATTGTATCCTTTTAGAATTAGAGATGTGAGTAGGCTACTATTCAAATATTTTTGGTAAAGGTTTTAAGGTATGATTGATCCTTAATTCCTTGTATTTTATACTTTCTATCATTTCAAGATTAGTGATATGTGAGTTTTTCTATTTAGATGTCTTTTGGTAGAGATTAAGGTGTATACCCTAACCTCAATCCTTAAAAATTATACTTCATAGTTTCTTTAGGATCAATGGTCTGGGTCTTCTTTTTCTAAATAAATTTTTGGGGTATGGATTATATGGTATGCTCAATTTATAAGCTTTTAAAATTTACACTATTTAAATTTTAGGGCTTAAAATAATGAGTCTAACTTTATTCACTTTCACTTTGTTATGTTACATATGGTACCTCAATCTCCTCTCCCTGACCCTTCAACCATAATTGAAGAACTTAAATAGATTATGTTTCTAAACTTAACTTACCTAGAGTATATTGCATTTAGATTCTCTAGCCTTTTTTTGTCATTTGGGCTTCCTAGTTCTTGAATACCCAAGCATTGATCATTTGATGGTCCAACTTTAACAATAATTTTGTGTTTAGGACTAATGTAGGAATTTTTTAAAACCTAACTAGTTTTTAAAGGATTTCTTATCCAATGTAATTAATTGATTAAGTAAAGTCCACCTACCTTGTATTGATTATATTTTTAGACTTTTAGGTATTTGTTTGATATTATGATCTATATTTTATTACTTACAATATGAATATTGAATGATTATATTTAAGATGCCTAATGGTTCTTATTTTTTCTTGGAAACATCCATACAAGGAGAACAACCAATAAGATAAATTAAGTATAAGTACAAGGGATAACATCTTGCTCCCAATATGTTATCCACTTAGAACAATATTAGGGGCATGGATCAAACACATGAACTTTGAGGAAAAATGCATGGCTCAAATTGGGATTCTCCAAGTAGTTGTATTCCTAGTGTTTATACAATCTCTAGAGTTGGTAGTAGCCTTTTCCCAAAGATATGACCAAAGGTGATGAAAGTATGTGAGCTAGCCCACCAAACTATCATTAATATCAATCTAAATGTAATTGATAAAGTTTTTGGCTTTCCAACATATGAAAAATATGACAAGGTGGACTTAAAAGAGGCCCTCAATTATTATGAGACAAGAACTTCTCAAGTGGTGAATTGTGTCAACACCAACTAATTGCTCCTAAAGATGAGGTCCACCCTCAAGATGACCAATATCATCGATAGGAGTGAGTTTAAAGAGGACCCTAATGATATTATGACCTTATTAAGTAGATTGATTGAGCAAAAAATGTTAGGGAATTCTACCCCTAGATGTATGTCTTCATGATATCCATCTTGGATAAGAAAATAATTAACATTGATAAGTGATAAAATGGATGAGAAACTAATAGAAGTGCATGAGATACTTTTTTACTATGAAATCATATCTAGTATATGTATTATCTTGTAATGCCATTTTACAAGACTAAAATAGGTTGGGAAAATATAACTTAGAGGCACAATGGTAGATGACCATTACTCCTAGCTAGAACTAAACCAAATTTGGATACACTATAACTAAGTGATGCATTTGTGTTCTCCATTATCATGTGTTTAGATAATGACTACACAAAGAGGCTATCCTTATAAGAAATATAAGAGTTTCCCAACTATGGAATCTATTTTATCAAGTTTAGGACCTTCTCTTACATTAGGATTGGAGGATTCCATGTGGCCCCTTACAAGCTACCAAAATATCCTAGTGAAAAAAATCTTTTAAAAATCTCTAGAAAAATGGTGGAAGTGGAAAAAATGGTAGCCAACAAGCACAAGTCAGGATTTTAGTTCCCCATCTGGGTAGGAGCCTACTCCTATTCTAGCACATATCATGCTAAATTATTAGAACAAGAAATGATAATCTACATAATAGACTTACATGAGGTATGAAATGAAGGGAAATGGAGATCCCATAAATCCATCCAAGAAACAATATATGCTTACAATATCATTTATTTTTGTGATACAAGCACATATAACTATGTTTTAAAGTGAAAATAGACATAGTTTAATTTCCATCACATTAACCCTTAAAGGAAAGAAATGCATTTTTTAGTTCAGTAAAAATTTTAGCAACACAACGACATGTAAATTAACATTTAAAGAATAGAAGAATAGACAAAAGAAATAGAACAAAAATATACGTGGGGAAAACCCTTTCGAGTAAAAACCCCCACACTCCAACAACACATATCAATTGTATTATCAACAACAAAACCAGTTACAATACAATTACAAAGTCTATGCTCATGTAGGCTTTAACCAATGTATCTATTTGTAACAACAATGTTACAATACACTTTCAAGCTCACAACCTGAACTTGGAGATTACATCTTTCTCTTTTGGAAAAAATCTGATAGCATAATCCCTGCAATATAAAAATCTCTCTTAACTCCTCAAGAAAAAAACCTATATTTATAGAGTATACAGTTCCTAGTATAGAAGTTTAGGATAGAAGTTTTGAAAATGCAACAAGAAAGGCACTGCAACAAGAAAGGCACTACATGCAAAAACATGCAACATGCACATGTAAAAAATCACCCGTCAAAAATCTAGGCATCCACATTCCAAGTTTGACTCGACTAGGAATAGAAACTGCATCCATGCACAACTCCCCTTGCAAATAGAAACTTCCAAACTTGGCTTTTCAAAGTGGGCACCAACTTACACAAAAGTAGGTACATGTCATAGTTAATTCAACAATTCCTTGACACATGCCATCACCATGCAACTCAGAGAAGTTTTTACAAAATCCTCTCTCCAAATGAGTGCCCAAGTGATAAGTGTCACTATGGTTTACCCCCATGAAGTATGCACAAGTAACAATGCTTCAAATAAGCACCTAGGTGACAAGTGACACTATGTTGAGCTCCACACCTTGCATGTAGGATATAAAACTCCTCGATGGGTCCCACAAAGTGTTATGGAAACTTTTATAGTTGGTTAATGCTAGGACTCAAAGGTCGAGACACCTTAATCCTAGCATTCTCCCACTTGTCAAAGACCTACCAAGAGTCCATGGAACCAACAAGAATTAACTACTAAGATTCAACCAATGAAAAAACATCATCACAACCATACATGCAATCACATGAATCTCAAAAAATGCTCTCGTGCTCCAATCAAGACACTTGAAACAACATCCAAGATGTCCACCATCTTAGAAAATAGTTCCTACCATCCTCCAAAGGAAAGGAAAAAGCCATGGTGTATATGCACCAGTCTAAAAAACACAAGCATCATATTCAACTGATAGCAAAGGCTACATTATAGTACCACAACTCCACTATTCTCACAGGCTAAAAAAAAGCATCAAAGTATCCAACTTCAAAACCATTACCAGAACACAAATCTAAAGTCCAAACTTCTCCAAGGAACAAGATAAACCATTGGCTAGAACAACCAAAACAGGTTGCCTTTATCTAATTGATAAACCCACAAGACTAGAAATAACACCCACAACAAATGATAATCCATCCAATCTACCATACCTCAAAGGTATCCATAACATCAACAAACTCATCCCAACAACATATCCAACCCATCAACCACAATCACAAGCTTCTTGTGCCAAAATAGTTGACGAAGATAGGAACATCTAGGAACTCCCACTATATGGGTAATTTCTAGTTTGAAAAGACGTCAAGGTACACCAAGTCTACCAATAGCACCATATAGAGGATTTATCCATGTAGTATCAAGAACCATGTACAATGACATACACAACTTACAACCAAACACTATTGCAAGTACATTTCTCCCCACAAGTCTTCAAAACTCTCCCATGCTCTCCACATCCATCAAAGGATAGAGATAAAGGAACCTCCATGCCATCGTCCAAAACTAAGTGAGAAAACATGATAAAATACTAGTGATCACCATAGCTCCACACATGATCTCAACCCCAACATCATGTGAATCTGAACATCTAGGAAGAAAACTAATACCAAAGAGAAAAACTCTACACATCATACACATGTAGAATGTCCTTCTACATACACCTATAAATGCTCAACTATTTCAAGTATGATCTCCTCCAAAACCCCAAAAGAAAATCCTCAAAAAAACCCATCCTATTCAATCTCCAAGATCAAACACAACATATGTATCATGTACTCACATAGATGTAAGCTTCTCAAGAGAAGACTGAAATAGGTCAATTTCCCATATCAAGAAATCAACCCACTACCATCTCCTAAACTCCTCATAAATGACATCACAATGTCAACTCATATGCAAAAGGAGATAACCATGTTGAATATCTCTCATAATGAATCCTCCAAAACCATGTGACTGTAGCTCAAGTTCCATATCTATGAAAGATAAGCATAAGACCTGAGAGGACCATGATGCAGAGCAAGAAGAATTTGATCCAAAAAAACACAATTTAGGTTATTCCAATCAACACTTTGATTTCTAAAAATCCCTAACTAGGGCACTTCTTCACACAAACTCTTATTTTCTCTAGTAGGTCTGCATACCCAAATTACTCAACTTATCTCACAAAGAACCTTAGAACCAAAAAACCCTCTACACTTTTTGACACCCTTTAAAGCATACTAAAACATACCTAAAAATCTCCATGGGTTACTTTGTACCAACCTTTCCAACTTTTGACTAATATGCTGACCTACAAGGCCAATTAGGCCTATTTTCCAAAGCAAGTGCCTTAAATTCTTTCTTCCAATTCCAAATAACTAATCAAACCTTCTTAACAGGTGACAAATGGCCCTAATCAACAATTTTTAGTTGGAAAAACCCTCACTAAAGCATCAAAATTGAAAACCCTCATTTCAACTAGTTTGGAGTAGGGTTTATTGAAAAATGGTGCTCCCAACCTCCTACCACTATGCCACTACCTCCAAAACATCTAAATATTCCTGCCCATTCTTGTAAGTTCATCACATAACCTTTACCAATAGTATTTCATCAAACTCATACTCATACCCATCACTTTCATGCCTAAATTCATCAAAATACCCCAGGGGAAGCTCTCAAAACTTCATCAAAATCTTCTTCCTACCTAAAAATTCTACCCTACCATCTAACCATAACATATTGTACCCATCCCATATAGTAACAGGAATGACAGTAGGTGGAATGGGTCTTATTCCATTTATTTAAGCCTCAAACCCTTACAACAAGGTATACCCGGGGAAGTCTCAGGAAAAAAAGTGTAAAAATATTCAAACTCAATACAAAATCTTCAAACCAAAAACAATTTGAAGTTAATCCATGCCTCCAATGAGTTCACAGGGTTTTAGAAGAATAAGCCATAGTACAAAACTACACCAAGTCTGAGAACAATATGTTTACACATAAATTTTGAAGAAATCTAAGAAGTTCAACTTTATTTCGCTTCAAAAACCATCAAAAGTTCCTTAAAATGAGATCCAAAATGTATTTAAATCCTTTCCACCTAAGAACCAACTGACTCAACCAATACAAACTGACTTTTTACATTTCAGACCGTTGGCATTCCAACTTGCACATTTTTACAACTTTTTGTTCCCAAGATGACAACTTTTACAAATATGTCAAAATGTGACAATATGAATTAAGGGACCACAAAACATGAAAAAAAAACCTTGACCTATGCCTCTAGACTCAAATCACACCAAAACATGACCTTAGACTTTTCACCTTCCAAATGTTGCACTTTGTCAGCTTTTTACAATCTTGCAATTTTTTTCATTTTTACATCTTTTTTGACAATATTGCACATTTACAAAGATGAACCCCCCAATACATGTTCAATGGTCAATTTAGACCTTATTGACTCAACAAAATACGTCAAGCCCCTAAGACAACCTATCATGAAACAAACTAGAGCAAATTCACTTGAAATGGATTGGTGCTCCTACACTAGACCAAAAGGCTACAACTCTCAAGTGACAAGCTATTAAGTAGACCAAGAGTGGGAAAAGATAATTCTCATCCAAGATATCCAAGTCATCATGACTCATCCAAGAGAAATATCCTCAAAGGTCTATCATGAACTCATTTCCATGTCTAGGTGAAAAGCTCCTTAAACTTCTTGCTAATATCTCATCAAGAGTACCCATCTCAATATATTCTCTCATCTCAAGAGAAATATAGCTTCACTTATGTCTTCATGAATCCATGAGCACTAACAACTGATCAATCTATACTAAGCTCCAAATGCAAACATTGCACTCTCATGAATCTCTCAAGTACATGACCAATGTACTCAAAACATAGATAACTTTCTAGATCACTTTCAAAGTTCCAACTATAGTCATGAACCTATCATGAAATCATGATCTAAACATTATCATGCCAAAACTCTAATGTGAAGTCAAGAATCCATCATGTCACAACACTAGAACCTATCCTCTCAACATATGATCACCATCTCCTCCAAGGAGATCACATGCTCCAAGTGAATAAACCATGGTCTCAATAGAAATGTAATATGCCAAAACTCCAATGTGCCATCAAGTGTATACCATGACATACCAACAACATACTCTAAACCAACATCGCCTATTAGAGAATTATTGACACCCCAACCAAATAATCCAAGAGTCCTCCATGAATCTAAAGTGACACATTTTCAACCTCATAAAGGTGTCATCTCCAAATAGTGTGCATGAAAATGCAAAAGAACCCTTCTGGAACAATAAGATCTAAGAGCTCCTCCTAGTAATATTTACAACACTAAAGAAGATCATCCATCACCAAGTGATGAATCCATAGTCATTGTTAAAGCTCCCACTAAACGGTGATACCAAGCTCTCCAAGCATCATGAATTAAAACATTTCATAATCTGAAGATCCTCCAAGTCCACACCCACATGTTCATCTTTAACAATAATATGAAGTGGCGCCAATATCTCCAAGGTAAGGAAATACATCACCACTATCACAATAGCTCACAAAAAATAGTGTATCCAAGCTATCCATGACATCGTGATAAACATGTTATAGGTCCCCACAACCAACTATCCAGGTACTTAACACCATCCACTCATCCAATGCAACACATACCAATATAGCAATGACCACAAACAAGGTCAAATAATGAAGTCTGCATCAACTCTAAATCAATCTCATGGATATAAATAATCCACATACAAGTCATCCCACTGCAACTAAATGGTTGATTAGCCTATACAACTACATGACCCGTAGATATAAAACATTGAACGTGCAAACCCATCATCACATTAGTAGCATGCAAAATTTGGATATCAAAGAAGATATCATGTAGCTTTTCAAGACTCAGAAACCAAATCACCAACATATTTGATTTACTAAACAAAACCACAATAGAGCACCATAGTTAGGAACCCTTCAAGCATTCACCACATAAGTGTTGATTAACTAATCACATACCAACATATCCATACAAAGAATCTATCTTATATCTCCTCAAACCATGCATGTAGAGTTGCAACTATCTTACATCCAAAATCATCCAAAGACCATGATCCAAAAAATAGTTATCTATAGATCTACATAACCACAAGTTTTGCTTAATCATGTAAACTCTGTAAAACCACCATGCTTTTCAACACATATGAAAATCCAAATCCACTTATCATTTAGAAGACCCACATGTCTGAAAGCAACTATAGCAGTTAATATAGAACAATGGATTATCATGAATATGCATAACCATAGTTTTTTAATGAAAAATCAATAAAACCCTTAGATCCAAGGAACATGAATTCGAGCCATGCAAGTACAAACATCCATCAAGAAAGTAGAGGTACATGAACTATAGGCCCATTTGTAGGCCAACTCCACAACCATCATCATGTAAAAGTATCACAAGAGCTAGGCTATTTCAGAAGCTTTTAAGTCATCCAATGATTAACTTCATAGCCTACATGCATTTGAGATTTATAAAATAGCGCCTTCTATAGATATCAAAAATTATCCTAGCCTGCAAACAAGTATTTTAACACTAATATTCATCTTTTTCTAATGATTAAATAATGTTTGATTATTTAATTATTTTTTTATTTTATTTTTTATAGGTAAGTGTTGTCAAGGGGGACAACTCCTAAAAAATATGATCAAAAAATGCATGCCCTAACCACTAGGGGTGCACCAACACAAATACAATTTTACCTAGTAGAGCATGCAACAACCCGAAAATGGGTGTGATCACAAATTATACCTCCAAAATTCCTTCTTTCTTTGAGGATCTTAGTGACATAGGATGTTTTTGTTTTGAAGGTGGAGATTTCTTTTTCTTCACCTCCATCCAAGCCTGATGGTCAACCGATGAAGGATGTTGGCCCACACACGAAATCGCCAGCAAGGAAGAACCAAGGTTGCAATCTGCAGTAGTAGCCACCGAAAGCAAAGAAGAGACAGAGTTGGAGACCACCAAAGATGGAAAAGAACTGCAAGCATTGTCTTGTTTTGAATCAAGCGCAGTCACCTGAACATTGCAGTCTTCCATAGCTGAGTGGGAAGGGACTAGAGCCAGAGTAGTTTCTTGTAGTGAGGGAGTGGAGGCACTAGCATTCGTTATAAAAGGTGAAACAACATAATGTATAGATTCAGCCCCAACCCACCATGAGGGGTTGTTGTTTGGGGTAGCACTGGCATTCTCCCCAAAATGGTTTTTACCGCACTGTGCAGTAGCATGTTTTGTAGTAAAGCAAATTTGGCATCTGAATGCAATATTTTCATAATCTATCAGTTGGCGCCACCTTCTTTTTCCAAATTTGAGAAAGATTTATGTTGGGAGGCCATTTAAAACATCCATTTCTACACATAAGCTAGCAAAAGTTGAATTTTCATAGTTAACTGTTTCATCTAAGATACCATGGTATTTCCCCAAGTTGTTGCTAACCGCTTTCAGACAATTAATTTCCCAAAACTGTAATGGGAGGTAAGGTAAACAGACCCATAAAAATGCAGATGAAAAAGACTTTGTGTGTGGATCAAATGAAGGGGACCAAGGTTTCATGTACAGAAAATCCCCTCGAAAGAACCAGTGCCCCGTTTTTAACACCATTTCCTTATCATCCATGGATTCAAATTCTAGGATAAAAAACCATTTCGCACACGGGTAAATGTTGATTTCATCTTCTAGGTATTCCTTCCAGTTTTCTTCAATCCAAGAATGGAGGTCACATAATTTAGGCCACACCTTAGTAAATCTACAAATCAGTGCATGATCTTGCAAGTAGTCTTCTTTGTCACAGACAAGGCTATATAAATTGATCTTAGGCGTAGAAGATTGTCGAACGGAAAAAGGAGGACACAAGGAGGCCCCACTGTGGAGCCTAAATGGCTCTGATTCTCGCATGTTAGGGGATATACTAGTAGACTTCATGCCTAGGGAGAACCCCGTCCCATGAGGACCCTTACGCGGAGAATGGCAGGTAGCAAGGGCATCAGCGAAGCTTTTTCACCTGCAACCTTTGTCATCATGGTACGATTCCAACGCACCAGCCATTGCATGCTTAACAAAACCAACACTACCATCTTTCAGACTCAGCCTTTCCACTAATGGAGACTTAGGGTTTCGCACAAGAGTTCCTTCCTCGTCACACACCTGTTTACAACGGTCGCATCCGAGAAAGAGCCAGAAATGGCTAACACCTTTGCCAACATTGCCTCCCTGAAGGAACCTTCGCCAAGGCCATTCGCAGAGTGAGGCTCGCCTGCAGTCGGAGCAAATGTAGGAGTTTTAAGAGCAGACATTTTTTCTGCAATCTAATAACTAAAAAAAAAATTGTATGATATTAAGGGTATGAGCCTTTGGTTGTTGGCTCTATAGGCAAGAAGCCTCACCATTTCACCAAAGGGTCTCCCCTTAACACTAAGGGCAAACAGTCTCCATTTGTTGATGTGGTAGAGAACGACCCCACGAGGTTTGAACCTTGGTTGTTGGCCCTACAGGCAAGAAGCCCCACCACTTCACCAAAGGGTCGCCCCCGTTCAATTATTTAATTATTGTCTAAAATCATATTTCCGTTATTAATTAAATGACTTTATGTTATTTAATTAATTCATTTCAATTAATCTTCTTGATTAGTTAAATAAATCTTATTTATTTAATTATATCTTTAATTCTTTATTCTTCTTGATGAGTTAAATAAATCCTATTTATTTAATTATATCTTTAATTCTTTATTCTTCCTGATTAATTAAATAAATCTTATTTAATTACGTCTTTAATTATCTTATTCCTTTAAATTAATTAAATGATTATTATTATTTGTTTAATTCACATTCACCCACTTTTCTAAAATTAGACAATTACTTTAATTATTTAATTCTCCACATTCACACTTCCTAGATTAAGCAATTACTTTAATTATTTAATTATCCCTCTTCTCTCAACATTATCCATTCATCAACTGCAGCCTATCATGGTCTCAAATTGGCTAAAACCAAAGGGTTTAAAAAAGTCTGGCTTGAGGGAGATTCTCTTAATATTATAAACAATTTGAAAAATAATTCTCCTCCCTCTTGGACTATTGAGTCCCTAATAAATATTCTTTAGATATGTTAAAGTCATTTGATGAGGTTTATATATCACATATCCTTAGAGAAGGAAATGGGCTTGAGGATATCTTCGCAAACATTGGTGTTAGAAATTTTAGGGAGTGGGGTCATAACGACCCTCTTCCTATAGAGGCTATTACCATGATAAATAATGAGTGCTTAATTCATCTGGCTTAAAGTCCTATTATGGTGGGCGACGTGCAAGCTTCTCATCACATGGAAAAAGGTTATGAATAAGAATGGGATGCAAGATTTGAATCAAGAGTTTCATACGGGTGTAGGGTGCCATAAACAAAGAATTGTTACATTCCCTTGTCCTAGCTCTGGCCTCACATGGATTCTGGGTATTTTTGGTACTGTGTTCCAGAGTATTCTTGGTGTTGGGCTTCGTGTCTATAAGTTGGTTTCTGGTGTGAATTGTGCCAATATGGGGGGTGATAAAAATCGGATTGAACCCAAATCTTGTGATGCTACAAAGGAGGAGGTTTGGAAGGTGCTAGTTAAGGGAGGATTAACCCCCTATCTAGAAAGACTTCATGGCAACAACCCTCAAGTGACGAAGCTCTTTCTTAAGGGTTGGAATGACAGATTTCTTAAAATTTATGGGACTGAGTTTGAGGTGAATGAGTAATTCATCATTGGAATTACGGGTCTACTTATGGACGGTATGAAGGTTTTTAGGGAAAAAAAGGAGGTGCAGACTGCAATAAAACTGTTCTTCAAAGATGATCAAGAGAAGGACTTAAAGACTGCTAAGAGTGGTGGCTATCAACGCAGCTCCCTTAAGGCTTTATGGGGGGATGTTGTGGAGGAATTGATGCACTACATTACCCTGGAAGGTCGTTTCTCGACGGTGAGTAACTACCATTTCATTCTGTTAAATCACTTTCCTCACAAGAGGAGGGTCTCTTTCCCATTTTATCTTCTTATGTCTTTGGATGCAAGGATTAAGGATCACAAGAAGAACCCAAAAAATAATGTTTTACATGTTGGGTTAATTCTCCTGATTTTTGATTATGTGAAATATTTTGAGGTTCCCAAACCTATGGCCACCCCAAAGGGTAAAAAACCTGCAGAAGGGTATGATACGACTTCCGATGATAAACCTGTTAGTAAAAGGGCCAAGAGAATGAAGTTGATTTTGGGTAAAGAGGATGAGTTGGAGGATGATGTGAAGTTTGTGCCAGATTCTTTTGCCTCTCTAGAAGGGGGTCCACATAGCCATCCCTCGGGAAAGAAGAAAAAAGGTGAAGATTGTGATAGTGGTGCTTATTTAACCTATTGTTGTGGTGCCAAGTAGGGGTTCGAAGATTAGGAATGACTTGTATGGAGATTCTTCCGCTCCGCCTCCAGCCACCAAGATGAAGGACATTGGGAAAGCTAGTGGGAAGAAAAGGGTGTTGCGGTTTGCGAGTCAGATTCTAGAGCAGGGTCGCCCTCTCACTATTGTGGGCGACCTCTTTGCCGATGATTCCTCAAGCGTTCAGTCGGCTATGCAGATGAAAGATAAGTATGGGGTTACTATTGGTGTTTCAAAGCCCCATGGTGAGGACCTAGAGAGGGTTATGAAGAGAAAAGCGGCTCATCCGCAAGCTTAAAACTCCGGTCGCTATGGAAAAAGGGAAGGCACCCCCTATTGAAAAGGATAGGAATAGCTCTTCTGAGGAGGAGGATGCCCTAGGTAAAGGGGTTTTTAATATTGATAGAAATGATTTGTCTGATGTGCTTGGCACTGCGTGTGAGGGGTCTCTTGTTTTCTTTAATATTTTTAAGTGGTTTTTCCATGAGCTCAATAAAATGAATGTCAGAGTTAGGGGTATGGTTAACAAGACTGAGGGGTCCTTTGTTCTGAACCAAATTGATGAGCTTTTTGAATCCATAAACTCTGTGGCAAACATGGTGGCAGAGGAAACCCTCAAAATAAAGCAAAACATGGAAGAAAGAATTCTCAGTCTTGAGGAACAAATGGGAAAATTTGGGACTATCTGTTGAGAGATGGGGAGGGTCATAAAATTGCTAGGAATCTTGAGTCTGTTGTTGTTTCCTCTCCTCTGGTTAGTGCTAAGAAAAGGAAAGATATTTCCCATGATGATGGGGGTGTTGTTGCTAGTAAGCAGATGGGTGAAATTGTTGTTGCTGGGAAGAATGGTGAAAAAGGTATTGTTTTGATTTCTAAGGTTAATACAGGTGGTCCTAGAGCACATATAAGGAACAAAACTAAAGCTCGGGGAGGAGCTTCTAGGAAGGAAATTTCTGATGTTTTTGATGATGCACAAAAATCTATTGACTGCGATGTAGAGGTGGCAGAAATTTTGAAAAGTATGTAGTGTTGTTGGGTGCTTCTCCTTTTTGGCTGCTTTTTTGTTGATGGGATGCTACTATTGGGTTGTATGCTGATGTTTTGCTTTTATCTTTAGTTCAACTGCTTTCTTTGTAAAGGGTTTTGGGACCCTTCAAAACCTGTTATTTACCTCTAATCAAAAACATTATCCATTCATCATGAATAAATAAAACATTTTATTTATTTATGTATCTAATTCTCATCTTGCACATTCAATAATAATTAATTACTTTAATTAATTATTAAACCTCTCATGCAACTAGTTAACTCTAAATTTAGCTCACTTGACTTATCATGCATTGAGTTAACTAATTGATCTAATTATCTCAAGCAATCTCAACCATTGATATTAATCATTGAACCTCTTAATCTGGATCATTCATCTGATCTAAATTGCAATAAAATAAATCTATGACATTCATTCTCATCTAACCACATTCTTCAAGATATTGCTATCACTATCATTCATTCATATTGATGAACCACATTCTTTGAAATTTTATGATCACTATTATACTTTAAATTTTTTGTGGATTGTGCACACTTAATTACTAAGAGAAAACAAGAAAATTTTAGAAGAGCAATGGAGGAGAATCAATCTTAGCTTTGCAATTAAGGAATATTGTCTTTATTTTGTGATTTTCATTGTCATCTTGTGTTTCATTGTTAGATTAGGGTCTAAATTGGCTTGATTTAGATAGTTGTGGTTGCTATCAATGATTTCATGTCATTCCTCTCATTTTCTCCTAGCGAAAAATTAGTGAACCCGTCATGAAAATTCTAATCTTCTAAGTGTTTTTAAGGAATTTAATAGGTTACAGTACAAAAACTTGCTTAAAATCCATGATGTTCTTTCAACTATAAAAAAATTGACATGAAGAATTTTATAAACAAGTTTCTAGGTTTTGTAAATCTCAGTCTTATCTTTCCAAATCATTTTACGGTTTTAGATTTCATTAAAATTTGAGAAAGTTATCACAATTTCATTATTTTATTTTTTTAAAATTCTACTATTGATCTCTTAAAATTTGTGTTGTATTTTCATTTATAAAATAATTACTTGCAAAAGTTTGCAAAAAGGTTTTTGCGTTTTTTAGATCTTAGTCTTAGCTTTCCAGATCATTTTACAATTTTAAATTTTATCAAGATTTGAGAAAATTATTGTTGTTTTAAATCGTTGTTGTAATTGTTCAATCAAAGGTTATACAAATATTGGATGTTTATTTTGAAACTAATGCATTCGATCCATGTTTTTTGGCCAAGAATGAAATTGGTGTAGCTTTTCCTTTGGTTGTAGAAGACTCAACCACGTTTGATTAATAATCAAGGAAGGTAGAATATGTCAGTTTCTGCAAGTTGATTATAGTAAATTAGGGTTTTTGGGTTACTAATTTCTTGTTTTTTAGCTTTTTGGCGATCGTTGGGAGAAGACTTTCAATTGAAACTACTGATCTATTTTTTGTAGGTTGTGTGTTTCCAATTTTTTAAATTAGGAAAATTTCATTTAGTGCTTGAAATTAACAACTGTTCACTGTGATTGGTGCACTTGCACACGTCAGTCTTGTTACCGAAGGTGTATTGTCTACATATCCTCTCCCCTTATGCTTTGTTCAATCTTAGGTGATGAGAAATAGAAAAACGGAAACCTTCCCCCTTTTTGAAGTAGGGGGTATTCCTTGGGATACATCCTCATGGAGAACCCAGGGGTTCAACCTCAAGTGACATTTTTTAGGTGTGCTATAGAAATTGGATGAGAGTGAAAGTTGTAGTTCGATCCACACATGTAGCACTCCAAACTTTCGCTAGGGGACTATAGTTTTTTAGACCTCGAGGAGATGTCTGAGAGGTTGAATGTGTTCACCAAGTTCTACCCACTAATAACCAATTATTTTAGAAGCCTTAAAGTCCTATTGAACATCATTAATAAAAGTGCAAGGGATGCAAATCGTACCCTAAAGCTACTCACCATGTACTCTCTTGAGTAGAGATAGAATATTTTTGGGTTGCTAGCAATAGCCTCTCAAGGAGAGAAAGGTGTTCCCATGGCATCTATCAATGACCTTGTATCACTAGGCATCTACTATCTGCTTTCATATAGAGAAGGTATTGGAGAATCTTTCCATTTGTTCCACTATCAGATCTTTCTAAGTATTGACACACCCGTACTACCACTAAATTAGGTTGTACTTGTCTTTACTGTCTTTCTCGTGTGACACTAGTGGAACCATTGGTCCTATGTGCCTTAGACCATACCCTAAAAATTTGAAAGAGTCAACAACCAAATTCTGTATTTTGAGTGTTTACTATGCTTTTTGATCATACACTAAAATTATCCAAAATAGAAAATCACTTAGAAATAATTAATTTTAGGTCAAACAAATTATCCACCACATATGTCAAACATTGAAATGCATCTGTCGAAATATACAATACATCTGTCAGAAGTTACACAACATCTATCTTGAAAAACCTATAAAAAGAAAAAGCACACAACTATTCAAAACTGTGTTTGCATTTATCTGTCCATCGCATTTAACCAATCCTACATAGCATTTTTAGGTTTTGAACTGCATCTGTAAAACCAAAACACTATATATGTGTTGTTCAACACTACATTTGTTAGGTTTTCCAACACATATGTATGATTTATAAATTTTGAGTCAAAACTTGAGTATTTGGACTTCAAACCTAATCCACATATTGATCTAGCTTACAAACTAGAGACTTATCCAATCAGTCCTTTACTTCAACACTTTTACCTTGTTCTTAGTTTAGGTTACATCCTTTAGCTTAGCATTTGGAATCCATCATCTTAGGTTATCACCTTTGTCTTTTTAACATAGGAAACTTATTAGACATTGATCAAACCAGGATCATATATTAGAGAGTCTTGGCCTCATAATCCTTTTTTTAGTCATCATATCCACAAGTTGGGCTGAAACTCGCAAGTCTAGTTTGGGTTCATCTTGGTCTATCTTATCAGCAAGTTGGGCCTTAAACTCACAAGTCTATTTTTAGGTTCAATTTTTTATCATCATCCTAATTTTCTCTTCCAAAGGTATTGATACTTTAGTCTATTACCTTGGTCCATCATTGGTTGGTCTAGAATCCTTTTTCAAAATCCAAAGTTTTAAATCAGAAAATACCAAAAAAATAGTCTAGTCTTCCTATCATTTAGCATCCTTATATTAAAAAATACCAAAAAAAGTAGCATAATCTCATTGTCATAGCATAGTTTCCTTTAGTTCTAGTTTGCATGCATTCCCAAAAATTAGAAAAATCCCCAAAAACAATCATAAAAAAGTCTTTGATTGCTTAGCTTTACCTTGCACTAGTGTTTGCATCCAAACCATCCCATTATCCATCCTCATCCAAACTCATGACCATGTCTTCATTTTACCTTGATCTTCTTCAAAGTCAAGTTGAATACTAATCAATCCTTAGTAACTCATCCATCAATTCTCAATACTAATCACCCACAATCTCAAGTCAGCCACCCATCTACCCCTCTTACCAACAATCCATAAGCTCTAGTCATCCATCCATCTACCCTCACTATCAAGAACCAATTAACATAATCCATATCATTAATCCACAAAAAACATCTATTAGTCATCCTTATCCTATCTTAGACAAGAGAAACCAATCTTCCATCCAAAGCATTCTTCAACACCAAACCATATCACAGATCCTTATCTCCCATGCATATCCTAAATTTTCACCCCCATCACCAAAACATGAAAGTCTTATAGCCTCCACATCCTATTCTAATCCATCATCCACTAAGACATTACCATCCATTCTAGACATTACCATCCATTCCATCCCCATCCATAAATCCATTCAGTATAAATGTATTTAGAGATGATCTCTCGAGACTAATAATAGAGCCTTGTGAAACTCCGATATAAAAGAAAAATTAAGCAATCTAATTGTAGACACTAAAAATTGTCCTAGGCCTGTGAACTCTAATTCTTCATCATCTCCTCATTCATTCTTGATAATTAAATAATGTTATTAATTTAAATATTTCCTAAGGTCATAAGTCCTCTATTAATTAAATAATTTTAATTATTTAATTCATTCATTTCTAACTTTATTTCTTCTTTGATTAATATTTATTTAATTGCATCACTAATGTCCCTTTCTACAATAATTAAAAAAAAATTATTTATTTAATTATTTGTCACTTTCAACTATAATTAAATAATTGTTTCAATTATTTAAATATTCATTAGCCTTTTCTTTCATTAAATTAAATAAATTTTATTTATTTAATTGCTTATTAACTTGTTCTTATCTTCCAATTTCTAAACTAAATTATTATTTAATTCAAAAAAAAAGTCAATCTGTCACATTTCCTCTATAATTGAATAATATTTTTAATATTATTTAATTTTTCATTTAAATTTCTACTACAACCTCTTTATCTGTTTCAATGTTATCTTCCACATCAAATCTTATCTCTTGACATCTCACATAATTCTAGCCCTTGATTGAATTATCTCATAATTCAATCTCAACCCTTCATCCTTATCATTTGCCCTAATTTTGCCCTAACCCTATTCTATACTACAACTTTCATTCTTGGCCATTGATCTTTAGGTCAAATTAATCTTTTAATCTTAGCACTTCATGAAAAAATTGACATTGTATAAAAGACATCTATTTTGTCATTCTCAAGTTATCTACAAGCAATCTAGAGAGCTCTTGCTATCTAGTGAATTTGTCTACTTGCTATCTAGTTTATCTACATACTATCAAGTCAAGTGCATTCTAGTCAATTAGAATCTTCAATATTTTGCTTTTTCATTATCATTAGGCCTATTTGCATACTCAAAATCTGAGGGTAATTAATCATATCAAGCAAGATGGAGAAGTGCAATGAAGGTGAATCAATGGTGGTATGAAGACTCTTTGGTAATATTTTTCTATGCTTTATCATGTCTTTATGCTCATCTGTAATTCATTGTTATTAGGGTTTGATTTATATGCATTGTTGCCTAACCTTAATAATTTTACCCTAATTTACATTGGCAAACCTAATGTGAAAGGACAATTTTGTAGAATTTGTACAAAATTTTTGGTTTTGTAGGTTACAGGTACGGATCAATGCAACTTCCAGTTAAAACGATGCAATCACCTGTGACAGTGCCACAACCGTGACGTCGAATGATACAATCACCTCAAATTAGGGATATTTTGACTTTGTTTAATTTATCAATTTTTATGGAAAAATTTTATTATTTGGTTTCAAATGGGTTTCCTTAGGTTAACCTTAGTTGCATATCATACTAGTCGTTAGTTGTTCGGATTTGGTTGGATTTTCTGTAATTTTGCAGGTCTAGGTAAGAGCGATGCAATCGACTGTCATTTGTCGCAATCACTTGGGGGTTCACTGTATTTGATATCAACCAAGAGCCACAATCATTTTTTTGAGCCGCATTCAACATCCTGAACGACACAATCATTGTTCTTGTGATACAATTTCTTCTATGTGTGAGTCGCAACTGCTATTTTTTGTGACACAATTGCCTGTTAATTTAAAATTTAGGGTTTTAGTCAAAATTTTCAATTTAGACCTTTTACATTCCATAGCTTAGGGGTTTTATGTTACTGACATTTGATTTTTAGTGTGTGGCATAGGGGAGAAGGAGGCATTTCACTTGATCTTGTTTCATTTGCATACACTCATTGGAATTAAAATTAACCTTGCATTTACATGTCATTGGGCTTAAAATTTACAATAATTTGCATTTCTTCACTCATTGGTTAAAAGGAACTTGCATTTTCACTCATTGAGACTTAAGATTAACAACAATCTTGCATTGAGTGTCTTTCTCACATTTGTATTTGGGCTTAAAAAGAACTAGTGTCTTCATCGTCTTGTGGTTTTGTAACTTGTCTTAAGGTGTGTATTCTCTTCTCTCACACCATTTGGTGATATTGAGAATCAAAAGCATCTTTTAGACATTTTCATAATCACCGACACATTTGGTTTTGGGATTTTTCTTTTTAGAATGAACCCCATGCAAGTGTGAGAAAAAGGTGTTGTGTATGCTCTCTCCTTACACTTCGTGCAATCTTGGAGATCAAAAACAACAAACTTATCTTACTTTTGTTACCCTTAGAGGAGCTTCCTCCCAAATTGTGAGAGGGAACGACCCAAGCAGTACTTTGTTTTGGTCCTCTATATAAATAATTGTGATTGTTGGGAAAGTCTTTCACATGGTGCGAATGTCCTATACCAATGAGTGTCACCCTCAGTATCCGTGAGATACGTCAAAATCCTTTCTAATGAAGGGACTGGGAGGCCTCTTAATTGAGCTAATCTCGTCGCATGTATAGGCACCAGTATTACCCTAAAACACAAATTAAGAACCACTTGTTTTAGAGGCCAAAAACCCATTTACTTGTTGGTGTAGGAGGTTGGACCTCTGAAGTCGCCCTACATTCCACTATTCATTGTAGAGATAGGAAATCCCTTGGTTCACAAGATCTTAGGATCTTTAAGGGTAAGAGATTTTGGTGTGCCTGTACCATGTAAAGGGGATCCAATGTCACCAAGATCTCTAGTTGTCCACTTTAAGTGTTTGGAGCAATCCAAGTAGGGACTCAACAAGTAGGATCTTTTCCATCCTAGTTTGTGCATTGTATTTGAGAGTCTTTATACACATTTTCACACTTAGACCTGACCAAACAAGTTTCTTCCAATTGTTTGTTGTGTTTTTCAAAATCAATTTCACAAAATCACACCAAAATTGGTCAAAAAATTAGTCAAAACCTAGCAAAACACACTATTAACTGCAATTGACTGTCATTTACTACAACTGCAATCCAAACAACTGCAATCAACATTTCCACAATGACGTAATTGTATCCAGAAGAATGCAACTGAAACTCAAAATGATGCAATTTCCTGTCATTGAAAATTTTACGGGAAAACTGAGCCAATCCATTTTCTGATCAATCCTGAGCATCACCTAATCCTTGATCACAAACTTGCAAGCTTCCATATTTGCAATCCATCCATTATTACATCATTGTATCCTTTGCATTAGCTATAGGTCAAACATTAGGTCTTCCTTTAGCTTGCATCTACTTTGTTGTAGGTTTTGGCTTTAGAAACTTTTTAGACTTTAGAGCAGTCCATAATGACAAAATTAGATTATCTTGACCTCACCTTTTCATCACCTTAGTACTTTTCCATTTAGGTCATCCCTCAACTCACAAGGCTATTTTTGGGACCACCTTTTTCAACTTTTCATTTTAGTCCTTGTCATCATTGAGGTATTGATAAATAAGATTTTTTTAACCTTGGGTATCTTAGTTTGATTGAGCAACCTTACCTTAAAGTTACCACAAGGTACTTAGTTTTCATACCCCTAGTTATACCCTTAGGTCATATTTCCACTCACACCCATCTTGCATCACATTTGGCATACCTTAGACATACTCAAGATATTTACCTCATTGTGACACTCTTGACATTTGACTATTGTCACCTTGATCCTTCATCTTGGTATCATCCTTAGACATCATTTTGCACAAACATTACCATAGCTTTGGATCTCATTGTAACATTTATACTATTGACATCTTGACATCTTGTCACTTTGAAATCCATATCTTGGTACCCTCATTAGGCATATCTTATACTTTGAAAAATCCAAAAAAATAGTTGCATAACCTCAGTCATAGTCATACCTCAGTCATCCCTAGGCATAACTTTTGCATAGTCATCCTAGACATCATATCATACTACCTTCATAGCTACCTCCCTTTTGCAAGTCTTTTATGGTCGAAACAAGGTTACAAAGGAAATGAAAATAAATGGCCTTCCCACAAAATGATGAGTTTTTCAACCCCTTTTCCAATTCCTTCCAAGGGCCACCAATACCACGAAATTCATTCCCTAATCTATTTGAAAAATTTATCGTTAGAGACCAAGAAGGAATTGTCACCATTCGAAGAAGTAGAGGCAGCCATACAAGATCCTGAAGTAGCCTCTCTTGTGGATGAAATTGTGGCATTAGAACCTAAACATTTCCTAGCAAAACTATTGTCAGAAGGAGCCACATTACCCCATGGTTTTGACGTCAATACACTACAAGTGACACCCACACCAAATAATAAAATTCAATGACACAATACACCTACTTCTAGTGGATCTATTCCACAAGTCAACACATCTATGCCATTAGGAGGATCCACACAAGATGCAACAACAATACACACTTCACTATTTGGAACCCAAAGCATGACACAAGGAACGACACCAGCCATGACACAATATATGTCACAACCCTTTGGTGCTTCATCCAATCCATTTTCCACATCAAATACCATAGGGGAATCATCTTCCAATCCACTTTGCATAAACACCTCAACTAAAAGAACAAAAATTATCATTAATAAGACTCTGAAAACAAATTCCATACCACATATGGGGGCCTCTCAACATACAATTATGTCACAACAAGGGCCTACTCATACACATGTGTAAAATAATACTCAAGGCTCTATTTTGCAAAACACACATGACAACCAAGGATCCTACACACAACATGGTAACCAAGGACCCCTCCCACAATATGGAAACCAAAATCCTCATGGTCACACCTTTTCATAGCATACACAATCCAATCCTCCCCATTACACTCATATTCCAAATCAAAATGTTCATAACCAAATTCCATCTTACACACATATATGCAAAACCAAAATACATCATATACACACATACCCAATCAAAATCCATCTCATAATAATGGATTTCAAAATGCCAACATGAATTCTCAAAATACACAAGACCTGTCATTGAATCAAGTGGATGTTCTACAAACTCAAATGCTTGCCCTACAACAAAAAATAGAGAACATGCAAGTGTCTAGCAAGAAGAATTACTCTAGACTTATGTCCCTATATGTTTGACAAGATTATATACATGTCTCCTTTCCCACATGGTTACATCACACCTAACTAGCCTAAGTATAGAGGGAAGAGAAATCCTATCGAACACATAAGAGAGTTTTCCACCACTTGTATAGACATTACAAACCTACATATCTAATGAGACTATTCGTTTGAAGTCTTACAAGCATAGCACTTGAGTGGTTTACACACCTACCAACTGGCATAAGAACATGGGGAGACCTAGTAGACAAATTTTTGGAACACTTTGTATTCAAAATTGACAAATAAATAACTATTTCCACCCTATATCATACCACACAAGAAGACGGTAAAAATTTTGTAACCTTCTTCCAACAATAGAGGGGTTTGGGTAGTAGATGTCTCGTCAAAATACTTGAGAAACAAAAAGTTGTCATGTTCATTGAAAACCTTAACTCAAACTTGAGACATGAGTTACAAATGTAGTGTTGTACTTCATTTGCGGACCTAGTGAAGAAAGGCATTGTCCTTGAAAAGGCCCTCATTGACAAGGGAGAAATCAAGACTTCAAACAAAAACATGAACACCCAAACCACATCAAGTGACAAAGGAAAATATTGGGCTCGTAACAAGACTGTGACCAATGATGGAGTCGTTGATGCCAAGAAAATGTACACAAGCCCTACCATTACACTTAGAGGATCCAATACATCCAATAACACACCAAGAACTCTTGATCAAAAAACAAATTCCATCCAAAAAACTCAAGAACAAAGAGTCCAAGGGAAGTTCCCTACCAAACATAAATACACTCCTCTTGGGGAACCAATCGAGTCATTCTTCAAACAAATTTTGCAACAAAATTCCATAAAACTACCTGAAGTAAAACCATATGACATAGGATAATTCAAACCATCATGGTGGGATGACAACGCCTTCTATGATTATCACTCAGCTAAAGGAAATTCCACCTCACAATGTTGACAATTAAAGAATATCATCCAATACCTTGTTGAAAATGACACTATCAAATTTAATGGAAAGCAACAACAACAATCATCTAATAGCGACCATAAAGTTTTCACATATCCTTTACATGACCATGGAAAAGGAAAATCTTCTAATTCAGGTAATAAGACCAAAAACAATTCAGCCAATTACACTAATGCCAAATTTGACTATGCCACCATAATAAATAATATCCACACTGCCGATGATTACGTCAACACCATAACCATAAAGAAGCTACCTGAATGCACTGTCAACGCTCATCAAACCAAGGTGACAATCCAAGGTCCTCCCCCAAAACAATAAAAAACACCAAAATCCCAATACAATTTACTTGACCATTTGGGGAAGACAGCCATGCAAATCTCCATCCTAGAGTTATTGCATATCTCACTTACCCATCAAGCCATTCTTGACAAGGCCTTGCAAGATATTACCGCTCCCATTGACCTTGATGTCAATAGTTTCTAGGAGATGGTGGGTTACTTGGCTAACTCTAATCACATCACCTTTTCCAATCAAGACTATTCCACTCAAAAGACAAACCATAACGATCCTTTACATCTTGAAGTCCTTATCCATAAACACAAAGTCAAATGATTCTTGGTAGATAGTGGAGTAGGATTGAATATTTATACCCTCAAACTAGTTAATATATTAGGATTTTAGGAAGCATGTGTTGATACAACTAAAATAATTGTTATCAAGGAATATGATGATGAGGAACGCTTGTTGAAAGGATTTATCACACTACCCATTAGATTTGGACCCGTAGTTATGGACAATACTTTTCAAGTCTTGGACCTTGATCTCCCATACAACCTTCTCCTAGGCCAACCATGGATTCATGCCATGAAATTCGTACCATCCACATACCACCAATGCCTCAAATTTCCATATAATGGCACCAAAATCACAATAGCCAGTGATCTTGATCCATTCCAATATTGTACCAATCTATGTGAAACACCTTAACAAAAAGTTCTTGTCAATCAAGAGGCCTCATCATCTAATTCATCTCACTTCATTGACTCCTCCACCCTAACCAAAGAATCCACTTCCAAACCTCCACCTTCTGATCCTAAAGTTGATGTCCAAGACAAAGGCTATGGTGAATATCATATTCAAAGATGTCCTACTGTATTAGCAAACTGACAACTCCAAAGTTATATGGTAAACCGACAACAGACAAAAGACAAACTAAGGTCACTATCCATTTACCTCCCTCAACCACTTTCACAAAATGGGGAGAGTTAAGCAAAGAATCCTTTAATGAAGAGGATGTGACCTCCTGGCTCTACAAAGAAGACAATGAAGAAGCTCCTCCACCCACACAAATAACCATAGAACAATGTGGAAAAGGTTCTAATATCATCCAAGACAAAGGTTATGATGGACACAGTGGACTGGGATTGAATAAAAGTGGGTTGACTAAACCTTTGTCCATGTCTAAACGACCAAAAGGCCTAGGGCTAGGGTTTAAGTCAATTAAGATTGGTGTTCCTAGTACCATGGTACCTTTAAGTGAGGAGGTAAATGCTAATGGGAGATATAAAATACTCTCATTTAAAGCTTTTTATGTTTAAAAAGACTTGTTGTTATTGTTAATTGACATGACTGGTGGTATACAATAGATTAACATATTGCTTATTTTACCTTATATTTAGCTAAATTAGTGAATATATTGGAAGTGATAGCTTATGTTAAATGTGTTACTTTATGGTGATTTTGGATGAGATAATTATGTTGTGTTGATCTTTATTACCATGATTGTTGTCATTTTCTTAAGGGTTTTTAACAGGGTATCTTAAAGATTGATGATATGGTTAAACTCTTTGTTTAATCATGTAAAATGACTACGCCGTTGATGGGCCTTGTTGGATGATGAGTCACTCAAAGTCTGAATCGACTTCTTTATAGTCGGTTGTGGAACTTTTACTTCCAACACCAATCTAGCATAGTTTTGGCATAGTCCTCCTTAGTCCACTTTAGTTCTATTTTAAGTTTTATTTGTAACTTGTAGTTGGTCACCTTAAGTTTTGGCAGTTAACACCATGTTAGAAGCTAATAAGGATATTTATAAATATCCATGTTTTAGTTTTAGTTGGGAGTTAGATAATTTACAATCAGAATTTTTGTAATCACAAGCAATACTTTGTTATGCGCTCTACTTTTGATCAATGAGAAGGAAAGCAAGAAGTTAATCAATTCACTATGATAAGGGATCTTACCTGAGGAAGAGTAGGGCCCGCTCAACCTTTGGAACGATCTTATGGTATTTTTGTTTAGTTATGTTATTTTCTGATTCATTAGTATTAAATTTGCAGTAGAAATTGATTCTGAATTGTTCAATCGTTGAAATCATCTTCTACCTTAGTGAATGTTAAAATAGGATAATTACTTATGTTTAAAGTTATATTTCAAGTTTCAATTTATTATGGTTAGATTAAATTGTTAGAATGGTTAAATTCATCATTAGAATCATTAGATTAAATCGTTAGAATCATTAACAGGTTTCCTAGATTAATTAGATTTAGATGTTGCTCGAAATAGTTAAACTTGATGTTTCTTTGTTAAGTTTCATTAAAGAAATGTTAGGAAATTATGGAAGGATGGAGTTGAAGTCTATTAAGAATTTGTTCATGGAGATTAGTTTTTATGCTTTCTAGAATAATCGTCATTTTCCTACAATTTCATTACTGCTCTTAAATTAGTGTTTACTTTCCAACAATTACATTATGGATTTATTTTAAAGAAAAATAGAATTAAATTGGATTTCATGTTTTAGATTAAGGATTAAAGTAATCATTAATTACTTCCATGAATTGGTCTACATCGAATTCAATAAAGTCAGAAATAAGTCAACAAGATTTTAAATTAGAAAATAAGATAGACTTAAATTTTAGGAATCAGTCGCTACATTTTAGCTCCGGAAAGCTCCTGAAGTAGGCAAAACAATACCTGAAGTCGTTTTATAGTGCAAAACCCCCCAATAGAATCCGTTACAACTATCATTATCACATATTGCTCTGAGACACACCTGGTTCAATAAATAAATTGATTAAATGATGCAAGCTGTGACATCAACGACCTTGCACATCAAATGCTTCTAAGGATATTGAGGCATTCAACAAATCATCTGAAGAATGTTACTATGGTACAACTGATTCAAATGAATACAAGTGGGACTCTTGTAAACCTAGTGATTATGAACTAGATCGAGTCTTCACCGACCTTGCCCTATCTCATACCATGATCTAAGACCCCAACAATACTTTTGTCTTTACCATATCCATCCTAAACCTTGACAATACTGATGATGGCACACCCTTAGTCTACCCTCAACTCATCAATTGGGACCAACAAGGACCTCCTGTCTTGGATGTATTTGAGAATGACGAAGCAATCGTTGACTTCATGGGATTGAGAGAAGGAATTCCAAGTGGTGACCACAAGGCTGGATTTACCATTGACTTGGATCATATGGCATACTTTGGGGAGTTTTTCCACCCCTCTAGTCTCAAAAGTAAAAATGAGAAAAAATGAGAAGAGTCTCTAGGTGAAAACCGCAAGGCACCTTTAGACCGAGAAAAAGTAAAAAGAAAGGATATATCCAAGGGTGAAAACCTCTCTAAGGCACCAAAGGATGGAGGGGTTGGAAATTCTCCCCATTTCCCAAGAGATTTCACCAATGCTCATTGAGAAATCTATTCAAGTCAACATTGGCACATAAGACAATCCTAAAATTATCCATTTTGCGGCATCACTAATAGAGTTCGAGAAACCCGAGTTCTAAACATTCTTTATAGAGCAGCAGATTAACTTTGCTTGGTCCTATGTTGACATGCCTAGGTTAGACCTTGAATTGATAGTACACTATTTTCCATTACATCCTGATACCAAACCAGTCAAGCAAAAGCTCAAGAAAATGCATCTGCAGATTGCTCTTTTATTCAAGGCTAAACTAAGGAAACTACTAGATTTCAGCTTCATTAGATCTATTGACTACGCAAAATGGATTTCCAATCTTGTATGAGTAACAAAACCAACAAGTGGAATCTTCATTTGCATTGACTTATGTGACCTAAATAAGGCATGCCCTAAAGACGATTTTCCATTGCCAAATATTGACATAATTGTAGACATAATAGCTGGATATGAAATGTTATCCCTCATTGATGGCTTCTCAATATATAATAAAATTAGAATAGTGCCAGAAGATGAGCATAAGATAGCTTTCACTTGTCCATGGAGACCTTATTGTTGGAATGTCATGCCCTTTGGACTTAAAAATGCTAGAGCAACCTACTAACGTGCTATGATGATAATTTTTCATGACCTAATGCATACTTTAATGGAAGACTATATAGATGACCTATTAGCAAAATAATTGACATGAGGGGACCACCTCTG
Source organism: Sequoia sempervirens (assembly GCA_007258455.2). Classification (NCBI taxonomy): domain Eukaryota; kingdom Viridiplantae; phylum Streptophyta; class Pinopsida; order Cupressales; family Cupressaceae; genus Sequoia; species Sequoia sempervirens. The sequence goes on from VDFB02270651.1 coordinate 67,612,783, forward strand.
AGTTTTGGACAATATTTTCAAATGGTTGGAAGAATACAAAGCTAGATTAAATCCCAAAAATTGTGTGTTTGGAGTGACATCTAGAAAGCTCTTAGGTTACATAGTTTCCAGATGGGGCATTGAAATAGACCAAGCAAAATTCAAAGCTATAATAGACATGCATCTACCAACTAACATAAGTCAATTGTAGACACTACAAGGGAAATTGCAATCCATCAGACGATTCATAGCACAACTGGCTAACAAGATACATCCATTCCAAGATTTACTCAAAAAAGGCGTACCATTCATATGGACAAAAAAATGTTAGGAAGCCTTTCAACAGATCAAGATTATCTACTGACACCACCAGTATTAATGCCACAGTTGATGGGAGAACTCTCATCCTTTATATTTCAGCAACTACATCCACACTAGGGGCATTACTTGCACAAAATGATGACGAAGGTCATGAGCGAGCTATATACTACATCAGTTGCACCTTGATTGGTTATGAATTAAACTACAATCCAATAGAACATGCTTATCTTGCGGTAGTTTTTTCTACTCAATGACTAAGGCACTACATGTTGAACCATCAAACAAAGTTGGTTGCAAAGATAGACCCCTTGAAATATCTTCTCAATATAGAAGCATTGAGAGGACGATTGGCTAAATGGGTCATGATACTTAGCGAGTATGATATTCAGTATGTCAAGAGAAAAGAAATAAAGGGATGGGTTATTTCCAACAAACTTGTAGATGCACAAACTAACGTAGATCACCCATTGGTCTTTTATTTTACAAACAAATATATCTTCACTATGGACACACCAACATGGAAATTGTACTTTGATGGATCTCACACAAACAGTGGTTCTGAAGTAGTCATAATTTTTATCACCCCTTAAGGTGATACCATTCTTAAGCCATTCAGAATTATCTTTCCATGTACAAACAACATAGCATAATATGAGGCCCTCCTCATAGGACTTCATATGGCAATCAAATGGAAGATCAACCATTTGCAAGTATATGGTGATTCTCAGCTAGTAATCTGACAAGTCAATGATGATTATGACACCAAGGATGAAAATCCCACACCATACAAATGAATGGTAGATAGCTTCAAGCAGTATTTTGACATAATCCTCTTCCATCAAGTTCCCCTCATCCAAAATAAAGCAGCAGATTCCATGGCCACCATTGGCTCTCTCTTGGACATACCAAATAATGTGCCTCAATTTGAGTTTCTGGTAGAACAGTTATTGGTCCCTACCTTTGACATCCTCGAATCTGAGATGGTCTATGAAATTGTTGGTCCCAATTCCCCATGGTACCAAGACATATACGATTACCTCCATGACCATTCCCTTTCCCCTAAACTTTCCACCAACCAACACAAGGCATTTATTCGCAAAGCCTCCAAGTACGTCATCATCGGTGACACCCTTTATAGATGTGCCCTAGACAATACCCTTCTACGATGTATCAATATTGAAGAAGCACACGCGACCTTGCATGAGGTAGACAAAGGTATATGTGGAGCCCATTCTAGTGGTCCAACCCTGGCTAAAAAGATCATGAGATTGGGCTACTATTGGCCTACAATGGAACGAGACTCCTATCTCTTTGTCAAAAGATGTCAACAATGTTAGATCCATAGAGACTCGATACACGCGCTAGCACAAGAATTGTATTTGATAACATCACCATGGCCCTTTTCCCAATGGGGAATCGACCTCATAGGTAAGATCCATCCCATCTCTTCCAGTGGCCATAAATTCATTATCACCATGACCGAATACTTCACTAAATGGATTGAAGCTATTCCTATGACATACATCACCAAAAAAAAATATTCTAAGTTTATCCCCAACTATATCATTCATTGGTATGGTGTCCCTTAGTCCATCATCACTGATAATGGTCAACCATTCAGAAACCAAGAATTTTGTCAGCTTTGTGAGAAATTCCACATCCAACACCATTTCTCCACTCCATATTGATGCAGACCCAAAAAGCACAATCTCAATCCAATTGATTACCTGCCTTCAAGAAGCATCTAACAAGATTAAAAATTATCATATAAAACAATTCAATCAGTCCTCCAAGTTCAACAATCATCAGAAGCACAATTTCCCAATTTTCACCCTTCAACTCTAGTAGTAGTGGGAACCCAATTTTTAGGCTTTAACTCAGAAACTTTCCACAGGACTTAACCAACACATGGGTGATTCAGATACCCATTTTTGAGACACACAACATATCCAACAAGTGCACAAGACTCCTTCAGAACATTTCTTCCAAAATGGCCTTTCTCACTGTATTCAAGCCCCAATTAGCCCTTTTTTTCAAAGGAACCCCTCTAAAAACTCACCACCAACCCAAGGAAACCTAAAAAAGTCTTAGAAAAGGCATCAAAATTCAGGATTTTCCAAGTTTTAGAACCCCAAGATCTTGTTTTATCTCCCAACTCACAAACCCTCCTTGTAGCCTAGAAACCTAGGGTTTTCAAACACCCTTATTGTAAGTACACAATGCCAACCTCCCCAAGTTCAATCAATGGTTCAAACACCTTTAGATACCTCTGCACAAGCTTTATAAACACTTACCAGGCCATTAGTTTCATTAGTTTTCAGAATTACCACCTAGGTTCCTCATTTTCTCATTGGAACAACCCTACTCAGCCTAGGGTGTTATTCCAACACCACAATCCCTACTTCTTTTTTCCCTACAACATTGAAAACACCTAAAAGAGCATGTTACAGACCAATCCACTAAGCAACAGAGCAATAACAGTAGATGGATTGGTTAGTTCCTCATTAAATCTCCTTCAAAACCCTTAATTCAAGAAATAGGGCAGTCACTGTCCCTTACAAATTCCTTTCACAAAAGTGTTGAATAGACCTTCAGAACACTAGAAACAAATAATGAAATCACATATTCTCAAATGCTAGGAATATCAAACCATAATATACCTATACGGACCCGTACAAGGCTGGAGAAAAGAATAAAACACAGAATTTCTGAGAAGTAACAGGGAATATGAATGTTTTCTTTATTCCATTCCACTTGCCAACATTACAAATGATTTCCTTTACCTTCTTAAAGGTTCCCTACCTCAAAAAAATCAACTAACTAATTAGCCAACTACTTTTTAAATCCTTTTATGACCGTTGGACTCAATTTCACATTACTTTCACAATTTGTTAACACCATTGGTATCTAGCTTGAAATGTTTACATTATGACCCCAAGTGACTATAAATCGACCAAAAAAACCTAAAATAGTCCCATGGAACCTTATTCACATGTATTTAAGACCCTACTCCCCATATTCCTCAAAACTCGGGATTACATAAGGCTTTTCTTCATGAAGCCATTTGACATATTCAACCAAATAACATATTCCACCAAAAGACTTAGGATCCCTTACATTAGGTTGGTCTTTTAGACCTTATTGAAAATAAATAAACACAAAATACTCCTATATAAACTTGGACACACAATTTTGACTCCCTAGATGCCCTTCAAAACTTCAACCTTTCACAAAGTGTAGGTGCTCCTGCACCACATATTACCCATAAGGAAACAACCGCGTCGAGGTGTCTAATAAAACTATTCTTAAAATCCTTAAAAATATTGTCAATGACGCTAGTCATGACTAGCACCTCCAACTTAACCCCACCTTATGGGCTTACCACACCAGCATCCACACTACTACCAGTGCCACTCCATATTCCCTAGTCTTTGGTTTCAAAGCTATATTAATGTGACCAATGACATAGTATAGGTTAACTACACCTGATCCATATGGATTCGAGGCATATTTAATCCACTAAGCATCAATCCCAATAAGATATCCAATATCAATAAAAATGAGGAAGCCATTAAAACTAGCATTCTAAAACATGAAAGCTTCACAAACATCTATTCTAAGCCATTTAATCTTATCCTATTGGGGGGAATGGTGTCACATTGATGTGGAATGGTGAACCTTTCCCAATCCCTTAGATAATATGAACCTTTCCAATCAATTTTATTGATTAAAATCAATGGAAACTAATGAAAAAGATGAATGAAAGCATGATAAGAAGCTAAATTAACATGATAAAAGCTAAGATGTTTGATGTAAGTGTATGCAAACCTATTCTAAATGTGTGCAAGATTCAAAGATGCAAGCCCTAGATTCCAAAATATGCTAAATGAATGCAACTAAGTTACTATGGAAGCCATTAATGGATGCTAAGCTAAGAATGGATGAAAATTAATCTAAAATGATTTTAAACATAAAACATGGATACAAATGGGTTTGATTTTCAACAGTATAAGTTTTATATGGAAAGGTGGATCCCTATTCATAGATGCAAGGTCTATTTATAGAATAGGAAAAAAAGAAATTGATGGTCAAGATTGAAAGAATCAATCATTGGTCAGGATGGAAAGAAGATGGAGACATGGATCATGAAATTTCATCAAGGGTTGAGAATGAAAGTGTATATTTAATCAAGGGATCACAATCAAGCAAAGAAGCACACTTTCAAAACTTGCTCAAGAAGTTTGTTGAAAGTTTTTTACAAGAAAGAATATTCCATTTTTTGAATGAGTGAAAGGGGGGAATATTCTCGTGCAAGTGGATGAGGAAAATTAGCATTTAGTTAATTAAAACAAAGTTTTAATGTGCAAAGGGGGGGATATTCCATGGGAATATTCCCTTTTGGAGGAATTTAAGATTTTAACATTAAATAATTTATTTATTTAGTGAAAGGGGTGGGATTAGGATATTTAATTAAATAACTAGGATAACTAGGATTTATTTAATTAAATAAGAAGACATAAGAAGGCTAATTAAATAATTTGCATTATTTGATTCGACAGAATGAAAGGTAAATATGACAGAACGTGAATTAACCTAATTAGATTAATTAAATCAATAGGTGAAAATGAAGCCTTTGATTAATTAACTAGGTTAATTTAATCAAATAAGCGAAAAGAGGATGGATTTTAGGATGAAATGGTGTTAGTATATCGGATTCAAGTGTGTAGTATCATTTAGGACATTTTTAAGTGTATACATTTTTCCCCTCTTTGAAGTGAGGTACCTGTTACATTGGTTCAAAGACTGACACCTTTTGTATTAAAATTGTTGCTCAAATCAAAAATTAAAAAAATTCTTATTTTTAGGATGCCCCACTATTGCTCCAATGGAAGGAATTAAGCTGGTACCCTGCCCCCTCAAGAGATTAGCCTGAAATTTTGAATTTTGGGTTGATCTCTCGATAAACATTTAGGATTATTTTAGCGCAGAGAGGACTCGAAAGCACATATGTTTGATGTAGATAGATTTGATGATGTATAGACAATCATCGTCCACGGGTAGCCTCATGTACATTTTGATATATCACACATATTTGATACTTGGATAGAAATTTTAGTAAAGATAAAAGAATAAGATGAATGGATTGACCATTGATTTCGAGATTGATTCAGAAGTCCAACAAGCCTATGATTCATTGAGACTTTATTAGATGATGGTGATGAGAGTGATAATTTTTCTCATATTCAGGATTGGGACTTTCTGGCATTCCTTATGTTTGATATAACACATAGACACGATGCATCATGGTATTGATAACCAGGATGGCGTTGTATCTAGTGTAATGGACTTTGACTCTACAAACACATAGGATAGTTCTTGTTCACACCTTGACATACAGAAACCTCATTGGAATGTAGTTTAGAATTTCAAAATATCTCATACCAAAGCATACACAATAGTCAACAATTTAATCTAAACGACTCCCTACACACAACTAAACAAGTATGCACCAAGATTATTTTATAAGAATACCCCACAAGCATAGCAAGCAAAAGATAATGATCGATGCCCCATTCCTTTCTCTCTAAATCATTTAGACATCATTGAGAGGTCCTCGGAATGGTTCATTGAGATAAATCATAAGAAAAGATGAAAGACAAACAAACAATGTTATCTATATCTTTTGCTAGTTTAACATAGCTAAGGTGATTTCTGATGTTGATTCCCATTGTTAGAAGGATACATCCTAGGATAGTTTATCATATGTTTTGACTAGGACTAGGTGTGTGATAGGTCATTGATACAAACTCCACTAACTCATTTACCTATGATCTAGACTTTATATTTTAACACTTATGTTTTCACTTTACGACTTGCGACACTTGGTTTCTAGTTTTGGAAAAGGTTGAAGATGATGATTGATTTATTATGGATGAAGGTTTATTGTGAGTGAAAGCAAAATGGGATGGATGGTTTTGGTTTTTCTAGAATATTTCAATTTTTTTGGTATTTTGAAAAATGTTTTGAGGTTGCTTTTGGTCTTTTTGAAAGTTTATGTAAATGTTTAGGTTTTCAATTATTTGAGGTTGTTTAGGTTTTTCCAAGGTTTTCCAATATTTTAGGGTTTTCAATTTTCAAATGTTTTTGTTTTCTAAATTTTTCAAATGTTTAGGGGTTTTCTAAGTTTTCTAACCAAGAACCTAACCTAACAAACTATCCTAGGGGCCTTGGGGGCTTATCAAAGTTGAGCCTTGACTACATTATACACGTAGAGGCCACGTAATTTGACTAAATTGACTTATTGTCATGATGAGATATGAACAATTGATGGCTTGCTAGTTTATTATGATGGACTCCTAAAGGACTGACCTAGGGTGTCTTGAGGGCTTATCAAAGATGAGCCTTGCCTATGTTCAAGCTTAGAGACTAGTAGTTCAAGATGTTTTTTTTTTGGATTTTTGATGTTTTGACCTTTTTAGGTATTTTGATGTGTTTTGGATGTTTTCAATTTTCACATTACAATTTTTGAATTTTTTGGATTTTCTAATTTTGCAAGTGTTTTTGGATTTTAGTTGTACAATATTTTGACATTTTTGGATTTTTGATGCGATTTCCAATAACCTTAAGATATAAAAGAACCCAATCTGATCCATAACGAATTTCCCCTAGTGTGATGTGATAGAATACCTCGATATAGGTAGGATAAGTTGATCTGAGGAATATGCCAAGTAGTACTAAAGGGGATATGATACTTCACAATACCAAGCTATTATATAGATGTGGATGGGTGAGGGAATAAATAGGATGAATGATACGATGGATGGTTGTGATGCAAAGAATGATAGGATAAAGAGCCAAAGATAGATGGAGGTGCTTTATTTACATAAAGCGCATGTTTGCCAGGTTTTCACCAAGGTACTTTCCCAAAGTGCCAATGAAGTGGTTTTCACTAGAGGATGATTTTTTTCTATACTGTTTTCAATCCTTTTTCTTATTTTTTGAATTTTTTATCATTTTTTGATTTTTTTTATTTTTTGAGATTTACACCCTTCAAGCCTATGCATAAATTTTTTTAAGATGCAAACTATTGGTTGGTTCTTGCAAGGGTTCACCTTCAGGTATTGATAGTTGGTATGCACCTATTCCATAGCTTTCTATGATGACAAATGGGCCTAACAAATTAGGTTCAAACTTTCCTTTATTGTCCTAATCTGAAAGAATTTTTTGATTTTGCTTGAGATAAATATCCCCTACCTAGAAAGACCGACTCTTGATCTTCTTGGTATAGCTCCGTTTTAGCCAGTTTTGATATGCTTGTAAATGATTAAGGGTGTCAAGATGATGATCATCCAGGAATTCTAACTCATTTAGTCAAGATACTCTGTACTCTTCATCAGTGATTAGAGTCTACAGTGACACTCATAGTGAAGGAAGCTCAATCTCGATAGGTAGGATGGCTTATGATCCGTAGACTAGGGAGAAAGGGGTTGCACCTGTTGGTGTGCGGATATTGGTTTGATAAGCCCATAGGACGAGATTTAACTATGGATTCTAGTCACAACTAGCTTCATTGACCATTTTCTTTAGGATTTTTAGAATGGCCTTGTTTGCAGCCTTAGCTTGATCATTGCCCTAGGGGTAATACGGGGTAGAGAAGCAATGTTGGATGCTAAATTTTTGGCATAGCTCTCTCACATCCTGATTCTTGAAGGGTGTTCTGTTATCAGAAATAAGGGCTTGTGAAACACCATAATGACAGATAAGGTAATTCAAGATAAATTTGGCAATTTGCTTCCCCATTATGTAGGTCATAGGAATAGCTTCCACCCACATTGTAAAGTACTCAGTGGTCGTTATGATGAACTTGTGGCCATAATGAGGTTGGGGTAATCTTTTCTATGAGATCAATCACCCATTGTGAGAAAGGCCAAGGTGTGACTATTGGTTGTAACTCCTAAGTTGGAGCATAAATCAGATCTCCATGTTGTTGACACTGGACACACTTCTGCACATACTGATGGGCTTCTCTTTCCATGGTTGTCTAGTAATACCCCGTCCTCAACAGTTTCTTAGCTAAAGTCATACCACTAGAATGGGAACCACATATGCCATCATGTACTTCTGTTAAGGTGATCAAGGCTTCCTCTTGGTTGAGACATCATAGTAATGTACCCTTGATGCTTATGCAGTAAAGGGTATCATCTAAGATTATGAATTTGGATGCCTTTTTAACAAATCTCTTTTTAAGATTGGAGATGATATCAAATGGGAGGGTTCCTCTACTAATGTAGGTGAATATATCATGATACCATGGGGAACCAAGACCAACGATTACACATGCAAATTCAGATTTTGGGATTTTGAAAGCTGGTACGAGAATTTGTTCTACCAAGAATTCACATTGAAGGACATTGTGTGACAATATCTAACAATGATCCAATTGTCACCATGGCATCTGCAACTTTATTTTTCTTACGAGGTATCTACTCAATATTTATATCAATGAAAAATTCCTTAAGATTTTCTACCATCTTCTTATAAGGAGTGAGCTTATCATCCTTTGTTTGGTAGTCATCATTGACTTGATTGACAATTAGTTGTGAGTCCCTATAGAATTTCAACTCTTGTATCTGCCATGATACTGCTATCCTTAGACCTATTATTAGGGCCTCATACTTCACAATATTGTTAGTACAAGGAAATGATAGCTGGTATGAATTCGGGATGTAATCACCTTGAGGGGTGATAAAAAGAATACCCACCCCTAATCCATGTTAGGCTAATGATCCATCAAAGTACATTTTCCATTGATTTGTTGTATTGACTAGGAACACTAATTCATCGGGAAATTCAGATATCAAAGGATTCTTTGCATAGATAGGTGCTTTTGTTAGTTGGTTCATGATCACTTTTCCTTTGATTTCCTTGTGCTCCATGTACTCTATGTGAGAGTTGCTTTGGATAACAGGTATTTCAATGGGTCGATCTTTGCAGTAAGCTTGATTTGATGTGACAACATGTAATGTCTAAACTTTTGTGAAGAAAAAACCACCGCTAAGCATTCTTTCTCATTAGATGAGAAATTTATTTCATAGCCTACTAAGGTCATGTTGATGTAATAATTTCCTTTTCGTTTTCATCATGTTGGGCTAAAAGAGAACCTAGTGCTTGATAGGTTGTCGTTAGGTCCCATTACTTTAGAATATATTATTCAATTTGTCAACCGGGTAGTGTTCAAGGAAATCTGCAATAGAAGAGGTATGAAGTATCTCCCTCAGGTTTCCTAACACTAAAAATTAATTCTAACTTCAAACTGTTTAACTACCAAACTGTAAAGTAATTTATTCCTAAGAAAACATAAAATGCTTGAACTGTAGGCATAAGTATACTAATTTAGAAAGCATAATAACTAAATTAAGAAGCATAAAAACAACTAAACTAAGAAGCTGAAAAATTATAAAAGAAGAAAAACTTATAACAATCCATAAAACATTTTCTTAACAATAAAAATTCTAACAGTGAATAACAGAAACTACGGAAGTGAAAAGACAACAAATACTTCAGAGCTAAAATTTCATAATAGTACATTTAAATGACTCTCTACAGAACAACAGTATAATAAAAGAGAACACTTATATACTCCCATCGAGTGGCTAGCTCGTGGGACAACACATTCATTCTCAGCTCACATCCACAACTACTTCAGGAACACTTCTATCAATCATAGTTATCATCCATAACTCAACTCAGAATTTTAGATAACAATCTCTTTATTCATAAACTTTGGAAACATTCTGACATTATAGCATTACTTTTCACTGTCTATCTTACTTCAAGAGACCGTATCTTTTTATAGAGAAACTATAACTACATGCTATATTTCATATGGTATGGATAACCATTGAAAATATCTAAACAGATCTACGGATAACCCATATATCTTTAATCCTATTACACAGTATTTAAGAGGCTCAAGTCCAGCCATAAAGTTTTTAATTCAAAGGATAATAGAAATAACCACTTTAAGAACAACGACATCTCTGTTCCATCACCCTAAAGTTCCAGAGCATATTTCCAGCATATCTCTAATTGTTCTGGAGCATATTTCCAGCATATCTCTAACCATTCTGGAGCACGTGCCAGCTGGATGCTTCAATCTATAACTTTGATTGACTGATTATTATCTACAAAACACTTAAAAAAACCCATTAAATTTGTATTAGCAAATTACTTTAAGAAATCAATAGAAATAAAGTTTATACAAGTTCTTACTAAAATTAAGCAATTATTTCTCCTAAAATTTAATTAATTGGCAGAGGATAGAGATTTGCATGTATGAACCAGGTCTTCATAGTATTATCATGATGAGGTTTATTTTACCTCATCATTTCTTCCCCTTCCCAGTTCTTGGTAGGTCCTCCTGTCCCCTGATTATAATTCTTCCCTCTACTCCCTTCTTCATATTTTGCATTGATATCATACAAATCTTTTGTTGTGACATCAATTTTTATAGGGGAATTATGGAAACCTCCATGAAAAGCAACTCCTTGTTTCCATTCATTGAAAATTTTGTCATCCTAATCTGTATTAATATGGAAAGTAGGGGATGGATATAGTAGTAAAGGAGGTCTGTACCTCATTCCTATCCATTTTGTTCTGAGATCTCCTAAAATTTTGGCCAAGGCATCTGCTCTTCTGAAGGACCATCTGAGACCAAGAGGAGAGATCACTTCTCTTTTCTTTAGATATATAGGAAATGGAGTATATCTCTCTTCACATGCATGCCAAGCCCTGCCAACCAATTTTTTCCCCTGTTCTATGAAATGATTATAGCAAACTCGAAGGTTGTCATCATACCTTTCCTTCATTTTCTCATCCAGCAAAAGAGCTACAAATGTCTTTTTAAAAGTCATTGGTCTACTATTTGGAGATCTCATTTGAAGTCCTATACTTTTCTCTGCTTGAACATATTCTTTATTGCATTTTTTCCAATGGATTTGATTCCACATAGTAGACAATAGAGATCTTAATTGTACTTCCCCCACAAAAAGATTGACAAAGAAATCAATATGCTTCTCTAACAAAAGATCATGGGTAAAGAATTCACAGAGCATATCTTGCTCTTCAGGCTTTGAGTCTGCAAATATTTTAACAAATTCTTTATCATTAGGTTCATAAGGCTGATCATTGTAAATTCTAAGCAATTTCCATCTAAAACATTGTTCATTCAAAAACATGGAATACAATCTAGATGGCCTTCTACAAGATAAAATAAATTCAGCTATTTGACATGCATCTTGTTTCCCCTTATAAGCTTTATGAAATGCTTCTCTTAATAACACCATTTCCATTTTCAATCTGTTATTCTCAACTTGTGCATTTCTTAGGAAATAGCACCATTCCATCCATTTCATTAATAATAGAGGAATATGAATTTGGAACCATTCAGTTATTGTTGGCTCGGTTTGAACTTCTCTAGATTCCATCTTTGGTTTACTTGTGTTTTCCTGTAAGTCCTACTCTAATTCTACAATCTTACTAAGAGAAGCAGTTAATTCTTCTTTCTATCTTTTCTTTTCCTCTTCAAAGGCTGAAAACATGAGAATAAAATTTCCTTTTAAATTCTGAATTTCTTTATTTAATTCATCCCTATGTATCCTAATTTCCTTATCACAATTCTGAATTTGTATTTGCAGCTCACTAATAGATGTATCTTTTCCTTACATTTCCAACTTTAAATCCTGAATTTCTTGATTCTTTTCATTTATTATAATCTTATACACCATTATTTCCTCTTGTTGTAATTTCACCTTTTCCTTATTTTCATGCAGCTGATTTCTTAACTCTTCTATCTCTAATTTCAATTTTTCCAATTCTATGCTAATATCTTCTATTTCAACAATTTCAACAACTTTATTAATATATGGAGACAATTTCCCTAACATACTGTCATCAATCTCCATAGGAAGTGGATATTGTCCCCTTTCTATTTCCTGTTTTTCCTATTCTACAGCTTCTTCTTCAGACACCAAGTGAAAATATACTTCTTCAACAAATATCTCTCTTTCTAAGGATTGGTGAATTGACTCCTCAGCTTCCAAGTTTCTCTTTTTCTTTTTAGCTTTTGACCTATTCTCTTTACTCTGTGCTGAGGTTTCTACAGATCCAAAGGATAATCTTTTACTCCTCCTTAAAGGAAGAGTATCCTGATAATTTAAAATAGTTGGATCATTTAGAAGAATAGTTCTTCTTTTCCTCTTCTTAACAGGGCAAGTATCCACATTTGGACTCATTATCTCTACATCTTCTATCTAGGCTAGAGTTTCAAACTCATCATTTCTAAATTCTGGCGCTTCCTCACCAACTATTGTGGGAATTTGGGGTTCAGGAGCCTTAGGGTCTTCGGGGGAAGTTGCTCTGGAAGGTGAAGTAACTTGTTTTGAAGATTCTCCTAATTCTAACTTCCTTTCTGATGTAGGCATATCAAACTTCCCCAAAACATTTTCCCATTTGCTTTTAGGTTTCTTACAAAAATGATATTTACAAATCAATTGAATTAACCCATGGTGTTTTAATGGCCTTGAACTAGTTTTGTATCTCTCTATTGAAGAATTAATAGAATCATTCAAGAAATGAGGCAAATTAACCCTTAGAGTAGGGTTTTCCTTCTCATGCCGCAAATGTGTTAACATGCGGAATGTTGGTCCTACCACATTGGTGAGTTGACCTTCACAAGTAAAATATCTAATAATCCATGCAACGGCAATACCCCAGGGTTCTAAGATAGAAGCTCGCTGAAACCCCTTATTTTTTCCCCTAGTACTGACAACTATCATGGGTTGAGGATCTCCTTGTCTAAGAAACAATTTTGATAATTTTTTATATGTAATTTGTGTGGTTTCAGATATTTTAATACCGGAATCTTCTAACCCTGAAATAGAAGACATAATTTTTGAACTCACCTTGAAATGCTTCCCATGCAAAATCACCTGACCGTTAGAGTAGTTTTCTACAAATGCATTCACTAGCTTTTCATTATACCCTCTGAATTTCCTGACAAAATCCAACCAGCCCACTTCTTCAAATAGCCGAGAGATATTACTTAACCCCAACAACTTTTCTACACAAGCTGGCTCAGATTTCTTCTTTGTACCGTCCATCTTTTTTCTCTCTCTTGCTTACCACCCTACTAAAAAATTCAATAATGCCAAAGACTTGTGCACTAATATTTTTAAAAATATGATCAGACTGTAATCATCCACTCTACTCTTGCTCGGAGCTTGCTATATAATAATTTCAATTTGCATGAAGGGCCGCAAAAAGAGTAGCGTACTTAACAATTAATCACCAAGTGGCTCAATTTACTAAATTGGGAAAGGAAACTCTTGCCAATCAATCATATTTTATTCGAAAATAACTACTTATTTAAAGTAAAAATTTGTACTTACTTCCATTCCATGATCACTTGAAGATCTTATACCTCTACCGATTTGACAGGATGATGCAAGGATATTGGCTGAGGTGACGGTATAATTATTATGACATGAACGAGGAAGCTCATGGATGATGAAGTCATTAATGAAGACAGGCTATTACGGCGGCTTTTATTCATAATGGAAAAAGAAGGCACGTGTACCAATGTACGATAATCAAAGGATCGAGAAAGATTTGAAATTTTTTCTAGAAAGGAGTTGGCGAAATGAAAAATGAATAACTTCCAGAGCACGCGTAAAGCATGCATTCAGACAAAGAAAGTGGTTAAATTTCTGGAGCACACGTAAGGCATGCATTAGGAGCTTGGAAAATGGATAAGTTCCAGAGCATCGCCAAAAGATGCAGCCGGAGCAGCAATGAAATGAAAGTTCTGGAGCATCGTCGAAAGATGCAGCTGGAGCAGCAATGATATGAAAGTTCTGGAGCATCGTCGAAAGATGTAGCCGGAGCAGCAATGAGATGAAAGTTCTGAAGCATCGTCGAAAGATGCAACCGGAGTAGCAACGATATGAAAGTTTCATAGCATCGTCAAAAGATGCAGCCGGAGCAGCAATGAGATGAAAGTTCTAGAGCATTGTCGAAAGATGCAGCCGGAGTAGCAACGAGATGAAAGTTCCGGAGCAGCAACGATATGAAAGAAGAAAATAATGAACACCACTTAACTCAAACTTCAGGAGTTATATCATTCCACAAGAACATCTGTCCAACATGGTAGGCTGAAAAGCGGGTTCTGGAGCATCGACATTCAGACCGTCAAGTTCCGGAGCACTGGCCAGCTATATGATCAAGTTTCGGAGCATCTTGGAATGGTGCTCTGGAAGTTGTTATTCCTTTATGAGAGGTCCTACAAAATGAAAATATGTGTTAAGTCTGAAAATTTATGAAAAATGCTTTGAAAACAAATTAGGTACACATGTCTTTTTATTACAATTTTTCATCCATTTTCAAATTTATTATTTATTTATTTATTTATTTTTTAATCTATTTTTTTTTTTTTAAGATAACAATAAACATTAAATCAAATAGACTCTGCCTTGGCAGATTCAATGCATTGGATCTCTCCTTACATTTCTACTAGCTTTGTAAATTCTTTTCTATTAACTGGTTTATGGTAAATATGTAGACGATGACCATTAACTAAGAGAGTTCGTAAATCACCATCAATTGGTTTTAACTAAACTATGCCATTCGAGTAAACCTCAGAGATTTCATATGGCCCCAGCCAATGAGTTTTGAGTTTTCCTTTATGGTCTTTATATCTTACATCGAATAGCAAGGCCCAATCACCATTATGAAATTCTCTCTCTTTAATATATTTGTCATGCCAAACTTTCCATTGATGTTGAACTAATTTTGTTTGATGAACAACATCCAGACGAAGCTCATCCAACTCATTTAACTGTAAAACTCATTCTATTTGAGCTCATTTAAAATCTAGACCCAATTCCATAGTTGTACGTAGGGTCTGAAGTTCAAATTCAATGGGGAGAAGAGGTTTCTTTCCAAAAACAAGCTCATAGGGACTAAATCCAACTGTAGATTTCCATGTTGTATTGTATGCCCAGACGACTTTAGGTAATTTCCTAGCCCAATCTCTTCTTCTAGAAGAGACAATTTTTGTCAGTATGTTTTCTAACTCCCTATTAGTCACCTCTACTTGACCATTTGCTTGAGGGTGATAAGGGGATGACTTCTTATGGCTCACCTAAAAATGGCTCGTAAATGCTAGGAGAACTTTAGACATAAATTGGGGTCCCTGATCTGTAACAATAGTTCGAGGAGCTCCAAATCGAAGAAAAATTTTGTTATAGAGGAAATTAGCAACTTGCTCTTCTCTAGCAACTCGTAAAGCTTGAACTTCAACCCATTTTGTCAGATAATCGATACAAACTAATATATATTCTTTCCCTTGTGAGGAAGGATCTATGGGGCCGATAAAATCTAACCCCCATTTTTTGAATGGTTCCAAAGTTATCTGAGGCTGCAAAGGCATTTCTGTCGAAGCAGCTGGTCTTCCTACTCTTTGACATTCATCACAATGACGAACATAATTTTTAACATCTTTATGCATTGAAGGCCAATAATATCCAGTGCCTAAAATTTTACGAGAAGTTCTTTTTGCAGAATAATGACCCCCTGAAGGATCATCATGACAGGCCCTCAGAATACTATAAGTTTCATCAGCCCTGACACATCTTCTCAAAACCATATCAAGTCCACAATGAAATAAAATCCCATTAATCCATTTAAATGGCGCACACTCTCGAATAAGTCACTTCCTTTGTTTTAAGGTAAATTCAGGAGGTACTTCAGAAGTAGCTAAATAGTTGGCAATATCAACAAACCAAGGAACCTTTATAGAGATAGCAAACAAATTTTCGTCTGGGAATTCATCTTGTACAGGTGCTCGATCACCCTCTTCTTGTTTTATTCGAGATAAAAAGTCTGCCACTTCATTAAATTTCCCTGGCTTGTCAAGTATTGTCATGTTAAACTCTTGAAGAAGTAGTAACCATCTCATTATCCGACCATTAACTACAGGTTTATTCATTAAATACTTTATAGCTGAGTGATCTGTATAAACTGTAACTTTATATCCTATAATATAATGACAAAACTTTTTGATGGCATGAACCACCGCTAAGAATTCTTTCTTTGTTGTCGTGTAGTTTCTCTCAGCGGACGTTAGATTTTTGCTAATAAAATATATGGCATATTTACCCCCATCCTCATCTTCTTGCCCTAATACTGCACCAATTGCATCATCTGAAGCATCAGCATAAATGTGAAAGGGAAGACTCCATTTTGGTCCACGTAGTACAGGAGCAGAGACAAGCGTTTCTTTTATCATTTCAAATGATTGTTGACACTCAGACGTCCAATTAAACTCCACATCTTTTTGGAGGAGAGAAAACATAGGGGCAGCTATCTTACTGAATCTTTCTATGAACCTTCTATAATATCCAACATGTCCAAGAAAACTTCAAACATCTATTTGTGTTTGAGGTACAGTTAATTATTGTATGAATTCAATTTTTTTAGGATCAACTTTTATTCCTTCTGAGGAAAAGTGATGGCCTAAGACTATTCCTTGTTCCACCATTATTAAACACTTTTTGTGGCTAAGGGACAGTCGGTTTTCCTCACAAACCTCCAAAACCCTATCCAGGTTTTGAAGATCTTCATCGTAGGTTGACCCATATACTATGAAATCATCCATATAAACCTCTACACAATCATTAACAAGTGCTGCAAATATAGCCAAAATGGCCCTCTGAAAAGTAGTTGGAGCATTACAAAGTCCAAAAGGAAGAACTCGGTATGCATATGTACCCCAAGGACAAGTAAACATTGTCTTGTCTTGGTCTTCTGGTGCTACCTGAATTTGGTTGTAACCACTAAATCCATCTAAGAAATAAAAATATTTCCTCCCAGCCAAATTGTCCAAAACTTGGTCAACAAATGGTAAGGGAAAATAATCTCTAAAGGTGGATTTATTAAGTTCTCTATAATCCACACAAATTCTCCACTTGTCATTTTTCTTTGGTACAACTACCATAGGTGACACCCACTTACTATCTAAGATAGGATAAATAAATCATGCATGGAGGATTTTCTCAATCTCTACTTTAACAAGATCCTTTAATGCGGGGTTGAGTCTCCTCTATGGTTGACGAACAGGTTTTCTATTAGGATCAGTATAAATGTGATGAGTACAAACACTCGGGTGGATTCCCCTTATGTCTGTATAGTCCCAAGCAAAAGTTTTAGACCTTTTTACCAACACATTAAATAATTTATCCTCTTGTATTTCTATCAACCAACTATTGATATTCACAGTTTTTCCTAGTAACAACATAATTGTTTTTGTTCCTGGATAGGCTGAAGTGACAGTATGTATTGGTTGTAACAAAGTGTTGAGAGGAAAAATATGAGGTATAAGTTGGTGAAATCTTGTAATATCATCAAAGAAATAAATCATTCTAGGAATCATATTAGCCAAGGGACAAGGCATCCCCATGGTAACATAATTTTGTTCCATCCCACTTATATCAATCGATTGTCCCAAAATTTCCAGTACATTCTCTATCACTTCTTCACTAGAATTTATTGCCAAATGTGCAACCTCATTCACTAACTCATCCTCTAATTCTTCTCCATGTTGTTTAATCACTACCATGGCCAAAGAGGCTAGACTGTCTTGCACACTAAATTCTTCTAGTTCATCAACCCAGACTTTATTATATTCGGTAGGTTTAGCAGGAGGATATAAAAATAAATGTTTACTATCTAGACCATGTGAAATGGTCATACCTCCTCAACAATCAATTTTAGCAGCAACAGTAGCAAACCATGGTCTTCCCAAAATTATTGGATAACTATCTTTAGGTGTAAGTGATTGGATTATTTGAAAGTCAACTGGATATTCCCATCCATCAACTTTAACCAAAACATTTTTTATAACACCTTTTGGAATGGCTATAGACTGATTTTCCATCTGCAAGACTGTAGTTGTAGGACTTAAATTTGTAAGACTTAATTTCTCCATTACATCCACCATCATTACATTAATAGTTGCTCCTAAATCCACCAATGCATTAGGTATTGCTACCTCATTAATTGTAATAGTAATCAGTGGACTCCCAGGATCATCATATTTTGGAGCAACAGTATTTCCAGACAAAAATTCAGCTAGATAACCATCAATGTGTACAGTATTTATTTTCTTTGGTTTCCTTCCTGGAGTTCTAATACACAGTTGTTTGATCAACTAATTTAACTCAGGAATTTCCTTTATTCCCTGCAACAAAGGAACCTCTATTTGTAATTGTTTAATTTCCTGAATTAATGCAGTTTCAGAAGCTAATGACATTTCCGGAGTATCTTTTGGAATTGTTGATTTCAGGTGCTCCAGAAATGGTGCTTGAGTTTTCTCCTTTGAAGGGATATCTCTTTTCTCCTTTGGAGGAATATCTTTACTAGACTCAGTCAAAGACTAACCTTCCTCCTCCCGAGGTAAACCAACAGCTCTTGCTAATGAAAACTCAGTAATATTCGTAGGTAGTATAGTATCTTTCTCAAGATTTTGAAAAATAGGTTCATCCACTACTTCCTCAATAGTGGGCGGTTGAAGTGTCCTACCGGAACATAACTGAACATTTCCACAATGAATTGCATTAATTCATGTGACATGATCTTGCTCAATAGTATATATCAGAGTATCTTGTCTACTATTCTTTGGATTGGGAAGTGGTTGTGCTGGAAGTTGAGGTTGATTCACCTACTCAGTCTGAGGAAGATTTTGAGGTGGTGGTAAAAAATTTTGTTGTTGATTCCTCCTAGGACCAATATAAAATTGATTCTATCCTTGATTCCATTGGGGAGCAATGTGTTGTGGGTACCATTGTTGTTGTGACGGGTTTGGCCACTGTTGAGTTCCCCATGATTGACTCGCCCATTCAGGAGATCCCTAATAAGGCTGTGGAGGATAGGGTTGATTCCATGATGGAGGCCATTGATTACCAATCCAGTTATTCTGGGGTCTCCATGCATGATTGGAATTCTGCCCATAAGAAAAATTACGTCCCTGGCGTTGATTCAACACATTTATTTCTTCTTCAACCTGAGCAATTTTTTTCTGAGTATTCTTAAGATCAGTAAGAAGCTCACATTGATTGGTAGGGTGACTTTTATCATAGATTTGACAAACATTAACCTTATCTAAAGGGAACTCACGTAAAATATGTTTATTTTGACACCTAGGACAATAGATTGACAAAGTCTCAGGGTTACATGTCTTTGCTTGTATACCATCCAACGCAGTGTTTAATTGGACAAGTATGTATGTCTTAATATTTGCTATTTCTTCTCAGAGTTTACCTATCTTGTTATTCCCTTTGAAAAGATTTTTTTTTCGGATTCCTCCACGAGTACGTGAAAATTTGCGACACAAATCACATATGTCTTCAAGGTTTAACTGAGACACATCACCTTTTCCCATTAAATCAAGACTTCTTCTCGCATATTCATTGAGTCCTTTAAGAAATATAGTCTTGAGAATCTCAACACTAATGGTTGTTTCCCCACATCGTTTAGATAAGAAAAGAAACCTATCCAAATAGTCCTCAAGACTCTCATCCTCATTCTGTCGAAGCTTAAACAACTCTTCCTTGCAATCACTCACCCTACAATAACTCTAATATTTATTCAAGAACACAGTCTCCATTTCTTCCCAAGTTGTAATACTACCAGACAATAGTCCCATAAACTAGCTCATGGCTGAATCCTTCAAAGTAGAAGGAAACAACTTCAATTTTTGGTTGTCATTTTTATAATCATAAGTTTGACAAAGGACCTTAAATTCAAAAAGAAATTGGTCTGGGTCTTTCAAAGATAAACCACGAAAGGTTGGAAGGAAAGTTGGAGAGATGTTTTTCATTGTTGTATCATCATCTGCATCTAGAGCAATAAGATAAGTGATAAGTGAATGTTCTAGGTAGTGGAGGATCATTATTATTACAGTTTGCATCATTACGGTTGGCTTCTACCCTCTGATCTCCCATGATGTTTAGAGGAATATGCTCCTCAACAATAATTTCGTCGACAACAGGTTGCACTACAGGATGATCTTTTGGGAGATAGTGGAAAGCCTCGGGTGGGTTATGCTCAAGTAATTTGTCAGCATAATGGTCTTCTGAGCCTTGGGCCTCCCTTTGTCTAACTGGGATGTATTTTGGGGGGGTTTTTGGTATAAATCATCCATGAGGGCCTCTTTTCCTGACCATGTAGAAAAGGAAGCCACAGATAGTATTTTTGTCCTAACAGAGGTATTCTAGGCGTCTTCTATTAACACTTAAGCAAAAGAAGTTAAGGGGTCCCCGGCAACGGCGCCAAAAAATGATAGGTTGTCGTTAGGTCCCATTACTTTAGAATATATTATTCAATTTTTCAACTGGGTAGTGTTCAAGGCAATCTGCAATAGAAGAGGTCTAGATTATCTCCCTTAGGTTTCCTAACACTAAAAATTAATTCTAACTTCAAACTGTTTAACTATCAAACTGTAAAGTAATTTATTCCTAAGAAAACAAAAAATGATTGAACTGTAGGCATAAGTATACTAATTTAGAAAGCATAATAACTAAATTAAGAAGCATAAAAACAACTAATCTAAGAAGCTGAAAATTTATAAAAGCAGAAAAACTTATAGCAATCCATAAAACATTTTCTTAACAGTAAAAATTCTAACAATGAATAACAGAAACTACGGAAGTAAAAAGATAACAAATACTTCAGAGCTAAAATTTCATAACATTAAATTTAAATGACTCTCTATAGAACAATAGTATAATAAAAGAGAACACTTATCTACTCCCGTCGAGTGGCCAGCTCGTGGGACAACACATTCATTCTCAACTCACATCCACAGCTACTTCAGGAACACTTCTATCAATCATAGTTATCATCCATAACTCATAACTTAGAATTTTAGATAACAATCTCTTTATTCATAAACTTTGGAAAACATTATGAAATTATAACATTACTTCTCACTATCTATCTTACTTCCAGAGACCGTATATTTTTATAGAGAAACTGTAACTACATGCTATATTTCAGATGGTATGGATAACCATTGAAAATATCTAAACAGATCTACGGATAACCCATATATCTTTAATCCTATTACATAGTATTTAAGAGGCTCAAGGCGAGCCATAAAGTTTTTAATTCAAAGGATAACAGAAATAACAAATTTAAGAACAACAACATATTCGGTCCATCACCCTGAAGTTCCGAAGCATATTTCCAGCATATCTCTAATTGTTCTGGAGCATATTTCCATCATATCTCTAACTATTCTGGAGCACATGCCAGCTGGATGCTTCAATCTGTAACTTTGATTGACCGATTATTATCTACAAAACACTTAAAACAACCCATTAAATCTGTATTGGCAAATTACTTTAAGAAATCAAAAGAAATAAAGTTTATACAAGTTCTTACTAAAATTAAGCAATTATTTCTCCTAAAATTTAATTAATTGGCAGAGGATAGAGATTTGCATGTATGAACTAGGTCTTCATAGTATTATCATGATGAGGTTATTTTACCTCATCAATGCTACTGATGTTGCTGAGATATATAGGATTAATGGTTTGTTTGGTATCAACGGAATGAGCACTAGAGGTGTCAATAGGTAGTCCTTGATCTATTAGAAGGATTTATCACACTTATCATCCCACTTATAAGTTATTCCTTTATGAAGTAGATGTGAGAAAAGGTGAATTTTTTCTGATAATTGCGCTATGAACCTTCTAATGAATTGCAACCTTCCTTGTAACCCTTTCATCTGCTTCAATGTTTGTGGTGGTTCCATGTCTAGGATGGATTTCACTTTTACTGGATCTATCTCTATCCATCTTTGTGATAAAATGTAGCCAAGAAGCTATCCTAATATAACCCCAAAGACACACTTTTTTCAGGTTTATCTGTACCTTATTCTCTTCAACCTTGTCGAAGATGGATCCTAATACCTCTATGTGCTCACTCTTTTTCTTTGACTTGGCCAAAATATCATCCACATAGTCTTCGACTATTTTGTGGATCATATCATGAAAGATGAGGGTCATGGCTCTTTGATAAGTTGTTCCTACATTCTTCATCCCAAATGGCATCATGTTCCAACAATATGTTCCCCATGGACAGGTGAATACAGTTTTGTGTTGATCCTCCTTGGTGATCATGATTTGATTATAGCCTGAAAAAATGTCCATGAGTGATAGCATTTCATGTCTAGCTGTTAAATCAAAGATGATGTTGATGTTAGGAAGAGGGAAATAATCCTTCAGACATGCTTTGTTGAAGTCTCTAAAATATATGCATATTTTGATGCCCCTAGTGGGTTTGGAGACTCATGCTAGGTTGGAAACCCACTCAAGATAGTCAATCAGATAGGTAAATCCAATGTCAAGAAGCTTTTGTAACTCAAGTTTTACCAAGAGTGTTATTTGAGGGTGCATCTTTCTCAATTTTTGCTTCACTGGTTTGGCTTTAAGATAGACTACTAAATGATGCACAACCACATCTAGATCTAGGCCTAGCATATTCGTGTATTACCATGCAAATTTGGCTCTTCGCTCTTTCAAGAACGCTACTAGGTTTTTTGTTCTTCATTCAACAAGGATTCGGCATAAAAAGTTATCTTGGATGTTTCTTCTATGCTGACATTTATTGGAGTAGCCTTCTCTGCTAGCACTACTGACTTTTTAGGATTCATTACACTAAGGGTGAGATTGAATCACTCGTCCTTGGGTGCCTCAAAGAGGTTTCCCTCGGATGTGTCCTTTCTTTTTACTATTTTAGGTTCAGGAAGTTCCACAGTGTGGTTTTTACTCAAATATCTACATGTTATATTCATGTCATTAATTTTGTGACTGAAGGATTCAATCATCTCCCCGTAGTACGCCCATGTGTCTAGCTTTATATCAAAACCAATTTTGTGATCTAACCATGGTAAGTTGTCACAAAATCCCATGAATTCTAATATTGCTTCATCATTTTTGAATAAATCTAGAATTTTTGGTCCTTCTTGGTCCTTCTTGGTCCTTGTTGGTCCCAATCAATGAGTTGGGGGTATACTAGGCTTATTTTAGTGGTTTGGTTGTTTGGGGTGAAAGATGTTGTGGATATCATGAAGAGAGAGTTATTCTCAAATAGGTTAGAAACTTAAAGGGGGAAGTCATCTAGGGTGGTATCATGCAATGTTGGTAACCAAAAGGAAGCCTCGGCCTGTTCAACAGAAGTACCTTTTCCAATACGGGTAACCTTGTTCGTAGTACATCCTAAGCCAATATTCTTTGGACGTTTCTCATGAATGATGGGTCCCAACAAACTGTTTCCATTTTCACCTAGTTTATCATTCTTGTTGTACCTCCATCCCTTCATTAGCATAAATCCTTTATTGTCATCTTCCATGGGAAGAACTAGCATGGGTCGGTCATCTTGATAGAGTAGTTTAGAGACATCCTCCTCATTGACATCTTCTTTGTTCAAGTCCCCCCACTTGGTGAAGGTGATAGATGCAAACTTTAATGTTTTCACATCATTGTTGATAGTTGTGGGTTTCCCATGAGATTTGGGAGAAACAGGTATCTCTCCCAACACAAAAGTGTCCTTTGTTAGTTTATAATCTCCACAACCATCATCCTGGATCACTGATTTGATGTCAGGAATGTTCTACACAATGGGTGTTTTTTACTTTAGAGGTAGATGCAAGGGATGATGGGTCAAAAAATGAGGAGGGTGTAGGACATTCATCATTTTTAGGGATTTGGGGTATTTTATAAAACTTGGCCTCAAGGTTCTTGTAGTAGTAAAAAGGTTCAGGGTCTTCATGGATGGTAACTTCTCTATCCTCAAAAGGAAACTTTACACATTGGTGGTAGGTTTAAGCTACAACTTTTAGGGCATGAATCCATGGTCGACCAAGCAAGATGTTGTAAGGGAGATCAAGGTCTAACACTTGGAATGTAGTCTTAGTAATGACATGTCCCACTTGGATGGGTAGCGTGATAATTCCTTGTGATACCCACTCTTGATTGTCATAGGATCTGATGGTTGTACTCTTTTCTTTCTTAATATCATCCTCTGAATAACCCAACCTTTTGACCAAATGAAGG
This sequence comes from Sequoia sempervirens, assembly GCA_007258455.2. NCBI lineage: Eukaryota > Viridiplantae > Streptophyta > Pinopsida > Cupressales > Cupressaceae > Sequoia > Sequoia sempervirens. Next base: position 67,637,256 of record VDFB02270651.1, read on the forward strand.
GTGCAAATGTTCAGACCAACGCCTTCATCTACTAAGACTCTTTTAACTTGTCTCTTATCAACAATAACCTCAAGGTGTAAAGCATGGTTATGGGATGGTTGCAATGGTAGGTCTTGTTCCAAAAAGGCGAGAAGATGAGGGATAGTCATATGCCCTACCATACCTTGAAACTGCTTTGTATCCATATCCTTAGGGATGAACAACGTAGATAAAGATTTCTCTAAGATCTCCCTATGTGTGAGGGATAGCCTCAATAGTTCGAAGATTGAGATTTGTGTGGGGGTCTTCTTAAGCTGATCTAGGAGTGTATTTGCTAGGATTTGGTGTTGGAAAAGTAGGTTGTTCCCTAGGTTTAGATGAAGCTCCTTGGATAGTAACCTTTTCATGTCGTGTGGTGAATCCACAATTTGCACTAGGTCCTTTGATGGTGACGACAGTGACAACATTGCCAAAAGATGTGACTACATTGGAATAGACATGCTATGTGTTATTGTAATTCTTCCCTTTTCTATTTCCATTCCCTTTGTTGTGATCTGGCATAGGGTTCTTGTATATCTTGAGGTCTTGGTTACCGGTTGCTACTTCAATAGATATGTCTCCACTCTTGATAAGATCTTGGATAACATTCTTTAGTTTCATGCAGTTTGATGTTTTGTGTCCTTTGATTTTGTGAAAGTCACAAAGGTATTTTTCATTGTACCAAGGTGGTTTATCCTATGGTTCTTGGTAGTTTTGGAAATTGGGAAGCTTATGAAGTTTGACTCTACCAATTTCTTTATGATAGTTTCAATAGGTTCTGCCAACTATGTGTATTTGTGTTTTGGATAGTTATTCCTATTGGGGGTTTGTCTTTGTTGCATTTTGGTTTTATTGATTTGATTGTTTTGTGATGGTGTGGTTTTTTGTATACTTGGTTGAGTGTTATTCATTTGATTGGTGTTGGGCCTAAGATCACTTAGGACCACCATAGCATCTACCATGCCATCATTTGTCACGTTCTTGTTCTTAGCCCATACCTGAGGCTTGTCACTTGAACTAGTTGATGGGCAGTTGTCTTTGTATGCTTGTGTATTTCCCTGTGATATTATATTGTGCTTGATGTTGAGGTATCTAGGGATAAGTTCATCATAGGTGGTAATGCACTACATCTTCAAGTGGAAGGATAGATCTAGATCAACATTCGCTATGATAATCCCCACTTGTTTTTCATCAAGAATGGGCCACTTGCTCTTACTAGCTCTTTGTCTCCATCATTTTAAGAAACTGGCAAAGGATTATCCTTTGTTTTTCTTGAGATTATACAAATCCTCTAAGCTTACGTCCATTTCAAGATTAAAGGAGAAGTGATCTATTAATTTGTGGATGATTTCTTGGAAGGTTTTGATACCTGGAGGCAACTGAGAAAACCAATCGATGGTTGGGGCCGTCAAGCTTCATGGAAAGAGGTGTATCAAATAGGAATCATTGTAGGCAACCTCCATACACAACTTTAAATTCTTTGACATGATCCATAGGATTTCCTCTCCCTTTGTATTTATCAAATTTGGGGACCTTAAAATCGAGAGGGAATGGTACCATTGTGATGTTTCGATCAAATGGATATGGACATAGGTTTTGTTGTGTATGGGGCTTCTTTGTTTTTCCCATTTGGATGTCCTACATTTGTTGTGTTAACACCTTGAGTTGCAATGCTACATAATCTTGCGGGGTTGGTGGAGGAACATATGTTGTGTATTGTGAGATGGTGGATGGATTGTACGTGGGGTTTTGATATGATGGGGTGTTGTATGGTGTGTATGGTGGTGTAGGATATTGTGAAGGTGATGGTGGTGGAGGTGTATATGCTCCTAATGTGATGCAAGCATGGTAGGAGGGTCCTCAAGGAGAACAATTTGGACTGTGTAGAAAGAGTAACACAACAGAAGCAACAAAGAATATGGAGGAAAATGCAGGTGCAAATATTCTTATTAATAGAAATCTCAATTACATTCAGCTGACAACATCCAGGCTTACAAATTCAGCTCACGAGCCTGATATATCATGTTCAATATTACAACATTCCAACATGCTTCTATATGCGAGTTGAACTCTTACAATTTGAATCAATCTTAATCTAATCAATCAACTACTAACTCCACCATCCTATTCTAATGATCGATTACAGGCTTTATACTATATCCGTAATTCTAGAAACATCTGCGTCAACCAAAGATCATCACATTATCCAGGGAAAGAAAATGTAACATGTGCATGAATAGGTCGGCCTCAAATTTGAATTACTCTATCAACAAGTGCATAGAATGAAGTGTGTACCTATAATGAAGCTCGGGGACACTCCACGAAACACTTAGAATCACACTGTCGAGATCCGCAAGTCACGGGGATGATCCACGAAGGATCAAATTAATTGATAGGCTTGAAAACTATTCTGGTTCTGGTTCAAGAAACTGCCATGAAATTCTGAAAGTGATAACTTGCCAAAAAAAGATCCAATCATGCTCAAATCTTGGAACAAGGAAAATGAACATGTCCACGATGTACACCAAGATCCACAAGGTCTAGTGAGCAAAGATGATGAATCCACTGACATGAACTGAGCAAGAACAAAACATGAACAAAACTAAAAGAAAATATTTTTGGTTGATGCAAGATTGCTAAGAACCAAGGATACTCCTGCATCAAACATCTGAGGTTAATTAAAAGTGAGTCCCTCACTTTGTTGGGCCCATAGGAAAACCAAGATAGTCTACTTCAGCCTAATAAACCCAAGAAGAATCCTCAACTGGTCTACCTTCCCACTTCACAAGATATTCTTTTTACTGTCTTCCACGAGTCTTTCTCCCATCTCTAACATCCAAAATCTCTTTGATCTCCTCTAATTGTTGTTTAGGAAACCAATTCCCCAAATTTTCCTCACTGTCTTTACTAAACTTTGCTTCATGGTACTGATATAGATCTACAATGTTGAATATAGGCGATATACCCATGTCATCCGATAACTCCACTTCATATGCATTTCCTGAATCAAACTTCTTCAAAATCCTACAAGGTTCAAACTTCATCTTCAGCTTATTGTATGTTCCAATTGGAAATATTTCCTTTCTCAAATACACCATCACCTCATCTCCAAATTTGAACTCCTTATGTCTCCTCTTCTCATATGCTTTCTCCTTATACTTCTTGTTCATATCTTCCAACTATTGTTTCACTTGAGTATGTACTTTCTTCATATGTTCTACAAATTCCTCTGCTTCTGCACTTCATTTAACTTCCATACTGATATCTCTAAATTCTGATATACCTCTAGGATGAACTCCAGTAACAATTTCAAAATGGTGTCTTTCCTGTACTATTTACTGAATTATTGTAAGCAAATTCTGCTTGTGCAAGGACTAAATCCCAACTTCTAGTTTTTTCTCCAACCAAACATCTCAGCAAATTCCCTAAACCCCTATTCACTACCTCTATCTGTCCATCTGTCTGTGGGTGAAATGTAGTACTAAACTTCGAGTCTTTCTTCAACTTCTGCCAAACTGTTCTCCAAAAGTAACCAACAAATTTTGTATCCTTGTCTAAAACTATACTCCTAGGTAATCCATGCAATCTGACCACTTCTCTAAAAAAAAAGTCTGCTACATGTACTACATTTGTTGTCTTCTTACAAGGTATGAAATGTGCCATTTTAGAAAATTGATCAACCACCACAAGTACAAAATCATTACCTCTTTGGGTCTTCGGAAAAATAAGTATGAAATACATGCTGATATCCTCCCAAGGTCTCTCTGGAATTGTCAATGGCTTATACAATCTAACACTCTGACTACTCCCTTTTGCAACTTGACAAACTCTGCAATCTGCACAAATTTCCTAACATCCTTATGAATCAGCAACCAAAAGTAATTCTCACTTACCAATGCTACTGTCTTATCAATTCTAAAGTGTCATGGCATTCCTCCACTATGCTTCTCCTTCACCAAGTTATCCCTCATTGAACTTTGGGGTATACACAATTGATTGCCTATGAACAACATATCCTCCTGAATGAAATAATTTAGCCACTGACTTCTATCCTCCAAAACATGTTCTTTACAAGCCCTCTAAGGTTCTACAAAATTTGGGTCTTCCTCATACAAGTTCTTCAATTCATCAAATCCTAATACCTCCACTCTCATCTCTATCAGTAAATTCCTTCTCCTACTCAAAGCATCAGCAAATCTATTTAACTTCCCACTCCTATGCTTCAAAACAAAAGTATAACTCTACAGGAACTCCACCCATCTCATGTGTCTCTGACTCAACTTACCTTGAATCTTCAAATATTGCAATGCTTGATGGTCCGTATACAACACAAATTCCTTAGACAAAAAATAATGTATCCACTTCTTCAAGGCTTGAACTATGGCATAAAATTCATGATCATACACTAAATATCTCCTCCTAGCATCATTCAATTTCTCACTGAAATAAGCTACAAGTCTAACTTCTTGACTCAACACTGCTCCAATTGCATTTCCACTTGCATCGCAGTCTACTTGAAATAACTTATTGAAATCTGGTAAAGCTAACACAGGCTGCTCAGTCACCTTCTACTTCAACAACTCAAAACTTTGGTCTACTCCAGATGTCCATCTAAAATCCTTCCTATCTCCTCTCATTGTTTATATCATAGGACTACAAATAGAACTGAAATTCCTAATAAACTTCCAGTAGAAACTAGCCAATCAATGAAATGATCTCACCTCTCCAATGCTATCTGGTTTCAGCCACTCAACAATTGGTCTCACCTTCTCATGATCCATCTTCAATCCATCCACATATATTACAAATCCCATATATACCAACTCCTCCTTCATGAAACTACACTTCTTAATGTTTATCAGCAATTGCTCTTCTCTCAACCTCTGCAAAACTTGTATGATATGCAAAAAAAATTATTCTCTACTCTTACTAAAAATCAAGATGTAATCCAAGTAAACAATCACAAAATTACCCAATAATTTCTTCAATACCTCATTCATCAGCCTCATGAAAGTACTCGGTGCATTTTTCAATCCAAATGGCATCACCAACCACTCATACAATCCTTCATTTGTCTTGCATGTTGTTTTCCACTCATCTCCTTCTTTGATTCTGATATTATGATATCCACTCTTCAAGTCTATCTTGGTAAAATATTTAGCTCCACTCAAGCAATCCATGATGTCATCCATCTGGGGCAAAGGAAATCTATACTTCACTGTGATCTTGTTTATGGCTCTAGAATCTATACACATCCTCCATTCTCCATCCTTCTTAGGTGCTAGCACAACAGGTACTGCACATAGACTCAAACTTTCTCTGATCAAACCCTTTCTCAACAATTCTTTCACTTGTCTATTCAACTCTTCATTCTCTGTCAGTGTCATACAGTGTGCTACTTTGTTAGGAAAACTATCTCCAAGAATCAGATCCATGCAATGACTAATACTCCTCACAAGTAGTAATCCATCAGGTACATTATATGAAATGATCTCCTCATACTCTGTCAACATTTCATTTATCTCTTCTAGGTGTTCTACATGCTTCAATTCTTTAGCCTTCTTAGGAACTAAGGCATAACACACATTCTCATGTCTCAATCCATCAAGGAATCTCCTTCCATTGACCAAAAAAACTCTAGTACTCGTACAAACCTCAATTGTGGGGAAATCTTCCAAAGGCAACAAAATCTGCTTCATTCCATTAGCAACAATAGTATATATATTCTTCTTTCCCTCATGAATAGCCTATCTATCATACTACCAAGGCCTTCCCAACAAAACATGGCATACATCCATAGGCATAATATCACACAAAACTTCATCGTGATAATTTCCTATCTTCAATTTCACCAAACATTGTTCACTTACCAATATCTTATGAAGCTATCTGATAGGGATTCGGGTGTTTCAACCTTTCCAACCCCAATTTAGTCACCATCTCTTCAGAAACCAGGTTCTCAGAACTTCCACTATCAACAATCACTTTGCAACATTTACCAGCTACCTTGCATCTAGTTTGAAACAAATTCTTTCTCTACAATGGTTCCTTTTCTACTTCACTTTGTAACAATAACCTTATATTCACCAACACTTCTCCATCTTCCAGTTTATTAGATGATCTGACATGATCCTCCTCAGCAAAGGCTATTTTCCTATTGTTCTTATTCTTTCTACTTGTCTCTCCTTGATTACATTAAAATGTTCTATGTCCTTCTCCACCACACTTAAAGCAAGTTCCCCTGAATACTCTTTTCTCCTTATCATCCTTTCTATAACCTTCATTCCGATAACCACCATATCCTCCTCTTTTGTAAGATTTTCCATCACCTCTATGATATGAATTATCATTCTTACTGACCTCCTTATCCTTATTCTAATATGCAAAAGAGCCTCTTCCTCCTCCAATAAAATTTCTTCCTCTTTGAAATCTTCCACCTCTTCCTCTATGTCTCTGCTCATGTCTTTTATTCAACTTCTCTTCTGCCTTTAGGGCACACTTATATGCCTCTTCCACACTCTACAACTTAATCAAATTGATCTCATACTATATAGATGACCTCAAACCATTCACATACCTAGCTACTTGCTCAATCTCATCCTTCGAATGTCCAAATCTAATATTCAACCTATAGAACTCCTCAGTATACTATGTCACACTTGAATCTTTTTGCTTCATATTTTGCAACTTTTAGAACAAACTAATTTGATAGTCTACAGGCATGAACTTTGTCTTTAACTTATTCACCATCCAATCCCATGATTTTATCTTCTCTTTCCCTCTTCTTTGCATATCTATCTGCAAATGTTCCCACTAAAGGGATGCATGTCCTCTCAAATTTGTACAAGCATATTTCACCTTCTTATCTTTAGTGGTACCTTCAAATTCAAAATACTTTTCCATCTCCTAATCCAATCAAGCAATTATTCTGAATCTAGCTTACCATTACAATCCGGTGGATTGAAATGTGGTTTTGTATTCGCTTTGGTTAGGGCTCTTATGAACCTCTCTTCTCCCTGATCAAGGTCAAGTTGCTCTTCTCTTCCCCTTTCTTCCTGAACTTCTACCTCTTCATCACTCACATCATCAACTGGTCAACCTCTCCTCTAGGCCATTTCAACTGCATCTAATCTGGAAACAATTCCTCTCAACATCTCCATTAAAGTTGGGTCTGCATTTCCACGTGCTCCATTTCCTCTAACATTTCTTCTTCCTGCCATCTTTACACAAGTCCTCTGTAGCTGCAGGTCAGATCCTCAATCCGCCACCCTACAAAAAATCTTCAACAGGACTTTGCAAACTCTGACGATCTCACAAGGAACAAACCTCGCTCTGATACCAATCTGACGCAACCATGGTTGGATGGTCCTCAAGGAGAACAATCAGGACTGTGTAGTAAGAGTAACACAACATAAGCAACATAGAATATGGAGGAAAATGCAAGTGCAAATATTCTTATTAATAGAAATCTCAATTACATTCAGTCAACAACATCTAGGCTTACAAATTCAGCTCGCAAGCCTGATATATCATGTTCAATATTACAACATTCCAACATGTTCCTATATGTGAGCTAAACTCTTACAATTCAAATCAATCTTAATCTACTCAATCAACTACTAAATCCACCATCCTATTCTAATGATAGATTACAATATTTATACTATATCTGTGATTCTGCAAACATCCATGTTAGCCAAAGATCATCACATTATCCAAGGAAAGAAAATGTAACATGCGCATGAATAGGTCAACCTCAAATTTGAATTACTTTATCAACAGGTGCATAGAATGAAGTGTGGACCTATAGCGAAGTTCGGGGACACTCCATAGAACACTTATAATCACACTATCAAGATCCCCAAGTCACGAGGACGATCCATGAATGATCAAATTAACCGATAGGCTTGAAAACTATTTTGGTGCCGATTCAAGAAATTTCCTTGAAATTCCGAAAGTGATAACTTGCTAGAAAAGGATCCAATCATGCTCAAATCTTGGAACAAGAAAAATGAACATGTCCACGATGTACACCAAGATTCGCAGGGTCTAGTGAGAAAATATGATGAATCCACTGACATGAACTGAGCAAGAACAAAACATGAATAAAACTGAAAGAAAATATTTTTGGTTGATGCAAGATTTCTAAGAACCAAGGATGCTCCTGCATCATAACCTGCTTGTATTGGCGATGTTTTGTTGAGGGTTATAGCATAAACCTTGTTTTTTTTTTTTTTGTTGTGTGAGCGCTTGTTTTTTTTAGGCATACTGTTAGGTGAGCAAGGCTTGTTGTTGGGCTTGTTGCTATTGTTGGGCCACTAGGGCTACTTTTTACACTTGTTGTTGTTGTTGTGTTGCTAAGGCTACTTGGTGTTGTTATTGGGCCATGAGGGCTTGTTGTTGGGCATGTTGTTGTTGTTGCACCACTAGGGATTGTTGTTGTGCTTGATGTTGTTATTGTGCTACTAAGGCGGCTTGGTGGGCTTACTATTGTTGTTGTGTTGCTTGGGTTGCTTGTTGGGCTTATTGTTGTTGTTGTGCTACTAGGGTTGCTTGTTGGTTTTGTTGTGCTACTAGGGACACTTGTTGTTGTTCTTTTGTTATGGTTGCTTATTATTGTTGTTGCATGACTTGTTGATAAGCATGTTATACTTGTTGCAAGGCTAGAGCATGTGCTTGCAATGTAGGATCGTTTGGTTGTTGGGACATCTTTGATGGGTGTTGGGTGTTTATAGTTTGAATGGGTTGTGGGTTGTTGACGAGAGGTTGGGGGTTCCATTGGTTTAACATTCCTTGCAAAATGGTGGATTGGGATGGAGGAATGTAAGTTTGAGGTCCCATCTAATTTTTCATGACATGGGGGACCAAAGGTAATGATGAGGAAGGTGCCATTTGGTATTGTGATGTCAATGGAACATTCAATCCTTGAAGTTCCCTTGAACGATGAGTAGGGGGTTCCCTTGTTGTATTTGAGGTGGGACCAAGGTATTATCTTAGTTGATGGGATTCATAACCAAGGTGTTGTTTTCATTTGGGTTGATGATGGATGGGATGGTTGTGTTTTGTGAAATCAATGGTATAGATGAACCAATGGGGTGGTTGGATAAATATGTACCTATTTGTGTTAAGGGTTGATTTTTCATAAGGGTTTTGACATGCCCTTGTTGATCCATTTGAGATACTTGATCCATACTGCCTTGTGTGATGTTGGTAACACTTGTGGCACTTATGGGGATGGATGAAGAGGTTTGTGCTTGAAATTTCAAGTTCGTCATGGAGTGATGGAGTATAAGTGGTTTATGTGGATGTAGGGGGTGTTCAGGAATGGGATGAGCACTAAACGTAGGTTTCCAAGTGGTGTTTTGGGGTGGATTGGTGTTTAGAGTACTCACAAGTGTGTTTATTTCCAAAGGAAGAGTGTGGCCAAAGTCCTTAGCAATACTAGTTGCAAGACTAGGAGTTTGTGTTTGATTTGGCCTTAGTGATGAAGTTAGTGGAAGCGTCGATGAATTCAAACCTTGTGTTATGTTTTGGGCAGAAAAAGATGGGGGAATTGAAGCTATTTTCTCAAAGGCTTGACATTCTTGCTTATACTCAAGGATTTCTTCTTTAGTAAGCTCAAATGGATTATTTGTGACATCTTTTACCTCATATGGTTCCTCTAGACCTTGGGGTTGTTGTGAGGGGTAGAATGACTTCTTGGATTAAATTCTTGAGGGTTGGTATCATTGGTGGTGGATGTGAATTTGGTTTTCTCCATGATTCTCTTATGATGTGATCTTGTTGTTACCATAAATTGTGGGTCACCTATGGGAGAGTTATGTTGGGACTTGTAATGTTTAAACTCTCTAGTTGACTCAAATTTAGGTAAGAGGGCCACTCTAAGTCATTTTGGATCAATGGTGTGAATGGGAGATGAAAAGGTGAATGATATGGGGAGTGGTCTTTGTAAACTTTTTGGGAAAAAAAATTTAGACTATAGGTTTGATTTTTGATGTTTGGATAAAAGATGTCAATGAACTTGTGAATATTTAATGTAGACTTATGACCTTCAAGATAAACTAGTCCAAAAAGTGATAACCAACTCAACTAAGTGCCTGGAAAAGGATCCATTTCACACACAACATAGCTAAGTTAAGGGATGGGTTTAATGATGTCCAAGTCAAAAGTGTTGGTGTGTTCAAAAAGTTTACAAAGTTTGGTGAAGTGAAGTGTGAAGTATGATGAAGGATGGATGAAATGTTTGACCAATCCTAACCTAGAATGAACCTTTTATTTTGCAAGACCAAGGTAGTGAGAAAAATGCTTTACCCTACAAGTAACTCAACCCAAAAGATCCATGTTGACTTAAATGAGAGGAAAAATTTAGAAATATAAATCTAGGTCACCTAGCAAAGGGTGAGTATAAAAATTTTGTAACAAGATGTCTCGGTTGTGGTAAAGTTTGAAGGTTTGTTTTCTGATAAACCTTAAACTATGATGCCTCCTTTTGAAAGGATGGAATGTGGATCTTCATTTAGGGATTTTGATTTTGTGGGAGATCATGAGGACCAACACATGTGTGGAGTTTCAATTGTTCTTTTTTTTGGTATATTCTATTTTTGAAAAGAGGAGACCTATTTCCACGCAGGAGGTGGTAATATGGGCCTTCTGGCTGCAATATTAGCTTTTTTCTCTTGTTTTTCTAAGATGTTTGTTGTGTTTCTCCACTAGTTTGGTGTTTCTTTTGTCTCAAATGTGAAGCTCATAAAACTACTAATTATGTATGTTTTTTCTCCTTCAATCAGCTCAAATTTTGGTTGTATGATAGTTGGCGTAAGGTTTGGTTGTTGAAGTGGAGCAATCGGACGTCAAATAGTCTTAAGGTGAGAGATCAAGCACATATGTGGGGCTCAATTTGTGAGTTTATCTTGATTAATTATTTTTTTCTTACCACAAACACTTGTCTTGCTTAATTTTTTAAAGTAAATGTCTATGTCAAAAACATCATTTATTTCATAAGGTCCATTATGTGAAACTCATGAAATTAGAGCCATAGTTACCTATGTTAACTTTGGGAAGTATGGATTGAGATATAAGTCAAGATATTTAGAAGTCTCTAAGGATAAAAATCCTTAGGAAAAACATCAATATCAAGGCTTTTCAAAGGGTATCCATGCTTAAACCAAAGGGTTTGAAATTTAGAGAAAGATCGTTGATGTTTTTTTTAATGTTTTGGAACCAAGCAAGTATCAAACTGACTCACAAGCATTTACAATCCTAGCTCAAGTGAGTGTGTATTTCTTAGTAGGATTACCATCATCCCCTAAGAGATGATTAATCTGTGAAGATGGAATGAACAAATAGGCTATTTCAAGGAAATGTAACATCTTGACAAGCCAAGCAAAAGAGTCCCTTCCCTATTTGCTTTATTGACTCAACCAAAAACCGAACATGGTAAGTAACTTCTTGGAACGGTGCTATTCCAATGCACTACTTCAAAATACACTTCAGAGATAAAAATTTTGAGCCACTACTAGCAAAGGTTCTTAGTCAAGATTTTTGGGATTAAATGGTTCCTATACATGCGGTGATTCACTCAATTAAGAGGCCTCCCAACCCTTAGAAACATCTAAGGGTTTCAACGTACCACATGGATACTAGGGGATACATTCATCGGTATAAGACAACAACACCATTTGGTTAATGACTTTAGTCACACCAATTTATTTATATAGCAGACCAAAATGAAAGCACCACTTGGGTCGTTCCCTCCCACAAGTTGGGAGGCAGGCCCTCTAATGGTAACACATATTGTGAAGCTTAAAATGCTTTCGTCACCCAATATTTCCAATAGTCGCAAGGGGAGAGGATAGGCCCTTCCAAGAAGAAAAATTATACTTGTGTGTTTTTCTTCACCCAAGATTGCATGAAGCACATGCAAGCAAATAAAAAATGCATTCATCTTAACCTTGGAAAGCATAATGAGTTCATTTTAAGCACCAAATTGAAGTGTTGGGATTGTTTTGTTCAATTTTAAACCTAATATTGCAAAATGAGGATATTTGGGTTCATTTTTAACCAACTTTGAATGTTTATTTTAAACCCAAAAGGAAATTTAGTTGGTCCTAAAACGTGCAATAAAGTATCATAAAATGGGTTATAATTGCCCCATAAGTGTAAAAAATACTTGTTACAATAGATAATCCAATGATGATATGATCCTTCACTAAAAATTGTATTTCCCAAATGTACAAAACCAATTAGCCTCAAAAATAAAAACTAAAAGTTAGTGAGATGTTAGAAACTAGATGAAATCAAAAAATTAAAACACATGTCAAAATTTTGTTTCTATTTTGTTTGTCAGTACATAGCGATGTTGAAATCAATTATGTCACTGAATTTCATTAGGTGCATCACCATATCACAAGTGTGTTGCTATATTAAAAAATCAGATGTGTCGCTCTGTAGTAAATAGTGACATCATTAGCATCACCAAATCAAATGTGTTGCTATAATACAATTCATGATGCGAGGAAAAATAATTTTAGCGTCGCTATTTTAAATGTGCGGTGATGAAATTAAATCAGGCATCGCTAAATTAATTATGCAACACTAAAATCAAACCTAAGTGCATTGTTGTATAGCAACACATCCCAAATGCATCGTTGATTTTCAACAAGTGTGTTGTTGAACCTATAAACACAACAAAATGGGAATCTAAAGAGAAATTCATTAGATTTAGTTAGTACAACCCTCCTTCTAGCATCAAAATGTGACCAATGACATATTATAGGTTAACTACACCTGATCCATATGGATTCGAGGCATATTTAATCCACTAAGCATCAATCCCAATAAGATATTTAATATCAATAAAAATGAGGAAGCCATTAAAACTAACATTCTAAAACATGAAAGCTTGGAAAACATCTATTCTAAGCCATTGAATCTTATCATATTGGGGGGAGTGGTGTCACATTAATGTGGAATGGCGACCCTTTCCTAATCCCTTGGATAATATGAGCCTTTCCAATCAATTTGATTGATTAAAATTGATAGAAACTGATGAAAAAGATGAATGAAAGCATAATAAAAAGATAAATTAACATGATAAAAGATAATATGTTTGTCAATGTAAGTGTATGAAAACCTATTCTAATTCAAAGATGCAAGCCCTAGATTCCAAAATATACTAAATGAATGCAACAAGTTACCATGGAAGCCATTAATGGATGCTAAGCTAAGAATGCATGAAAATTAATCTTAAATGCTTTTAAACATAAAAAATGGATGCAAATGGGTGTGATTTTCAATAGCATAAGTTTGCTCTGAAAAGGTGGATCCCTATTCAATATATGCAAGGTCTATTTATAGAATATGTAAAAAAGAAACCGATGGTCAAGATTGAGAGAATCAATCAATGGTCAGGATGGAAAGAAGATGGAGGCATGGATCATGGATTCCCATCAAGGGTTGAGAATGCAAGTTGATATTTAATCAAGGTCTCACAACCATGCAAAGAAGCACACTTTCAAAACTTTCTCAAGAAGTTTGTTGAAAGTTTGTTACAGGGAACAATATTCCCTTTTTTGAATGAGTGAAAGGGGAGAATATTCTCATGCAAGTGGACAAGGAAAATCAGCATTTAGTTAATTAAAACAAAATTTTAATGTGCAAATGGGAGGGATATTCCATAGGAATATTCCCTTTTGGAGGAATTTAAGATTTTAACATTAAATAATTAATTAATTTAATGAAAGGGGTGGGATTAGGATATTTAATTAAATAACTAGGATAACTAGGATTTATTTAATTAAATAAGACATAAGAAGGCTAATTAAATAATTTGTATTATTCGATTAGATAGGATGAAAGGTGGATATGAAAAAAAGTGAATTAACCTAATTAGATTAATTAGATTAATAGGTGAAAATGAATCCTTTGATTAATTAACTAGGTTAATTGAATCAAATAAGTGAAAAGAGGATGGAGTTTAGGATGAAAAGGTGTTAGTATATCGTATTTGAGTGTTTAGTATCATTCAAGAAATTTTTAAGCATCTACACTTACCTATTGAGTTTGAACTTCCTTCCCTAAGGGTATCCATGCAAGGGCATATCAATGATGAGGAATACAGTGTATCAAGGCTGTGTGAGTTGGAATTTCTAGATGAGCGGAGATAGAAAGCATTGGACCATCTTCAAGCATATCAAAATCTTCTTTGTCATAGCTACGATAAGAAAGTCTTGAATCGATATTTTGAAGTTGGTGACCTAGTCTTAATGGAGAATCCAAAGAACCAAGCAAAACGAGAAAAAGCCACAAAAGTTTGAGCCAAATTGGTTGGGTCCCGATATCGTCATAGCAATCTTTGGATTAGGAGCTTATCAACTTTCCACTCTTGAAGGGGAACCATTGTCAAAACCAATCAATATTATGCACCTGTGCAAATTTTACACAGTTTTCGAAAGTCTTGTCATAACCATAAAAAATACAAAAAAAATGTAGAAAAATCAAAAAAATTGTTACCTTGATGAAAACTTGGCAAACAGGCATCTTGGTGACACCAAAAAAATTAAAAAATCTAGAAAATAGTAAAGAGAAATAATCTATTCAATAGTGAAAACCACTTTAGTGGCGCTTTGGATAAGTACCATGGTGAAAACCTGGCAAACAGGTGCCATGTGTAGTTGAATTTGCTCCATTTTCTACCATCATTCCAATCTGAATTTCCCTGTCATTTTCCATTCCCATACCATCCATAATAATGCACAGTTGTCCTTTCATGACCCAGAAAGGTTGACATCACGTGTCCTTTTGCTTTTCATATCCCATTCCCTTTCACTCCTAATAAGTTGGTATTTTACTTGACAGGGGGCAAATACTTGACCTGCATCATTGGACCCTACAAATTTCTATCAAGTGATCGCTATATTAAACAAACAAAAAAATATAAAATATCGAATATCCCTAAAAAGACAAAAAAATCTAATATTCACAAAATCCAAAAAAATCAAAACATGGAAAAAACACAAAAACATCCAAATAACTTTCAAAAATCCAAAAAAATAGAGTTGGAGTCAGTCATGTTAGTCCAAGTCCAATCGAACTACATTTCCTCTATGATTTAACGTAGGCAAGGCCATCTATCGATGAGCCCCTGAGGCATTAGGTCAATCCTTTTAGGTTTAGTCAAAATAAAAATCATGACTAAGTTCTTTGTCAATAAAACAAAGTCATGTCATGTTGAACTACGAGGTCTCTACACATTTTTATGTAGGCAAGGTCGTCTGTCGATGAGCCCCCAAGGCCACCTAGGTCGGTTCTTTAGGGTTTGTCACATCAGTCATAATAAATCAAACATTGTCAACTTGGACACAAACAATCATCAAAACATCAAACAAGTCACACATCAATAAGATAATAAACCAACAAATTCACTCAATCAAACCAAACAATTTGTCAAAACAATCAACCTCAAACCGTCAAAAAAGTCAATTCATGTCTTATACAGGATGTGTCCTTAAAACAAGACATTGTCTATAATCACACTTTGGCATTCATCTTATACAGGTAGTCACATGGTCGAAACCAGACTTGACGTCTTATACGACATGTTTCTTCCCCGAAACCAGGCCTTTTCAAACAATCAACTTGTCAATCACCTAGTCAATTAAACACCAAACAATCAAATTTTGGAAAACACTCTGAATGGTTGTTGACTTTGTGGGCTACTTTGTCTTACTTTTTTCTAGATTTATTTTCAAGTCATGTTACTAGCTCTCTCGAGGATGTCCCATGAAGTATTTAGAGGGGTGAGGATGTCTTGTGACTCTTTTCTTTGACTGTTGCTTGTGGATTGTCTCAAAAAAAAGACTGGGAAACTTTTCCTTTAGTATGCATCTAGACATTCCTTGTTCGCGACTATCTATTTCTTGCAAGTGGATGACCTTGCACACCTTGGTCTGTCATACCATGGTGTTTGTTGTCCATTTTTCATATTTTTATCGCCCAATGATGATTAAATGCAAGGCCTATTATTTATTTGGAAAAATATTGAAGTTCTTTCTCCATACTAACATCCATGTCTTTTGCGCTAACATTTATTCCATCTACATTTTGACGGAATCCCGTGACACACAAAAATAAATATCTTGCATATATATTCATGTTAGAAGCATCATATAGGCATTATCATACATATTAAACCACATATACTGCATTAGAAAATACAAAAATATCCATGGCATATAGGCATATAGGCATCCATATAAACATCCATTATCATAACAATTTTCATAACATAATGCATACATGTCACATTTACATCCCTAATTATAATCCATGAACATCCATCATACTGCATACATATTTACATTTGCATCATATAAATATAACATAAAATGACATCTCATAGCAATCATCCATCATAAACTTCACATAACATATACTTAGCATCCATAGCATCATAAAAATAAATGCATACATGAAAGGAATCACCATATAAAACCATTGCATCATCAAATAGAATGCATAAAACGTCATAAAGAATAATCATCCATGATATAAGAAATGCATAACAATAAACTGCACATCATATAATCGCCACCAAAATCATATATCATATGTATCACTCAAAATGTGTCACAGTACAATGTCAAAATGTGTCTCATAAAAAGGGAGCTTGCAAGCTCAATGGTCAAAATATAGATGTCTTGATATATATGTCAAAATAGGCTCTAGCCAGAGTTCCCCTCATCTTGTCAGGGCGATCGTTGTGGTGAATCTGAGGACCTATGCTCTAATGGTGGCCTCTCGTATGGATGTGACCGTGATGGTCCTGACATCCCACCACTCTGTAACCTGTTGTGAGAGCATCTATTGTGTGATCTACCACTGCTCAGCACCTTTGATGCACTTGATGCTTTGTGCTTGGGGGGTACCTCAGCAACATATAGGTCTCTATAATATTTCTCTCTTCAACTGACCTAGAAATCTCTCGAGCCATATCTGTTGTGGTCCCACTATAGGTAGCAATGAAATCAATAATCCGTTGATCTACCTTCTATTTTCTAATCATAGTTGTATCCCTCTCTAGCTGGAGAGTGTCTCACTCTATCCTGAACCCATCTCTCTTTGCCTGCAGTGTCCTCACCTCAGCCTTCAAGGCCTAAACCCTGGCTTGTAGATCTTGTATCCTCTGATATGCTTCCTAATCTCCATCCTCAAAGCCCTCCATGTCCTCCCCCAAGACAATCCTCTCTCAGAGGATGCACTCTACCTCTCCCATCTCCTCATCCTCCTGTTGAACCTCCTCTATAGCCCTCTCCTCCTCCTGTCTCTCCTCCTCTCCTCCATGATAGGAGAGAGTGGTGTTTGCTGTCTCCCTACCCTCTTTCTCTGCATCTCCTGTCTCACCCATAATCCCCCCTCCCACCTCCCTATCCTCCATATCCTCCTCTCCGGCCTCGTGGACCCCTACCTCAGTGGACCACTGGTGTTGGCTGGTCTAGATCAGTGTATGGATCTGGCCTATGTGCCAACATGCATCGTAATCAGAAATCATCCATGCATCCACCAGACCCCCTCTCCATGCCCACTGTACCACCTACAATCCATCAATCCCTTGCTCTGTTGTGGTCACTAGAATAATGGGCCCCGTGGTGTCACCTTTCATAAAGATTTGGTAAACTCTGTTGAACCATGTGGTACACCCTACTTATCACCAAACTATCGTAGTACTCGCTCAGGAAGATACATCTCTATAATATTTTGGGACTTGATTGTCCATCCAATCAAGTACCTCAACTGTTTGCACCAAGGAAAATTCTCACCCTCATCTGGCTAACAAAATGTTGTAAGGTCATAACACTTTAGTTAGAAATATATCAATTATGTTAATGGGGTAGTGTTCAAAGGTTGTATGCAATAGGGGATTTCTTGGCCATCTCTCTCAAATTTTTCGAATGTTTAAAATGGTTATAAATAGAAAGTAAACCAAAAATCTACTAAACTAGAAAGCATGGGATTGTTTAAACTAGAAAGCATTCGAATTCTTATTCTAGAAAGCATGTGAATTACCTAGGAATTAATACTTGTAGTTAAACTATAAAATTTAAATGAAAGCAACTAACGCTAATGACTAACTACTGATAGAAAGTACACTTAACTTGTAACTAACAACAAGAGTAGGTGCTCCAGAATTTCCAAATGAACATAACTTAAAGATTGCAAACTTAAAAATACAACCTGTAGGAGTGCATAATAGAGCTCGACACAAAATAACATTCATCCAAATTCAACATGTACAAAATGAAAGTAACAACATTAACAAGAGAAATACTTATCTACTCTACGAAATGATCCCTCAAGTGGCCAGCTCTCGGGCATTCCTATGATTAACTCAAATCACATGTGGTACTTTTGCATCTTCAAAATAAATCCATCCATGGTGTTTCCATTACACAAAACTGTTAACTCGGAATAAGACTGGCAATGTTTATTTTATTCATATCATAAAAGTGTAACACAAAGACATAGTTGAATAGTATTAAAATCATATCATAACAACATAACGGTCACCTCTTGTTTTGCTAATTACACATATTTATACTACTTACAAAATCCTAAATTTCAGATGGTGGTAGATCACCATTGAAAAAGTATTTTAATAGAATTACAACTGACTAACTTAACATATGTTCATGACATAAAAGCATAATAAAGGCTTGAAGTGGAGCCATAAAGTATTAAACATAAATTTTAACAAAAATATTTAAAGGAGATTGTTGCACTTTGCACACCTAAATTTTTGGCGACTAAACTTCTAGTACTTTAACTCCAACCTCTTGAAGTCCACTCAAAGTCCACTTAATTCTTTGTTCATGCAAAAGTCCTATACAATGACTTGAAATCTATACCATTAAATCAACATTAGTTAGCTAATTTCAATCAATTTAAGAAATAAATATTTACACATCATTTCATAAAAAGTAGACAATTATTGATCCTAAAAATAAACATTTGGCAGGGCTAGAGTGATTGGTAAGAACAACGAATGGTATTTAGCTTATTATAATTATGAGGTTATTTATACCTCATCACTGGCCACTGGGCACAATATTTGTATAGTCTCCAAATGAATCTAACCATGGTATCAATACCATGCCTCCAATATCCCACATCCCCAACATGAGTCTATGTCACTACACCTCTATACATAAACATATGAAACATTGGCCCCCCCAATTGGCGACCTACTAGTGGTCGGAACACACCAATGTGCTCCTAGGCCCAGACCATCAAAAGTGTCACACCGCAGCTCATCGACCACCCATCTTAGTATGCAATATCATGAAGCTGCAAATAGAGCATTGTTAATAAACATGGCCCCATGCATAAACTGTATCCCTAACAATAATCTCTACCAACATCTCTCCCTAGCCAACTAGGAACATGTGTCCTTGGCAATATGAAATAACGACCCTGACAATCATTGTGCACATAATGTAGTCAAACCACTCATACCTCTCGGATAGAGTCTCCTATCTGATCTCATACTGATCTATGCCCAAGTCTAGATGACATCCTCATATATATAGTACTCCAGGAGTGCCTGATATCTGTGTTCCAAGTCATATGTAACCTGCTCTACTTGAATAGGTAGTCGTAATATCCTATATACATCCTCAAGGGTGACAATTGCCTCTCCTATCGACACATGGAAGGAGCATGTCTCTAAATGCCATCTCTTAGTGAGTGTAGTTAGTAAACCTCTGTTAGCCCTGATGGCATGCATGAAAGTCACATGATATAAACCAAGATGCCATAACCTGTGCTTCTTAGCACTAGTCAATTGATCTCATAGCTAGTATGTAGTAGGTTGGGACTCTCGTGTGTAAATGGGATCAAGTGTCACCTGTAGTCACAAGTACAAGCATTGCATCAATCAAAAATCCTAGTCAAACCTATTAGATATAAGTTACAAAAGAAATTTTATTTTAAACTGGGGAAAAATTCTTAGTAGTCAATTGTGTCGCATAGTCAAGAAATTTTTCACATAATCTCAATTGTGTCCCACAAGCTTCACATGTGTTACCTTAAAATAATTGTGTTGCATTCCTTCACATTTGCATTGCAGGGAATCAATTGTGTCGAATCCCCAATCAATTGCGGCTCATAAAATCATTTGCATCATTTCTCTAGTCTATTGTGTCACACATTAGTAGTTGTGTAATTATAGACCACGCATGTGTCATTCTAAGGCAATTGTGTTGCACAATTTTAAACCTAAACCTAACCTAGGTGTGACTCCATCACTTTTTTTGTTTCACAGATAGTTGTGCCATTCGTGATAACACTTGCGGCAAACTGGAAGTGATGCAACTACCTGCTAAATTTTTCTAGGTCCTAGAAATGCATGAAATTCCAAAATTGACAAAGTGGGCTAAAAGACACTTATCGACTCTTTTGCGCCCTTTGATCATCTAAAGGTCTGGACACGGTATCCTCAATGATCGATGTGTAGAATTGGTGACATCTTTGTAGCTTCTTCTCTCAAAGCTCCTCAATTTTCAAAATCAAAATACACAAATGAACCATTTGACCCCTCAATTTTCCATGTATACCTACTCAAAATTAGGGTTTTGACTAGGGTTTCTGTTGGTTGCACTCTGTGAGAGGAGATCTGAAATATTATTTTGGCTACCCCGAAGGTCCTGAAACTTAATTCTTTCGTCACCATTGCATTCTTGGCTATGAATTTGAATTTTTGAAACAATTTAAAAAAAATTGAAAATTTTGGGAAAATTTGCAAAAATTTTCCAAGGGGGCATAGATCTATCTTGTCTACGTTGGGGCATGTTTTGAGTAATTTTTTGACACAACACAATAAACTACATTGTATCAAAGAGGGGCAAAATGTAGACACTAAAAATTGTCCTAGGCCTGCGAACTCTAATTCTTCGTCATTTCCTCATTCACCCTTGATAATTAAATAATGTTACTTATTTAATTATTTCCTAGTGTCATAAGTCCTCTATTAATTAAATAATTTTAATTATTTAATTATTTTTTTTCTAGCTTTATTTCTTCTTTGATTAATTAAATAATTTTATTTATTTAATTATTTGTCACTTTCAACTATAATTAAATAATTGTTTCAATTATTTAAATATTCATTAGCCTTTTCTTTCATTAAATTAAATAAATTTTATTTATTTAATTTCTTATTAACTTGTCCTTATCTTCCAATTTTTGAATTAAATTATTATTTAATTCAAAAAAAGGTCAATTTGTCACATGTCCTCTATAATTAAATAATATTTTTATTATTATTTAATTATTCATTTAAATTTCTACTATAGCCTCTTTATCTATTCCAATCTTATCTTTTGCATCAAATCTTATTTCTTGACATTTCATTTAATTCTATCCCTTGATTGAATTATCTCATAATTCTATCTCAACCCTTCATCCTTATCATTTGCCCTAATTTTTCCCTAACCCTATTCCATACTACAACTTTCATTCTTGGCCATTGATCTTTAGGTCAAATTAATCTTTTAATCTTAGCCCTTCATGACAAAGTTGGCATTCTATAAAATACTTTTATTTTGTCATTGTCAAGTTATCTACAAGCAACCTAGAGAGCTCTTGCTATCTAGTGAATTTGTCTACATACTATCTAGTCTATCTACATACTATCAATTCAAGTGCATTCTAATCAATTAGAATCTTCAATATTTTTCTTTTTCATTGTCAATAGGCCTATTTTCATACTCAAAATCTAAGGGAAATTACTCATATCAAGCAAGATGGAGAAGTGCAATGAAGGTGAATCAATGGTGGTATGAAGACTCTTTGGTAATATTGTTCTATGATTTATGTCTTTATGCTCATTTTTACTTCATTGTTATTAGGGTTTGATTTATATGCATTATTGCCTAACCTTAATAATTTTACCCTGATTTACACCAATAACATTACTAATCCTACACCATCCAAAAATATTTGACCATCATTTCCTCCATTACCTACCAATCCTAAAAAAGATCTTGCTATTGAAACTCCATTATTGACATGTCAAAATCCTAAGTCTATCAAAGAAAATCCTATCATTGTACAAAATCACACTCCATTGCCTAAAACTTTGGATATATGTCAAGAGATCCAAAGCATGATGAAATAAACTCCAAGACAAATCAAGATCAAGCTATCCAAAAATCACTTATAGATTATCATGAAATCCATGATAATCCAATCCTTGATCATGATCCAATCCTTGAGTTTTTCCAAGAATCCCTATAGATGATCATGACGTCCAATTTAATCCAATCTTTGATCAAGATCCTATACCAATCATGTCATCTAATATGAACATATCTTTGATCAAGAATCTACCTATGATCAAGAAATCCAAGATGATCCTCTCATCATCCTTTATACCATCCATGATCAAAAACTTTAACTTGATTCTATCTAAACTCCAAACACCTCCATTTCCCAAGATGAGACACTTGAGTCCCTTAGACACATAGATAATCAAACAACTGACATGGATAACATCAAAGAAGAACATAAAGAGGCTACTATGGATCAAATCAAACAAGAGGATACAAAAGCTACTATGGATCAAATCAAACAAGAAGATAAAGAAGATACTATGGATCATAACATCAAAGAACATAAATAAGCTACTATGGATCAAATCAAAGAAGAAGATATAGAAGCTACCAAGGATCACATTGACATCCCAAATGGTCAAGAAATGACAAGAATGATGAATGATGAAGCTAAAATATCCTATCAACAAGGATCATCCACTTTTATCAAAGAAGGCTTTCTTGTAGAGGAGAAAATTCTAAGAAATGGTTTCCAAATACACAATGATGGGTTTGCATATTTCTTTCAAAATAACAAATACCCCATCATAAATAGAATATTTTAGAGCATGCAGTATCAAGGATGATGACTAGGCCTACATGAGCAAGGCATTCTAGAACCAGTACAACTTCATGCAAATCCTAGACATCAAGGTCTTGGCTATTCTTCAATCAACAAATCAAATGATGTTAGTGATACTTCCATGATATTGGGGGAAACTTTATCCAATACAAATATCAAAATTGGGACCATGAGTAGTCCTTGTCATAAGGTTGTTGCCAATACCCCTTCCACCCACACCATAAACCATCATTTCAACATAATTAAATCCATCAATTGGAACCAACAAAAGAAAAAGAATTACAAATCTAAAATCCAAAATCAAATGTTAAAGTCCATTGAATGCAAAAATCCAAGTGGACAAATGAAGTTAAAATAGATCCCAAAGAAAAATGGATCAAGTAAAGAAAATAATTCAAATCCAGTATCCAATAAAAAAGTGGAGACACAAGAAAATAGGTCTCCTACATATAATAAATTTCCACCTCCTTCAAATGGTCATCACACAAGGCATATAAAATTGTTGGTTCCAAACACTATCCTAATCAAAATTCCAAACTCTGTCATCCACCACCCCAAGTTTGGAAAATAAAAATTGCTACATCCAAAATTTTGATTAATTTTTCCACATCTACCCTCATCCATCATAATCTAAAATCTTTCCTAAAGTCCAAAAATCATACTCCCCATATCTGTCGCATCTTGGCAGCAACTATTTATCATAAGGACTCCCATGAAACTCTATCACGATGTGTGTATTTTCATAAGGCCAACCCTAGTATCAGAAAGGATCACAATGACATTCATCAATTGTATACAAGTGTTATGATCCTGACAAGGAAACTCCTCCATAAAGGTCACTATTGGCATATCATGATACCAACATCTACATCAACACCATCAAAGGATTCATAATAATCAATGATTATCTAAAATATCAAGTCCATATAAAAATTAAAAATTAAAAAATTAAAACGAAAACAAAAGAAATTGTCACCCAACAAGTGTCTTGTGTGACATCAAAAAAACAAAAAAAAAAATTGAAAAAAAAAACTAAAGAAAAAAATTTGTCCAATAGTGAAAACCATTTTTATGGCACTTTGAATAAGTATCATGATGAAAACCTGGAAAACATGGGTCATGTGTAAAATCAATTATCTATGTGGAGCATTACACTTGGGGGAAAGTTGTCTCATCTCCAATACCTTTCTCATGATATTTCCATGTATTCATCCAATCCATATCATTTCTGTCAATCTTCCCTACTTACCTTGATCTTGATAGGGACTGAGGTACAAACATAAATCATGCTTTGGGAAAATTATTGAGGTGTTAATCCTTTGGTCA
The DNA here is from genome assembly GCA_007258455.2 of Sequoia sempervirens. Classification (NCBI taxonomy): domain Eukaryota; kingdom Viridiplantae; phylum Streptophyta; class Pinopsida; order Cupressales; family Cupressaceae; genus Sequoia; species Sequoia sempervirens. Next base: position 67,661,547 of record VDFB02270651.1, read on the forward strand.
CACACTATCCATAAAATATCATGTAATTTCCTACATAGTATTATCCATACCCATATCTCGAAGAAAACATATTATTCTTATGCGACATAGTCCTTGGAGATCATATGCTAATTCTTCCATCCAATAATCCTCATGTCTCATGTCCTTTACTAAAGCAATTTGTTAATCCTTTCATACCTATTACTTAAATTGGTTTTCCCTTGCCATTAGTTTAAGTATTCTAATCCACTTATCCAACATCCCTCCATAATCCCATTCAATCCCAAAAAGAAGTCATTCCAAATGCAACAAGCCTAATCCATACAAACTTGCTATGCAACCTAGCACATCATTCAAAACATTCATAGGTTTTGTTCCCAGCCTTGCTGCAAACCTTGATCCTTTAGTCACAATATCATCACTGAGATATGTCTCTCCCAGTCCTCACATTTTTTTAGGATCCTTCCCATATCACACGACGTCATCATCAACATCACCAATTAATCAGTTTTCAGCTTGACTAGGGGCAAGATCATGTTTGTCCTTGTATCCTTGTACATGCTTGCTTGTGTGTATCTTTCACATGCATTTTTCATGGTCCTTATAGTGTACTATCCATACAAAAATCTCACCTTCCATAATAAAATCCCCCTTTCCCATCCACCCATAATAAAGCTTTGTCACCCTTCTCATGGCCTAAGAATAGTTAACATTTAGTGTCTACTACTTTCCATACCTATCAATAATAATTGGTCTTGTATCTAGCAAGGGGAAAAACCCTTAACCTAGATTTTTACATGGGATCTTAGACATGGTATCAGAGGATGTTATCACTAAAAATACAAAAACATTCAAAAATTCTAGAAAATCCAAAAAAATCCAAATATTCCAAAAATGGTCATAAAAAGTCAAAGAATTAAAAAATAATGTTAGTCCAAAGTGTTGAACTACATTTCCTCTGCGTGTGTACCTTGATGAGCCCTCGAGGCATAGGTTTGTCCTTTAGGGTCTGTTGTAGTCAAATCTTCATCAGAGTCCATATTTCTATAATAAACTAGCACTTGTCATGGTCAATCAAACTACGTTCTCTTTGTGTTTGTCACGTAGGCAATGCCATCATTGATGAACCCCCGAGGCATAGGTCAGTCCCCTTAGGGTCCCTTATAATAAATTTTTCATCACAATCCACATTTCATAATAAACTATCCCTTGCTAAGGTTGACACTTTGATCAGACGCAAACAAAATATCCTATAGAGAATTGAGCTTACCAAATCATGAAACAACAGACGAACTACCTAACTAATCTCCAATAATAATCAATCAATTTCCTAATCATGACTATATATCAACATCACTTATCCCTACCAACCTATCAATTGTCTTATATAGGTTGTTGCATCCTCGAAACCAAACTAGGCATCTTATATGAGGTGTACCATTCTTGAAACCAGACACAATATTATCAATTGTCTTATACAAGATGTTGCATCCTCGAAACTAGACCAATCATCTTATATGAGGTGTCTCATCCCTAAAACTAGATTTAATCTTATCATTCATCTTATATAGGATGTTGCATCGTCGAAACCAAACTCGACATCTTATACGACATGCTTCATTTCTTGAAACCAGACTCTATCCTCACAATCCTATCAAGAAAACACTCATTGATTGGAAAGAATATCTAAATGACTATTGACTCGTTTGGTCCAACTATTCTTATCTTTTTATTTAATTTATCTTTGGTCATGTTACTATGCACCTCGAGGAAGTCTACAAGTGATGAGAGGAGCGATGATGGACCATGACCTTTTTCTCTTTGATTTTTATATGCAGTTCGTCTTGATAATATGATTGGGGCAACAAAGTTCCTTGTGTGTGATTGGGGTTCCATCTGGAATTATCAAAATATCATATAAATAAGTTAAAGGTCATCTAACACTTTCTTGCATTAGGACTAACATGCTTTATGGTTACTTCCTCACATATTCCGACAAGGTTCTGTTGTCACTGGTATGCATCATGGCACTCCTTGTTTGCAATGTATTTATTCATGCAAAGGGATAACATTTTTTTCACCTTGGTCTATGTCATACCTTGGCATTAGTTATTCATTCCCATAATACAACACTCTATGATGACAATGGTGTAGTAAAGTTAAAGCTCAAAATCTATCAACAAAATCCCATATCAATCTCAATTCATTTCATCCATCTCATTTCATCTCATATAATTATTCTTCACTTCTTATTAACTTGTTCCTCTCGTTAATGTTTCTTCTATCGATCCTCACACCTAATGCTATCAAATCAGCTTGTCGAAATAATTTTCCAAATTTTTCAAAAAAAATCAAAATTTTACAATTTTTTTCCGAGGGGGCACCATGTTATCCTGTTGTCACTAGGGAATACTAGGGAAACTCTTGAATATGAATTTTTGAATTTTCTTTGATACAACACTATAAAAATGCATTGTATCAAAGAGGGGTACAATGTAGATACTGAAAATTGTCCTAGCCTACGAACTAACATTTTAACACTAATATTCATCTTTCCCTAATGATTAAATAATGTTCAATTATTTAATTATTTTCTAAAATATTATTTTCATTATTAATTAAATGACTTTATGTTATTTAATTAATTCATCTCAATTATTCTTCTTAATTAGTTAAATAAATCCTATTTATTTAATTATATCTTTAATTATTTATTCTTCTTGATAAGTTAAATAAATCCTATTTATTTAATTATATCTTTAATTCTTTATTCTTCTTGATTAGTTAAATAAATCTTATTTATTTGATTATATCTTTAATTATTTATTCTTCTTGATGAGTTAAATAAATCCTATTTTATTTAATTTTATCTTTAATTCTTTATTCTTCTTGACGAGTTAAATAAATCATATTTATTTAATTATCTTTAATTCTTTATTCTTCTTGATGAGTTAAATAAATCCTAATTATTTAATTAAATCTTTAATTCTTTATTCTTCTTGATTAATTATTAAATCTTATTTATTTAATTACTTCTTTAATTATCTTATTCCTCTAAATTAATTAAATGATTAGTATTAATTGTTTAATTAACATTCACCCACTTTTCTAAAATTAAATAATTACTTTAATTATTTAATTATACCTCTTCTCTCAACATTATCCATTCATCATGAATAATAAAACATTTTATTTATTTATCTAATTCTCATCTTGCACATTCAATAATAATTAATTACTTTAATTAATTATTAAACATCACATGCAATCAGTTAACTCTAATTTTAGCTCACATGACTTATCATGCATTGAGTTAACTAATTGATCTAATTATCTCAAGCAATCTTGACCATTGATAATAATCATTGCACCTCTTAATTTGGATCGTTCATCTAATCTGAATTTTTATAAAAGAAAGCTATCATATTCATTCTAATCTAACCACATTCTTCAAGATATTGCTATCACTATCATTCATTCATCTTGAGGAACCATATTCTTTGAGATTTTGTAATCGCTATTATTCTTGAGCTTTATTGCAGATTGTGCACACTTAATTAAGAGCAAAAAGAAAAATTGAGAAGAGCAATGGAGGAGAATCAATCTTGGATTTAGAATTGAGGTATATTGTCTTTATTTTGTGATTTCCATTGTCATCTTGTGCTTTATTGTTATATTAGGGTCTAAATTCTCTTGATTTAGATAGTTGTGGTTGTTTTTGATGATTTCATGCCATTCCTTTGATTTTTCCCTATCGACACCTTCTAATACCAGGAGCTAAACAAGAACCCAGTACAAGAAAAACACGCCATGGTCACAACAACATAGGTATCTCCATATCACTAGAGGGCCCTCTCAGACACCTAATATGAATACTCTAATGCACACTACTATGAAGTGTAACCACACACTGATGGAGCTCTCAAAATTATGAAGCATTTTTAATGGATAATATGCATTGGGACAAGTTCGACCAAACTAAGGACCATATTGTGCTTGATCCTAGTAATGCAGAAGAGGGTACATGGACAATCAAGGTCTGCCTTATGAAAGAAGGCATCAGAGATAGAGATTTTTCTAATGTGTAGCATGAGAATCACCATAGAGATGCAGGGGACAGTCATTTGAAGCTAGTAAGGATAAAGGCAATGAATGAAAAGTAATGCATTGAAAAGAATGCAGAGCTAGAAGGTTCATGTGCATCTGTTTGTGGAGGGAATGGTTTTGTTGTTAATTTTAACCATCATGGGTTGAGGGTTTAAGGGTTGAGGGATTAGATTTTAAGGTATAGTTTCAAGGGTAGAGGGTTTAGGGTTTAAGGTTTAAGGGTCAAGTTGTCCCTCCATTTTCTATTACTTTTTCTTTGCACTTGGCCTTTTTCTAGGTTTGCATTTCAAATTGCTACAGGAGTTGGTCAAACTCTTAAAGGTTCATGGCAGCTCTATCTTGAAACTCAAGCAAGCTATATGGATGGATGGAAGCTTGATTTGTGTTGAAACTTGTATGAAGTGGTAGACAGAACTTCTATTGTTACACACAGCAAATGTTTTTGTTAGTCTTCAACAATTTTGGTTTACTTTAATGGTAAATGATGGGATTTCCTTAAAAACGGGTTTGAGAATGCACATAAAGCTTGTAAATCACCTCTCATAGGATTTTGGCAGCTTGTCATTTTGACATGTATTTATATGGAAAAATTTTGTTTGACTACTACTAAATCCATGGGAGCTTAAATCATGAACCAAAATGGGAGGGTCTCCATATCTAATCATAATGATACATTCATTTCATCAAACTAAATCTCTAGCTCACTGAGAATGATGGATTTTGCTCCTTTTTTTTTCACCATTGTTCATGGCAATAACCATTTTAGATGCTTAAGTTATCTTGATGGAAATTGTTGGATGTTGGGGAATTTGACTATGGAAAGTGGAAAAATTACACCCTCATAGGCTTTTGTTCTACCTATCTATGCACATGGAATTTTAGCAAATAACACAATAGATGGTTTAGGTGGAGTATCATAGAATTGGTGAGAATTATAGGCACTCTCTTGGATAACACATAAGTGAGCATTCAATTACAGTTCCAACACCAAACAGAGGAATATAGAAGTTTCTTCAATAATTCTCACTCCAAATTGCATTCAAGCATAGTTTCAGTGGTAATCAAGGGAGAACGGAGTGTCAAGTCTAGGATTATGAGAGCCTACTTGTTAATAGTGTTTCAACACTTAACCATTAATTGTTATATAAAGAAAGGCTATATTAGCTTCCTACAGTTGTGACAGTATAGTCGTCTTTGTAGTATGGACTATGGAGAAACCAAAAAGTTATGTGGGAAGCCTCCATCAAGCTTTTGGCCTCAATGACATTGCATTAAGATTAGGCACTTCTGAAAGCCTATCAATTTTTTAATAGACATTTGAGAGAATATTGAAGTTATCAAATATATTTTGATACATCATATTTGTATTTCAAATGCAATGATTTTATTTAGATTTAGCTCAACTGTATATTTCCCTTGGCATAAAGGTTGGTGATTGCAATATTATGTTTCAAGTGAACTATAGGCTTGCACTTTGACATACTTCACTGCCTTCTCTAATCATATCATTGGTGATTTCTACCATTTCCATTGGGCCTATGACTGTAAATCTGAAAGTTCCACATTCATTTTGACTAAAATATTCCCCTGGTGATCATAGGTTGCTTCTTTTTCATTCAATATGGAAGGGGGTGATATGTGGCAAACATTGTGCCAATGTGATGCACAATTAACAAGGAACATAGCCAATGAGGATGATCCACTGTTGTGATAAGGTTTTTGATGAGTCTTCAATTAAATCAAAAAGTTGTGCTTAGCAAATTTCCAAATAATCAATTATGCCAAAGGTGTCACAGCATGACAAGCATGAACCTTTTATGCCTGGAAATGTTTATGCTACAAATGGGGCAGCCATTGTGCTAGCTAAAGGGGTAAATTTGATCTTGCAAAGGAAATTTTTACACAAGTACATGAAGCTATAGCGGGAAGCATCTTTATTCAGATGCTTGATGTGTGGGTAAATCTAGCATATGATTACTTTGCACAAGGATAGTTTGCACTTGCATTGAAAATGTATCAAAATTGTTGAGAAAAATTTTATTTTGGCACTGCACCCAAATTTTATTATATATTCAGCGCGAACACATTATGAGTTGGACAATGGCAAGGTTGTAAAGGAACATTGTTATTCGTAGTACATTTGGCACCCTCAAATTACATGTTGTGCTTTGATGTTGGGATTGCAATGTAGAGGTTTTCAACTTCAACACTTCAAAAGCAAGAATGTACGGTTGTGAGGTTCATCGAGCAGTGTGAGAATTGATGAATGCACACTGTGTGTTCAGCCAAATGTCGGTTGTGGCAAGCTCGTGTACACATGGTTTTGATGAGAAGAGGATAGAGTTGCATATTGACTACTATAAACATTTTCTTGATGTCACAAAAGTTCATGGAGAAGCAGCAAAACATGAAGAGCAACAAAAATGTCGAAAGTTGGGAATTGCATGCCAACTTGTCTTGGTTGATGAAGCAAAACGAAAAGCTAATGATGAATGAAGGATTCAAATGGAGCCCTATTTCCTATCGCCCGTTGCTGAAACATTTTATTTTCCTCATTTTACTTCAGCGATACGCGATGGTACATGCTTTTATCGCCCATTGCAGTATTGTGTCTCCCATTTCCTTTTATTCCAATGATATGTGATGTGATGCTTCATTCTTTTATCATCCATCACTATAATTTTCTCTCTTTTCTCACTTATTTCAATGATGCCTGATGTTGGTAACTGATGGTGGGACCTAAGGAGTATCCACATGGCATTACTTTGAGTTTTATTTTTGACAGTGAAGAATTAAAGTCAAGGTGTAATGCACAGGTAAAGGGGATTTTCATAGCCTGTTCAAATGAATTAAAGCCTTCACGATAAAAAAAATTAAGTGCAGGGAAATAAAATCAAATGTAAAGTGCACGAGTAAATGGGCTTTCTACACCTGATGGAGAAGAATGAAGGCTTTTCATGATAAAACAAACTTTCAACTGCGGTAAAAACCAATTTTCAGCTACAAGGCAAAACAAGGAGTGAAGTTTTTCATGAAGTAAAATGCAAGGAGTAGGAAAGCAAGGTGTAGAAGGGGTTTTTATTTGAGCAGGATTTTATTATTGATCAAGGGCTCACCTGATGCCAATTGTCAGCAAAGATTTCCATTTAGGGTTTCTTCTTTTTCCTTAAATGTATTTTTCTGTTACATTTGCAAGGGGTTTTCTCATAGTTTGGTCTCAAGGGGAAATGTTATTTTGTAATAGGTCTTAAATGAATAAGGGTTGGTTTAAAATTTTGGATGAGTCTAAGTCCTATAATGGAGAATTCATTCCTGGCATTGTCATATTTGTGTGTAATTGACAAAATATTTTGAGCTAGTTGTCTCCATAGTGCACATTATATGGATTATGAATATGGGTAATCAAAGATTGTTGGTGTTTTTCTTCTTGTCTTTCCTTGAATGTTTGTTTAGTGTTATTACTCTCATTCAAAGAATGAGTTAAACTATATTAACATAAATAGAGGTGTATGCAACTGTGTGTTGGGATTACTAAGTATGACTAGTTGAGTTGTTGGTATCAATGGTGTAAGGCATCATCTGGTAGGCATAGTTATGATAGGGTAAATTTTGTAATGAGTTTTAAATTACATGGTTTAGGTGACTCCACCCTAGAATATGGCACTGGTCTTTTAATATTGTAGTTTGTTGAGATTGTTTATGGTAGCTAAAAATTAAAATCAAATTTACTTTTCTATTTCGATCTAATTATGTGTGGAGTTTAATTCATTATATTTCTCATGTTTAAATCAAACATTACCATGAAGGTCAGCTAAATATTTAGGGTAATATGTTTATTTGACAATTGAAGGAGAATTATTTGTTTACAGTGTTTTGGATGCTTGGGCACACAAGTATCTATAAGCACACTATCGGGATCACCCTCTCGGGTTTGACAGAGCCCGAAGTGCAGGGGAGGGAGGTTTCATATCAATCTCTCGTTCATTGGCCAAATCTTTCCTGGAATCTAATTGTATTGTGAAGTATTGAAATGTGTAAATGCAAAAGCAATAGATACAACACAATCAATGAGACATTATATTAGAGAATTCTAATAACAAATCTAATCTAATTGAAACAGATAAACTCTCTAAAGTCGTCCCATTGTTCTCTATCTTTAGGGATTCATTAAATCATAATGGCTCTCAGATTTGTGTATGCACTATGACTGTTAAAATGACAACCTAAAGAACGAGATGCTAGAAATGTAGTAAATCTATTCCTACATGATGATTAATAAACTATATGATATGTTGTAAATGATAATGATGATGTGATAAGGATATGATGCTAAAGACTATGATGCAAATGTTGTATGAAAACTGCTATGATAACTAAGATGCAACTAATATTAAAGGCATGATTATGCTAAACTAAATGCTTCTAATTGCTAATTGCTAAATGCTCTCAAATGCTCAAATGAAATTTTTGCAGAGTAATATTGCTCAAAGTTGGGATCCATTTGTTGTAGAATGAGGCTGCATTTATAGGATTTCCAAGGCATATTATGATGTGGTAGCAACCAATGGCCAGGATTTTAGTTGGAGAGATGAACGGTGGAGAATGAAGAAGTTAGAGGGAATAAAGGAGAGTGTTCCCTTTAATAGAACACTTTGCCAAGTGTGAGAGAGAATAAATGGAGGAAGAGAGTCAAGTGTCTCAAGTTTGTTTCAAAATTTGTTGAGGAAAAATCCCATTTAAATATTAAGGATATTTAAATTCATAAGACACATGACATGATGAGGTGGCAAGAAGAAAGAGTTGTAGACATGTGACTAAATTTAAATGTGGAATTATTCAAACTTAGTAAGAAAATATTAATTAAATAAAATAAACTATTTGAATTTGTTTATTTAATTAAGATTAGAGGAATATGATTTAAGATAAGAAGAATTAGAAAATGTGAACTACATAAATAAATTTAGAATTTATTTATAAGTAGATGAAATAAGAGGTTTATTAATTAAATACCTTGTATTTAATTAATTAATTATCCTGACTAATTTTAGGTGTATACATTTTTCCCCTCCTTGAAGTGATGTGCTTACACATTGCTTCAAAGAAAAATTTGTTGGTGATGCTGAAAAAAAAAACCAATATGCCCCAAACACATATTTTCGAGTGATAATGGATTTATGCCCCCTAAGGAGATAAATCGATGAATTTTTGAATTTTTAGGATTTTTTTGAATTTTTTGAATTTTTTATGATTTTCTAATGATTTGATGATGATTGCAAATTTTATGATGCTTCGTCAATTTATCTCCCAAAAAATAATATTGAATTTGTCACCTTGATTGATTGATGAATTAATACCCCTAGTTAAAAATAAATAAATCAATCCCATTTAATGCCACTTAATCACCTCTTAAAAAGGTAAAAGGATGAAAAAGATCCTCATTTGAGTTATTTTCATTTTGAAAATTTGGAGTGATTAGAGCAACTTTGAGTAAATTTGGCAAGATGGTGATTCCAATCCAAACCCACTGATTCGAGTGTGTGCGACATCACAATAATTGGCAGCATATGGACCTTCGATATGTACCCTGAAAAACCTCCTCACAATTTTTGAATTTCATTTTTCCTACAATTTTCACCTTTAAAATTTAGTTTCCAACTTTTTAGTACTTTAGGTCACTAATGTAGTGCATCTGGTCACTATAGTAGCACATACAGTAGTTTAGCGCATAGGTTAAATTTTGTAGCACATTGAGTTTAGATGTTAGTGCATAGGGTAAAATAGCGTAGGTGTGGCTAGATGTAGTGCATTTGGTCAAGATTGTAGCGCATACGGTCATTTAGAGCATAGAAATAAAGATTAAGCACATCTGTGGACTTTTCTAGTGCATTAAATGATTTAGCGCATAGGTTCAATGAAATAGCACATTGATGACTTTTGATGGCGCATTTGGTTATTCGGCACATTGAAGCCCTATTGTGGCACACTGGAAGAATTATCTGGTGCATCCATGTTTTTAGCACTTTGAGACATTGTTTTAGCGCATCTAGGGCAGAATGATATAATTTTGAGTAGACTCCTTGATTTTGATGATTGTTGATCGCGTCAGCCTTTGATTTGATGATGTTTGATGATGTTGATAGATTAGATGATGATTGATCTCATGATAGGTGAGATTCAATGATAGGATGATGATAATTGACCTCATGATAGATGAGGATCAACGATAGATTGATGATTGACCTCATGATAGGTGATGATCAATGATAGATTGATAATTGACCTCATGATAGGTGAAGATCAATGATAGACACTCACGAGATGTGATCAAAATATCATCAGAGATGATGTAACACCCCGTCGTGCAAACCCCAAAGGACAACTAACTACACAACAATTTTTTTTTAAAACATAAAGTAAAAGTACAATGTTATCAATTGCAGCTAACATAAATACAAATACATACTAAACTCCTAAGTCCCTTGGGGTACACGAAGAGACATTACGTTAACTACCCATTAACAAACTTAACTAATCCAACATTCATTTCCACGGATATGAGTTCTCATATAAAAGTGATAAACGCTAAGCATTAAAATAAGAATGAACCACATATGCTAAACAAGATTACATAACCAATAAAACTTGGAAATAATGAGAACTAATTTACTCAACATATCTACATCAAATATATATAATTACATCTGTGAATAATGTTTTGAATTACAAAGTGTGTTATAACAATACATCATGTTACAAACTAAATACCTATAACCATTTATCCAAGTTTCAAGATACATTATCCCAACACATGGGCGAGTTACAATACAATTACAAGACATGAATAAAGTACAAATGTATACATCTGAAGGAACATAAATCTAGAACAAACTGTCACCACAATCTCTGCACTGAAGGTACGACTACTGAATGGGAAACCCAACGGGGTGCGAGCATGTTCCACCCAACCACCCCCATGCTAGGAGTAGTTAAGAAAGAATTCCCGATCAAGACGTCAAAAGTAACACATATGACTCAACACCAAACATGGAAAAGTAAATCATACACAAAGGAAACGTGACAACAAAAGTCTACTAACAAAACATGACGACAAATGACTCCAAGTCAAAACAATAAACCACTTCCAGAGGATTCTAGTTAAAAACAACTAAGGGGAAGGCTAGAGGAGAGTGTCATCCCATGGCCTTCATGGATTATCCTGACATCCTATCACAAGGTGCCGCCTCCATCTATGGTTATCCTGACAGCCTATCTCAAGGCGTCGCCCCATAGGGTGGCTCATGTAGAATCGTGCATTCCTCGTTGAGACGAGATCACGATTATGCCAACCACGGCCTTCTTGGCCACCTTTAGTCTTTGGAAGCCCTAACAGGTGAGCGAGGTATCTATCATTATATTTTAGTGTTTAACTACCCATTCCCTAATTAATTAGTTAGGTTTTCACTTTTTACACTAACTCTACTGTGGGTTATCCTGACAGCCCCTTTGTGCGTTGGCGCCCACATAGAGCCACTCTCCCTAGAATTCCCTAACATACAACAAACATAAGGGATTGAACTCTCAAGTTCACAAAACACAGGATATAAATTCACAAGGCAAAACCATCTCGCTATGATCTTATGACTCAATTACTCAACAAAATGACGCAAATCAATGTATACATATGGTTACACCCACAAAGAAAGTGTAATAAATATCCAAAATAAATATACCAAATTCCCTAACCTCTGGAAGTTTAACGACAACCCTATCTCTTATAATAAATTTAACCAAATAAATGAACACTCATGTGGTTAACTCAACTCAAAAATCTCGATAACGAAATCCATAAAATAAACCAACTGTTTACTCAAAATCAATGAATTGATTAATAACATATATTCATAAGTCAAACAATCATCATCGCACACAAGAATTTTCTTTACAAGATCAAATCATTAATTTTCTCAATGAATTTCACTAATTAAAGACATACAAATAAATTTAATAAATCATTCTCTTCTAATTTTCAACTAATAATAAAATATAAATACGTTTTAAATAACCATCAAAAACTATAATTCTCCTCAATTAAATCATATATATTTGTATATATACCATTCTATATATATATATAAACTATATATAAATATATATTTATATTTATATTAATATATACATATACATATATATATATATATAAATAAATTAATGTTAAAAAAAACTTTAAATTTTTGAATTTTAAAATGAATACCAAAATAAGTATATAATAAAAATTTATTTTGTTTTATTTTCAAACCAAAAAAAAGGGCCCCACTTGGGCTGCGTACCTCCCCATAGGGAGGACACAGTTCTGTTGTACGCAGTCCCTTGACTATTGTGCGCAGTCCTTTGAGGACTGTGCAGGGGTGGGTGGGTACGGTAGTACCGTCCCCTCCACCTCCCAACATTTAAAATTTATATTTATTTTTTTTTTAAATTTCTTTTATTTTGATTTTTATTTTATTTTAATTAAAAATACTGTATATATATTTATTTTTTCTGACGAATTTCGAGGTACGGAATTTCATCAATCATATATATATATTTTTTAATATTTTTATTTATTTAATTTTTAATTTAATTCATTAATTCCGTACGGACGGAATACAGAGCAATTTTGCAGGCATGAAGAATTTCAATACCAAGAATTCAATTAGTAGTTTTAATTTTACTTTCATAGTGGCAAGATAAAGGAGAAAATAAAACATTATATCCATTCACAGATAATAAAACAATATACACAGAAGCTCTTCTAAGTTTTTTCCCAATTTTCCTTGCACAAATATTTTATAAATTCCTCTGCTCAACAATGGGGTTTTGAATTAAAATCTACAGAGGTTTTCTTTTTCTACTATTTCCCTCAAAGCTTTTAATTCAAGAATTTTATTTAATTAGATTTTCTAATTTGTTGTGTAATTTTTCTAGAGAGGCAACACGATTTTAACGGCAGTAGCCGGGAACAATATTCTCTACAAAAAAGCTTCTAAATTCAATAAAAGTACAGACAAACCTTATACACAAACAAACAATCTTTTTAATACAGGAAATAATTCAAAACAAAATGAAAACTGAAAGGAACCTATTTCCTGTAGGCTGTCGAAGTAAAAATTGAACCAAGCTTTGCCACGGAATCCTCCAGCTACAAAACTCTTCTCAGAAGCTTCACCTCCAGCCAACAAATATAACTACTGAAACTCCTGCAGCCTTTTCCAAAATTTCTTACACAAGCATTCAACAGAAAACCCAAAATTTCTTCACACAAGCTTCCCCACTCTTCTCAGCCAATTTTTTTTTTTTCGTGCACCACTTCTATTGCCCATGCCTCTTTTTCTTCCAGGAATAATTTCCTTAACAGAAATTCATTATTTCCCACTACTTCCCGTACAATACCAATAAATAAAATTTAATAAATTTAAAAATCAATTTTAACTAATTTATTTATATTTCATATTATTTATTTTTCTAATAATAATAATATAGCTTTATAAGCTATTTAATTAACCCAAAATTAAATGGAAAATTTAACATTCTACAAATCAACCAAACACTTATATTTTATTTAAATTATCCCTTAAATCAAGAATATTAAACAATCAACTTAATCATAATTAATTATAATAACTCTATTAATTAAACAAAATAATTAATCACACTTAACTAAAATTAAACTAAATCACAACAAAAATATTAATCTACACTAACATATTTACATACAAGGACAATTAGAACAAAGACAACCAAAGACTCACAGTAGATGAACTTGGGACGGGAATTCTTTCCTAACCACTCCTTTTTTTTCAACATCAATCTCGTTGAGTTTATTTTGATGCTCGCCCTGTCCTGCCGAAGCAGGTGGAATCAAGACTTTGTACCTGCATCCTACATAGAAAAAAATGTCGTGAAGCATGCAAATCTCCATAGAAAACACACCGTGAAAGGCAATCGCAGGGTAGCATGGCACTTGCAAACAAGTGATGCCACTCTATCCTTTCACCAAGACTCACAAGTAAACACACCAAACACTATAATCAGCATAAACTCATAGCTTCACCATATATATATAATTAAAGAAAACCACCAAAAATTCATATAACATAATCACCATAGAATGTATCATCTAACAACATATGTAAAATCTAATGCAACTAATCATCCAAGCCAAAAATCCATGCACAACCAAAATGGTGAACTGATCACCCACACAACCAAGTACAAGATCTATCCATAAGAGTAACAACAACATGAGGGGTATCACATCCTCCCCCCCTAGAATATGGCTTACTCCTGGAAGCCACTAAATAAAAATGGAAATGCCTCTCTAATACGGGATGCATCCTCCCATGTCGTTGAAGTCTCATCATTCGGGTCCCACTGAACCCGCACCTACTCAATATCTCTGCCCCTAAGGGTGAGTCTCCGATGCTGTAGCACGGCCATGGGCTCGAGTGCTAGCTGCCCATCCTTGACCTGAAGAGCATTCCAATAAAGTACGTGAGTAACATCAGGAAAATATGGTCTAAGTACAGAAACATGAAAAACATCGTGAATCCGTGATAGGCTAGGTGGCAATGCTAGGCGATAAGCAACGAGGCCAATCCTCTCCAAAACTTCAAATGGGCCTACAAAATGAGGCGCAAGCTTGGAACCCTTTCCATAACGGATTGGGCTCTTTCGCGGTCGCACTCTCAAAAAGACTCGATCACCAACAAAGAACTGACGGTCAACTCTATGTGCATCTGCATATTTCTTTTGTCTATCTTGAGCTGCCACAAGATGCTCTCTGATGCGTACTACCTGTTGTTCCATGTCCTGAAGCATTTCGGGACCAAGGAGAACTCTATCATCAAGACGGTCCTAACTTAATGGGGTCCTACAAGGACGACCATATAGTGCCTGAAAGGGGGACATACCAATTGAGCTATGATATCCATTGTTATAGGAAAACTCCACGAGATGCAAATACTCCTCCCAACATGACTGCTGATCCATCACGTACATACGAAGCATGTCCTCCAGAACTTGATTAACCCTCTATGTCTGTCCATCTGTCTCGGGATGGTAGGTAGAACTAAAGTTTAGCTGTGTTCCTAAGGCACGTTGCAATGATGTCCACAATGCAGATGTGAACACTGGATCTCTGTTAGATATGATTCTTCATGGAATACCATGCAAACGGACGATGTCTTCCATGAAGATTCTAGCAACTGATGAAGTTGTGTAAGATGAACAGACTGGGGAAAAGTGAGCCACCTTGGTCAATTTGTCAACTGTGACCATGATAGCATCATGACATCGAGAAGTCATAGGAAATCCCACAATAAAGTCAACGGAAATTATGTCCCACTTCCATTCCGGAATGAGATGAGGCTGTAATAGACCTGCAGGATGTTGATGCTCTGCCTTGACCCTCTGACACTCCAAACATCTAGCTACCAAATCTGCAATATCCCTCTTCATGCCAGCCCAAAAGTATAATGCCCGAAGATCTGCATACATTTTCTTAACTCCCGGATGAGCATAATAGGGAGCTCGATGTGCCTCGGTCATAATTAGAGTCTGAAGACCCTCAACAGAAGGCACGTAAATGCAACCCATATACCTTAGAAGACCATCAGACTCAAGTGAGTACCTTGCAAACTTTCCTTCTAGAGCTCTACCAGACTCAATTTCTGACTTCACTTCCTGATACCAACTATCAGATGGAAGCGCTATGAGGACTTGACTCCTCAAATCTACCTCAAGAGCCACTGTAGAAATATCATGTCTCCGCCGACTCAAAGCATCTGCAACTACATTTTCCTTGCCTTGAACATATTTGACCTCAAAGTCATATTCGCAGAGGAATTCCATCCATCTTCTCTACCTAGCATTCAGGTTTGGCTGAGTAAAAATGTATTGCAAACTGCGATGGTCGTTGTGAAGCTCGAACCTATGACCCAACAAGAAGTACCTCCATCTCACAAGGGCATGAACCACTATGGCTAACTCCAAGTCATGAGTGGGGTAATTAAGCTCATGGTCCTTGAGCTTACGGGATTCATATGCAATTACACGTCCCTCTTGCATCAAGACAGATCCTAAACCCTCCAAGGACGCATTCGTGCACAACATGAAATCCTTAGTAGGATCAGGAACCGCCAATATTAGCGCACTAGTCAATCTATCCTTAAGGGTCTCAAATGTTGTCTGACACTATTCGGACCAAATGAAATTCTTCCCTTTCCTCTAAAGAGAAGTAATAGGATATGCAATCCTAGAAAAACCCTATACAAACCGCCGATAATAGCCCGCTAACCCCATAAAACTGCGAATCTCTGGAACATTCTTGGGTGCTGGCCAATCAACTATAGCTTGGATCTTTGAAGGATCCACTGCAATACCTGCACCTGAGATGACATGCCCCAAGTATTTCACCTCCGTTTTGTAAAAATCACACTTAGCCAAATTAGCAAATAGTTGATTGTCCCTCAAGCATTGTAATACCTGCCTAAGATGTACCTCATGCTCCTCCATAGATTTTGAGTACACTAGAATATCATCAAGGAACACAAGTATGAACCTATCCAAATAGGTACGGAAAACTCCATTCATCAGGCTCATAAACACTGATGGTGCATTAGTTAACTCGAATGGCATAACCGTGAATTCATAATGCCCATAGCGAGTACAAAAAGGAGTTTTATGAATATCAGCATCGGCTATTCGCAACTGATGATAGCCAAACTTAAGATCGATCTTAGTGAAGACTTGAGCTCCTTTTATTTGATCAAATAAGTCATCAATCCTTGGCAAAGGATATCGATTCTTGATCGTCACCTTGTTGAGTTGCCTATAATCAATACACAATCGGAGCGAACCGTCCTTTTTCACAAATATAACTGGTGCTCCCTAAGGGGAAACACTAGGATGGATAAATCCTTTCTCTAAAAGCTCCTCCAACTGCAACCTAAGCTCTTGCAATTCCTATGTTGTCATCTGATATGGAGCCTGAGAAATAGGCTCAGCTCCAGGAACAAGATCGATTCTGAAGTTGATGTCACGCTTAGGTGGCATCCCAGGAATTTCACTAGGAAAAACATCAGAATATTCCTTAAGAAGAGGGTAATCATCCAATGAAATCCCTTGACTCTCATCGAAGTCCAAATCATTAACTGACACAGCAAATAGCTAACAACCCTATCTGAAACACCTTTTTAATTGCATAGCTGAGATTAAGCGTAATGAGATAGGTCTCTGAATGCCAATGATCTCCACCTCACTACCCACATCATCAACACAATGCACTACCTTATGCCGACAATCAATTAAAGCATGGTGAGTGTACAACCAATCCATACCCAAAACCACATCATATGAGCCAAGGGGTAGGATTCGAAGATCCACCATAGTTGTGAGTGGCCCTATTTGCAATTTGCAACCCTGAACTAATGACTCAACTGCAACCTTTGCCCCATAGGCCAATTCGACCTGCCATTTAATGCCTTGCCTAGTTGCCACCAGTCCACAATGTTCCACAACTAAAAAAGAAATGAAAGAATCTGATGCGCCTGAATCTAAGAGAATAGATATACCAGTACCATTCAACACACCTGAAGTTTCAACTACAGTGCCTTGATATTCAGCTTGGTGATTCTCTACTGCTGCAAATACCCGATGTGCTCTTCCTGCATCTCCCACTGTTGGCTCAGAAGCAGCTGGTCTCTGACTAAATCTTGTAGTACTCCTCTATGGGCACTGTCTCGCTATATGCCCCTGTTGCCCACAGGAGAAGCAACCTATACCACGTCCATACCCTCTAACACCTAATGGTGCACTCGACTGCTGGAAGTTGCCTCGAGATGGTGTCATTTGTGTACTCTGAGCAGGTTGCTCAAAGTGATCCTGTCTAACTCGTTGCCAGCTATGGTTCCTTTTGTTCTGGGATCTATCACCCTGCTGTGTCTGGGGTTTGAACTGTCTAGACTGTGACTGTTGTTGCTGCTGTAGACCACCCTTAGAGGGTGCCCAAAAATTTCTAGAAGTCCCTGTTGCTTGAGGTTGTCCACCTCGAGAACCAAAGCCTGTAACTGGAGCACTACCAATCTGTACTCCCATGTGTCCTCCTAAAGCCATAGCCAAATTTTCTTCCACAAGGCAGGCTTTCTCAACTGCCAACTCCATCGTCTTCGACTCGAAGACATGAACACCACCGCTGATATGGGCATTTAAGCCCCTAACAAAATGTTGCACTAGCATGGCCTCATCATTTCTGATACCCGCATACTGATTGAGCTCGTAAAAATGACGCTCATATTGTTCCACGGTCATAGTCATCTATCTTAAATCATGGAACTCGTCAGCTCTATGCTGCCTCCAGTGATCGGAAAGAAATCGAGCCCTAAACCTCTCCATAAATAACTCCCAAGTAACCATACTGATGTCAATGTGCAATTTCTACTCCTCTAGCCTCCACCAAGTGGAAGCAAAACCTCTGAGGTGCATGATAGCGCACCTAGCCCTAGTGTTACTGCTGTAGGGATGCATCGCAAAGCATCTATCCAAATCGATCAACCAAGTCTCTGCCTCTAGACCCCCACCAAATCCATCAAAAGTAGGGGGTCGTGCTCTCAATAGGTCCCTCATATGACCTGCCACTACTGCCTCCTACTCAGCTATGTTTTCCCAACGTCTAGGGGATCTCTCCCTTTCCCTATCCCTTTCCCTATCCAATCTCTGTTCCTCATCTTGCCTAGGGCCAAGATGACCCAATATCTCCTCTAACAAATGTTGCAACTGACCACCCATACCAAGTTGTTCTGGGTTCTGACCACCACCTCCTATCGGAATGCTTTGGGAACTCTGAAGTTCCTCACACTCTGACCCATGTGAGCTCGGAAGTGATGGACTCTGGCGATTGGCCCCACGGCCACCACCTCGACCTCTACCCCTAGGCATGATCCTACACAACAATTGAGTTATGTCAGATCAAGAGTTACGCCAAGTTTCCTAATGGACTCAACTACCTAGAGTACCCAGTGTTTGCAAACCTGGCTCTGATACCAAGTTGTAACACCTCGTCGCGCAAACCCCAAAGGACAACTAACTACACAACAAATTTTTTTTAAAACATAAAGTAAAAGTACAATGTTATCAATTGCAACTAACATAAATACAAATACATACTAAACTCCTAAGTCCCTTGGGGTACACGAAGAGACATTGCATTAAATACCCATTAACAAACTTAACTAATCCAACATTCATTTCCATGGATATGAGTTCTCATATAAAAGTGATAAACGCTAAGCATTAAAATAAGAATGAACCACTTATGCTAAACAAGATTACATAACCAATAAAACTTGGAAATAATGAGAACTAATTTACTCAACATATCAACATCAAATATATATAATTACATCTGTGAATAATGTTTTGAATTATAAAGTGTGTTATAACAATACATCATGTTACAAACTAAATACCTATAACCATTTATCCAAGTTTCAAGATACATTATCCCAACACATGGGCGAGTTACAATACAATTACAAGACATGAATAAAGTACAAATGTATACATCTGAAGGAACATAAATCTAGAACAAACTGTCACCACAATCTCTGCACTGAAGGTACGACTGCTGAATGGGAAACCCAACGGGGTGCGAAGCACGTTCCACCTGACCACCCCTGTGCTAGGAGTAGTTAAGAAAGGATTCCCGACCAAGACATCAAAAGTAACACATATGACTCAACACCAAACATGGAAAAATAATTCATACACAAAGGAAACGTGACAACAAAAGTCTACTAACAAAACATGACGACAAATGACTCCAAGTCAAAACAATAAACCACTTCCAGAGGATTCCAGTTAAAAACAACTAAGGGGAAGGCTAGAGGAGAGTGTCATCGCATGGCCTTCATGGATTATCCTGACATCCTATCACAAGGTGGCACCTCCATCTATGGTTATCTTGATTGCCTATCTCAAAGCGTCACCCCATAGGGTGACTCATGCGGAATCGTACATTCCTCGTGGAGACAAGATCACGATTATGCCAACCACGGCCTTCTCGGCCACCTTTAGTCCTTGGAAGCCCTAACAGGTGAGTGAGGTATCTATCATTATCTTTTAGTGTTTAACTACCCATTCCCTAATTAATTAGTTAGGTTTTCACTTTTTACACTAACTCTACTGTGGGTTATCCTGACAGCCCCTTTGTGCACCGGCACCGACATAGAGCCACTCTCCCTAGAATTCCCTAACATACAACAAACATAAGGGATTGAACTCTCAAGTTCACAAAACACAGGATATAAATTCACAAGGCAAAACCATCTCGCTATGATCTTATGACTCAATTACTCAACAAAATGACACAAATCAATGTATACATACGGTTACACCCACAAAGAAAGTGTAATAAATATCCAAAATAAATATACCAAACTCCCTAACCTCTGGAAGTTTAACGACAACCCTATCTCTTATAATAAATTTAACCAAATAAACGAACACTCATGTGGTTAACTCAACTCAAAAATCTCGATAACGAATTCCATAAAATACACCAACTGTTTACTCAAAATCAATGAATTGATTAATAACATATATTCATAAGTCAAACAATCATCATCGCACACAAGAATTTTCTTTACAAGATCAAATCATTAATTTTCTCAATTAATATCACTAATTAAAGACATAAATAAATTTAATAAATCATTCTCTTCTAACTTTCAACTAATAATAAAATATAAATACGTTTTAAATAACCATCAAAAACTATAATTCTCCTCAATTAAATCATATATATTTGTATATATACCATTCTATATATATATATAAACTATATATAAATATATATTTATATATTTATATATATATTTATATTAATATATACATATACATATATATATATATATAAATTAATTAATGTTAAAAAAAACTTTAAATTTTCGAATTTTAAAATGAATACCAAAATAAGTATATAATAAAAATTTATTTTGTTTTATTTTCAAACAAAAAATCGAGGGCCCCACTTGGGCTGCGTACCTCCCCATAAGGAGGACACAGTTCTGTTGTGCGCAGTCCTTTAAGGACTGCGTAGGGGTGGGTGGGTATAGTAGTACCGTCCCCTCCACCTCCCAACATTTAAAATTTTTATATATTTTTTTTAAAATTTTCTTTTATTTTGATTTTGATTTTATTTTAATTAAAAATACTGTATATATATATTATATATGAATTTTGAGGTATGGAATTTCGTCAGTCATATATATATATATATTTTTAATATTTTTATTTATTTAATTTCTAATTTAATTCATTAATTCTACGGACGGAATACAGAGCAATTTTGCAGGCATGAAGAATTTCAATACCAAGAATTCAATTAGTAGTTTTAATTTTACTTTCAGAGAGACAAGATAAAGGAGAAAATAAAACATTATATCCATTCACAGATAATAAAACAATATACACAGAAGCTCTTATAAGTTTCTTCCCAATTTTCCTTGCACAAATATTTTATTAATTCCTCTACTCAACAACAGGGTTTTGAATTAAAATCTACAGAGGTTTTCTTTTTCTACTGTTTCCCTCAAAGCTTCTAATTCAAGAATTTTATTTTATTACATTCTCTAATTTGTTGTGTAATTTTTCTAGAGAGGCAACACGATTTTAACGGCAGCAGCCGGGAACAATATTCTCTACAGAAAAGCTTCTAAATTCAACAAAAGTACAGACAAACCTTATACACAAACAAACAATCTTTTTAATATAGGAAATAATTCAAAACAAAATGAAAACTAAAAGGAACCTGTTTCCTGTAGGCTATCAAAGTAAAAATTGAACCAAGCTTTGCCACGGAAGCCTCCAGCTACGAAACTCTTCTCAGAAGCTTCACCTCCAGCCAACAAATATAACTACTGAAACTCCTGCAGCCTTTTCCAAAATTTCTTACACAAGCATTCAACAAAAACCCAAAATTTCTTCACACAAAGCTTCCCCACTCTTCTCAGCCAATTTTTTTTTTTTCATGCACCACTTCTGTTGCCCATGCCTCTTTTTCTTCCGGGAATAATTTCCTTAACAGAAATTCATTATTTCCCACTACTTCTCGTACAATACCAATAAATAAAATTTAATAAATTTAAAAATCAATTTTAACTAATTTATTTATATTTCATATTATTTATTTTTCTAATAATAATAATATAGCTTTATAAGCTATTTAATTAACCCAAAATTAAATGGAAAATTTAACATTCTACAAATCAACCAAACACTTATATTTTATTTAAATTATCCCTTAAATCAAGAATATTAAACAATCAACTTAATCATAATTAATTATAATAACTCTATTAATTAAACAAAATAATTAATCACACTTAAACTAAAATTAAACTAAATCACAACAAAAATATTAATCAACACTAACATATTTACATACAAGGATAATTAGAACAAAGACAACCAAAGACTCACAGTAGACGAACTTGGGATGGGAATTCTTTCCTAACCACTCCTTTTTTTTCAACATCAATCCCGTTGAATTTATTTTGATGCTCACCCTGTCCTACCAAAGCAAGTGGAATTGAGACTTTGTACCTGCATCCTGCATAGAAACAAATATCGTGAAGCATGTAAATCTCCATAGAAAACACACCGTGAAAGGCAATCGCAGGGTAGCAGGGCACTTGCAAGCAAGTGATGCCACTCTGTCCTTTCACCAAGACTCACAAGTAAACACACCAAACACTATAATCAGCATAAACTCATAGCTTCACCATATATATATAATTAAAGAACACCACCAAAATTCATATAACATAATCACCATAGAATGTATCATCTAACAACATATGTAAAATCTAATGCAACTAATCATCCAAGCCAAAAATCCATGCACAACCAAAATGGTGAACTGATCACCCACACAACCAAGTACAAGATCTGTCCATAAGAGTAACAACAACATGATGGGTATCACAGATGATTAGATTGATAGGCTGATTGATGTTGATTGATTGATAAGATTGTTGATTTGTGATATGTTATGATGATAGGAGCCTTTGACAATCCTCATGTCGCAAGAGCATTTCCCAAGGACCTATGATTTGATTCCACATCTAGGTTAGGTTGATCTAAATGTGATTGGACAATGCAAATTGACTTCTTTGCTTGACATTCCCCAGCATAGGATTAACAGGGGACTTCTGACCACTTTGGCAGAGAGGTGGCATAGTGACCATAACACTTTTCACTTAGCCACTAGTGAGATGACAGTGACACTAGAGGATGTTTACCGGATTTTCAGGATTCTTGTTGTTAGAGAGCTGGTTGTGTATGATTCCACTGAGTAGGGAGGTACAGATGCATTGTGGAGAGTCTTTGAGGATGATCATATTTGCGGCTATGAGATTCCATGGCGAGAGATGGTTGATGCATACGCGATATTGCCATGTGTTCTTGCTAGATTTATTAGAGGATTTCTATGTCCCGACCGCAGGTCGAAGGCACTGTCAGTCAGTTGGAGTTAGATTTTGGAGAACATGATTATGCAAGGGACCAGATACGCATAGGGATCCTACATGCTTTCACATTTGTAATCAAGTTTTGTACCTTAGAGCATCCAATTTATCAGCTGGAGTTACATTGCTACAGATATGGGCGTGAGAGCATATAGTTGTCACTCGTCCCATTGCAGATAGACAGTGGCCAGTCGTTCATCCATATGTTCATGGATACACAAGTCTAGTTTTCCAGCATAAGTTGGGAAAACTAGAGTATTGGAGGAGGGTATTGGATGATCTCGATACAGTTGCATGGAGGCCATATCTTGACTGTGAGTAGTGGCCAGAGGATGACACTGAGATGCCCTATGTGTGTAGGGCTAGATACTTGATTAGGAGGACTCAGTTCGTGATTGAGAGATTCCTTCTTGGGAGAGTTTTGCAATAGTACAAACGAGTACAGGGTATGCCCCAAGGAGTGGCTATTTATGCACAAAGACGGGTGGATATACTAGAGTGGGGACCCACTTTATCATATGATGCAATGTGTCAGGAGTACCAGGGACTCTAGCCAGTGATATGGGAGTATCACCTAGAGATTATAGAGGCTACAGTATCATAGGAGTATGCCCACTACTTCTTTGTGCATCCCTTCCCACAAATATCCAGTCCATATGAGTCGGTACCTACATTGGACGATGATGATAGGATACCAACACATGCACCTAGGCGAAAGAGAGATGGAGATGATGAGGAGGAGCAAGGAGAGAGCAGTGATGATGGAGACGGGGATGGAGATGGTGGAGGTGGTGGAGATGATGATGGGGGAGATGGTGATGGAGGTGGTGGTGGTGGTGGTGGTTGTGGTGGAGGTGGTAAGCCAGTATTATTTCTTAGAGTGCCTCAGAGGAGGAGATCACTGGTGTCTGCAACACAACAGCATGTCTAGATTCATTTGCATTAACAGCAGTAGTAGACACAAATAGTTGCATTACAATCATAGGTACAAGCCTTACAGAGTCAGTTGGCTCAGATGCAGACACAGGCTCAGACACAGGTCCAAGCACAGGAACAGGCACATGCACAGGAACAGATTACCAAACTCACAACAAAGAGAGATAGCCTGAGACAGCGGTGTGAGTAGACAAAGGGACTGGCAGAGATACTACAGAGAGTGGCTGAGGGTACTACCACAATAGATATGCTTAGAGAGGTTACACGTGTCACCAGAGAGGTAGAGTACTACAGGGGATGATATCATGAGGTAGTGCCTCCAGAGTGACAGGTTAGTTATGCTCAGTCTACCAGTGTCTGCAGTCATTCTAAGATGACCAGCAGAGGTGTTACAGGGCCACCACCTCATAGAGATCCAGGGGTAGGGCCATCGGGTGGTGCAACAAAAGGTACAGGGTCGGTGTTGTCTAGGGCTAGCAACACAGCCATTGTGATGATCCTTGATGTATTTGAGACATTTGATGATGTATACATTGATTATGCTAAGATATTGATTCATTACCATTTTGATGTTGTATCTCTCCACTTTTCTAGACATCATTGTATACTTGACATTATGATTTTGAGATTTATATGATATGCAGTGATGATTAGTGATCCTTATGTCATCTATATGATCCTATGATGGATGCACTTTATTTTTGTGTTGTGTTATGTGATGTTTTAATATGATGATGCTATGGTTGATGTATGGATGCAAAGATGATATGATAATTCATAGATTATGATTCTAAATGCTTTATGGATGATTTTTTTATGTTATTTGAGATGAATGTGATTATGCAAATGATATGTGATGCAATTTATTTTTGCATTTTCCTGATGCAAATATATGTGATGTAATGCATGAATGAATGTATTGTGTAATAATGCTTTCTAATGTATGTATGATATGCAAATGATTATGCAACTGCATGAGAAGGATATGTTTTTGTTAATGTCAAGTATACTAAATCTTTTAATGATATAGATAACATCACTTTAAAATCTTGCCAGCCTTGGAAAATCCATAAATACTGATGCAAAACTAATATGGATGCAATCTAGCTTAACCATGCAAATCTAAATATGCAAAGTTGTCATTTTATTAGTCGATTTGTTGTGCTTTTATCATCACTGAGCCTTTTGAATTGTGGAAAGTGAGTACAAACATCGATGGTATAATTAGACCATGATGACCTGAGTACTACTTTCATGATTTTTTATATTGCAAGTTAACACAAGCATCTAGGTATAATTAAACCGAGATGACCTGAGCATTTCTCACATAAACAGACAAGAGTTAATCATTTTCCTATGCAAATTTGGAATGTCATCAATGATACTGTGTAGAGCATGTCCCGTGACATTTGCACAGTAGTAATGATTAACTCATAGACAACAAACAAAGAAAAATCATTCTCCTTCCTTGCTCCTCTAGTTCAAGACATCATCGAGTTGCTCTGGAGAAATGATAACAAAAAATCAAGATATAACCATTGAACATTCATGCTAACATGATAAAGCCATGATTCAGAAAGAACGTCATCCATTTAGATTTGTTTTGATTTGATTGATTTAGCTACTTGATATGGATGGTTGATGTGTAAAGTTTGATGATTGATACTCAATGTTAAGTTGCACTATGATCGTTGTGTTTGTTGTGTTGTCTAACTGTTGTTTGTCTGTTGGTTTAAGCTCAAAGTGTATTGCCCCTAGTGAGTTCAAGATTTTTCCCCCATTCCAGGGTGAGACACGACCGCCATGTCAGGATATGTACATGAGGTTTTACGATGACAAGCAGAATGATGGTGAAAGCGAATGACCGACACATGCTCAAATAGATGGAAAAGCTAATCTATCACAAATAGCACCTGTTCTCAAGATTTCACTACTTGTTTTATTGCACTTTTTCAGATTTTATGTTTTTTTTTATTTTTCACTTTTCTTGTATTTTTCCTTTTTTTGTATTTTTTTTTGTATTTTACTTTTTTCTCATTTTTTTGTATTTTTCTAATTTTTTTGTTTTTTTGTTGTCACCAAGATGCCTATTTTCCAAGTTTTCATCAAGGTAACAATTTTTTTCAAGACTTTTTCTCATTTTTTGTATTTTTTCAGGACTTTTAACGTGCACTAGATGAACTAGGTATAGAACTTCTTGAGATGTAGACTATTGATAGGCTTGTCACACAAATCCCCTTCAGGTGTAGACAGCTGATAGGCTCTACATCCATAGACTGATACGATGACAAAGGGACCTAGCCAGTTTGGTTCAAATTTCCCCTTCTCTCGATCATGTTGATTTCGTGGATTCTCTTTCAAGACCAAGTCACCAACCTGAAATGCTCTTGGTTTTACTCAGTGATTATAACTCTTAGACATCCTTTGTTGATAGGCTTTCAAATGATCCACAACTTGCTAATGACGTTCGTCCAACAATTCTAACTCTTGTAGCCTAGACACTCGATAATCTTCATCTGAAAGAATCCCCTTTAGTGACACACGGAGTGATGGTAGCTCAACCTCAATAGTTAAAATGGTCTCTAATCCATATACAAGAGCATATGGTGTGGCTCCTGTTGGGGTGCGAATATTGGTTCTATAAGCCCACAAAGCAAGGTTCAATTGAATATGTCAGTCACGTCCAGCATCGTTGACAGTTTTCTTTAATATTTTCAAAATGGTTTTTTTTTAGGCCTCTACCTGGTCATTTCCCTGAGGGTAGTATGGTGTAGAAAATCCATGTTGGATATGAAACCTTTCACAAAGTTCTTGGACGTCCTGATTCTTGAAAGGTCTACCATTTTCAATGACAATGGACTGAGGAATGTTGTACCGACAGATGATGTAATTTTGGATAAAAGAGGCAATTTGTTTTCCTGTGATTGTGGTTAGGGGAACAACTTCAATCCACTTTGTAAAATACTTTGTGGATGTGATGATGAATTTGTGTCCATTTGATGAAGGTGGATGAATTTTACCTACAAGATCCAGTCCCCACTAATAGAAAGGCCATGTTGATCATGCAAATGGTTGCAGCTCCTGTGCTGGTGCGTGTATGAGGTTGCCATGAATTTGACATTTCTAGCATTTCTTGACAAATTGAAAAGGCTCCTTCTCCATATTTGGCCAGTAATACCCCAAACGTAGGAGTTTCTTAGTGAGAGTTAGTTCACTTGAATGAGTTCCATAGATACCTTCATGAACCTTGTGTAAAGCAGTTTCAACTTTGTTACGTTTAAGACACCGAAGGAGAGTACCATCTAAACCTCGTCGATAAAGTGCATCGCCTATCAAGGTATGTCGAGCTGCTTGTTGAATAAAGTTATGTTTCTAGTTTTAGGATAAATTTGGTGGTAGGATGTTGTCTTTTAGATAGGTGTAGATCTTCCCATAGATAGAAGATTCAGCCTCGACTAGATGGTATATGACTTGGGATTCGGGGTTATCATTAGTAGGGTTAAATAGTTGTTCCACCATGAACTCATAACAGCTTCATTTTTCAAGTATATGTAGGAGAGAAGCAATGGTCACCATAGCATTAGAAGCTTTGTTGTCCCCTCTTAGAATTTGTTCAAATTTGATATCCAAAAAGTGCTTCTTGAAGTCATCAACCATTCTTTTATATGGCATCAATTTTTCGTATTTTGTCTGATAATCGTCATTCACCTGATTGATGACTAATTGAGAATCTCCATAGACCTATAACTCTGTGATTTTCCACTCTACAACTGTCTTGATACCAATGATCAATGCTTCATACTCAGTTGTGTTGTTAGTACAAGGAAACATTAACCTATAGGACTTTAGAATGGTGTGTCCTTGAGGCGTGACAAATAGGATTCATGCACCTGATCCATGTTGCATGGAAGATCCATCAAAATATAATATCCACTGTTGTGTTGACACTGTAAGGACATCTACATCTGGAAACTCAATGTTCATGGGATGATTATCTTGTAATGGTGCTTTAACTAGTTGGTCTACTATCGATTGGCCCTTGATTGCTTTTCTGTCCACATACTAAATGTCAAACTCGCTCAATATCATCACCCACTTGGTTAGTCTTCCTATCAAGGTAGCTTTGTTGATTAGATACTTCAATGGATCAATTTTTGCTATGAGTTTGGTGGTATGGCTTAACATGTAGTGTCTTATTTTTTGAGTAGCAAATACTATCGCTAGGAAAGTTTTTTCAATAAATGTGTAGTTGATTTCATAGCCATTCAAGGTTTTGCTAATGTAATAAATAGCCCTTTCTTTTCCCACAGAGTCGTCATGTGCCAGTAGAGCGCCCAAAGATACCTTTGTTGTTGCTATGTAGAGTAATAATGGTTTTCCTTCAGTTGGCGGTACCAGTATGGGTGGTGACATCAAATACTGTTTCAGTTGATTAAAAGCTACTTCACATTTTTCATCCCATTTGAAAGAAACGTTCTTGTGTAGCAAGTGATTAAAAGGGTGAGTTTTATCTGCCAGTTGTGCGATGAACCTTCTGATAGATTGGAATCATCCTTGTAAAGATCTAAGTTGGCTGATATTCTTAGTAGGAGGCATCTCCATGATGG
The DNA here is from genome assembly GCA_007258455.2 of Sequoia sempervirens. Taxonomy (NCBI): domain Eukaryota; kingdom Viridiplantae; phylum Streptophyta; class Pinopsida; order Cupressales; family Cupressaceae; genus Sequoia; species Sequoia sempervirens. Next base: position 67,690,738 of record VDFB02270651.1, read on the forward strand.
CTTTGACTTTCGCAAGATCCACCTCAATGCCTTTAGCTGATACTATATATCCTAAAAGTTTAGTTGATGTCACGCCAAATACACATTTCTTGGGATTTAACCGCACATTGAATTTCTACAGCCTTGTAAAGATTTTATCTAGGATTCCAGATGTCCTTCTCTAGTGAATGATTTGGCTAACAAGTCATCCACATAGTCCTCCATAAAGGTGTGCATCATGTCATGAAAGATAGTGGTCATTGCACGTTGATAAGTAGCCCCAGCATTCTTCAACCCAAAATGCATGATGTTCCAACAGAATGTACCCCATGGGCATGTGAAATCAGTTTTCGCTTGATCTTCTGGTGCTATTTTTATCTGATTATAACCTAAAAATTCATCCATAAGTGATAGCATTGCAGGACTTTCCGTTAAATCCATGATAATGTCAATGTTAGGCAAAGGAAAGTCATCTTTCGGACAAGCCCTATTAAGATATTTGAAATCCATACATATCCTGATGTTGTTATCTAGTTTTGAAACTGGTACAATTTTTGAGATCCATTCAGCATAATCAATTGGACGGATAAATCCTGTGTCCAATAGTTTCTCCAATTCAGCTTTCATCAATAGGGCGATGTGCAAATGCATTTTTCTCAACTTTTGCTTCACTGGCTTCACTCCAGGTGGTAGGGATAAATGGTGCATGATAAGATCTGGATCTGTACCTGGCATGTCAACATAGGACCAAGCAAAGTTGACTTGCCTCTCTTCAAAGAATTTAGTGAAGCTTGGTTTTTCTTCCTCTGTCATGGATGTTGCTAGATGTAAAGTCTTCATTGTTCCAGCTATAGCAATGTTGATAGACTATGTAGGCTCAATTAGTACTGAAGATATTTCATGATAGTGCTTTGGAAGAGCGTCAAATCTCCCATCTTTCGGTGCCTCAAAGAGGTTTTCACCATTATATGTGCTCTTTATTTTTACTTTTTCTTGATCTAATACTGTCATTAAATGGTTTTCACCATTAGATCTATTTTTTATATTAATTTTGCAACTAACAGATTTGGCACTCCCCTTGTTTAAGCTTCGTTATGAGATTTGCTGATGGAACATGTTTTGGGATTATCAGAGCAAAGGAATTTCACAATGGCATCATCGTTTGGAAAAATAGGGATATCAAGCAGCTCGGTTTGGTCCCAGTCAATTAGTTCGGGGTGTACCAATGGAAAAGAATCATTGGATTGGTTAAGGTCAAAAGGGGTGAGTGTCATGATGGCAACGTCATGAAAGTGTTCAATAGAAATATCGAGTTCTATGATGTTACTCTCTTCTGAAGGATCTATCTCGCTCAAAGTCTGATCGTCTTCACTAGAGTCATTGATATGTTGTGATCCAAATTCAAGTGGTCTAGACCCTAAACTTTGTCCCTCCATACTTGTTGGTGCATACCTTTGTATCACATCAATTTCTTTTTCATGACAAGATTCTTTAGAGAGTGAGTCCCATTCATACTCATTGGAATCCGTTTCAGAACTATCTCGCAATTGGAGGATTCGTTCAACAATCCGCTACCTGGTTTCTTCTTTTGACTCTTCTCTATATCCTAGCCCTGTTTTTTCCTTTGTAGTAGTTATGGTAGGTTGTATTAGTTCTATGATACCTTCTTTTCTTTTTCCGACATGACCTTTTCCCTCATATCCCATCTTTTCTAAAATAAAAAATCCTTTTCCATATGGCTCTGTTAGTACATTTGAAGTTGATGCTTGTGATGCTTCTTTGTCTTTGTACAACCAGTTTAAAACATCCTTGTCTTCAAATTCATCCACGAAAGTGTCTGCTTTTACAAACTTACCGTCAAAGAGCGTGGTTGGTTGTGAGGATTGTTGTCTTGATGTGGATGGCTGCCCATAGGATTTAGGAGAAGGTAAAAACTATGAAAGACATAATGATTGCTCAATAGAATATTCCCCCATGCCTTTGTCTTTCAATTGGATCTTTTCAAACTGTTTTGAAGGAATTTAGTTGTCTTTCATTGTTTGAGGACGTGGAATCACTGATACCTTTGTCTTTTGACTGAACCTTTTCCTCAAGCTAATTTGACAAAGAACTGATTTGATTGTCCTTGTTTGATGAACCAAGAGTGATGGCTTCCCTATTATGTCGTACAAAAGTATCTTGGACTGATTTGAGTGTGTTGTAGTATTGAGGATTGTTGTAATCAGCTAAAATGGTAATCTCTTGTCCATTGAAAGGAAACTTCAAGCACTGGTGATATGTTGATGGCACTGCTTGCATCTCATGAATCCAAGGACATCCCAAGAGTATATTATATGTCAACTTCTTGTCTAACACTTGGAAGATTATATCTTTTACAACCAGTCCCACTTGAATTGGTAATACTATCAATCCTTGGGAGGATCTCTCTTCATCATCATAAGCTTTTATAGTGATTTTTCTTCTAGCATCAAATGCATTTTTTGAATATCCAAGTGTGCAGATAAGTTTTAGAGTACAGATATTTAGGCCAACTCCACCATCTATTAGATCAGGTTTGACCCAGTGTTTGTGAATTAAAACCTCAATGTGGAGGGCAGCATTGTGTGGATGAGTGAGTGATACATCATCATTTTCATAAAATGATCGGCAATGAGGTGCGGTCAAGTGTCCCACCATAGCTTGGAATTGACAAACTTCCATATTATTTGGTATTGTGGTGGCTACTAGAGCTTGTTCTAGAATTTCTTTGTGAGCTGGTGAAGTTTTGAGGAGTTCCAATATTGATATTTAGCTGGGATTTTCTGCAATTGATCAACTATGTAGTATTGAGTTGCAGGGGCAGCCAGTGTCTTAAATGCAGCTCCTTTCAATATTACTTTGGCCATCCCTCTTGTGGTTACATTGACTGGTTGACAATCTTGTTTTTCTCTAATTTTAATGGCATTAATCTAATTATCAATTGCAGTGACATTTGTGATCAGATTTATTGGTACGATGTCATTAATTTGATTTGATTTGGTGTTGATGTGGGTGCCATTGAGTTGATTTTTTTGTTGCAGCAATGTCATCAATTTGATTATCAGCCATAACAATGTCTTGTTCATGCTCAATTGTGATGTCATTAATTGGACTATCAACTGCAATAAAGTCTTGCTTGTCATGGGTTTGATCATCAACTACCTCAATATGAAGAATGGTAAAATCATAAACATAGTTCATGTTTTTTCCTTTGGTGTTTGATGAAGAGGATTTCCCTTTTTCGTAGTTTGGTAAAGGATTTCTGAATGCTCCATGATTAGCATTTGTTTAGGGTCCTACAAATATTTCCTTTCTATCAATCAAATCTTGTACCAAATGTTTCAGTTGCATGCAGTCATTTGTTTTATGACCCTTGTTTCTATGAAAATCACAATAATGTGCATCATTCCACCACGAAGGTTTAACTCTTGGTTCCCAATATTGTGCCTTTGGTAATGTTATAACCTTGGCTGCAAGAAGTTCTTTTAATGTTGATTCGAGTGACTGTCCCAAAGGTGTAAATCTTCTTCGATTTGATGATGTTCAATATGGTGGTGGTTTAGATTCATTATTGTTCGGATTGCTATTTTGATTGGTGTTTTGGTTGTTGTTCTGATTGTTGTTTGGACTACTTTTAGAGGCAGCAGTTGTCAAGTTAAAGCCTGGTTTTGCATTTTGTGTTTCAGTTGCACCATCATTGTTACCAACATTTTTATTTCTTTTCCAAAATTTTGGTTTGTCATTGTTGTTATAATGATTGGAGGAGTTTGCTGAGTTGTTTCCTTCATTGTAAATTTTCAAGACTCCTCTCTTGACCAAGGCTTCTTCAATTTTGATTCTATTTTTCAATCATCTTCTCAAAGGTAGGTGGACATTGCAATTCAAGTCTATAGCTTGTCTCATCATTTAGATTGTCAATAAATATTTCCATCTTTTCCTTTTCAGGTATGGGACAAGAATATCTAGCAAACAATCTTCTCCATCTTTGTAAAAATATGAGGAGTGATTCACCCTTTTTTTTTGTATTGCAAAGGTCTTTCATGGTTATCTCATGTTGGATGTTGTAGGAGTATTGGGTGATGAATTTATTAACTAGCTCTTCGAAGGTCTTAATACCTGGTGAAAGTTTGGAGAACCATTCCATGCATTTTCCACCTAAGCTTCGTGGAAACAATCTCATCAGATAAGTCTCTTCGTGTGCAAATTCCAAGCTCATGGTTCAAATTTCCCTTACATGATCTATAGGATCAGTTTTACCATTGTATTTATCATACTTTGGAAATTCACAATGCTTGGGAAAAGGAATCATGTTGATAGTTTGATCAAAAGGATATGGGCAAATATCTTGCAGCAGATATCTTTTTGTGGTTCCTCTTTGCATGTCTTGAATTTGTTATTGGATATTTTTCATTTGATGAGTTAATGCAGCCATGGGATCTGTGTTTGGTGGATTAGTTCCAGTTCTTTTAGGAGCTCCTTTCAATTGATTAACATCAAAGTCATGTGGAAGTTTGATACCTTGATTAGCCAGCATTAAAAAGTATTTCTCTCCATCTTTTTCAAAAATCTTTTCCATGAATTTGTGGAATTTGGGATCTTGTTGAGTTGTTTGGGTCCTCCTCAGTAATTTCATCATTTTTAGGTTGGTGGAATCTATGGAATGGATTTTCTTCACCTTCAGCCATGGTGTTTTGAGTCTCTGCTTCTTTTTCTTTGAGTTTATGCCTTTGTGATCTTGTTAAAATGGGCATACAAGTGTTATAATTTTCACTAAACTTTGATCTTTGTTGGAGAAGTACCAAGGATAATAACTAAGTCAAATAGAATGAAAAATTCTATTGATGAGACTAGGTTAAATATGATTATACAACGTTGTTTCGTGATGAAGGATGACAGATCCTGGTGATGAAACTTAGCTTAATAATCAGAGGTGTGATGAATGTTTAGGTACCTTAAGATGGTAAATCTTATTTTAGTTAAGAGAATTTCACTTGCAAAGTCTAGTTTCTTCAAGTTTAAAGCATTATTGTGATTAAGGAATGATTCTATTTTGGAAAATATGCTGAATTTTGGTTTTAATTGTCTGACAAATGGTGAATTCAGCTTTCTCGTTTGATATTAACTGGATGCGCTAAAACAGGGTACAAATGCACTAAAAGATGGAATGGATGCGCTAATAAACAGTTGGGATGTGCTAGAGTATCCCCTAGATGCTCCAGTATATGGATTCAATGCGCTGAATAATGGACCCAATGCACCAGTGAAGACACTAAATGTACTCAATGTGTTGAAAAATGACTCAGATGCGCTAGAAAATGGACTAGATGTGCTAAAACAAGCCAATGATGTGCTAGAATGCCTCTAAATGTGATTCAACTTGGTACTCTATTGGATTATCAGGTAAATGCACTAAATAGTTTTGCAAATGCGCTGGAAAATGGAACAGATGCACCAGAAAAGGACCTAGATGCACTAGGAAATGTTGTGTATGTGCCAGAAAATGACCTAGATGCGCTAGGAAATGTTGGTTATGTGCCAGAAAATGCCCTAGATGCGCCAGAATATGAGCTAAATGTGCTGAAACAAGGAATGTATGTGCTAAATTAGAAGTGTTCAATGTTTTTGACAGTCTGTCCAGTTATTTTGCTTTTAAATCAATGAATCTGAATGTTTCTAGGGTATAATCTTCTGAACAATGAATTTTGCTTGGTTTCCTTGTTTGTGAATTATGTGAATTAAGTGTTCTTAAATGGATGATTTCTTGAAAAATGACCTCAAACACAGCAGCAAGTTGTAAAACAGTTGTGTCACGCCTACAATATAAACATTAAGTGTATGTTCAAAAATCTGGTTTGATTCCTTTGATTTCCACAGGTATAACACAGGAGCAAACAAATCAAACACTTTTCTAATGTCAAGGGTCATTCATAATACCACAACCCACATCTTAGAACTATGTCAGCTCACACAGCCGTGTCACCACCTAGGGGGTGCTAGTGTTTTTTCCTTTCCACTTTTGGCCAGTAATCCCTAATAGTTATATGGTGAGTATCTTGGGGGAAGATTCTTCCCTCCCCTTGCACTGTGATATTACAAATGTTCGAAGACTGACTCAATTGGCTTCTATACTTAAGGTTCGAAGTAAGGGTTTCCGTTCGGTGTGGCAATAGATAAACTCCCTCAGGAGACCTCTCAACCTTTAGAACAAAGGCTTTGGGGATGGTTATCTTGCACACTACCGTTGAATTGCGGGTTTCCTCGAATTCACTTTTGATTATAGTGGCTTAGAAAACTTGGCTTTAGTTGTTCCCACTTAGGCCATTCCCATAGGGTGAGTACTTTTTCCCACTACGGTAGGCCTTCTAAAGGTGTTAATATAAAGCAAGAAATAGTGAGTTTGGCATTCTGGTCACCTAGTGAAGGGGAGAGCATAGGCCTATCACTTTACAAGCACAGTAGACAAGGGGTTCATTAACCTTCTAATTAAACTAGGTGCTTAATCTAATCAAAAGAAAGCAATAAAACAACTCCAACCCCTGCAAACACCGTCAGTAGTTTGATATAATTGTCTTTGACTAGCATATTAAGCACCTGCAACACAGAAAATATTGATCAGTTCTCATAATTTTGAATTTCTGTAAAGTAAACTAGATGCGCTAAAGCATTAACCATATGCACCAAAAAATTACACAGATGCGCTAGAAAAACTACTAAATGTGCTAAAATAACAACCAAATGCACTAAAAGAACAACTAAATGCGCTAAAAGAACCCCTAAATGCATTATAAAATGGACTAGATGTGTTGAAGGATGCTTTGGATGCACCGTAATAGGGACTGGATGTGCTAAAAGATGTCTCATGTGCACTAAAAGAAACCACGAATGTGCTACATAGAAATTCACATCCAAATCTGTAAAACAAAACTTTCCAGAAAACGTCAATACAAAAGGGGCTAAGCCCCACGGTGGGAGCCAAAATGTATTGTGAAGTATTGAAATGTGTAAATGCAAAAGCAATAGATACAACACAATCAATGAGACATTATATTAGAGAATTCTAATAACAAATCTAATCTAATTGAAACAGATAAACTCTCTAAAGTCGTCCCATTGTTCTCTATCTTTAGGGATTCATTAAATCATAATGGCTCTCAGATTTGTGTATGCACTATGACTGTTAAAATGACAACCTAAAGAACGAGATGCTAGAAATGTAGTAAATCTATTCCTACATGATGATTAATAAACTATATGATATGTTGTAAATGATAATGATGATGTGATAAGGATATGATGCTAAAGACTATGATGCAAATGTTGTATGAAAACTGCTATGATAACTAAGATGCAACTAATATTAAAGCCATGATTATGCTAAACTAAATGCTTCTAATTGATAATTGCTAAATGCTCAAATTCTCTCAAATGCTCAAATGAAATTTCTGCAGAGTAAGATTGCTCAAAGTTGGGATCCATTTGTTGTAGAATGAGGTTGCATTTGTAGGATTTCCAAGGCATATTCTGATGTGGCAGCAACCAATGGTCAGGATTTTAGTTGGAGAGATGAATGGTGGAGAATGAAGAAGTTAGAGGGAATAAAGGAGAGTGTTCCCTTTAATAGAACACTTTGCCAAGTGTGAGAGAGAATAAATGGAGGAAGAGAGTCAAGTGTCTCAAGTTTGTTTCAAAATTTGTTGAGGAAAAAGCCCATTTAAATATTAAGGATATTTAAATTCATAAGACACATGACATGATGAGGTGGCAAGAAGAAAGAGTTGTAGACATGTGACTAAATTTAAATTTGGAATTATTCAAACTTAGTAAGAAAATATTAATTAAATAAAACAAACTATTTGAATTTGTTTATTTAATTAAGATTAGAGGAATATGATTTAAGATAAGAAGAATTAGAAAATGTGAACTATATAAATAAATTTAGAATATATTTATAAGTAGACGAAATAAGAGGTTTATTAATTAAATACCTTGTATTTAATTAATTAATTATCCTGGCCAATTTTAGGTGTATACACTAACCATTAGGCCTGGCACCCCTCTAGGATTCAAGTTTATTGTAGATTTGGTAACCAACACACCCCGTGCATCAGGGTTATTCAGTTGTCTAACCAAGAGCTCTAGATCAACATCATTTCAATGAGATCAACTCCATTTATTTATGTCTTAACAATCCTTCTTCGGGCCTATTGTTTCCAGAAACTAAAAAAACTGTAAGTCTTTCACTCACCAAAGGATTAACAATCAACCCATTCCTTCAACTCAGATTCCCTCAAGCTTCCAAGGCTAAAGAATCACTAGAAGAAATATCCAGAACTCCAAACACCACATGCACCACAATGCAAGCACATGCAAGTGACATACAAGCCTGTGCAAGTACATGCAACTTACATACATACACATGCAAGCACATGAAAATCTAGAACTAAGCTATAATACCAAATGAAGGGAAATGGAGATCCTAGAAAGCCATCTGAGAACTAGTATATGCCTGCAGTATTGTTTATTTTTTTGATACAAGCACATATAACTATGTCTTAAAGTGAAAATGAACATAGTTTAATTTCCATTACATCAACCCTTAGAGGAAAGAAATGTAGTTTTCAGATCGTTAAACATTTCAGTAGCATAATGACATGTAAATTAACATTTAAAGAACAAAAGAATAGCAGAAGAAACAAAAACACAAATATATGTGGGGAAAACCCTTTCGAATAAAATCCCCCACATTCTAAAAAAACAAATTAATTATATTATTAGCAACAAAACTAGTTACAATACAATTATAGAATCTATGCTCATGTAGGCTTTAACCAATGTATCTATTTGTAACAACAATGTTACAATACACTTGCAGGCTCACAACCTGAACTTGGAGATTACATCTTGCTCTTCTGGAGAAAATCTAGTAGCATAATTCCTACAATACAAACAACTCTCTTAAATTATCTAGTAAAACATATGTATTTATAGAGTATACAATGCTCAAGATATAAATTTCCTTTTGACTCATGCCCATGCACGAACATGCAACAAGAAAGGTACTACATGCAAAAGCATGCAACATGCACATGCAAAAAAGCACCTGTCAAAAATCTAGGCACCCGGATTCCAAGTATGACTCAACTACAAATAGAAACTGCATCCATGCCCAACTCCCCTTGTAAATAGAAACTTCCAAACTTGACTTTTCAAAGTGGGTGCCAACATAAACAAAAGTAGGTACATGTCATAGTTAACTCAACAATGCCTTGACACATGTTACCACTATGTAACTTCAAGAAGTTTTTACAAACTCCTCTCTCCAAATGAGTGCCCAAATGACAAGTGTTACTATGGTGCACCTCCATGAAGTATGTACAAGTAACAATGCTTCAAATAAACACCTAGGTGACAAGTGGCACTCCGTTGAGCTCCACACCTTGCATGTAGGATATAACACTCCCTAATGAGTCCTACAATGTGCTATAGCAATTGTTATAGTTGGTTAATGCTAGGAATCAAAGGTTGAGACACCTTAATCCCAACATGAAATAGGTTTGATCCAATAGGAAAGGTTGGATCAATGATAGGCTCATTTTTCAAGCATGATCCTAAGATTAAAGACTACTAGGATAACTACTCAATGAGAACAAGGTAAGAATTAGAGACTACTACTAGATGAAAACCCCACAACTAGAATATTTCAAAATCGATAGAGTCCCCAAGGGTCTTAATAATTATGGAAAGGTCTAGGAACCTTCCTACACAACTAAAATAAAATATTTAATTAGCTAATGAACATGATTGATTGCTCCACCAAAAATGATTCCTTTGTTAAAATAATGACACAAATGGTAATCAAGAGAACCAAGAAATGGATAAATAAGTCATTCCCCATGGATGATGCTCACCCAAGGTCACCACCAAGTTGAAAAGTATAACAGTTGAATAGGGAGAGCCTTTTGGGGCTACCAAAAGAAAAGAAACAACATAAGATTCTATTTTTGGATAGGTAAAGGGGACAAGAGCCTAAAGAAGAGAAAGAAAAATGTTTCCACATTAGAAAATTTTAGATGGAGAAGAAGCTAGATATGAAGAGAACCTACAAATAAGGAGAAGGGTATGGAGATAATAAGCCAAAGAATAATTCATTGTCATACCTTCCCCTCTTCCTTCTCTTCATGCACTTATTCCTTCACTTTCTCTCTCTCCACATATACCCATTCCCCCACCCCATTAGGCTAACATAAAAAAAAATGTAGGGGAAGATGAGTAGAAAATGGGTCAAAACAAGTACCCATTCAAGAGAATATTCAAACACAATAAGGTGTGATCTATGATGTTGTTTCTTCTTTTAGGTGGGATTCTTACTCATACACTCCTACTTAGCCTAAGACCCTTTACCTCCTTTTGTAGATATACTTTTATAAGGATCCCTACTCCACCTCCCAATCATTCTCACTATGTTCCACCTTCACCCCCAATTGATCCTAGATCACCCACAAGAGATACAATAATAGGGAGTTTAGGATTTCCATTTTGGCTAGGCTTCACCACTAATAAGAGACACATGACACATAAACCTATTATAGAGGATTTATTGAAGACCATAAAATGTTCAAGGACAAACTAATTGCAAAAAGGAAATAAATTATCTACTATCATGGTGGATACTCAAGGAGGAAGAATTATAGAGATAACTACCCTAGTGGATGAGAAAGAACATATTTAACTTGGGTACTATAATGTACAATGAGTGAATTTAGGCCATCAAACATGAGGAGAGAAATGGTCACAAAATGGTAGTCTCCACCATCTTGGTTAGGATGACAAAGGATAAGAAGAATAGTAAGCAATATTTCAAGGGCCAAGTTGGTGATTTATTGATTTACATTGAGTACATTGTGGTTTCTATAGATTCAAATACACTAGCTCTAACTATATTGCTAGAAATCGACAAGGAGAACCAATGAAAGGATGCATAAGGATTTTTTAGTTAAACTATCATGGATAGATACCTTAGAGTCCAAAGATAGAAGCATCAACATGGCTTCCATTAAGTATTACCACAAGATAAGTGATGAAGCCAATTCCATGAAATAATTGACAAAGATCTCATCATCATTGAGGATCACTTACCAATGCTTTAGAAAATGTCCAAGTTACCAATCATATATCTTTTGAAGGTGCACCTGCCACCATGTGTCGTACTTGAGTGTAGTTCTTGCATCTACTAACTATGCTGGTGCACTCCACTACACTAGTTGTAGCCCTACAAACTCTTGAATAGCCGCCTGAGGGCTAATCATTAGCCCCCATTGAGATATCTCTTGAGTTGACCCTGAAAGCTCAGTTATCCCGACAAGCACACCCTGCCTCTCACCAAACTGACAGAGAACCCTCTCTAATAGTTGTCACTCAATAATATGTTGACTCTGAAACATGCGCCCAATCAGGTATTGAGTTTGTCGACAGTAAGGAAGATGCTTTGCATCGTCCTCCTAGGCCATGCACTACTAATACAGCCTTCGAGTAAATCCATCTAGCAAATCAATGGCATGTCTTCAGTAACCTACATCTCCTACGTGTGTTTATGTAAGTGCCCCTCCATAGATATACACATATGGCAATCCGGGTGGAAGATCTCTATTTGTCACTGGTCAGAACACAACAATGTGTTCCCACACCCAAACCATCAAAAGTGTCATGCCACAACCAATCGAACATGCACCCCTATAGGAAACATCATGAAGTTGGAAGTATAGCATTGCTAGCATACATGGGCCCCATGTGTAGATAGTGCCTCCCTCCATCATATCAGCCAGCATTCGGCCCATCCAATTGGAAACCCATGTTTGTGTCTATCAAGCACAACTACCCCTGCTATCACACTACATACTACAACTATCAATCACTCATATCTATCTACCAATGTATCCCAACAAATCTTGTACTCCTCAATGCCTAAGTGCTCAGTCCCAAAGCACCTCTACATAGAGGCTAGTCCAGATTCAGGGTCATAAACTACCATCTCATCGTGAATAAGAAGCCTCAAAATACACCATACATTCTCTAAAGTCATTATAGCCTCCCCGATTGACAAGTGGAAGGAGTTGGTCTCGGAGTGTCATCTCTCTGCCAGTGTAGTCAGTAGCCCCCGATTAGCCCACACCTCGGGCATGAACGTCACAAAGTATAGCCCCAATGCATGCAAGGTACTCCTCTCCATGTCATCGAGATGGTTGTGCAGTGTAAAGGAAGAGGGTTGGCTCTCACGTATATATAGGTAGAAGTCTCACCTGCACTCAAACAACACATTACATCAATCAGGACACCTAAACAAACCTATTTGACCTTCTACACATTCTTTTTTTTTCCAAAAAGCGAGTCAAATTTTCTCACATTCAAATGTGTCGCACCTTTTCACAAATGTGGCTTGCATCAACACATGTGACTCACATTGCAGTTGCAAGCAATCTAAACACATGTGGTGCACTGTCCAATAGTTGCATCACACAACTACAATTGTGTTTCAAAACCCTACACATGCGGTCCACAATTACAATTGTGGATCTATTTATAGTTGCAAGCCTTCAACAATTGCCGCTCCAGAAGACACATGTGGCACACCGCACAAATGCATCAGACAACCTTACAGTTGTGGTGAACGTGACTACTATTGCAATGCAAAAACTACATCGTATCTGTTTGGTCATTTTTTACCCCTAAAATCTATTGAAAAAGGACAAATTTTCAAAGCACGAAAGGGCTACGTACTGCATTGCCTGATCCCTCAGACTACCTATAGGTTTGTACGCAGTATCCTAAATGGGATCTTACTAGAATCAATTCCATAACTTCATTGCTCTACTCAAGAATCACTCTCGAGACCACTCAAATTTTTAAAACCAAAATGCACAAATGAGGATTTTCACCCCCCTTGAGCCTATTTATAAATATTTTTGGCCTAAGAGGGCCCCCCCTCATAACTATCAAATCAACTTTCACTTTCAAACGCAAATATGGAGTCCCAGATCAACCTATAACCTTATTTTTTTCGCCAACACATTCATACACATCAAATTGACCTATCGATAAACTTGCCAAAAAAAATCAAATTTTTCAAAAACTTGTCAATTTTCCCAAGGGGGGACCATGCTATCCTACCTTTACCAAGGCATACTAGGGCACATCTTGAACTGAATTTTTTTTATTTTCTTTGACACAATGCTCAAAATCACATTGTATCAAAAAGGGGCAAAATGTAGACATTCAAAAATGTCTTGAGCCTGCGAACAACATTTTTACACTAACTTGTGTCAATTCCACATGATTAAATAATTATTTATTTAATTATTCATTACTTCCATATTCTTCTATTAATTAAATAATTTGATATTATTTAATTAATTCACTTTATCTTTGTTCTCAATTGATTAATTAAATAATTTGATATTATTTAATTAATTCACTTTATCTTTATTCTCCTTTGATTAATGAAAAATTTATTTATTTAATTATTTGACTAATTACTTTATTCTTCTAGTTTAATTAAATAAATTATTATTATTTATTTAATTATCCATCTCCTTTTCATCTATAATTAAATAAAAAAAATTAATTATTTAATTATTCATTATATTTTTCCTCTATAATTGAATAATTACTTTAATTATTTAATTAGTCATGCACCATCTCCTAAACTAAGTAATTATTTCAATTATTTAATTTATCTAAATATATCCATTCTCTAAATAAATGAAATTACTTATTTTATTTATTTAGCTCATCTTGCACACGCAATAATAATTAATTATTAAACCTCTCATGCAAAACCTAACTCATCTTCTATCTAACACTTTCTTCTAGTTCTCCTTGAATGCAATCAATTATCTCCATAATTAGCTAAGTTATCTCCATATTTAGCTCACTTCACTCATGCTCTGAGTTAACTAATTTATATCTTCATCTCAACAATCCTCAGTTGTTGATCTTATCATTGCACCTCTTAATCTTCATAGTTCATCAAATCTGAATTTCTATAAAAGAAAGCTATCAACCTTATTACAATCCAACCACATTCTTTGAGATTTGTTGTCTTACATGTACACTGAGCTTATTGCAGATTGTGTACATTCCATATCTGAGAGCAAACAAGCAAAATTGAGAAGTGCAATGGAGGAGAATAAACATTTGACATAGGAGCTAGGGTATTATTGCTTTATTATTTCGTCTCTTTTGTCATCTTGTGCTTCATTGTTAGATTAGGGTCTCTATGGCTTGAATTAGATAGTTTTGTGGTTGTTATCGATGATTCATGCCTTCCTCCTAATTTTCCCTATCAACATATTGAAATCAAACTTGTAAACTAAAATGAACCTGAACTCAACTTACCACCCTACCTTAGGTTGGACCAATGGTTTGCAACAACAATAACTACTAATCAAAGAATTTACATAATGATCAAAGAAATGAAGCACCAATGAAATCATATTCCTTAGTGTGGCTAACACATATCCTTTGGTGACACTAGAACAATTGGTTCACCAAGAACGAAATCCAACATTAATTTCCCAACTTGGCATCAAAATTCAAAGTAATCGAGCTCATTGTATCTCAATTGGGGGAATGATCAAGGGAGTGATGTGAGTAATCTAGATGACATTCTAATCATGATTTTTTTAAATCACTTTTTTGGTATTTTTCTTTAAAAATTATAAATTTTAGGCATTGTTCACTTCCTTGAAAGATGAGAGCTTCCTATAGGGGTATCAAAACTAGTTTATGATCAATCTTTCCAACAAACCTAAATTTTGAATTCTAGGGTACAATGGAGTTATGTCCTTGTCAAGTGGCACCACTAAATAGCCTAACTCCACTAATGAACTTTAGTTTCCAAACCATTTCATTAATTCAATAATATGTTTGTACTTCTAAAGACATGGTTCACTCTCATGAGGGATGACTCTAATTCTCAAGGAGAAACCTTGATTTACTATTTCTTCTAACTTCTTAGTTTTGGCATAGTAAAGTTATAAAATAGTTAGATTTTAATTAAAAAATTAAAGAGTGCAAAACATATATCTCTATGATAGAGATTGACGTATATTTTTATATTGATAAAAATGGGTTTTCAAAGGGCCTAAACCCTTGTACAAAGAAGCAGTCAATTAGCAAGAAAAACAAGTGTTTGTGAAATATGGAAAAACCAAACAACCCATCAAAATCAATCATGATGAAACACAACTACAACAAAGTTGTGTAGCACAACAACAACCACAAAGTAGGAGACAACGTGGTTCCCTAGGAACCAACCTAGATAATACCAAACCCAACCCTATTAAATCTCGTGCCCTTCACTCGAGTATGAGATTGAGCTCTATTACTACTCTATTTTGCAATAAAAAAATACTATAGTTCATTAATTTTAGCTCTTTTTAATTTTCATTTCAAGGATTCAATTTCCATCTTTAACATAGTTAAGTCCATAGCTAGTGTGGCGTCCCTTAAATTGTAACTATAATTTAGACAAGCAAGGTTGGTTGTAACTTAAAAAATCAACTAAATGGAAGACTTAAAAGGAGAAAACTTTAAATTGGATGTTGTTGTAGTGCTAGGGGTAGGAGAATAGCCTATAGATCAATTTGTAAGCATAGAAATTGGGTCAATACAATATGTGGGTACAAAGCTTATCAAGGAGAAAGGCGTTGAAAGGCAACCAAATAATGTTGACTTGAGCAAAGTCATCCTATACACTCCAAATAAGCTATAAGGGGAACAAGCATCACCTAATCAATGAGGGTTGTAGAATTAGAATGAAGTGAACAAAGCCTATGCAATAGCAACAAAAGGTTTGCCCTCAAGAATAGATTGTCAATAGAAGGCCACAACTAATAGTAAGTCATTTGAGAAGTGTGGAGTTGATCAAAGTAGGTAGGGAAATGCCCATTTCAGAGCTAGAAGTGGAAGAAGATATGGAACATTGCATGGAGATGGTGCTTATTTGTAAATTTAGCAACCTTTAGCCTAGCCTTATGGAACTAAACAAATTATTAAAGTCTACCTAGTCACCTTTTCTATGTCCCTTTTGTCATTTATCCTTACATGGTTTTTTCATAGTTAATTTTTATTTCATAGAAGACAAGGGTGATCTTTTGGAAAAAAGGCCTTGGACCTAGGCAATGGCATCCCTATTTTTAAATCCCTATATTCAATCTAGTAGAGAAAATTTTTGCATGGCTCCACTTGGTTTAGACTAACAAACTTGCCTATTCACTTCTAGCAATCTTCCACTTTGAATAACACCAGCAACTCTTTGGGGAAATACCTATCTCCCATGAAATTCAAAGGCATGCTTTAACCTCTATTTCTTGTATATTAGTAGAGGTATTTTTCACTTGGTATTCCCAGTAACATTGGATTAAAGTTAGGAAATAGGTGTGGAAACAATCATTGGATTGTAAGAATGTAGCATTGCATTGCTAGAAGTGTTTTAATATTAGAGATCTAGCAAAAGAATGTAAGAAAATAAAATAAAAATGTTGTAAGGGTTTTTTGGTGGAAGAATGCAAAATTATGTCATCATTTAGTAGGAAGCTCTCTACCTAAGTCAAATATCCCTTATGAGTAACATGTAAAGAAAAGTGTTAGGGGACAAATTATTATGGAAAGATGATAAGGCGTGATGGTCATAATAAGGATCAAGTTGTGCAATTTGCAATGAGCATAAATGATGGTATACCATTGGGGATGCAAGAAACAAAGGGTAAAATTAAAACTTGGTGCTTAGATCTTGACAAGATAGACCTCCTTAAATTGTTAGCAAATTCCTCAACCAATTAGATAGAGTGATTGAAGCAATTACAGTTGGCAAAAGTTGATCCCCTCTCCTGAAAGGACTTCCCTTTGGGATGCCAAGGGGAGGGGTGATAGTAATGAAGACATATAGCATCATATGGAGACCCCAAAAAATACAAGATAGACAATAGTGATAAATTGTCAAAAAACCAAAAAGAAGCCAAATCTTCTTTGCAAATAACATTAAGATCTCATGTACACCAAAGATAATCCTTTATTATGTGAAAATGGGCTTGTTAGGAGAGTAATTTATTCTTTGTTGTGTTATTGCTTCCTTCTCACTTTATGGGATTTATTGTATGGACTTATTTTTCACAAGGGTGGGACCTCGATAGAAACCTCAACTAATTTCTATGAAAAAAATAAGGTTGGTTGTAAGCATTGCATCATAGTTTGGATGGAAACTCTACTTGATGGATGCAAACAACATATTTTTATATTCAAATAGAAGTGAATGAATCACTGCAATGATTCAAAGTCGCAAGCAAACAACATCTTATGTGTAAGTAGGCCAAAGATCTTATGGTTTGAAGCAAATTGAACAAGTGTGGTGTAGCATAGAAAATTATGTACCCTCACAATTTCACATTATATTTTAAGCATGCTTCAACGTCTACTCCCATAACATGTTCTAGGTCCCTTCGAGCCTCAACCTTGGCCTATTCCCCCTACACTAGGGTTCGCCCATATTTTGGACCATGATATCTTTCTCATCTCTGTTTTGGGAACGGGTGTAAAATTTAGTAGAATTTCCTCAATATGCAAATGTGACATGCACATGTCCCAACAATTTTGGAGTTTCAAATGTTGGCTTCTCGTTTAGCTTTCTATTGACACCTATTGTAATGTTTTCTTGGAAAAGTAGCATTCCATGTCCACATATCCAACTAAACAAAACTCTCATTCCCTCTTGGTATAATAATTTTTGAACTCCCTTTGCTCTCGATCTTAGTTCTCTTAGAGAAACTCTACTAAATTATTGAAGGCTCAAATTCCATTTGTACCAATATTCTCTTGCTCTGCATGGTTGTTTGAAGCTCTTATAGAATTGCTCAACTTGCATATCTTTCAAGTCCTCAAGGAGCTTTCCACTTTTGTAATATTGTTCTCATTTGCTTGAATAATATTACTGTGTTGATATTGCATTTCCCATTATTTTTTGGAAAATCTCTTTGGTTTGGACACCACCTATTTGATCGTTTTCATACACTATGATAGTATTTCCTTATACTTGTAGTTTCAATTTATTTTATCACTCTTAACTTCTAGATGCACATGGCATAAGAGCACTCAAAGATTTTATCATTTTCCTATTTAGTTGTCTGTGGAGGTCAAAAGACTAATACAAGGGGATTTGAACTAAAGGAAAGCAACTAAACAATGCCAAACAATTTTCCTTTTCCTTGCATTTGTAGGTATTTTGAGAGCACTCAACCACACAGTGGTTTGCAAGTACTTGTTCATTATTCGTTTCCATTTTTCATTTAACGCAATGTAGTTTCATTGTATTTCTTCATCTATTTTGTCATCTGGAGTTGTTGAAACTTTCTCATTTCTAGGTAATACTTGAGTGATTTCTAAAAGTTCTTTGTATTTTGAACATATGGGCAATAGTACTAAGTACAAACATTCACACAACACGTTGACATCCTGAATAGTGAGCTACAACATCTACTGCCAAGTTCCTCTTTTCATCGTTGACATCCTGAATAGTGAGCTACAACATCTACTGCCAAGTTCCTCTTTTCATCCTTGTTCCTACTTTGTATCTACTTATGTGAATTTTCTCTCAATTTTCAATAAACAACAATTTATTGTTTTCTTTCATACTCTAGTTAAGTAAATGTTTCTCATTTTTGAAATTAAAAAGTACTAGGATTATTAATGTTATTTTTTCCCTTTCCTTATTATAGAGGCAAAATACTTTTATTTAAAAGTAGAATACTCTTACAAGGAAGTAATTGTGGAATGATTTAGTTAGAAAATATTATTTTTTGCTAGATTGAAATTTACTTCATTATAGGTGATATTATCAATATTAATTCCCATCTTATAAGATATGGATTTGGAGCATCCCTTTTAATTCTAATCTATGTCAATAGTCTAGATAGTGGTTTAATAAAACTAGCACAATTCAAAAACTAAAATCATATGCTCAACTTTTAACATAACTATCTTGTATTATTGATGTAAGAGTAGGCTTTTGGAAAACTTCATTTCAAAGATGAAGCTACTCCTATGGATGTTGGTATAAGTTGATAGCACACTAAAAAAACAAAGAGCCACCTTTATAGATTGGTGGGCTCTCTCATTTCATCTAACCTTAGAGAACATTGTGCCTAACCTCAATTTTATTATGAGAAATATTTCTAAGTCCGTAAATGAACCACAAGTGGATTATTTCTGTACATTGAAATAATTTCTAGGTAATTTACAAGGTACAATAAAAAATGAATTTTGGTATTGGTAAGAGTGATCATTTTCATCTTGGTTTAACTAATGTTGGTCAAGCACAATCATCGCTATAAAGGTAGTCTACAACATTCTAAACTTTTGGCCTATGGACAAGGATTGCTTCATGGGCTAGAAAGAAGCAACAAAGACTAGCTCTTACTAAAGAGGAATATAAAGTTATCCTCTCCACTTTAGGGTTGGTCAATGGCCTGCAAGGGATTCAAATGGAAAGAACAATCATTGTAACAATAAGAGTGCAATTAAAATTGTAATAATCTAGTATTTCTTTACTAAATGCTAGATTTTACATCTTTTCAATGATTATACACAAATTCAAGATGACACCCATGAGGAAAATATTATCTACAAACTGCCACATTTTCAATCAGCTCCTAAAAAATTATTATCCAATAGCATACAATTTTCAAGCAGGACCATACTCATCTTAAAAAAATGTTAACCTTATCAAAATATTAACACTTGCAAGTCAATAAGAGTATCAATGTTTAAGATCACAATTTTACAAAATCAAGATCATGATCTCATCTTCAATGGTCTTCAAGTAACTCTTTCACTTACATCTTGTACATGCGATTTATCATAATAGAAACAAGTAATTCCTGTTTAAGTACAAAAGAGAATTTTTCCCACTAAAAGTCCAGGTTAAAGTCATTTAAATTAATTTGGAATGCACTAATAACAGTGGAGGGTTGAAGCAGGGCCAATCTTCCCCATCAATTGCCCTCAGCCAAGGGAAAAATCTAGTGTCACACAAACACAAGGCATATTGTGGTACGTTTTACTGGAGAGTAGAGTTGCAATGCTATGTAACTCAAGCACAAACTACTAACATCTCAAAACTCCTTGGACTAGGCAAGTTCGACAATTCTTGGTATACACTATGAATTGCACCAAACATGACCAACGTGGAAAGTAGAATATTAGTAATGCAAATATTATACTTGGTTAATAAGATAGATTTGAGGAAATTGGTAGTTGAGTTAATTGCTAGTTAGGAGGTTGACAATTACAAATTTTAATTTATCAAGAAAAAGAAACAGAAAAATACAATAAATGTAATTTAGAACTCAACATAATTGGTTAAAATACTGTTCCCTCTTCTCTCTTTATATTGTCAAGGATCTGCCATATTGTCCTCGACAAGTTTCAAACCTTAACAACAATAAAAACAAAGAAATGTAGAGTTTGAGCCCATCGTATTGAAGTTGCAGTTTCACACAATATGCTATTTAGGATGGCATCACGTCATGCTGATCAACATTATTTCATTGTGAAAGCATGTTTAGAATGTTCCTCAAGGCACCCACATCCTAACTACCTAAGAATAAGTCAACTAATAGCTCATTTTGGTATGGACGTAGAAAAGGTTGCAACCATTAGAGGGGAGAGTCAATTTTAAGCATGCTCCAAAATGAAGAATAACTCACCTTTTTCAATAATTTGACACTTCCACCCTTATTGATGAAACACCCTCAGCTCTTCTTATATACCAAACACTGAATTGCTTCATATATTTCACTCAAGCATTTGAAAAAGTGGTTTAACTGTCATTGAAAGCTTCCATTTGAAGTCCTGGCATAAAGCAAGGCCTTGAAATGACATAGAAAACCTTCTCCACTCTCAAATAAAAGTATAATAATCCTTTAAAAGCTACAAGATATAAAAAATATATATTTAAATGATATTTATCGGTCATTGTAATTTATATGTTTGATAAAATTTCTTTTCAAAACTTACAAGGTGCAAGAAGAGTTCATCCTTGTGAGTACATACACAATATAATAGCTCTGTGGGATTTTGGCAAAATACATGTCAACAGGATTATAATAACCCACAGGATTATAATACATGTCAACAGGATTGAAACTTATTTCTGTTCATAATAACCCACAACACTACGATTACCTTTAATTATTGTGTAATATCTACTCTCATGGGGTTTTTGCTAGCAACACTCGCAAGGACAGAACTTGTGTGGTAATAGTTATTCTTGTAATCAAAACCTCTATAGCCACCCAAAAATAGAAAATGCTGAGGTCCAAGCAAGCTTCCAACTGAGCAAAAAATTGAATGATGCATTTTCCATTGTTGCCAAGAAACTCTGGTATAGGGAGATGACCACATCTGCATCCCAATGCCCACTTCCTTTGGTGATTATATTAAGCAAGCCTCACAGCATGCGAAAGTTTATATAAATGCATTTTACAGTCACCAGATAAATCCACTATAGGTAGAGGACCACATCCCCATTCCCATGCACACATCCAATGGGGACTCTGTTCCTATATAATATATCCATACCTTTATTCATTTACTCACATAACATAATTTGAATGGTGTCCCCATCCTGTTATCAATAGCTATACCACCACATCTCTGGGTAAGAGGCATTTTCTAAATGACTATTAAATATAAGCAATTTTATACACGTTCCAATATTCAGAAATGATCAAAGAAATAATAGATTATGTACTAACTGATACTTGAGTTTAGACAGGAATATACACTTATGTCAGGGCATCCAAATAAATATTCATGAACATAAGTTTCCTTGATCAGAGAAAGAAACTTACAGAAGGATCAAAGAAGCCAAATGATCTATGCAGATTTAAGACCAATGACCAGATCCAAACAACTGAAAGAAAGTGGTGATCAAAGGAGATCAATTGGAACAGCTCCTACATTGAGATCCCAGGAGGAAATCAGCTGCTGAAAGGTTTCTGGTAGTAAATACCATCAACCAGTAAATTGGCTATAAGAGACAAAAAGCATCAAGGTGTCCCCTTAGTAAGTTGTCTCCAAAATGTTTTCAAATTCCTTCGAGATTAAAAAGCATCCATCAGTTTGAAAAGTTCTTAATAGCTCTAGAAACACATCGTGGCTTTTCCCTTTAACTTTATGTATCAGTTCGTTTAGGGAGAAACATGACCATTAGATATTTATTTCATACACAAACATCTTGAGGGCAAGTGCAGTTTATAGCAGGAGGAACAGGACTAATAAAGGAAAAGGGACCATGCTAACTGTGCACCCTAATACACCCCTTAGGCTTTTCTGATATTTACATGCCCTGAAGATCAAAAAGGATTGTCATTTATCTGCCACTAGTAATTAGAAGAGGAATCACTTATATTTATGCAATACTATTGTATATATTATAGCTTTCGTTGCTTCACCCATAGATTATCAAATTTTCGTAGAAGACTAAACCCAGATTAAGGAAGCTAAACACTAGCTTACCCCCAAATATGTTAGCTCCTTACACAAGGATATTTATTCTAACACCCAAAAATATTTAACTGCTAGTCCATAAAAAATAAATGAATGAAATTCAGTAATAAAAAGTTAGGACGATGGAATAAGAAAAATGGGCAGGATACAAGAAGAAATAAAATAAGCATGTTTCACAAAAGTTCTGGTTTAAAACAAAACAAGAAATAAAATTCAAAATAAATGAAATTGGTAATTTCTCAAAAATGATTAATGTAAGACAAAATATTGAAAGATGATACGAAATTTGACAATTCCATGATACTATGATGGTAAAAACATTTGTAGCTTTATCTTCTGTCTCTAACTTTGTAATCGAATGCTGGGGACCATCTCAATTATTTTAATCATGGGAAAGACAATCATAATGTCTGTAATTAATCATTGTATTATTATACAGAAAAAGCCTCTTTTTACAAGCTGAACGACCATGGCTGGTTGTAAGAGGCCATGTTTGAAGAGGACAGTGTTGTAAAGTATAAACCTTCATTATTGTATGACATTCATGACTGTTGAGATTATGCATTCCTTTGAATTTATTTTTTTAAATTCCTGGCAGAATGAATAAAATTTTCTCATGTAATTACACCAATAAGATTCCCTTCAGAGTCTTTCCTGTTTTTCATCTCTATGTAAATGCCAAGTAATTTAAATGATTTCATATTCATCAGATTTCTGCAAGTCGTGGTCAGCCAGTACTCGCCACATCTTTCTCTTGTAGAGAGACAGGGTGTATTTATACTGAACAGCTACCCAAGTGTTTCTCACATAAGAAATGAGGACACCGGTGAAAAGCTAAGCTCTCATTGTGAAGACTGGAAGCCACAGCAATTTATGGATATTTAGGCTACCCAGACCTTCCAATTTTCTAGTTAATAGACTTAGATTCCGAACAAGACAGGTTCTAACCCTTCATTGTATTACAAGAATAAGATTTACCTAGAGGGACTTGAAGGAGATGATGGCCTGCTTTTCCTTTTCCCTCCTGCTCTTGGCAGGAAGGATTTTGTAAAATTTGTTGAGCATTCACTCATGTCAGTGTTCTGGTTGCATGTGGATACCTGCATCATGTGGGCAGACATGTTTGCAACACAAATGCCTTCAGTGCCCAGGCATTGAGATAGACACGATGTATTTCTTTCCTCAGACAAAGAAATCAATTGTTCCTCAAGTCCAGAAGTTTCAACTCTTCTAACACACAGCCAACTTCTAACAGTCTCAATATCATCAACTCCTTTAATAGGAATATGCCACGAGCCTGTCTCAGATTCCTGCATTATATTTTACAATGACATGCAAGGATCATCTATGTATCCAATGCAATGAATGTTTTGCATATTTTCATGGGTATCAACATAGCTGAATTAAAAAAGTGCAAGTACACAGGTAGTGCACATACTTGAATTACAACTGAGTAAGGAGGTGGCATGTGAAACTGTGGACCAAATCTATTAAAAGTAAAGTAGACCTGCCACGCAAAACAACCAGACATACAACACAATGGAATGATTATTTCAAAAATTAATTGTCATAACATGATAAGACTTCCAAATCCATTTTTCAATTGCTAGGATGAATAAGTGAGTGTAAATAAGAAATCCAATTTCAAAACCAAATCCATGTTATATCCCAATACAGCACTAGGACGTGTCACTTTTTATTTTATGCTATACAAAGTAATTTCATAATTAAATCTCTATTAATTTATCTCCTTATCTAGAAGGACACTAGTAACATTCAAATTGTGCCCATGATTATCCTCAATCTGTTGGAAATCACTTGAGTAATATGATGAAGATTTTCAATGTATGCCTTCCAAGTAAAGATTAAACACTCGGATTCTTTAACAAATGTATTAGCTCATAAGTAATTTATTTTCCCATTTGCCATAAGCCTTTGAATAAGAAGAAAAATAGTAGAATAGGAAGTAAGCCGCAAGTATACATGATTTCTAGTTTTGAATATGCTCTTCAAGTGCTTGCCTCTCAAAACCCAGAAGCCAGGGCAACCAAAGAACAAGATATGGAGACCTGGCAATAATCCTTAGATCCATAAGATCAAACTCTTAGCGAGTTTCTTCTGCTGACAGGCTAACATTACTTTCTTCCAAATATCTTGTTCTCATCACCACCGTGGAACATGCTGCAGCCTACTCCCCTGAACTGATTAACTATTATAGAGCAATGGTTACAGGAAATTTCTTTTAGCCATCATGGGATAAACTGTAAGCTTTTTTGCATAATGATGCAAGTAAAACCTTTTTGGTTTGCTATGGCTAATCTCTGTCTATTGGGTATTTTAAAAAATCTATGTTTCTAAGGGAGAGATCCCACTAGAATAAGTAGACCATAGAATTCAGAAATTCAACGGGTCAGCTCTGATCTGTATTTTCATGGTGTCTAACTTTAAATGACATCATTAAGAGATTGAATTACAGAAGTTTCAAGCTTTTCCCTCAAGTTGATATTACAAATACACCACAGGGTTATTTTTCTGTGGCTTTCTCTACCAGAGAGTAGAATGATACATTTCATGCGAGTCCCTGGTTCAGGAATCATACAACTCTATCTATTAAGGCATGGACCACAAGTTTTAATTGTTTCAAGTTGATAATCCTACCTCAAGAAATGAAAACAAAAGAAAGTCCCATCATCCCATGTCTAAAAGGGACTCAAAAGAAAAGAAAAGACCATTATAAGGTGAGCAAGTAACTCAGTGTTCAAGTGCCTCACTAGTGGGGAGTAGATCATAAGGTAAAATCCTAACTTGTCCAAATTTTAACCAAGTACCAAAGCCACTATTGGAGTTTGGTCTCAAGAATGGCAAGGACGACCCCCAGAGAAAATGCAACTTGAATAAGGATTTTGGAGTTGGCATCTCACACTAAGACCACAGGAAAAGTGTACATTGAGGTGGGATGTTGCAAGTGGGAAACCACAAATAAGAACTCAAAAGAAAGAAAATTTAATAATTAAGTGTTGGAAATATTGTCATTGATGTCAAAGGTGCTCAAGTTGAGATAGTTGGAGGTTATCATGAATATTATGAAAGATAAAAATCATGAAGAATAAAAGAGATTATACATACCAAGCATACTTGACAAGAAAGAAAAAGTCATAAGATTACTCAGATTGGAGCATATTATCTTTGGCTTAGACTCTATAATATCAATCTACAGAGTCAACATATAAGAAATGATTGGGTATATGGAGCCATGAAATAAGAGAAACGTATCTATCTCAAGTTCGACGTGGGACTGTCTGATAAAATTGAATTCAACATAGTAAAGACAAAAGCAGAATTATCCACGTATCTGGAAGGAGTGATGGCTACAGGCAAGAGACAAATTGGAGAAAGTCTAAAATCTGAGGATGGTGAATTAGAGGAAGTCTAAAACAGATAAAACAGCATTGAATCAATATATTACCTGAGTCGCCTTCATGGAATAAATGAATTACACTGGGTGAATCTCTATATAAGACGTTTTAAGAAAGACGTGTTAATGGTATCTCTGCTCAGCGAACTAGACTATGCCAACAACTATGCGATCATTGGAGGTAAGCGGATATGCAGATATGGGTATCCCTATCACAAGAGATACAAAGTATTAAAAGAATGTAGTGATCTGGATTGGT
Organism: Sequoia sempervirens; assembly: GCA_007258455.2. Taxonomy (NCBI): domain Eukaryota; kingdom Viridiplantae; phylum Streptophyta; class Pinopsida; order Cupressales; family Cupressaceae; genus Sequoia; species Sequoia sempervirens. The sequence goes on from VDFB02270651.1 coordinate 67,716,969, forward strand.
CGAAGGACTGAAGCCATGCTTTAAATTCCTACTGGCAGAATCTATGTGGAAGGCTGTAGTTCATGTGATATCGGGCCATCATATTATCAGCAATTCTTTTAGTGAAGGCAGCAATCAAACAAAATAAAGTGCAACACTAAACTTAATAAGACAAAGTCTTATTAAAATGAGAACCGATTGATTACATGTAAAGACAAAATACGATTAAGTCTTATTTAAGATAAAAATTATGAAGTATGAAGAAGTGCGATTAAGAGATATTTTTGTTAAAGAAAATATTCTTCAAAAGGTGCGATTTCAGATGGCACGATTTCATAACATGTATAATTTTTGATAAAGTGGTGCGACTTTTCATGACAAACAAAAAGGATTAAATCTAGTTTTTAAAAGATTCAATTTGTTTGGAGGTAGCAATGAAAAGGGGTATGTTGTTGAAAAGAATGCATCCCTTGGAAAGCAATGCATCCATTATGTAGTGATGCCTCTCTTCATAGAAGGCAAGAAGATATAAAGGTGCAGATTGGAAAAAAAGTTCTGTGTGGTTGTATAAGTGAGCAGTCAAAATCTGAAGTCCCATCTTCTTGTGTGGGCTAAGTGTGAGATCATTCATCACCAAGGCAGATTGGAGGATTGGGATAGTGCAGGTCAGATTGAAGACATCATCTTGCAATCATCAAGTCAAGGTTTGGTGCCTTGCATTAAGGGTTGGTGCTCCTTGTAGGTTGGTGCCTACTAAAATTGTAGAGGTTTGGGTGTACCTTGTAGATTGCAGTCTACTAAATCATCTCTTTTGTAAGAAGTAGGTTGGTGCCCACTTCATCAAAAACAAATTTTTATTTCAATAGAGTTGTATCAACTTGTGTAAATTGGTTCATATCATTAAGTTGATGTAAGTTTGTGTAGAAAGTTAAAAAGGTGAAAAAGTTGGCATAGATTTACTGATTCACCCCCCCCTCTCAGTAAATCTTTTGTGCTCTTCATTAAGCGGGTAAGCAGATTGGTGATCACAATCCAAGGGTTCAAATCCTAGTTTACCCAAATTTTCAACCTTTATCCCACTCATAATTTACTAATGGTAATTAATGCTTGGATTCACCTCTTTGCTCTACTAACAGAATTCTGTAGTGATTCTTCTTTATGGTGTTTTGGGAATACCATTGGTGAATAAGCAGGAGCCTCAAAACTAACTCCACAACAAATGTTGCATTGCTATTATAACAGCAAAATTTCAACAATGAAAGAGTGCAAGAGATTCCCACATTTGCAGATGTACACTCAGTTGTATTACTATTATATATAGACAACGTATGCACACACAGACACACAAAGAACAAAGCTTATAGAGAAAGCAAGTTTCTAAAAGAATAGAGGTGCGCATAGAAATATGTGTAATAGATAAGAATATACAACAGCCCGTGTGACTTTATCTCATCATTTGAAAACATAAATTTACCCTATGTGAATATATTTAACAAAATACACTAGTCCATATGGGTGTCTCATCATTTCCTCCCTTGAGGAAATTGTTCCCAAGTCAACTGCAGACGTGAAAAGAGTTGCTTAAATGTGGACAGCACAATTGGAACAAGAGAGTATACAAAAGAGTGTTGCAACTATACATGTACACTCACTTTTATCAAAAATTTATATAAAATGTAAAAAGGATGTACAATGAATCTTCTGCAGGAAACAATCATCTAAGAGAAAAATATATATATATACATGGAGATGCATGCAATAGATAAGAATGTGCAATAGCCGTGATTTATCTCATCATTTGAAAAAATACACTAATCCTATATGAATATATTTAATAAAATACAAGCCCATGTGGCTGTCTCATAATTTCCTCTCTTAAAGAAACTGTTCCCAATTCAGCTGCAGATGTGAAAAGTGTTGTTCAAATGCCAACTAGGACATCCAGTTAGCTTGAGTTGGCAGTGGACCTTAGCAACCAAGTGGAAAGTGGAGAGGCGCATGGTAGTGTGTGTTAATATTAAACAGGGTTTCTTCATTCAAAGGAGGCTGAAAACATGAACAGTCTCTTTACAATCAAAGACAACAACGTCTTCCTACAAATGTGGTGACTCTAAGTCTACATTGACCTACATTGAAACATCATGTCGACCAAACCAAGAAGATCCAATTTAAATGCATTTTCTCCAAGCTACTGCAAAATGGTATAGGGCCCATAAAAAAAAGGTTCAAGCTTATGATGTTGCAGAAATTTAAATTTATGTTTATCCAAGCAGAGCCAAATTTTATTACTAATTTGAAATTTTCAAGGAGCACAATGGCAATCATGAATCTCTTTGTATTCGGCTTTGATTCTTCATCAATGTATCATGAACCAGGGAATAGACTTAAGTCAATTGTTGGAAAAGAAACCTTAGCTTGCTCCTTTTGTTGATAAAATGAAATTGTGGGGGGGGGTTACTGGAATTTGATAAGAACAAGAGTTGTATACACATAGCAAACTTCATATGGAGTGTCCTTTGTTATTGAAATTTGAAACTATGCTGCAACACATGAAAATGAGTATCCCACTGCTTTATCAATTTGTCCCATCTGAGAGCATGAACTAAAGATTGATTGACTGTCTTAATTTGACTATCAATTTGTAGATAAAAGGATGTAGACAACCTAGAGAACCTCAAGTGACCACCTATAAGAATCCACAAGGTTTTTCAAAAGTGACCACAAAATATTGAGTCGCATTAACCATTAATATAGAGGTAAACCAAAGTGGCACCCTACACATTGGAAACACAACACGATGGCTTTCAAAACATCTGTATTTTTGTTGCATGTGATTAATATGGCTATTTTATGAAACAAACATACAAGAACAAAGATGCATAATGCTTCCTAAGAATAGGTGGCAATCCATTAATAAAGTCCATGTATATGGATTCCCAAGACCTAGAGGGAACTGGAAGTGGCTGGTATAAACCAAGATTTCTATATAAGGTTTGGATTGACTACATGGTAAACATCTTCAAATGAAATGTTTGAAATACTTCCAAAGTCCTTAGAAATATCTTTGTGAATGCTACACAGTTTTCAACGACCAAAATAACAACCATATGATGAAGAATGACTTTCCAGTAAGTGTGAGCCATGTTGAACCAGAAGGAACACAAAGCTGATCTAATTTGAATAGCATACCATCTCTTAATGTATAATCAAGAAAAGAAATCTTGTTTATGATTGTAGGTGGTTGTAAAGAGGTGAGAACCAGCCAAAAATCTGGAACTAAAGAAAAAAGTGATTACCCATGCAGAAAACATGGATTAGGAAAATACAAAACCTTGGAAGGTCAACTCACCATATGCGAATAATTCTTAGTAGTCCCCTCGCACTCAATCACAAGGCAGTGTTTTAATATAGGGATCCCACTAACTTTGTTCTTGAATCTTGGAGTCTGAAATCAGAAACATAAGGGGCTGATGGTCCGCATGGAGTATTGATTCCTTATCAAGGGTATTGTGCCTTTGTTTCTTGGATTGTTGAACCAATGCATAGAACTCTTTATTATATTTGTTATTTTGTTCTGCTGCAGAAAGTGTTTCTCAATGGCTTGCAAGCTATGTTCCATGGCATTTAGGGGACAGGGACGGGGGGACGGGTGAGGACACGTTTCCAAGACGTCCCCTAGGGGACCATTTTTAGGGGATGGCAGGGGACGGTGATATACAAATATATATATATATATTTGTGAATTTTTCAAAATTTATTAATATATTATAGAGAGAGAGAGGGAAAGAGAGAGATATGTCAATAATTGATAACAACAATATCAATATGTAAATAAATCATGAGAGCAGTAGTATAACAGCATAATAAATGTCAATAAAGCATTATAACAGAAGTCTCAAACATCAATAAAACCATGGTTCAAAAGTAACAAAAACAAGAAAACCCCAATAGTGCAAATCTCTTAGGTAGAGTACATAACTTCTTAGCCCTGGATCCTAATGCTTTTTAGTTATTCAAACTACTCTTGACACACAAAGCAAATTACCCTAAAGATGGATCGAGAAGTATGCTTCCTAACATTGGTAACTAAAAGTGCACAGGTATTTTATCCAAAAGAGCTCCAACAAACAGGCATGCAATGGGGAAACTTCAAATTTCTTAGGCCTATAAGTTTATAATATTCTTCAAAGTACTACAATGGCTTCTAGATAGAAAAGTAGGGTAGAAAGCTACTCACACATTGAAGACACACAAGGAATACAGTAACATGCACAAAAAATATATAATACCATACACACAAAATATATGCAAATCTGATACAAACAAATACAAACAAAAAATATACAGTAACATACACACAAAATACATGCAAATCTGCATCAAAGAACCATAAAAGCATTAGTTTTTTATGTTATTTTTGCTGCTTAAGTGTCCATCCATTTGGGGACGGCTAGCTGTCCCCGGGACGGCGAGGGACATCCCCAACGTCCACCAACTATCCCAGGGACGGCAGGACGTCCCCAAACGGACGAGGACGTTTCCGGCCGTTTCCTATTGATTTGCCTGATTTGGGGACGGCAAGGGGACGTCCCCTTTGCATCCCCCCATTCCAGGGACGGTTGGGGATAGGGACGGCCCCTTTGGGGCAGGGGACACGTCCCCAAGTAACATAGCTTGCAAGGGGGTGAACGGTAAATGCCTACAGCATAATAAGTGCATTTCTCCTTCAGACATACTATTATGGATTTCCCCAAATGTGGGTGAAATATGTCATCGATTATGGTAATGAATGTTGTATTTGAAACACCAAAAGGCATAACTAGCCACTCATAAAGACAGTAAATTTTTTATAGTTGTTTCCAAACTCCCTCAATATAAAAAAGGTTTATCTTAAAGATCTATAGGTTCCAATCATATTTGATGACAATAAGACACATCACACAACTTATCAACCTTCAAAGTCAAGCTGAGGTGGTAGAAGACTTCTCACTACTGAAACAATTTTTCCAGCTGACCAAGACTATGCAATGCAGTAGACAGCAAATTACAGCTTGTTTTGCAGCCAATGATATGGAGATGCTTCATGTTGCAGATTATCTTGGGCAACCTATGCACCACAAACCTCTTGCTCAGGAAGGACCAGCCACAGGGTGATAAATCCACCAAGTATGAAACTATAGGTGATGGCAAACCACACACCAAGGGATAGCATTTCCACTCTCATGGACCAGCCTGAGGATATATTATTCTATTCCCTGCGTCCTATGCACCATTGATCTGTATTGAGTCTAATCACTGCTCTCTCTTCACTATGTTAACTAGTTCTGTTATCTTTTCTTGTTAGTTTTTAATGATCAGATTTAATGCACAGAAATTAATTCAAAATCAGACACAATAACACAGCAGATACCCTGGGAAAACCCTCCTCTTGAGGGAGAAAAACCCAGCAATGAAATGTCTCTTATATATTAATTCACAAAGAAGACTTCTTTACAATGAAGGCCGATATGAAGGCCAAAGATAAAAGCACCACAACCAGATACAAACACAGAATCTGAGTGATGCGATCTGCAACAAGGATTTCTGCCTTCTACACAAATGCCGATCTGTACTTGAGACAATTCGCACTTGATATCAATGAGATGAATATGAATGAGTGAATGAATAATAGATAATGGAAACAATGAAATGCATCAATCATATATACAAGTGAGAAGGTGAGACGTGACCTTTCACAAACAACATGTCGGCCTCTATCAAGAGGCATGACTCCAACAAATGGAAGGTCGGCCATATAGAGGATCGCACCTCCTCAACACATATTAAATGCAATAAACAATTATTAATTACATCCTTAGAGATCGCGCCAAACAAGAGATCGTGCCTCCATTGAAAATCGAGTCTTCTTCAAAAAAATTAATCTTGCAATTCAAATAGCCATTAAGGCTAACATTTGAATTGCCTTCAATGCAATTGCGCAGGTCTGGAAGAAGCAGACCGACACTGCTAAACATCAACATTTCTTTCCCAATGTATATGTAATGATTAACCATTCCTTTAGTTCTCTCTCTGACTGTTACTCTCATGAAAAGTACTTCTCTTTACGTCCCTTCCCAATGACTTTTTTCCCTAATGACCATTGAGGATTTTTGTAACATCATTTTATATTCATAGAGTTATCTTTTTTCATAGAAAAATCAGAAGTTAGATCAATCTTGCTCTGACATTTGACCTCCATTTAACACGTCTATGAGATCCTCCATCTGAGGAAGTGGATACCCAACTCCTCACCATTATCTTGTTCAATTCTCTAAAATATATGCATGATTTACATTTGATGCCATGCTAAATGGCCCTAAGAGGAAGCAATCAATAATATTCTGGAGTCTGAATATCTAAAGGATACATCTTCACTGTGTTATTTTATTTTGGTTGGCAAACAACACAACATGCTCTTACCCAAATAAGAAAAGAGGTTATTATTGCTTTACTCAATGTTTTTCTATTGCTGTTAGAAAACACCAAGCTTCCTGCAGAAGTATTACCCTGAGTAAATCTGCACTCAGATTTTAAGCACATTTTATTAATTCTTCACTCATCATGTGTTATCATTCAACCTGATATGAATTGTGTATTAAATGATTTTTCATTTTTCCACTGATAGTTTGGAGATTTACATGGAGCTTGCCATATTTCTTTCTTCATTATATTCATATTTGCTCAGCTTCTTGAAGGTATTCATATTCACCTAGAGGCCTCCATTTTATTATCAGTTTGAGGAAAGGGTTGCTGAACCTCCAAGTCTCTAGTCTTTACTGGGAAAAAGCATGCAAAATCTATCAGTTTTTCTTATCATTTCAAAACAGGGTGTCTAGCTTATTAAATTCATTATAGGGTGTTTGGATTTTAGGGCATATCGCATTTGAGGTTTACATGCATACTACAGGTTTATTCATGGCTGAGCTTTCTTGATGTGCTTTTAATTAAAGAAGCTTTCACAGTGGCAAATGAATTTGGAGAAGGCTATGATTTTTTTGCAATTATTTTGATATTCTTAAAAATAAATAAAGAAATAAAATTGAAGGTGCATACTCTGTCATTTGAGATTTTTTGCATTTGTAAAATCATGTTGCTTAACGGTAACCTATTTAAAAAATTGGGGTTTGGTGCATTTTAACTGCCTGTTGGTTTATTGAATTAGATTTTGTCACACAATCATTTTGTTTTTATTTGAAAGGTAACATGTCTAAAAGAATGAATAATGTTTAGGGTTTTTTTGTTTGCAATTGGATTTGAATCATTTGTGAAGAGTTCTTCTGCATGCAATCTTTCTTTTCATTTCCTTTGGACTTTGGAGCAGATATAGGAATGTTTATTCTTCCTTTAGCTTTTGAGAGTTGATTCTTTGTATCTTGAAGTTGGAAAAGAGAGTAAAGAAAAATGGGCTGTGATATTGCTTCCAGAAATTCTCGATGGCTTTGACAGTTGACCATTAGCATTCATTAGTTTCTTGACAACATGAGTTGTTTAAAAGGTTATGTGCTTTGATTTGGGCTCACATTTTCTTATAAGGTTAAGCAAATTCATTCTGGCTATCAAGCTTAATTCTCTAGGGCATTAGGTGAAGCCTGATATAAGATAAATGGTCTCAACTCTTTTAGAAAGCCTTTCAGTCTAGAAGGTTCATCTTAGAGCTAGAAGAAATGCAAAAGGTTTTCATAGCCATCTTATTCAAATTCCTGACCTTGTAGACTGAAAGGCTTTCTAAAAGAGTTGAAATCATTTATTTTATCTCAAGCTTCACCCAATGCCCTAGAAAACTAAGCTTGACAGCCAAAATAATCTGCCAAGCCTTACAAGAAAATATGAGCACAAATCATTATTAAAGTAATGTTTTATCTTGTAATGGTCAATTAGTTTTTAGGATAGGCTTAAGAAATCTTCTTCAATAAAGTCATGTTGACTTTAGATATTTTTCCTATGAGTTTTCATCCTTATCCTTTGTAGATAAGATATTTGTCACCCTTAACCTCTATGGATAAGATTTACCTTTTTGCTTTATGAGTTGTCATTCTTATCCTTTGTGGATAAGATATTTGACATCCTTATCCTCTGTGGATAAGATATTTGTAAATCCTATATAAGGATGCTTTTGCTCCTTATTTCTAAATAGATTATTATGCAATCTCAGTTAACATTTTGTGTGATGTTTTTGTAATATGGTATCAGAGCTCGGGTTTTGTAAATTCTTGGGATTGATGAACACATGAATTCTATGGACTGTGGCAGTGGCAAATTGCACGCAAGAGACACAAAAGAACGTGCCAGAGGAAGCTATATGGATTCGTACAAAGGTTTTTCGACAAATTTTTTTCAAAAACAAAATTGTAGGTCTTATTTTCTATAATTTTTTGGCGGATTTTTTACAAAATTCATGGGTTTTTTAACAGTTAAAAATCACACAGGGTTTGAAGACCTGTTTTTTGATGATTTTTTAAAAAAAACGTATTTTTTCCAAAATTTCTGCAGATTTTTTGAATTTTGCAATTTTCCAGAATTTTTGCAGACTTTTGCAGATGTTTTTGGAATTTTTGCAGGTTTTTCCAGAATTTTTGCCATTTTTTTAATAAAATCGTGGGTTCTTTACTTTGCTGCTTGGGTTTTGCAAATTTTTTCCCAAAAATTTCAGTGGTTTTTCTAACAGCAACAAGCTTCTTCGTTTTCCATGATTTTGAATTGCAGGAGGGATGACTTCATTACCCAACATCATGTTGGAAGGCAGCAAGCATTTTACTGACACGAATTACAACACTTGGAAGCAAAGTATGTAACAATCTTTGAGTATCGGTGCCTCGAAAAGATTGTCCTTGGTACCGCCACTCGGCCAATGGTTGCAGGTAAAGACTAAGACAAGTTTGATGAACATGAGAGAGAATCAGTCATGTTGATCAAATTATGTATGACCAATGCCATGCTTCCTGAAGTCCAAACGAAGGAGGACTTCAGCTAAGATTTGGAAGCATCTGTGTGACCTTCATGAAACTTCAGATAAAGGTAGGGCCTTCTTTTTGAAGAATATGTTTTTTTCAATCACAATGGATGAGAAAACGTCCTTGCAAGAATTTACTCAAGATCAAGGACATCAAGGATCAATTGTCAGCCATTGGTCGAAAAATGGAAGAAGAGGACATGGTGGTAATCACATTGAAAAGCTTATCAATTGAAGGAAAAAGTATCAAACAAAAAGTCCTCAACGATGATTGGTGATCCACAATGAGGCAAGAGATTGTTGTTTTTTATGTTTTAATGAATTGTTGATTTTTAGTATTAAATTTCTGATTTATTAACTAATACATTGTTGATTTTAGTATTAAATTCATGGTATTCATTTTATTATTGATATCAAATTAAAAAATTGTTGATTTTATTATTCAATTTCTGATTTTATTATTTTTATTGTTTCTAAGTATCTAACTTATAAATTTACTAAATTATGTTCATTTTTGAATCTTTGCAGATACATTTGCTCCATTATCTCACTTGTTGTGCAAGTGATAAGATATGCTGATATAGACTCTCCTAGCCTTGGAGAGATTTAAGAGACATTTGACAGCATGCTTGGACAAATGAAGCAAGCAATTCATAACAGGGACCCTAAATTGGGATTTTATGAGGAGCACATTAGGCCCATTGTGACGCAACAGTGGAACACTATGAACACCTCACTTCATATGACTACCTAAGCTCTAAATCCCAAATGGTATGCAGCAAGACCTAGGAGAGTGCCTCCATGTGATGATGAAAAGGTGAAAGATGGCTTCATGAAGGCCCTTGGGAAAATGTATACTGAAGAGGAGTCCAACAAACTTAGAGCACAATGGCTAGCATTTGTGATTCTTCGTGGCCCAACATTCAATAGACCAGAGGTGAGGATGGATAGAGCTACATTAGCTCAAACTGACCCCATTGGATGGTGGACATGGCATGGAAAGGATGCACCACAGTTGAGGATCCTTGCCACTCGTCTCCTTTCACAAGTTGCTAGTTCCTCTGCTATAGAGAGGAATTGGTCTACATATAGCTTCATCTAGTTAGTCAAGAGGAATAGGATTACCTCTAGACATCGGAGAAGCTAGTGGTTGTGCATAGTGCCTTGCAACTTCAAGATCAATAGACATTTGAATATCGTCAGACTCTAGCTGCACGTTGGGATGTTGATCCCGAAGATACTAAATAGGTTGATAATGAGGAGGCATACAATGCATTGTTTGGGGTTCCATTGGATCAGGATGAGACAGCCTCCCATAGTGACAGTGACTCAAACTCTAATTTTGATGCAATATTAGGGGATGTTGATTAGGGACAATTGCATATTTCTATATTTTTGTCATTTTGTAGTTGAAACTTGCAGCCTTTGGGCAATTTGATGTAATTTTTATATAATATATATAGCATATGCACATTGTCAATGAATGCAATTAAATTTTGTTAAAACTTCATTTGTTTGTTGGCGTTGCTTTCTATGAAATGATAATATCAATTGAACTCTAATATTATGTGTTAAGGTTCTATGATATATATGATGATTCCCTTATCATATGAATATTTGAAATTTTCTGTATTTTTTAAATTTTCCCTATTTTTAATGGTCGTCCCCTATCGTCCCCTAAAAATGGCCTCCCTCCTGTCCTCGTCCCCAAAACGCATCCCCCCGTCCCCTATCGTCCCCATCTCGGAAACTTGGGGTAACATAGCTAAATTTCTATAAAATGCCTAAGATGTGATTAAAGAAGCACATTTACACACCTTGGAACACCAAGGCAATAGCATAGACGGTAATGATTTGGTGAGCTCCATATTGTCCATGTTATTAGTTCAAGTACATAATTTAAACTTACATTTATTTAAGTTAACCTAATTTTTTTAGTTGCCTATGACTTGAAGGTTTAATAGTGACTTTGATCTTCCTAACTCATAACATATTGGCAAGCATTCACATAATTAAAAATATGCCTTTGAGCTATCATACTCCCTTTCCCCATGTCAAGCCTTCCTCTCCCCATTCAAAGCTAGAATTCAGCTAAGGTTGAGTGACAAAAAAAACCCTCTACCAAGGAGGTGGACATGGCCTCCTCTCAAACTCTACACCCTCAACATACAAACACAAACTACAAATCTACTATCTGAAATGAAACCAATAAGATTAGCAAAGATGATGCTATGCCCTTACTTCTAGAGTATGCATAGGGTTATGAGCAGTCGGCTTGTGGCTACCTTAAATTTAAGTAAGTTATATGATCATTATTATATTTTTATTTAGATATTTAAGTTTTCCTTGGTGTTATATTTAAGTATCTAAGCTGGCATGGGTGGCAGCTAGAGCATAAGTAGGGTATATATAGGAGCTAGTGGTTAGTTTATGATCATCATATTGTGAATTGTGTTCTCATAGGAGACATTTGGAGGTTTGCCTCCTCAAAATGGTTTGTTGTCATCAAGGATTTGTAGCACTTTCCTATTATATTTATTGTGAAGAGCACACAATTATACTGAAAGGGGGGGGTGAATCAGTATAATACCACTTTTAACTTTTCAAACTTATTTAATCACAATAGCAACTATGCAAGAATATGACAATGAGAACAAGTTGACACCAAGATTTTACGTGGAAACCCTTAGGGGAGAAAACCACAATACAAATAATGTACTTTATATATCTATGCAAATTTACAATGATTGTAGTCACCAACCTACTAGAGGCACCAACCTCTATCCAGTTTTGTAGGTACCAACCTACAAGGAGTACCAACTCCCACTTGCAAGGCACCAACCTTGGCTAACTAGAGGCACCAACCTCTTGTGAACGACTGAAAATTTGAATGTAGAACAAGAACTTCACAATAGATCTGCTTTTGCTTCACTTTAACTTCTTCATTGTGATGTATGTTGCCTCTTCAATGCTCACACAAGAGATAAACTTCTGCTCTGATTTTTATATAATCATTCTCTCACACTCTCATTGCTCTTTTCTTCTCAAAATTATTTGTATCTTCTTGAATAGGAATGACTCTTTTGATGGATGCAACTCTTTTGAAAAGAGACGACTTTTACTAATATATTAATTCAAGAAGATATAAAGAATCGCTGCCTTCTTGTATCTTAATTCATAGTTATCTCTAAATTTGCTGCTTTTTAATATTTCAAAAAAATAATCGCTGCCTTTTAGTCTCTTCAAAGGAACCGCACCTTTGCATTGATTTTTATTTTTGAAGTTGTAATTTGCACCTCATCATTTAGTAATTAATTTTTGTTTTTATTAATTCTGAATTAGCATTTAGAATGAGGCGTGTCTCTTCAACAATCAATCGCATCACATCATAATTACTTTTTGGCTTATGATAAATCTGATGTAAATATTAAATCGTATCATTTGTGAAGTGTTTTTCTTTATTGCTGAATCGTACCTCTTCAAAGATAAATCACAGCACTTCATTTAATCGCCTTTTTGTCTATGGATAATTCTGAAGTTTGTATTTTTGATATGGATCGAATTCCTTCATTCATGAAGCACTTCACTTCATATATGGATCGCACCTTTCCATAATTATTTGTAATCAGCATTTGTAAAAATTGTGCTTTTAGTTTTCGTCTTTTTCTGATCTTTGTCTTTTTCTGGTTTTTTTTTGTCTTTTGTCTTTTACTACTTTTCCATCTCATATTTTGTCTTATTTAATTTAATTTATTTTATAATTTCTGTTCTCTCCTTTCACATTTCAGAAAATCAACTGTAATGTCTTCTTTACACGTCCTTTATTTTCAGAATCGATGTTATTTCTTCAGATTTGTATACTTGTATCCTCCAAATCTGTTTGCATACTTGCATATATTCATTGAAATCTGTTTGCATACTTTGCTGGTGTATATGATGAATCTTCTACCTTCTTAACTTGACATCAATGATAATATTTCCAACATATTGCTGGTGCAAGTTGTTTCATTACAAGTGGTATTAGAGCCACAATTTGAGCAAGGGTAGACAAAAGCCTAGTTTTTGAAGGTTGGCCTTTATTTAACAAACAATTGCAAATTTTTATGCAATCTTTTTACTAAAATATTAGGATCATAGAAGAAAGTTATAATTCAAAAATCAAGTTTCTACCATCAATATTTAGTGAATTATTGCGATTTTATGATTTTTCATAAATTCACTTTCTAGGTCACAAATCAAGGAATTTTTCTGATATTTTTATATTTTTGGAAAGATCCTCAAAATTCATCAAGGGTCTATTGGTTTCATTTTTAAATTTGATGCCAACTATATCATGAATTGGTTGGATCAAAGTTGGGTCAAGTGGATTTGGTAGAATGGTAATCTATTGAAGCATATTTGGCTGACTCATTAGGAGACATATTGTTCATGAAGAAATAAAGGAAGACAACACCTGCGCCAACAGCTAGAGAAAAAGCAATACCTCCATCATCTGCCAAGTCAGTTGGCCATGCCATTATTGGAGAGTAAGATTCAACATCATCATCCTCTAAAAGTAACTCCTTTAACTTTATGGGGTATGATATGTTAAAGGAAAAAAAACACCAATACCAATGCCTAAAAGCACAACAAATACTTAGAAAGGCAAAAGTATATTGCAACTGTAGCTAACCAGCAAGATGACATGGAGGTTGAAGGATTATCACAAACTAAAGAAAGTGAATTTATGGAAATATAATTTTGAATAAAGATTTGAGGTTGGCATAACCCCATTAAACTTAACAAAATATAAAATACAATGAAATATTATTGATCGAACAATGTCATATTTCCATTGTATTGGCCTGCATCCTATGTATCTTGGGAAATCCTCCACTAATTCATCTCCAAGAAAAACTCCCATGGCTCTTACCACAATGAGTTCTAACCCTCAACAGGCAACAAACAATCTTCATAGCAGCTTCCCCAATGGCCGCTCTTGCCCTCCAAACCTGCTCTCAATTCACAAAGTGGTTGTGCACACACCTTGGCCAATCCATATGTACATAGTTATGCCTTTCTGAAATAATGATAACATTAAAATCTTTATAGGCTTTCTTTACATATTATTACTATTTTTTCATTTTTGTTTTCTCATGAAATATTTACAACCTCATTACATAAATAATGTCAAACCAGCTGCAACAAACAAATGAAGCAGCCCTTTATGGGAACCAAACTTTGCATCAAGGGCAGCAGTGGATCAGCACAATCTCAAATGTATGATTGAAATAAAGCAAGGCAATATCATGATCACTCCAAAAAAACCAAACCACAGTTTTAGTAAAATGATTGACAATAGAAACAAGGATTAATCCACAAATGTATTTTGATATGATTCAATACAGCACAATGCATGTACAAGATGACAAATTTACACATTAGTTTTGAAATGCCTACAAAGACTAAGTTAAGCAACAAGATACTGCAATAAGCCACTTGCAAATTTAACCTTAATGATATACAGATCACAATTTCTATAAGTTGTTTTCACCAATAATTTTAATAAAATCAATAGCCACTTATATACCTGGTGACTTTCCCTCCATTTTGGGAAGAATTCGTTGCCTAATATTTCAAATAAATGATCTCGCATTTGATCATTTGTCACAAGAAAACATTTGAATCTCACAGCTGCATATAGCCAGTACCTGAAGAAGAAAATTATTTATATTAGAAAGTGAAAAGAATCCTATGTGAATGTTAATGAGATCTTAGACAATAACTTGATCAATGAGTAATAAGACTATCTGAGCTATTGATGTCAATAAGTTAGGTACTATGATAATATTAAATATTTCCAATTTTCCCCTAGACAGCAGCACAAAGTTGTGACAAGTGTCAAAGGTCATAGTTTGTAATAAATCCATTTATACAAATACTCTAGAATTTTCTTTCTCTGTGATTTCCATTGCTGGCGTTTTTGTTTTCATTTTTGTTCTTGAGAAACTTACCTACATGGCATATATCTGCTCATATGTGATGTTTCCACTGGAATATCATGTGTTTTAACTTGAGGACAGACATAAAATGATTAGAAACTAAATCTTATGAGCCGTAGTATGACCACAACTTGCCCTGTAAAACACTAAATAACCTAAAAACAGGGACTGTTATAGGTTTGAGTACAACAATAGCTGATTCTTTTGGAACCGTATTGGAAATGTCCATACATAAAATGCTAAGTTGCTGGATTGGGTATGGGTCAGGTTTACCATTATGGCAGATTTTTTCCCCTGGGTATGTGTGTGTGTGTGTGTGTAGCGTCAAAAATTGTCACCCTCGACAATTTCACACTAGGTTTAGCTCCCCCATGTGCTTGGACCTAATTATGCATTTAATTGCATGTTTTATAAATATCTTTGTATAATCAAACAATGGGAATAAAAATGGGCATTTAATATTTGCCTCCGATGTTTAAGGCTCTGAAAAGGATGGGTCTCGACTAAGACACCCCAAGCCCTTGTCCAACCCTTTTTGGCTTCATTTTGAATGTGTTGGTGTTGGCAATTTATTATTTGAAATTCCAAAGTCATTTGTTGTAATGTCCCCATTTTGGCCATACACTCTTCTTTTGGATTTAGCCTATTTCCGGAAATCCGTAGGCTAAGCTGAAGTATAAAACTAGGGTTTCCTCTTTCAGATACTGCTCAGTTGGCGTTCAAAGGATGTTGTGCAGACTTACTATTTATAGCAGTTTGCTATTTTTAGCAAGTCTATCTTTTGGCAGTATCTATCTAGCAGCAATTCAATCCTTTGCAGTTCAGTGTTCAACGGCTTTCTGATGATTTTGAAGTTAACTTACTATTTTTGGCATTTACTATTTTTAGTAAGTTCATTTTTGGCAGAAGCATCATCATCAACTTGGTTCAATTTGGCATTTGTCAGTTTGCTATTTTTAGCAATTCATCAGTTGCAGCTTGGGCATTGTATTTGGTTATCTCCTTGGACTGAGTTTCAGACTTAGTCAATTTTCATGTCTTGAAGTTGTACCCCACACCTAGGCTTGATGACTTCAAGTTGTTTTAAAGAAGGGGACATAAAGGGGTCAAGTGAGCATTTAATTATTTAATAAATGCTTTATTGTTGCAATATGAAATGGATGCCTAAAAGGGAAGTTGAATGATATTTTATTATTTCAAAAAGTAAAAGGCAAAAAGGTGGCGTCCCTTTTGGAAGTTGAAGTGATTCAACTTCTTGGAATTTGAAGAGTTCTTGTTGCTTCATTTGCCAACTAAAGCTTATATATTGCTGCTGTTTGAAGAGCTGATTATCCAATATTTTTATGTTAATGATATGCTGTCGAAATGACAACTTGTTTAATACTTCGAGGGATGCTTACCTCCTAGTTCCAATCCAATTTCGTGTTTGAAATACAACACCTAGTTGGTCATTTGCTGCTTCTCAAATCAGACTAGCAGATTGAGCTCAATAGTTGAAGATTTTGATGAAATTTCAGTTTTGAAGTTGCTGATACAGTCATAGCTGAAGGTGGTTTTTGCATACAGCTTTTGGTATGAATTTATTTTGGTTATGGGTATTTGATCATTGCATTTCTATGATAATGGCGACCATATTTGGAGGTTTTCAGATTTTAATTCCAAGTTTCTAATTTTTCCAAGAGAAATCGCCCCTCTACAGGGCCGTACCATCTCATGAGTGCTTTGGGATTCGTGCAAGAATAATATCTTGAGTTTTGATGCAGTTTTGTAGTTTGAGTTTGGGCGCCATCCTCCTAGAAGGTCTTTGCAAAACATTCCAGCTTATTCGGAGGTATTTAGAAGGAGTTGTGATCATTTTTATGAGTTTGCTGTTTGCTGATAGACATTTCCAGATTGCAGATTTTTATATCAGACTTGTTAGTTTTTGATATAATGCTGGTTTGAGCTTCAATTCTTCATCTTATATCATTGTAAATGTTAGAGGAAGTGATACTCTAACTGTTTAATGTTTTGGAAGATTATCTATTCTATTTGCAGCTGTTCTTATTCTTTGTAAAGCTAGTTAGTAGTACTAACAGCTCTTCCTTTACTTGCTGCAATTTTATATCTGTTTTATACTCCCACAATTGAGTGGTTGAGTTTTAGAATAAACATATATCTTGTTTGTAATTTCCCCCCACGTTATAAGTGGTTGTGTGGACAGTATTCCCCCCACGTTAATAAGTGGAAGAGTGGATTTAATGGCTGGCTTGCCGCCTTAATAATGTAATAATCTCACCCACTAAATAAGTGGAGTATTCCCACTGCTTGTGGATGCCTGCATCAGCAGATGAATTGTAATTTCAGTTCAGTTTATTTCTAATGATCCTCTGACCATATGCTATCACCTCGCCCACATTGGGATCTTGGTGAACATTCTTGGTTAGAGTTACTTTACATGCTGATTTGCATTTGGAGCTAACGCTAATCAGTGTTTGGTTGTTGATTTGTGTGTCTAATTTTGGGAAAAAAATTAAGGGGAATATTTCATTTGTTGGCTATTGGTATTTGATTTTCAAGAAATTAGAGGAATTGCATATAAATACTAATCACTTTCACCATTTTAATCCTAGCATGATTAAGGAAACAATTGAGATTACTCTTGAACGATCAAGAGCAATCAAGATCAGAATTATCAAGATTATTGCAACATTTATTTCAGTCAAGCATCATGTCAATCATTCATCATGTTTTATATAAGTTTGTTCATGTTTTGTGTTCATTTGTTTTGGGAGTACTAAGACTTGCAGGACTTCAAATCAAACAACAATTTCTCCTTGAAGGTGATGAGTACATGACTTCAGTCCATCAAAGAATGCAAATCTAAATGGTGAGTTGCAGCAATTTGTCAATTTATCACTTGTTTAGTATTTAGCCTCTACCCAACTAAGGGTAAGCTCTCTTTATACATCATCATAGCCGTTGTGGAGGTAGAAATACCAAAACAGGGTTTGACTTAGGCAAACCCCTATACGGCACAATCCTTCCCCCTCTTTTAATTTGTAGGCTTTCAAATTTGAGGCAAATTGGAGGAAGATTGAGGACTAATTGTTCATTCATGCATTCAAGCCCTACAAGTTGTCAACACAAGGAAAGTGGATTTCAACAATAACAAACGAAGTTCCAACAGTGCCCTCGGGAGAACAAGACTTACAGATCGAGCACTACAAGAGCATAAAATCAGATCTCGAATAGAAGAAAGCCAGTCTAAGGCATCCCACACCCCTAACCAATCATTTCAGTCTCAAATTTATATGTCAAGTTCTTTTGTGTTTGACCTCTACATTTCTGGAATTTGTTTGTCTTTATATTCTGTATTTCTTAGAAACCATCACAGTTTATTGCATTTTCAAAGTTAACCTAGGAACAACATTGCACCACATAATTCAATCAATTAATCATCATCACACACACACAAGGATTAAAACCTTGATCCACCATTATAGCTCTTCCATTAAGGTTTGTAGCCAAATGGATATTGAGATCATTTTTAATCCCTAATGTCCCTAATAAGAAGTGTGATTTAAGACTTGGATCCATTTTTCCAATCAAACTGAATGTTTATGTATGTATATATATGTATATATATGTATATAGATATATATACATGTATATAGATATATATCTATATATACATACATATAGATATACACACACACACATACTCATAATAACAATACAAATATATTAAATAAATGTATATAAATATAGAGAAAAAAAGTAATCAATATATAAATAATATTAACACTATAATAATTAACATATAACAGAGAGTAATTATGGAGTAAATAAAACATAAAATGTAATATAATAAAACTGGACTATAGTAAAACATAAAGCATAATAGAGATATTATCTTATTATCTTGCTGAGCATAGAGGGGATTGAGTCACTCATACTATGGAGATAAGAGCCGCAGGTATCAAACCAGAGAGACACCATACAACTCAAAGGGTACCACTCCAACAAGCAGCTCCGCAACACAAATTATGTCATTACTCAGTATAGAACAAGATACATTTCAATCAACATCAACATGTCCATTTGGAAGAAGACAGTTTAATGAATTCAATGTAGTCAGCAATGGCCTCTACATAAAAGAATTCGATTCCCTATAAGGAGGGCCAAACAAAAGTAAAAAGACCACATAGTCCCATGCACCCTAAAAAAATAGGATTTAAAAAAAAAATATTTTCAAGGTACTCCCATAGAAATACAAGGCAAATTTTAGAGGAACTAAAGCTCAGACCCATACTTGTCCCATCAAGTATGGCAATGGTGCCCAAAACAGTTGAACTCAGTACCTTAGATCAAATGCTATGTTGTCAATTCTGGTTCAGATCTTGGTTCGGGTTTGCAGATTTGGATCATGCATCTGGCAAAAACAATTTGGGGGTTGGAATCGTTTTGGGTTCGTTTGTACAAAAAACATGTAAAAGTCATAAATATATATATTTGCACCCCAAAAACAGAAATACAAGAAACATACATATTTCTTAGTATTTTTTATATACAGCAATATTTATAAACCTTATAAAATATTAGTAAAATTAATATAATAATAAAATTAATTTAATTAATATTTATAATAATACATAAATATTAATAATATAAAATAATATACAATTTTATTTTTATTTTTATTTTTTATTTTTTATTTTTTATTTTTTGATAACAAGCCAAAGGCCTGAACTTCTATTAATTTTAAAATATGTAATTACATAGAAACCAGGCCATAAAACAAAAAGGCTGGCCAGCAACAACTTGCAAAAAAACAGAGAAGAGGAAGAAACAAAATCCTCAGAGATTACAAAACATAGAAAAGATGAGGCTACAATAGTAAATAACAGAGAAGATGGCCCTCATTCAACATTAAACAACATTTTCATCTTGAACTTCATTTTTCGCAAGGGTGGCATCCTTATCCTGTTCTTCACTTTTTGCAGGGGTGTCATTCACTGGAGTATTGGGGGGTGGCAAATATGAGATAATAGGAAACACAAAGCATGAAAAACCTCTGGATTTTTCTCCACCAAATGAGGACCAAGTTCCTTTTTGTGCATAAAGACTACATTTTCCACAATGGCATCACATTGAGTTTGCAATCTGTGTTTCATGGTGTTGTACATACAAATTACCCCAGCCTTTTTACTTAAATCCTTTAGCAAAAAAAGAGCCCCAACCAGGGCATTGCCCTTATATAAATCATACCCCTTTATCACATCATTCACAATATAAATTTCTTGAACATAATCAACTGCAATCTGCAGAAGGCCACATGATTGCAGTAAATCTATACTGTTAGAAAGAAAAATTGATGCTACCTGTGAAGGATAAAGCAAGTGTGAAGAGGATTACAGAATAGGCTGACCAACGATACACCTTATCCCATCTTTGACCAGAGGGCAGTCAATGTTGAAGATCTTTCCCAGCATTTGAGAACTGATAACCCCACTTTCAGGATATTCCTACTCGAGAATCGGGATGTAAATTTGACTATTCCTTGGTAGATTTTCCATAGTTCAGAGAGAGCACAATAGCACACAACTTAGCAAACCCTTGAGTTAAACCATTGCAAGGAATTGTGGATGAATCTAGAAGCCTCAAACAAACATATAACCAATCTCGTGAGTGAAAAACACTCAACCATATGGAAAGGAATTCTATGACAGGGTCAGCCCACAATACTGTGTCCCACTTTTTGGCCAAAGTAAAACGTTGAAATCAACATTTTTCACCAAATTTCACTTTATCAAACTTGTAGCAACTAAACCATTAATAATTTGGAGATGATGTGAATTAGTGATTTGTGAGGATTTGTGTGTAATAAATATATTTTTATAAAAAAAAAATTGTGAATTTTTTTACGAAACTTTTACTAACTTGTTTTTTTATAGTAAACAACATTTTTAAAAGTGACGTTTATGTCGTAACGCATATCTTTTTATATAGAAAGGAAAAAATTATAATTTTAAATATAAATTTGTAACATCAATACCTAGTGCATGGATATATTTTTATAATTTTTTGTTGCATATTTGTTTTAATTAATTTTTGAAAAAGTAATTATGATTTGGACATAAGTGTATGTCATAACACAACTTGTTTCATATGTATCAAAATTTAATTTTTTTTTGCTGAAATAAGAACATCAATATCTAGGGGACAAATATTTTTTAGATTTTTCTCTATTTTTCTATTTTTTCGTGTTTGTGAAACAAATACCTTGATGTCTGGTGAAAAACCTGCATTCACAAGAAATAAAAAGTAAATATAATAATAAAATTAAAAATATTCAAAATTATACTTTTTGGAAAGCTTATAATAAGGGCTACATGCTTACAAAACATAATGTCTAATTGACTTTATTTGATCCCTCAAAAGGTAAAGAAAATGTGGTTTTCTTTTAGCATTTTGATAGGTGTGAAGGAGACTCCATTGTGGGTATGATTTAAGATTAGAGGGGTTATATCCAAGGAGCTTTGATCTAAGGGGGTCTTATCTAACCCTTTTCAATTAAAACCCTTTAGATGGAACCCCTCAAGGCTTAAATAATTAAATTTTCCAAAAAATATGTGATTTCAGGCAAAAATCAAGAAGTCCCAAAAGTGGGACACATTATTGTAGCAGCACCCGCCAACTTCACAACGTGGAAGAATTAACACACGGATGAATGGTTAAGTCCAAGCATCGTGTGAAGGATTGGGGCATGCTAAGCGATGTTTGCAGTACCAAATGGGATCCCAAACATTTATGCACAATGATTAATGTTATTTTAACCAAACCAAAGTGAAAGCCGAACTTACATCATTGCCAGCTAAGCCTATGAAATAAACACTCAAATGGTTAGATAAATAACCCCTAATTCTGGGGACATTGCTCAGTTTCCATTATATTAGCAACATTTGTGATGTTTCTAATCAATCTCTCATCCAAAAGTAGGAGTTCCTTATCTGAGTCACAAGCCAAGTTTGCTAGGCTATCAACTAGCCTATTTGCTTCTCTATAGCTATGATTAATTTGATAAGATTGGAATCAGCTATTATATTCCACACATCCTGCAAAATGTATTTTAGTTTCCAACTACAAGCAAACTTCCTCTTACATGCATTGATAGCATTCATTGAGTCCCCTTTGATAACATTCATTGAGTCCCTTTCGATGCATAAGTGATTTATTTTTATTTTTTTTGGAAGTTTCAAACGTGTCAAGAGTGCCTAAGATTCAGCTGCATTATTTGTTCCATGAAGTAATTTCAAGACCAAAGCTTTTATGACTGTTCCATTCCAATCTCTCAAGACACAACCTGCACCATCAAAAATCAATTTTATGAAAGATGGAGGAGGATGAGACTATGAAATTTTGTTTCTGTCAACTTTCATCTGATTCC
This sequence comes from Sequoia sempervirens, assembly GCA_007258455.2. Lineage (NCBI taxonomy): Eukaryota > Viridiplantae > Streptophyta > Pinopsida > Cupressales > Cupressaceae > Sequoia > Sequoia sempervirens. The sequence continues at coordinate 67,739,347 of VDFB02270651.1, forward strand.
TATCACTTAAAGCACCCTAGTTAGGTATAGAAAGAAGTTTCCATTCCTTTAGATTAGAGGAGTCCCAAGAAGAAAATATTGGCTTTTGAAGATTTGATTTGTAAATTTGTGCCATGTCTACTTCCGATATAGATTTTTCAATTTTTTCGGTAGTCAACTGTAGAGGAAGAGATTATTTTCTAAAGATTATTTTGTTCCTTTCCCACCATATATTCCAAATGACCAAGGGAAAACCAGCCAGATAGATGAGAATAAAGAACCTTTATATAATAAGGGCCAGCTATTAAATACATCAAGTAAACTATTGGGAAAAAGTGACAACCAATTCAGTTTTCTTAATAGCCATTTCCAACAGTGTTGTGCATATTCATAGTTTAAGAGTAGATGATCTATGCTTTCTTCCGTTTCACCACATAATGCACAATTGAAAGTTTCAAAATTCCCTAATCTCACAAGTTTGGTGCTGGTAAGCATTATGTTATTTAACGCAAGCCATTCAAAAAGCAATGTGTCATCAGCAAACAATGCATGAGTTACAGAAAGATTTGACTTAGGAATTGCAATACCGCCAATTTTTGCAAGCTATTGCAGGCTTATGATAGTTCTGCTAAGAGACTCAACCATTGTTATGAAAATAAATAGAGATAGCGGATCTCCTTTCCTTACACCTTGGGAAGTATTGAAGAAGCCCACTAGACAGCCATTTACAAGAAGATACACATGAAGGTATCCACCTGCACTATCTATTAACGAAGCCAAACTTTGAGGACTTGAAATAGAAATTGCCAATTGACTTTATCATACGCCTTCATCATATCAAGTTTTATTATCATTGCAGGAATCTTATTCTAATGTATAGAATGCAAGATTTCATTGGCAACCAGTGCCCCTTCAGCAGTTTCCCTTCCTACTACAAAGCCCCCTTGTTCCTCTAAGATGATTTTTGGGATAAATATCAAAGCAAACATCTGAGTTTACCCTATATCTATGGTCTAGTACCAAGCATTCTTCGCATAAAATCCATCGAATTGCATAAATGATTATCCCCAGTTTCATTTTAAAGATCTTTAATCTAAGCTCCAAAATGCCACCCAAAATAGCCATTTGGCACTGAGAACAAATGAGCTGAACCCTAGAGTCCATGGTTTCCAACTTGGCTACTGTATTGAATGGAAAGGGTGCATGTTCGAAGGTAGATAAAATGGCAATCTTTTTTGAGGTCTTCCAATGCAGTCTTTAGACTTAATAATTAATATTAATATGTAGTCATGTTACTACTATTGTCATTACGAGTTGTTACTCAAATTGCCTGACTAACAACCACAACAATTTGCGGCCTCCAAATTGTTTGAGCCATAGTTGAAAAACTTAGACTCGGCAATAACTCGGCAGGCCCAAAAATTTTGAAAACTTGGGACTCAACAAAAACTCAGGGACAAACTCGGCAATAACTCGGCAAATTTATCAAACGTTTGAAAATACACAATTTTTAAAAATATTCTTCTAAAACACACACAAACTGAATTTGTAGAACATATTACTGATTTCATCATATATAAATCGAAATTAGAGTTTAATACATATCAATCATCAATGTATCAAGTTATCAACTGATTTCATCACATATAAACCAAAATTAGAGTTTAATACATATCAATCATCATCATAGACCAAATTCTGAATACATATCAAGTTTCGGTATCAATAAAAATTATATATCATAAATTTCCTCTACGACTGAAACTCAAAAGCTTTTCTCACTGTTGTACGGGTGGTGTTTAAGTAGATGGTATAGATACAGTGTCCTCAATAGGAACCTCAACAAGTGTGTAATGTCCCCTTCTCGAGCATGATCTTTCCAGTGACCGTTGGCCTATTCCGGAGACCCGTAGGCTATTCGGAAGGTGAAATTAGGGTTTCATGTTTCGAAGGATGCTCTTGCTTGAGGTTGGTTGTTTCAATGGCGGATTCTTTCTGGGTTTTCAGAGAGCTTCACAGTGATATGTTGTTCTTGGCATTCTGAGCATTTTCAGGAATTTACCTTTTTTAGTAAATTTTATTTCTGGCAGTGGTCCTGTTGGTTTCGGCTCGGTTGGCTTTCCATTTCAGACTGATCAATTGGCTTAGTCATTTTTGGCTCTTGGGCATAACTGGAGAGATAAGTCGAATTATTTTAATTAAGTCATGTTTTAATGTTATATTTTAACATTGACCCCTTGGCCTAGCAACTTCACTTTAAGTTGTTTTAAAAGATGTTCTTTATGGGTGGGCGCCTCATTGAAGAAATTAATTATATTTCTTATTAAAAGATTTAATCCAAGCATAAGTTGGACGCCAACTTCAAGGAAAGGATAAAGTTTATAATTAAAGTCAAATATTGCTTGGGAAAGTGGGACGCCATCTATTGGAGGATTAGGGTTTGACTCAAAAAAGAAGATTAGGGTTTCGAGAAGGTCAACTGGAAATTATAAAAGGAAGCCATTGGTTCTCTTTTCAGTATCTTTTGTCTACAGGAATGTTATGCTGCCAGATTGGCTTTGGGATTGCTTCGAGGAATGTACGCCTCCTAGCTTGGCATTGCTTCTCGCTTGAAAGATAGTGACTAGTGGTGAGATAGTGTAGATTGAGTGCTTTATTGTGAGGATTCTGCATCTTAGTCTTTGTGTGGTTTTGTAAATCAGTTTTATACATATTAGTGAGTTTCTGGAGTTGCATTTTCATTATAGCAGATTGTCATTTTAATCACAAGTTGAAAAATACAAAAAAAGTCATTATGGGTATTGTCTAGTTCTCTTTGTTGGTGAAGGGCGAACCTTTCCTCAAATTTGCAGATTTTTTAAGAGTCTTGAATTTTTAAATGCAAATCGCCCCTCTTGCTGGGCCGTACCTTCTGGTTTTGTCTTGGGAATCATGCATAAATTAATTAGTAACTTTTGGGTCAGTTTTATGTGCCAATCTTGGGCGCCATCTTCTTAGGATCATATTGCATTTCGTCTCGTGGAATTTGGTTGAGTTTGGAGTGAGTTGTGAGTGAATTTGTGAGTTACAGGGCTGCTGTTCATGCATGCGGAAAACAGGACTGTCATAAATCAGATTGTCAGGTTGGCCTTAATAGTAGAGTTTCTGATCAAAGCTTTATTATTCAATGAAGGAAATTCAATATATATTGTTGCAGCTCTATTTACATCTTGATTCACATTGATAGCAAGGCATTATCTATCATATTGTAAGCTGACAATAGTACTGACAGCAGTTCTTTAATCTTGCTTTATCATGATTTGTAATGCTCATCTTTACATTCGGTAATTGCAATTGTATTTCTTTTACCTCCGCCCTATGGTAGCTCCTTTCCCACTCAAGGTCAGAAAGCACATTCTGGGTGTTGAGTTACTTTCAGCATTCTCGCTTATTTTCCGTAATTGCATTGTAATTCTTAGCATCTCCGTCATATGGTAGCTCCCATTCCATCTCGGTTTGGAAAGCACATTCTTGACGTCGAGTTATTTCAGCTTATTAGATGATAGGGATCCTCTGACCACATGCCTGTCGTTCGCCGACGCATTCTTGGTTAGAGTTTTTGTATAAGCATTTCAATTCAGATCCTCTGACCAATGCTCATACCTTGCCCACATCGGGATCCTGGTGTACATTCTGGTTAGAGTTGCTTCAGCATCGTTTTGGTTTAGAGCTAACCTTAACGGGTGCGTTTTGTTTGTAACTTGCAATTGAAAATTTGAAAAAAATTTGGCTCGGAATATTTCAGTGGTATCAGAGCCAAGATCTTGCCATCCTGTGAACAAACCGTCTATGAGTGACAGAGAAAAGAGATACATAGCAAGGGAGGACAAGAAAGTTGCAAAACAGTTTCAGCCCTATCAGGCCCCAGAAGGTCAGACAGCTTCAGAGGTCTTGAGGGCTCATTGGGAGTCTTCTCAAGAAATAGATATGGCAGAAGGTGAGAGGTCAGTCGGGGGTAACGAGAGGTTTACCAGCAACAGAGATGATAGTGGGAAGGGAAGAGAGAGATCGATAAGTCCCGGAAAGAGATTTGAAAGGAAGATGGATGCCTTGATGGATATGGTATCTCTCATGATGGGGAAAGTGGGCCAAAACACAACTCCACAAAGCAACCCAGGACATAGAGGAGAACACAGTGCCTCCAACCAGCATGATGGACATGCTGCTCAGCCTATTTCAAACAACACTTACATTTCATCCAGGCCATTTAAACCCACCTTCTTAGCACCAGTAAACACTCAACCTGATCCTGAAGAGAATGCTTCATTCGTGGAACAGTTGAGACTTGGTCATGTGGAGTATGATTCCCTCTCTGATGAAATCAAGATGGATATGTCCTATAATGATTTTATGGATCATAAAAGAAAGAATAAGGGACAAGGGAGACTTTATGAGCAAAGACGAACAACAGTTCAAGGGGATTTGTATCAAGTTGTCAACAAGGTTATACTTCCACACTATGACGGGAGTGATAGCAGTTCAGCTCGAGCTTGGATATAGAAGCTAGATAACTATCTAGCTCTTAGACCCATGGCAGAAGAGGAGGCGATTAAGTTCGCTACGCTACACCTAGATGGGGTGGCGCACGAGTGGTGGTACCATGGCCTAGTCACCTTGGGTCATCGGTCTATCACAACCTATGATGAGTTCACCAATAGGCTCATCGAGAGATTTGAGAAAAAAGATCCTGAAATACATTTCAGAGAATTGGCACAGTTGAAGCAGTATGGCACAGTTGATGCCTACATAGCTGAGTTTCAGAGACTCTCAGTCATGGTCACAGGAATCACTGAGAGGCGTTTGGTGATCCTTTTCAGTGAAGGATTGATGGAGCCACTCAAGGGTTGGATTAAAGCTTTTGATCCACCCTCCCTACAGGAGGCCATGAAGAAGGCAAGAAACATGGAGTGGGCAGCTCCTAAGGCAAAGTTTCAACCCAGGCCATCCTTTCACAAAGGGGATAAAGGGAAAAGACCTCATCAAAGACCTCCTTTGAGACCTCAGCATAAGGAGTTCAAACATCATAATCCTCATGTCACAAGATTGGATCCAGAGACACTGAACGAACTCAGAAGAAAGGGGTTATGTTTCCGGTGTAGGGAAAAATGGTCTCAAGATCATGTTTGCCCAAAGGGAGTTAAATTTAATCAGATTGAGTACTATTCAGCTGGTGAAAGTAATTCTGATTTTTCAGACCAGCAATCTGATTTTGAAGATAGTGAAGTGGAAAGAGTTCCAGAAGAGTCTGAAGATGAAAAGGAAAGCGGAGGTATTTTGGCTCAACTTTCGAGCTTTCAAAGAAATGAATCCTTCAAGGTTCGAGGGATGATTAAGGAGCAGCGAATAGTTGCTTTGATTGACACCGGGGCAACACATAACTTCATTGATGAAGTTGTGGTGGCAAAGAAGGGGCTGCAAACAGAAGAGTTTGAAGGCTTCAAGGTCATGGTTGCTGATGGATTCCACATCTCATGCACCAAGAAGATCTCAAACATGACTATGCAATTGGGAAACTATGAAGTCAAGGACAACTTCTATGTGGTCAACATTGGAGATACGGATGTCGTTCTAGGCATTCAATGGCTGCGTTCACTTGGAGAGATCTCCTTAAATCTGCAAACTATGGAGCTTAAGTTTCAATCCGATGGGAAGAGGGTAATACTAAGAGGAATGTCCAATGGGGGTCCTCGGGTTGTGTCATTCAAGAGAATGGCAAGGCTGATTCGTCATGATCAAATTGAGTGGGCTGCAGAATGTATGATTCTTCCTACTAGTCTGGTTGACACTAAGAGAGACTATCCTCCTGATGTTCAGTCTTTACTCACAAAGAAGAGCAAGGTATTTGCTGATTTACCCCCTGGACCACCACCTAAACGGGGTTCGGAGCATATCATAGAGCTCAAGGAAGGAGCTAAACCAGTCATTACAACGCCATATCAGTACCCTAAGAAGCAGAAGGATGATATTGAGAAAAATATTCAAGAACTCTTGGAGATGGGTTTCATTCGTCCAAGCAAGAGTCCCTTCGCTTCAGCAGTGGTTCTTGTGAGGAATAAGGATGGTACCATGCGCATGTGTGTGGAATATCGGGCTTTGAATCAAAGCACCATAAAAAACCGATACCCCATTCCAAGGATAGATGAGTTCATTGATGAGCTACATGGGGCGAAGTTCTTTTCAAAGATCAATTTGAGATCGGGCTACCACCAGATTCGGATGAGAGGATCTAATGTCAAGAAGACAGCTTTTAGATGTCACTATGGCCACTTCGAGTTTCTAGTCATGCCATTTGGGTTGACTAATGCTCCGGCTACCTTCCAGTCTTGTATGAACAAAGTCTTTCAGAAGCAGTTGAGGAAGTTTGTGTTGATATTTTTTGATGACATCCTGATTTTCAGCAAGACATGGGAAGAACATCTCAAGCACTTGGAGGAAGTGCTTAGCATCTTAGAATCTGAGAGCTTGTTTGCCAAAGAGTCCAAATGTGAATTTGGAATGAAGGAGCTGCTTTACCTTGGCCACATAATCAGTGCTGAGGGAGTGAAGGTTGATCCTGAAAAGATCAAGGCAGTTGTTGATTGGCCACCTCCTGAGAACTTGACTCAGTTGAAAGGGTTTTTGGGTCTTTGTGGATTTTATCGTAGATTTGTGAAAGGCTACTCACAGAATGCTGCTCCTCTTACTGACCTCACGAAAAAGGGGGCCTTTTGTTGGTCAGAAAAGGCTCAAACTACTTTTGATAAGTTTAAGAGGATCATGAGCTCTTGTCCGGTTTTGGCTATTCCGGATTTCTCCAAGCCTTTCGAGCTACAGTGTGATGCATCCGGTGAAGGAGTTGGGGCTGTTTTGATGCAAAACAAACATCCAATAGTGTTTGAGAGTAGAAAGCTAAGAGGGGTTGAAAGAACCTACTCCATTTATGATAAGGAAATGCTTGCCATTATGCATGCATTAGCTAAGTTCAGACAGTATTTGGTGGGAAACAAGTTCGTGGTCAAGACTGATCACAATAGTCTCAAACACTTCATGCATCAGAAGGATCTGAACGAGAGGCAACAAAAGTGGGTGAGTAAGCTTCAAGCTTACGACTTTGACATTGAGTATGTCAAAGGGAAAAATAACATTGTGGCTGATGCTCTGTCTAGGAGACCCCATTTGAGCTCATTGTGTGAGCTTACCGATGATTGGAAGGACATGTTGCTTGCTGATTATGCCAAAAATCAGTTCGCAACCAGCATCATTGAGGGTACTTTTCATGACGAAAGGTACAAGGTGGTTGAAGGGTTGATACACTACAAGGGTAGAAGCTTTTTGGTGGCTGATTCTAAGCTCAGAAAGAAGATTTTGTTGACATTTCATGACATTCTGCTTGCTGGTCATCAAGGATTTTTTAAGACATATAGGCAGATCCGGGAAAGATTTTCTTGGAAAGGGTTGAAAGGGGAAGTTCAACGCTACATTCAAGAGTGTCCCGTTTGTCAAATGAACAAGAATGAGCATACTCTACCAGCTGGTCTGTTGCAACCTCTCCCTATTCCCAATCAAAAATGGGAAAACATATCGATGGACTTCATCACGGGGTTGCCCAAGGTCCAAGGGAAGGATTGTATCTATGTTGTAGTGGATAGACTCACAAAATTTGCTCACTTCTTCGCTATTACCAGCTCTTTTTCAGCAGCCCAAGTTGCAGATCTGTTTTTTCATGAGGTGTTTAGGTTACATGGGCTGCCAAAAAACATTGTTAGTGATAGGGATAGCAAGTTCCTAAGCACTTTTTGGCAAGAGGTCTTCGGAATGAGTGGTACTGTGCTTACTCCAAGCACTAGTTATCACCCCCAAACAGATGGACAAACTGAAATAGTGAACAAGTGGTTGGAAGGCTACTTGAGAAACTATGTTTCGGAGCAGCAAAGAGCGTGGGTTAAGTGGCTTCACATAGGCGAGTACTGTTATAATTCTTCTTTTCATATGTCAATAAAGATGTCACCTTTCTTGGCTCTTTATGGTTATGAAGCTCCTAGCTTTGCTGATTTGGTGTTTGGCGATAGCAAAGCTCCTCAAGCCAAGGACTTATTGCAGCAGAGTCAACATATCATGAAATCATTGAAGAACAATCTTCAGATTGCACAGAATCAGCAGAAGATGTATGCTGATCAGCGGCGTGTTGAGCGCTCTTTCGAGGTTGGGGATATGGTTTATCTCCGACTACAGCCTTACAGACAGTCTACTCTCAAGAAGAGTGGAGCTGAGAAGCTCAAACCTCGCTTCTATGGGCCGTTCAAGGTTATCAAAAGGGTGGGAGCAGTAACGTATGAGTTGGAGCTACCTTCAAGTAGCAAAGTGCACAATGTTTTCCACGTGTCTCACCTCAAGAAGGCGCTTGGACATAATGTTATTACTTCATCACAGTTGCCTCCTTTGGATGAAGAAGGACAATTGGTTTTAATTCCAGAGGAGATTCTTGATTCTCGAGAGCGTTCTTTGAGGAAAAGAACAATCAGAGAAGACTTGGTGAAGTGGAAAAACTTGCCTATAAAGGATGCAACTTGGGAGAATGATGAGATTCTACAGCATCCAGGGTTGCGATTGCTTGAGGACAAGCAATCTTGGGGAGGGCGGACTGTAATGTCCCCTTCTCAAGCATGATCTTTCCAGTGACCGTTGACCTATTCCAGAGACCCGTAGGCTATTCGGAAGGTGAAATTAGGGTTTCATGTTTCGAAGGATGCTCTTGCTTGAGGTTGGTTGTTTCAATGGCGGATTCTTTCTGAGTTTTCAGAGAGCTTCGCAGTGATATGTTGTTCTTGGCATTCTAAGCACTTTCAGGAATTTACTATTTTTAGTAAATTCTATTTCTGGCAGTGGTCCTGTTGGTTTCGGCTCAGTTGGCTTTCCATTTCAGACTGATCAATTGGCTTACTCATTTTTGGCTCTTGGGCATAACTGGAGAGATAAGTCGAATTATTTTAATTAAGTCATGTTTTAATGTTATATTTTAACATTGACCCCTTGGCCTAGCAACTTCACTTTAAGTTGTTTTAAAAGATGTTCTTTATGGGTGGGCGCCTCATTGAAGAAATTAATTATATTTCTTATTAAAGATTTAATCCAAGCATAAGTTGGACGCCAACTTCAAGGAAAGGATAAAGTTTATAATTAAAGTCAAATATTGCTTGGGAAAGTGGGACGCCATCTATTGGAGGATTAGGGTTTGACTCAAAAAAGAAGATTAGGGTTTCGAGAAGGTCAACTGGAAATTATAAAAGGAAGCCATTGGTTCTCTTTTCAGTATCTTTTGTCTACAGGAATGTTATGCTGCCAGATTGGCTTTGGGATTGCTTCGAGGAATGTACGCCTCCTAGCTTGGCATTGCTTCTCGCTTGAAAGAGAGCGACTAGTGGTGAGATAGTGTAGATTGAGTGCTTTATTGTGAGGATTCTGCATCTTAGTCTTTGTGTGGTTTTGTAAATCGGTTTTATGCATATTAGTGAGTTTCTAGAGTTGCATTTTCATTATAGCAGATTGTCGTTTTAATCACAAGTTGAAAAATACAAAAACAGTCATTTTGGGTATTGTCTAGTTCTCTTTGTTGGTGAAGGGCGAACTTTTCCTCAAATTTGCAGATTTTTTAAGAGAGTCTTGAATTTTTAAATGCAAATTGCCCCTCTTGTTGGGCCGTACCTTTTGGTTTTGTCTTGGGAATCGTGCATAAATTAATTAGTAACTTTTGGGTCAATTTTATGTGCCAATCTTGGGCGCCATCTTCTTAGGATCATATTGCATTTCGTCTCGTGGAATTTGGTTGAGTTTGGAGTGAGTTGTTAGTGAATTTGTGAGTTACAGGGCTGTTGTTCATGCATGCGGAAAACAGGACTGTCATAAATCAGATTGTCAGGTTGGCCTTAATAGTAGAGTTTCTGATCAAAGCTTTATTATTCAATGAAGGAAATTCAATATATATTGTTGCAGCTCTATTTACATCTTGATTCACATTGATAGCAAGGCATTATCTATCATATTGTAAGCTGACAGTAGTACTGACAGCAGTTCTTTAATCTTGCTTTATCATGATTTGTAATGCTCATCTTTACATTCGGTAATTGCAATTGTATTTCTTTTACCTCCGCCCTATGGTAGCTCCTTTCCCACTCAGGGTCAAAAAGCACATTCTAGGTGTTGAGTTACTTTCAGCATTCTCGCTTATTTTCCGTAATTGCATTGTAATTCTTAGCATCTCCGTCATATGGTAGCTCCCATTCCATCTCGGTTTGGAAAGCACATTCTTGACGTCGAGTTATTTCAGCTTATTAGATGATAGGGATCCTCTGACCACATGCCTGTCGTTCGCCGACGCATTCTTGGTTAGAGTTTTTGTATAAGCATTTCAATTCAGATCCTCTGACCAATGCTCACACCTTGCCCACATCGGGATCCTGGTGTACATTCTGGTTAGAGTTGCTTCAGCATCGTTTTGGTTTAGAGCTAACCTTAACGGGTGCGTTTTGTTTGTAACTTGCAATTGAAAATTTGAAAAAAATTTGGCTCGGAATATTTCAAAGTGCCCCAACAAGTGCCTCATCCATAGGGATAGGATCAAGTTGTGTGTGTGAAGAAACTGCCTCTACTGGTTAACCAAGCTCGCCTTCTTCCTCATCATATGTTGCCACCTCTGCTTCCCATTCAACTACCTTTGCCTCCCTATCCATCACCGCAAACTCATCATCACTCATCCATGGTTCCACATCAACCTCATCAGGCTCAGCAATCCAATCTGAGAATGGATCAATGTCATCGAGGTCAAGTGCTTCATGTGAACTCAGCCCTTGTACCTTCTTCTCATGCAACCGAAGGTTGTACCGCACGTAGACAAGGTCATTCAAGCACTTTTGAGTCAACCGATTGCGCTTCTTCGTGTGAATGGCCTCAAAGACACTCTGTAACAACCTAACCGGTCTACGGTTTTAAAAATTCAACCATCTATCCATTTCAGCTGAAGAACAACTAACTTGTTTTCATTCTAGGGTTTCCAAATCGTTTCAACTATTCGATTCAAATTTCCAACTAACTTTTAAGTTTTCAGGTTCAGCTGAAAGGTAACATCTAACTATTTCCAACAACCGTCACACAAAAGATTAAAACTAAATAACTGTCAAACTAGGGTTTTCCAAAATAAAGATAATCACTCTAAAAAGAGAATAATTACTAGGGCACGATTAACCAATTCGCATCCTTCTCTTATAAAAACTAGGGCTTCATTTGCAGCTAAAAGAGAATTCAATCCATATGTCGTTACACTATACACTTCATCTACTAACTTTTAATTTCATTTTCAGTTGAAAAGATACTATAACTATAAACATCTAACAGGAATTGCAGAAGAATAATATTTACTTTTCTTTGCTTCCAGAAGATAACGAATAATTGCTACAGCTATGAAACAATATAACAACTGAATAAATTCAGGTAGCTAGATCTCACTAAGTATCTAAGAATCCTACAATGTTCATTAACATAAAGAATAGCATTCATGGCATAGATGAAATAGAAATTCAATTACCATTGCATGTACCTGGATATACAAGAGAGGAAGAAATCCCTTTGACATCATCTCCATACTATCATACTTGGAAATCTTTATCGAGGAAAAGAGAATTATCATCAGGGGCTTTACCGCCCAACCAAGACCTACTGGTCTCCCGAGTTTCTTCAACTGAAGAACCCGCCCTTCACGAGGGTAATCAACATGGATCGATTTATCATCATGCCTCTGAGCCTGGTGTCAAGGACCTATACCTCCTGATCGACCTAACTAAGGGTACCTCCCAACTAGAAGGCCTCTCTGATCAGTGGTATATCTGGTACTTGATAGCTGACAGATGCTGAATCTAGCATCATACCTTGGCCAAGGATTTTAATAGAACTGGCACTCCTGTGCCGATATCTCTGACACTTCTGTGTCGATGTCTCTGGCACTATTGTGCCGACATCTCTGGCACTCATGTGCCATCAGCACTCTCACCCTTGCTCGACATGATAATACTTAGATTAAAGTCTAATTTTACATTAGCAAGTTTGTTTATCAATTCCTTTTAGTTCGAGGTTATATCTTAACCATAGGATTAATATTACCAGAACTTGGTTTGAAATTATATCTTGTTTCAAGATTTATATTATTCTAACATGGTCCCCAAAAGCCTTTCATCATATTTAAAGGTAAGTTGATTCCTTGTTGTTCATACACAGAGATATACTCAACTCTTAACTTAACCCTTCTAAGTAATAATACACTGCTACTCTCAAGTTAATGAGGAGAGATTAAGGAGTCTTATTCCTTCATTTATATTAATTCATATTTCCAAAATTCATCTTGCTTAGAGCTTAAGCATAATCTTTCTCATAACCCGGAAGATCACCTTGACTATTCTCTGCTCAAATTATTCGCAGTGCAAGGTCTAATTCACATTGACAGGTTTGATTAATTTTTCCTCTAGTTCAGGGTTATGTCTAAACCCTAAAGTTTATGCAAGAGAAAAGAGTGATTGATACAACAATGGGAATTTCAAGACTCTCATTATAAATATTCCCAAGCAGTCTCAATTGAACCATGGTATGCACATGTTCAGCTTCTAATTCAGGGAAAAGGAATTTGGCTTATCTATGCCTATAAAGATCTTTGGAGAAATTACAAAATGATTCAACAGAACCCAGATATAGATTTAATTCAGCGTATGGCATTATAATTCAAACAGGAATGATCTTGTTGAAATTTCTAATAATAACCAAGTTCAATGTTAAGAAGAAAGAATATAGAATCTTATCTCAGATTTGATTAACTCTTCGATTGTCAAGAATTAATGTGGTTTGGAACAGATTCAGGTTCCAAGAAAATTTGAGTAGACCACAGTGATTCAGAATTTAAGATTGTAATTTACTTCTGTCAGATTTACTAAGAACAATATATTCGGAAAGAAGAAAAAGAGCTCGACTTGGGTTTGAGTGATACAGAGCCAATGTTAAATCAAAAGAGCTCGACTCAGAAAGGGTTATTAGATAGGTGATAAAGCTCAAATTAACTGTTCATTCCTTTTTATGGAGTATTTATCATCTAAAACGAATTTCTATTCTACTTTCATCTGGCAAGATTTTCACTAATAATTTTTTATAAACAAATTAGTATCACTCACGTTTTAATGCTATCCAAGCTGGGTAACACATTTAGAGTTCTACCATACATGCCTGGATAATTAAATTGAAACTCGTAGAAGCTCCGCTTGATAATTCAGATGATTTGCCAAGATGACACGGATTGCAACCAGCACTCTTCCATGCTCAAGCACGAGTTACCCAGGTTGACGCCCTCCAAGGAATTCCAATGAAGAAAAGAAAGATAGGTTATAAAGATGAAACGCAACACCCAACAAATGCAGAGACCAGTAAGATATCAAGGCTGAGTTCCAAGAGAGATGGCGTTGCCCAAGAATGAAGTGAAGTGTTCAATGAAAAATCGATGGCAAAAGATAGAAACCTTCCCGAAAGAATGAAGTTCGTATCCTCCCCCCTTCGACTTCCACTATAATTGCTCTAAAAGTCCCCCCCCCCCGCCAAGACTACAAGAGTCACGCGACTCCTGGCTTACCCGTCTTGGCCGTTTCAAATCAAGGCATGGAGGAAGAATATGTCTGATTCAAAACCACCGACGGCGCCAAAATTTATTCCATTATTTTTTTTTTTAAGACTTACATACGTTATATTCAATTCGATGGCAAATAACTTGTATCTCTTATTTTTAATTTAATATTTAATATCCCCTTACGAATATAAAAATGTATCAAGAATTTGTTTCGCCAAACTTCAAGAGAATATAATAAATACTTATTTTATATTTATTATTTTAATTTATTATTTATTAACTATTTGAAATCTCCATAAAAGGTGATTATTTAAATTGACTTGCTTAATCAATACTTATATTAATTTATCTATGGCCAAGGTAACGATGTCGACACAACTGTCTTGCTTCCACTCTGGGCTTGATGATAAAATTGATCCATTATTAACCACGTCCTCTCCCTGATGATATTTCCCTTTTCCTTGTGGCGTCGGCAATCCTGCATCCACTGACAGGAATTATGGATTAGATCATTCTCAACGGCTTAATAATATATATTTAAATTTGATCTTCTGATCTCGTTCAACTTCTCTTGAACAATAAATTCACTGGCCAAATAAAAAGTTAGTTAACATTACAATTATGATAAAAGAACAACTATTCATTCCCGATGTCATAATCACATGAAAGCAGTTATCTACAACTAACATTGCATTTGAAATACATAACCAACATAGTCTCAATGTAAGGGATGTGACACACTCCAGTTGTGCTCACAACCAAATGCACTACAAGGCTAAGATAAAATACGAATGGCAACCTTTCGAAGATTAGACATTGTGGCAGCATAATCTTGCCACCACAAATCTGCAAGGATAACAATTGTCATTTATAACTTAGTAAGGATTTAATAAACTTAAACATTAACATAAATAGTAAAACAATATAAAGCACATGAATTTGTTACCTGGTTGTAGAGTGTCTCTCCTACGAATGCAATCCTTGGAAGAAAAAAATGGCCCTTCGGTCTTCTTATAGCTCTATATCTCATCAAGTATGAGATCTCGAAGGTCATCATTACTAACCAATCTCTCAATACATGTGTTGAGGCCAACAAGAACCTCTGCATCTTCTTTGAAAGCAGGAGAGAAATAAAACTTGGGGTTCAAAAAGTAGGCAGCAGTATGAATATGTTGGTGGAGTTGTCGGTTCCACCTCCAATCTATTATGCACCATATGGGTTCATATTTGGTCTTGTTTGACCCATAGAAATGTTGAATTGCCTCTTTGGCCTTATCCATGGCCTCATATAGATACCCCATGGGGCTTTTATCCCAATCCACCAATCGTAGAACTCTAACCAACGGTTCTGACACCTAAAATATAAACAAAATAAACAAAATCAGCAAGTTGTAATACTAAAAAGCAAAAAAATAAATCATCAATCAAAGTTTAAAAACTTACATTGATGATCTCCTCCATTTGTTTGGCAAATCTATCATCAAAAATGGTCTTCTTGACTTTATCTGCTTCAGGCTTCTTGCAATAAGGACTCTCCAACCATCTTTCACTCACAAACATGCGCTTGAGGTTGGGCAATGTAGCTAAAATACTCTGCAAGGTGAGGAAATTGGTGTCAAAGCATGTGACTCTTGATCGCATGAGATCCTTACCATCAATGTGCTCTCTCATGATACTTAAGACCCATATGTGATTGTAGATATACTTTGTGATATTCCTTCCATCTTCAACCACATTCTTCACCCAACTTAGTTTCCCTATGTCCTCAAGGAGCAAGTCAAGACAGTGGCCAGCACAAGGGCTCCAAGATAATGTAGAATGCCTCGCCATTAGAAGTTTACCGGATGCCACATATGCAGCTGCATTGTCGATCACAATTTGAATTACATTTTGAACTCCCACTTCCATCACCACCTCATCCAACATGTTGCACAAGGTCTTTGCATTTTTTGTTTCATTGGAGGCATCAAATAATTTTAGAAATACAAATTGTCCCCTTGAAGCCACTAGAAAGTTGATGAGTGTCCTATTTCTGCCATCCGTCCACCCATCAGATATAATGGTGCAGCCATTTTTTTGCCAATTTCTCCTCTGTTCCTCCACTAGTTGGTGTGTGTTTTGGACCTCATTCTGCAATAATGGCCCACTCAACTCATTATGACTTGGGGCCTTGAACCCCCTTACCTGCCACGGTCAATGTAGTGACCAACCCTTCCCAATAAGGACTAGAAGCAACATTGAACAGAATATTGTTGTAGTACCAAAATCTAGCACATGCCAACTTCACCTCATTTTGCAACTCTTTATTCCAAGAAGTACCTTCCAATGAAGGTTGTGCACCAGGAGTATTACGTGGAACAAAAAAATTAGAACTAAAGCTACCCACACTTCCACTTCCTAATCCTCGTATTCTTGGCCCAAGAGAAGAAGAGCCTGCTATAGCCCTCTGTGAACCTGTAGAACTGAAATCTGCATATGGGGCTGCCATTGCCTCTGCTGTTCTCTTTTTATTTTCCTTCCTTTGGTCATATGCTGCAAGGAGTGCTTTAGCCTCCATCTCAACCTCTTCGGGTGCCTTTATACATGCTCTAGCATCTCGGCAAGGGATTCGTGCAAGGTAGTATTTCAATTGGTTTATGCCACCAAAAAGAGACTCAATGCAATGGTTGCAAATAACTTCTCCTCGAAGTGTACCTGGTGTTCCATGTTTCCAACAAGGATCTCTTGGTTTGCCACCACTCTTCTTACTTGCAAAATCCATTAGTAAAATACCTAGCAAGAGAGAGAGAGAGAGAGAGAGAAGATAAACGTTAAGAGATAAAAAGTGAAGTTAAACAAAATAAAGGAAACATATTAAAATTTTAAAATGATTGAAATTAATTAAAAAGTATGAAGGTTTTTGTATTAATCAAATTTCAAGGATTAATAAAATAAAGGTATGAAGGTTATTGCTAATTGCTTGAATATATACAAACATTTTATTGATAATAATGAATAGTAGAAAAGAAAATAATAACAAAAAATAATAATAATGAAATAAAATTTGAAATTTCAATATATAATAATAAAATTATAAGTTTTAAAAATAAAAATAAATTAAATTTGGCGGTGGAGCCAACTGGAGGGAGAACGAAGGATGGAGAGGATGAAGGACAGAGGATGGAGGACGAGGGACGAGGAGAAATAAGGAAGGCACTGAGGTGGAGATATAAGGAGTGAAGGAAGAAAAAGGAGGAAACGAAGTACAAGATGGAGGATAAGGGGCAGGTCCGAAGAGGAAGTGGAGGTCAGAAGGAAGGAGATAGGAAAGAGGGGTGAGCTCGAGGAGGAAGCGGAAAAAGGGGAGGAAGGAGGAGGAGGAAAAAGGAAGAAGGAATGACAGAGGAAGGAGGACCAAGAAGGAAGTGGAGAGACGGGGAAGGAGGAAGGAGGGATGACGAAGGAAGGAGGTGGCAGAGGAGAATGGACTGGTGTTAATACCAGACAAACATGGGGATGAGGTCCCCCATAAATTGTGGCCTCACTGGTTCAAAGCTCCAGTCAAAAGCGATTACCGATCAAAAAAAAAAAATTTAAAAAAAATTAAATTAAAAATAATAAATTATAAGTTTTAAAAATAAAATTATAAGTTTTGTTAATTTATATATTTCAATATATAATATTATAAATTAACAAAATAATGATAATGAAATAAAATTTGAAATTTTAATATATAAAATTATAAGTTTTAAAAATAAAAATAAATTAAATTAAAAATAATAAATTATAAGTTTTAAAAATGAAATAATAAGTTTTGTTAATTTATATATTTCAATATGTAATAACAATAATATTACAAATTAACAAAAATAATGATAATAAAATAAAACTTGAAATATAAAGTTATAAGTTTTAAAAAATGCCTCAAATATAAAGTTAATATATTAAAATTTAAATTATAAGTTTTTAAAATAAAAATAAATTAAATCAAAAAATTTCCATTTTTAAAATATGTATATTTATAGTCTTATATAATATATTATTATTACTTTTTTTAGAGATATTTATTTACAAATGTAGCAAATCAATAAATAAAAAAATAAATAATTAAAAAATTTACCACATATTTTAACATATTATTGAAATTTGAAACATTTTGATTTAATAAATAATTCTCAAATGACGATCCCGGAAACGGAAAATAGAGAAAATCGAATGCAAAACAGATTCATGGAAGGTAGAGAAATCGAATCCATCGAATGCAAAACGGAAAATCGTAGAGAAAATATGAAAACAAGTAGAAAAATACCTGTTAAAATCGTGCCCTCGTGGTTTTTGGTTTTGCAATCATTCTTTTTCCAACGGTCGTTTCTTGCGTTAGGTGAAATCTAGATGAATAAAAAACGCTTTATTTTTTCCCGCGTTAGAGTATATAGTCGGCTAGTCGCTTCAAATTTAGGGCAAAAAAATAAAAACACGTCACTTTAGTTATTGCCCGTGTTTTGGTTGATTTGCACGCGATTTTTTGCAATTTTTTTGCAGATTTTAGGGTTACTCGCAACCAAGTAATCAAGCGATTAACTCGCCTCCTTTTCCACGCAGTTACTCACGATTAATGCGAGTTCTAAGCGATTTTTTCAACCTTGGTTTGAGCATTCAGATTTGTTAGGATTATCATAAACTCCACCTATCGCATGGAAATGTCCTCCTATGTTTATTTGAATTTGAATTTTTCCCCAAAACCATTTCATGTATCTAATCTCAAATCAATTATTGTAATGTCCCTTTCTAGAACATTTCTTATTTTTGCCTTAAAACAATATTTCTAATTCTAAAATGATAATTGCATTTATATTTATAAATATATCTAGACAAGTTATGAGTTTTCATTCAATAACTTGATAGGAGAAATTAAGGGTTTTCGTCCTTAAATCTCCTAATTTTCCTTGGAGGGTTTTCATCCTCTTTGACTGTAATATTTAAGTGCAAGTCACATAATATTTATTCCCAATTAATTGATCTCCTCTTCTCATTAAATGATTTCCCTTATATATCTTATTGCTTTATGAGACACAACCCTTCATACACCCTTTGACTTTTGATAAACTATAATTTAATTTTAATTCTATTAAATTTTAAACTAATCATTCTTTAAACCCAATCGCAGATATCTTAGTTTAGCCACCATTTTTGAATCTCCTTTAATTGCTTTCCTTGTGACTAGTTTATGTATTAGCAAATTACCTTCTTGTCTTGGGAAAATGTCTTATAAATATGAACATGCCATGTTTCAGGTTGTTGAGCAAATTTCTCAAAATATTAATTGGCTTATTTTGAGACGAGACATTACAATCCTTCCCAAAGATTGCTTGCCCTCAAGCAATGTTGCTTCAACTCTTAGTTTTTCAAACTAAAACATTTTGCCAAGACCCAGATCCCAAATCAACCTTGGACATTTGTAATTCCTATACATCGATCCTCCTTGTGATGTAATTAGTTTTTCAATCTGATTGCCAATATAGTCCTTTAATGTCATAAGGTTAATACCATCCTCTAAAGTATGAGGACAATTTATTGTTCAGTATTATTTTGGCTTGTGTACTTGTATTTCCCAATAACTCTCAACAATGAAACCAAGAGTTGGAAACTGGCAAGGTTCATAATTTAAGATAAGTTTTTTCTCATCTTTAAAGAGAAGAAACAAAAAGACATTTTGCAATAGCATAGTTTGAAACTAAGTAAAGGAAGTATCAATCCAAGGATCAATTTCCTTTGTGGCATCAACTGCATTTACAAAGAACTAATGGTTGGCCCAACCTTTGCACAATTTCATGGATATCTCTTTTGAGTTAAAGAAGGAAAGTGAGCTTTGTTGGAAACTTGTGTTGTCATTGATGTCAACAAAGCAATGCTGCATTGATGTCAACCCCTGAGGAAGTAAGTGTGTTGGTTGCATTATGTTGTCATTAGTATTGTCACTGATGTCAACCTCTAATGTAGAAATGATGAGTAAGTGCTTGTGGATATCAACCTCTTGTGTGGTTGATGCTGAGAAGGTGTTACAGATGTTGAGAGTTGATGTTTGTGATGCTTGGTTTCCAAATGCTTTTGAGAAAATTTGAATAAAAGAAAGTTCAATGTGATAGAGCGGTGTTCAATTTTTTGCTCTGCATTTCTTCATGGTTGAAGATGTGCTCATGCGGTTTGGACGTGGTGATCAAAGGCGTTCCCAGGTGTTATACCCAGAGTTTCAGGTTCTGGATCGTGTGGTAGAATAAGTTGTGTTCACCAGTGTGTGAACTGTGAAGCAATGTTGTTTGGGGAAATGATATTGCTCTACATTTCTCCGCAGTGAAGTTTCTGGTGTTGCGGATCTGAGAATGTGCTTATCATGTTTGTATCTACTTTCCTTTGAAGTTTCAAGTGTTGAGTTGTTCCGCAAGTTTGTCTATGTAAATTTTAATGATCAGATTGTATGCACAGAAATTAATTCAATTCAGACACAATAACACAGCAGATACCCTGGGAAAACCCTCCTCTTGAGGGAGAAAAACCCAGCAACAATATAACACTTATATATTGATTGTCTCAAAAATGATCTTCTTACAAGAGGCCGATATGCAAGCCCTACAATATGCACCAAAGAGTGATGCAACACAGAACTCAGTTGCTGGTCGTACACAGCCTCAAACACAATGCTCTCTTAATACAGTTCGCTTTCCCTTCTAGATAACTCGCACTTAGTCTACAATGAATATATCGAACTTAACTTGAAACTTAATGAATACAATGAGGAGCATCATCTAATATATATACAACATTGAGAGAAAGACGTCTCTTCCCAAATAGGTCGGCCACAAGTAAGAAGACGTCCTCCTTAGAAATCGTGCCACTTGAACAAGGTCGGCCTTGATAATAAAACATGCCACTTCATTTAATATTAATTGCTTTAACAAATAGAGGTGACTATAAAAAATCGCGCCACTTGGGACACAAATAAATTAAATAGCATAAGGCTATTATTTAATTTATTATCAAAAGAAGATCGCTGGAAGATTACTTCTAACGCTGCATGTTATCATCAACAGTCTAGTGTGTTGGATGTCTATGCCAATATGTCTGGTTGCACAAGATGAAGGTATTCTTCAGTTTCAAGTGGTTGCAGTGGTTGTGTAGAACATTCTAATGATGCTAGAGTATTTTGAGATCTTGTACAAGTATCATGGAGTGTTGCTCTATGGTCAATGAGTGTTTGGTGTCGCTTGTTAGTGTTAGCGCGGGTTTGGCTGACCTAGCATGCTAGTGCTAATTGCGGAGGATAATTGTTGATTGAGGGAGTGTTGAGAAACGTGTTTGTATAGATTTGGGTCCCAATTAAGTAATGGTGTAGTTTGGCTTCACTTTTTTATATTGTGGAAGTGTTTGATGCCGACCTATTTGATGTTACATGGTAGAGGTGTATATGTTTCATTAAGGGCAACCTAATTGAGATTGTTTTAGGTCACGAAGGGTATAAATGCAAGGAGAATTGTTGTATGGATTAAGTGTGAAGCGTGTGATGTGAAAGTGATCAAGTATGTTGATTTGAGTGCAAGCCTTAATGCTTATGAGTTCCTAATGTAGTCAGTAGAAGGTGTCTACATTTCAGTCTGTTTGATGAGTTGTTTGTGCTTTAGTGGAACTGTACCTTCAGCATATGAGAAATGCATTGTTAGCAGTTCAAATTGGTAGTGAGCCACCCCTTCCTTCTTCTTTCTTCTAGACAATGAGTCCTTTGGCAGTGAGCCTTTCTTATCTTTCTAGGCAGTGAGCCCTTGGCAATGGGCCTTATTGTATTCGGTGTTGCAATTCATATATTAATGAGCTAATCCTCACCGTGGTTTTTACCTCCTTGGGTTTTCCACGTAAATTTGGTGTTCTTATGTCTTTACTGTGTTTGCATTACTGCTTTACATGTTTACATTTTGTTAATGCATGTTAAGGGTTTAATGGTGGATAAGGGTTTAAGAACTAATGCAGATCTGAATGTTAATGAGGTTTTTTGATATTTTAAAAGTATACAACTGATTCGCACCCCCCCCCCACCTCTTAGTTGTCCTGTGCATTTTAACAATTGGTATCAAAGCTGTGATTCTCAAGAAGAAGCTTAACCGCTTGAGGTAGATCCAGATGGTGCACAGGAAAGGTATCAAAGCTCCCTTGTTCGATGGAACAAATTATACCTACAAGAAAGCTAAGATGGAGTCTTTCTTAGTCTCCCTTGGATATGGTGCTTGGCAATTTGTTGAAGGAGGTTACACTATGCCTGCAAATGGACCATCAACTGATGATGAGATCAAGGCATATGAGAACAATGGCAAAGCAAGGAATGCAATCTTGAGTTGTGATGTCCCCGCTCTAGTCAGTTCTCGGGAACAGTGTGTTAGCCCTTTATTGGACCCTTGTGGGCTAGCTGGATTGGTTAGAGGGTCAGTGGTACTTTCTGGAGAGTTTGATCGTTCTTGTTTTCAGAGCCCAGTGATTGGTTCATAATAGGCGTTAGCAGTGCAGGAGTCGACAGCTTCTGACGGCACAGGAATATTTGGTGTTTTGAGTGAGTTATGGGTTTTAAAGTGATTTAAATATTAATTGACTTAATATTTAATTATAAAGTCAAATTGACTTTATACTTTTCAAATCACTTAAATATTCTCTAAAAAAGTGATTTAATATTTTAATCACTTGAAATATTAAAGGCGCCCAAATATTAAGTCATGACTATTGAAAAAGACTTAATATTATTTTAAGAGATTTTAATGATGGCAAAAAGGGCGTATCTTCTTGGAAATGCGTGCCTTCCTTATATAAGGCATTTTTGGCAATGAGAAACTCACCTTTTGATAATTTCTACTTTGCCTTGTGTTTCTTCCTGTGCATTCTCCTGTGATCAGGGTTTGAACAATTTATCCATTGGAGAACGATATCTCTTCAATGTCGAGCACTTTTGAGATTGTGAGAGATCAGTCGAATCAGTGCAGTTGAGAGCTTCATTCAGAGGTTCTACAGGCTTCAATCAGAGGTTTATTATTTGGTATTCAGTAAAAAAGAGGGTTACTTCATCCAGAGGTGCCATCTTCATCAGATCTGTGGTTCCAGCGGTGTTACTTCATCACTTTCTCCTTGGCCGTACATTTGCATTGGATTTTGTGCATTCTTGAAAGTTGGGCGTGTGAACTTGAAGAAGAAACGCCTTCTCTTTGGCTCCTGAAAGTATCTTATTCTTGGCGTCTACCTTCCTTAAGGGTTTGTATGTTGTTTCTGAGCGGGAGAAGTTACTTCTGGAGGCTAGGCGTCCACATATGCCTGTTTTCTCCCTTCTTGGCTGGCGAGCTAGCTTACTACTTTAAATAAAAAAACTGGAAACATTCTGGTATGTTTATCATTCATGATCTCATTGTTTCAATAAAATAACGTCTTCTGCATTTCCATTCTGTAGGAAATTGCTCTGTATTTTAGTTTATAAGCTTTTATATGCTGCGCCCCTTCTCTTCTGTCTATGAACTTTTCTCTAAAAAACTAAAATAACTCATTAAGACTTAAGAAAATACTGGGGTTTGAGTTGAGAGCCAGCAAGGCTCATCACATGAGTGGTCTTACTAATTCAGAACTTATGAAGGTCATAAGCTACAAGTCTGCTAAAAATGTTTGGACAAAGCTGGAAGCAATCTATGAAGGAGATGACAACGTCAAACAAGCAAAAATGCAAATCTACAAAGCCAAATTTGAAACCATAAGGATGTTTGAAGATAAAGATATTTTTTCCTACATGCTCAGAGTTGATGAAGTTGTCAATGCCATCAATGGTCTTGGTGGAAATCTAAACGAAAGCGAAGTTGTGAAAAAGGTATTGAGAACTCTGCCTAAATCTTATAGTCATAAAGTTTCTGCTATTGAGGAAGCTCAAAATTTGGATCATTATTCTAGAGATCAGATGTTTGGTGCTTTAACTTCTTTTGAAATGGGAGAATTTGGTCAAGAAACTACTTTTAAAGTCTGCAACGTAGAAAAGGATGATGGATCAGATCCTGATGATCTTGATGAGGTGGAAGCAAACATTGTGAGGAGATTGAAAAAGGGTACTAGAAAATACAAAGGTAAGCTACCTTTCAAATGCTTCAATTGTGGAAAGATAGGTCATTATGCATCTAAATGTCCAATCAAAGTCATTAATGAAAAACAAAAGGATCATAAGGGTAAATTTGTCAAGAAGAGTTATTACATTGAAAAGGACATTGGTGTATCTGATGATGAAGAATCAGATTATCAGAATGAAGATAGTATGAATGCTTGTTCATGGCTTTAAATGTTGGAACTAATTTTACTAATATTGAAAGATGTGTGAAGGAAAGTACTTTAGAAACAGATCATAACATTGAAGGAACTATGTTGACTGCTTTTCATGCTAGAGAGGAGAAGAATTACTGGATAATTGACAGTGGATGCTCAAGTCATATAACAGGGGACAAGAGTAAATTTGTTAAGCTTGAAAAGTATAATGGTGGTCTTGTTAACTTTGGTGATGATACATCTGCTAAGATCTATGGAAAAGGTTCAATTAGTTTTGATGGAAAGCATAATATAGATTATGTTCTTTATGTCAAAGGTCTCCGACATAATCTTCAAAGTGTAGCGAAAATGTGTAGCAAAGGATATAATCTTGTTTTTCAAAATGGTGGTTGTGAAATTAGAAAAGGAAGCTCCAGTATTCTGGTTGTTGCTGGAACAAGGACAGAAGGTAATGTCTATCAACTCAAAGGTAATGGTGCAAAATGCTTTGTCTCAAACTAATGAAAGTTGCCTATGGCATAGAAGAATGGGTCACATCAATTTTGATAGCCTAGCAAGGATAAGCTCTACTGATGCTGTGAGAGATTTGCCAAAGATTACAAATCCTATCAATGCAATCTACAAAGAATGTCAAGTTGGAAAGCAAACAAAGGCAAGATTCAAGACAAAAGAATATTCTACCACAAGTCCCTTGGAGTTAGCGCATACACATCTTTGTGGACCTACAGAATTAGAAACTCATGTGGTGACAGGTATTTCATGTTATTAATTGATGATTGTTCTAGAATGGCTTGAGTTACATTTCTCAAAGAAAAATCAGAAGCTCTGGACAACTTTAAAGCATTTAAGGCTATGGTTGAAAATGAAATGAATCTGAAAATCAAATGTTTGAGGTCTGATAGAGGTGGTGAGTTTACTTCAAATGAGTTTAACAACTTTTATGAAGATCATGGAACAAAGAGGCATTGGTCTGCCCCTAGAACTCCTTAGCAAAATGGAGTTGTTGAAAGAAAAAATAGAACAGTTCAGGAAGTAGCTAGGACAATGATGAAGGAAGCAAATCTTTCAGATGTTTATTGGAGAGAAGCAATTCATACCACAATTTGCATTCTTAATAGAGGTCAAGCAAGAGCAAACAGTTCAAAAACTCCCTATGAGTTATGGTATGGTAAACCCCCTACTATGAAATATTTCAGAATTTTTGGAAGCAAATGTTATATCAAAAGAGATGAGGAAAAGTTGGGAAAGTTTGATGCAAGATCTGATGAAGGAATCTTCCTTTGATACTCTACAAGAAGCAAGGCCTACCAGTGTTACAACAAAAGGTTGAAGAAGATTGTTGAGAGTGCAAGTGTCAAAGTGGATGAAGAACCACATCAAAGTTCAATACTGATAGAAGGATATGAATCTGATGAATTCCCTTGCAGTGAAGATGAAAAGGCTGAAGACAAAGGAAAAGAGTTGACAGTTGAAGAGGAAGAAGCTCCAGAAAAGAATCCTAAGACTCCTAAGTATGTGCAAAAGAATCATTCAGAAGATCAAATCATTGGAGATAAGTGAAAAGGTGTGCTAACAAGGAGAAAATCT
Organism: Sequoia sempervirens; assembly: GCA_007258455.2. NCBI lineage: Eukaryota > Viridiplantae > Streptophyta > Pinopsida > Cupressales > Cupressaceae > Sequoia > Sequoia sempervirens. The sequence goes on from VDFB02270651.1 coordinate 67,764,887, forward strand.
GCTATGATAGAGGAACAAGTAAATTTTTGTTTTCTTTCTGACATGGAACCAAAAACAGTGACTGAGGCAAGCAAAGATGAGAATTGGGTCAAAGCAATGAAGGAAGAGTTAGAACAGATAGAGAAGAATTTGACTTGGGAATTGGTCCCAAGACCAGCAGATAAGAATGTGATTGGTACTAAATGGGTACTCTAGAACAAGCTAAATGAAGATGGAAAAATTGTCAGAAACAAAGCTAGACTTGTGTGTAAGGATTACTCACAGGTTGAAGGTATAGATTTTGATGAAGCTTTTGCTCCGGTTGCAAGAATGGAAGCTATCAGGATGTTTTTAGCTTTCGGAGCACATAAAGATTTCGAAGTGTATCAAATGGATGTGAAGTCTGCATTCTTGAATGGTGAACTGGAGGAAGAGGTATACATTGAACAAACAGAAGGTTTTTAATTGTCAGAAGATGCTAATATGGTCTGCAGATTGAAGAAAGCATTGTATGGACTGAAGCAAGCTTCCACAGCTTAGTATGCAAGGTTAGACAAGTATTTGTTGCAGCAAGGATTCAAATATATATTTCAAATAGCAATCTATATTTCAAAGTTGAAGGAGAACAAATATTGATTGTGGTGGTATATATTGATGAGATAATCTTCAGAGGAAATGAAGATATGTGCAAGAAGTTTGCAGAGGAAATGCATAAAGAATTTGAGATGTCAATGTGTGGGGAGATGAATTTCTTCTTTGGTTTGCAAATCAGTCAATCAAAGAAAGGTATATTCATATCACAGTATAAATATGTCAAGGAATTGTTGAAGAAGTTTGGAATGGATGACTCTAAACCAGTATGTACTCCTATGGTTACTGGATGTAAGTTGAGTAAGAATGATGAATCTCCTAAGATAGATCAAATCAATTATAGATCAATGATTGGTGGACTATTGTACCTTACTGCTACTAGACCAAATATCATGCATTCAACTTGTCTTGTGGCTAGATTTCAAGAAGATCCCAAAGAATCTCATGCTACAGCAGTGAAGAGAATATTCAGATATTTGAAGGGCACTCCAAATTATGGTCTGTGGAATCCTAAGGATACTGACTTCTTTTTGAGTGCATATATAGATGCAGATTGGGTTGGATATGCAGATGACAAGAAAAGTACAAGTGGTGGTGCTTTCTTTCTTGGAAACAAGTTGGTTTCATGGCTAAGCAAGAAGCAAGACTCAATGTCATTATATACTGCAGAAGCAGAATATATTGCAGCAACATCATGTTGCACACAGGTGTTATGGATGAAGCAAACATTGAAAGCTATCAAAGTTTCATATGATGAACCTATTCCTATCTTGTGTGACAATACAAGTGTGATCAATATTTCAAAGAATCCGATAATGCATTCAAGAACAAAACATATCTCAATCCAGTGTCACTTCTTGAGAGAGAAAGTTGCAGAGAGTGAAGTGAAGTTGGAGTATGTGCCTACTAAAGATCAGGTTGTTGATATTTTCACTAAGGCTCTTCCAAAAGATACTTTTGAGTATCTCTGGGAGAAGTTAGGGGTAACTGACCCTCCTTTCAAATAAATCCATAAGTGTGTGCATCTATCTGGGAAGCATTTCAAGATATATCTCTTGGTCTAGACTGATGCTAAAGGCTACCTCTCAAGGGGAGTAGATAGCATTGCTTGCTGATTGATGCGGTCTAATGGAGCATATTGTGTATTTCTAAGGGGGAGTATGCAGGAAGATAGTGCAGAAGAATGTGTGATGTATGCAAGTGTTGCCTTTGGGGGAGAGCAAGTATAAATAAGTAATGACAAAGGAGTAAAAGAAAGGAAACTATGTGCTTTCCTTTGCCATTGATGTCAAAGAGGGAGAGAAAAAGTTAAATTGGTTGAAAAACCATAGCACAGAAACGGATATGGTCTAAAGACCATAGGGGGAGAAAGTTAGTTGAACATAAATGTTTGTGTAAGGGGGGTGTTGTTGCTAGTTGTTGTTATTGATGGTTTTTCATATCAAGTGTTGCCATCAATGACAAAGGAGGAGATTGTTGGAAACTTGTGTTGTCATTGATGTCAATAGAGCATTGTTGCATTGATGTCAACCCCTGAGGAAGTAAGTGTGTTGGTTGCATTATGTTGTCATTAGTATTGTCACTGGTGTCAACCTCTAATATAGCAATGATGAGTAAGTGCTTGTGGATATCAACCTTTTGTATGGTTGATGATGCTGAGAAGGTGTTGCAAATGTTGAGTTGATGTTTGTGATGCTTGGTTTCCAAGTGCTTTTGAGAAAATTTGAATAAAAGAAAGTTCAGTGTGATAGAGTGGTGTTCAGTATTTTGCTCCACATTTCTTCATGGTTGAAGATGTGCTCATGCGGTTTGGATGTGGTGATCAAGGTGTTCCAAGGTGTTATATCCAGAGTTTCAAGTTCTGGATCGCATGGCAGAATAACTTGTGTTCACCAGTGTCTGAACTGTGAAGCAGTGTTGTCTAGGAGAAATGAGATTGCTCCGCATTTCTCTGCAGTGAAGTTTCTAGTGTTGTGGATCTAACAATGTGCTTATCATGTTTGTATCTCCTCTCTTTTGAAGTTTCAAGTGTTGAGTTGTTTCGCAAGTTTGTCTGGTGTGTTGGATGTTTGTGCCAGTATGTCTAGTTGCACAAGATGAAGGTATTCTTGAGTTTCAGGTGGTTGTAGTGGTTGTACATAACATTTTGATGATGCTGGAGTATTCTGAGATGTTGTATGTGAAGAGCACAAAGATATACTCAGAAGGGGGGGGGTGAATCAGTATATCTATAAACTTTTAACCTCTACAACCTTTATCAACTTCAAACTCTAACACAAATCAACTATGCAAGAATATCTCAATATGAACAAATTGACACCAAGATTTTACGTGGAAACCCTTGCAGGATAAAACCACGATACAAATAATGTACTTTATGAATTATATATGCTTTTACAATGAATGTAGGCACCAACCTACTTGAATCACCAATTTGTAGTTTAGTAGGCACCAACCTACAAAGAGCACCAACCCTTAATTCTGATTTAGTAGGCACCAACCTACAAGGAGCTTCAACCCCTAATCCTGTTTTAGTAGGCACCAACCTACAAGGAGCACCAACCCTAATGTTCGTAGGCACCAACCTACTGGAGGCTCCAATCCCCACTTGCCAAGCACCAACTTAGCAAGAATAATAACTTGAAAGAACAATGTTCCACCTTCAATGTTGCTTCTTCAACGGATGATGGACAATTCTGCTCAAATGTCTCCTTTCATAAACCTTTCTCTATGCCTTCACAAAAATCTTGTAGATATTATGCTATTTACAATTCAATTACTCACTTTTCATATATTAACCTTAAATCTGTAGACCTCTTCACAACTTCCATAACTTCTTCATGAGCTCCAATATGCTGATAAGAAATGTCTCAATATGCTGATCAAATTTGCCTTGATATTTTGCTCCAAAGAGGACTTATGAAGTCTGCACAATAACTAGTATGGAGTCTGTACCAAATGGTTATCAAACAGGCTCAAATATCTTCACAAGGTCTGCCCACAATGCCTATAAACCTTCAACAATCTGCTCATAAATGATGTTGCTTTAAATCAAATTATATTGCATTTTTGACTTATCATCAAATCTCCTTTCAAGCCTTTATATACTCATTTCAAATCTGCACGTATTCCATTTTTCATCTGCTCATATTCTTCTTTGAATTTTTCTCTTTATTTGCTTGGAGTATATGATGTTCTTCTGTTTCTCACACTCTCAAATGATATTCATTGATTTACTTATCCTGCTGTTCTGTCTTTACACAGCCTTCTACTCCACACCCGCTTGTGTTTTTAATGATATAGCATTTTATTCACACACTAAAACCCTATTCATCCAATCTGATTTGAATCACATTTATATATGCTGTTCATAGAATGCAACCTTTGGTGAAAAATCACATTATTCAAAATCTGTTCTTGCACCCCTTAGAAAATCTGATTTAGTTTGTATTCAATTAAAATGTTATTCCATCCCTTCAAAATAAATCACACCTCTTCTTTTTTTGTCTTATTCACCCAACGCTTCATTTAATCACATTTTTGTATCTTAACAAATCTGGAATATTTAATAGTCATGAATCGCATTGCTTCATGAAAACTTTTTACTTCAAGAAGAAGATGTGCCTTTTTATTTTTGTCTTATTGACAACTCAGCAGTTTTGTCTTATTTTCCTTTTGTCTTTTATGCAAACCGTTGGATATCAAGTCTTTAATTACTTTCTTTTTGAAACATAGAATCGCACCTCTTTTGGTTTTTGTCTTTTTCTGATTTTTGGCCCATATGTTTTTTGTCTTATGTGCTGCAGCTATTATATTTTGTTTTATTTAATTCTTCAATAATAAAGCACTGTATTTTGTAAAAGATTATCAATCCTTAATTTCTTTGCTGACTTTCTTTAAATAGAATCATATCACCTCCCATATTTTGAATAAGACAATTTTTGTCTTATTAACAAATCAGCCACTATTGTCTTATTTGCTTTAGTCTTAAATCTGTATTCGTTGCTCATCTTATCAACTGCTGTAAGATAGCAATCTGTTATTAACAATCTGCATTAAATTGTAACAGGATTCTGGATGTTCTCCCTTTTTTTTTATCGATCACTTGTTCTTGCTGCTATTGTTCCTTCTTTAATCATTGTTGCTACTTTCACTCCCTCAGTACTTCGAAACTGATTGGTTGCTTAAGTTACTCAAATTATGGAATACAAAATTCCTTCAACATATCGTGACATCAATGATAATGATAGCAAACTTCGTCTTTGTACCTTTGACATCAATAACTCCTTTGTGACAACATTCTTTCATGGCATCAATAACTTGACTTTGTCTATAACATTGTCTTTATTCCTTTGACATCAATGACGCAATTCTAACAATCTCTTATATGCCTTTGACATCAATGACAACATTTCCAACAGTATGAATATCATGGAGTGTTGCTCTATGGTCCGCGAGATGTTTCCGAACCTTGAGAGGTGTGTTTGGTGTCGCTTGTTAGTGGTAGTGCAGGTTTGAACGACCTAGCATGCTAGCACTAATTGGGGAGGATAATTGTTGATTGAGGAAGTGTTGAGAAGCATGTTTGTATAGATTTGGGTCCCAATTAAATAATGGTGTGGTTTGGCTTCACTTCTTTATATTGTGGAAGTGTTTGGTGCCAACCTATTTGGTGTTACACGGTAGAGGTGTATACATTTCATTAAGGCCGACCTAATTGAGATTGTTTTAGGTCGCAGAGTGTATAAATGCAAGGAGAATTGTTGTATCGATTAAGTGCAAAGCGTGTGATGCGAAAGTGATCAAGTATGTTGATCTTAGTGCAAGCCTTAATGCTTATGACTTCCTAATGCAATGAGCAGAAGATGTCTACATTTTAGTCTGTTTGATGAGTTGTTTGTGCTTCAGTGGAACTATACCTTCAGCATATGAGAGATGCATTGTTAGCAGTTCAAATTGGCAGTGAGCCACCCCTTCCTTCTTCTTTCTTCTAGACAGTGAGTCCTTTAGCAATGAGCCTTTCTTATCTTTTTGGGCAGTGAGCCTTATTGTATTCAGTGTTGCAATTCATATATTAGTGAGCTAATCTTCACCGTGATTTTTCCCTCCTTGGGTTTTCCACGTAAATCTGATGTTCTTATGTGTTTAATGTGTTTGCATTACTACTTTACATGTTTACATTTTGTTAATGCATGTTAAGGGTTACCTCAATTGTCCTGTGCATTCTAACAAGCTTTCCATCTATTAAGATGAGGATTAGAGACATGACACACATCTATGACCTTAAATGCAATGTTCTTTTCTCAAATGATTTTATATCTTTGTCATGTCCCCGATTGGGACCTATCTCCAGCTAAGCAGGAAAAAAAGCATTTTTAAATGCTAATTTAAAAATAATAATTAAAATAATATTAAATAAAATAATAATTTAAATTATATGTTAACTTGGCTGACCTCTTTTTGAAGGCACTAAAGATAATATTCAAATTTCATTCTGGCCGACCTTTGGTTGGCGCTATTATGTTGTATTAATATGAGTTCGCGGGCTTCGGGTAATTATCAAGGAGATAATTTGTCATTTGGATCTCAGGAGACGGAGCCCCCCGAAGATTCGATGCAAGTAGGATGTAGCCCCTGCTTGTATCTATAGCACTTGATCTACACCAAGTCGGGTGTTCCCTCCCAATCATCGCATCTGGTAGTCACGCGTCACATGTGCACATATACGTCAAAGATTGGATCAATTCTATCAGCAAACAAAAGGAGGCGACTATACTAAGCGATATTGGCCGAGCCTTGGACTCTAGCCATTTCTTTAGGCCCAACACTGCACACGCGTCTGAAACGCACAATGAAATACATGAGTCATTGCAAGTTCCCTGTAATTAAGCAACGGCATCGAAGTCTATAGGCACAGCCAGAGTTGGAGATATTGAGTGGCTACCCGGCGCCACTGCCAAGGGCGCCATTCCCCAATCGCATCCTACTCTTTCTCTCAGTATCTTGTGCGAACAATTGTCAAATTCATGAATATATATACTTGATGAACTGGACAGCGGTATCAAATCATGTTTGAGTCTGAAATGCAATTTTATTCATGATATATATATATATATATATATATATATATATGTATGGTCTATTACCTGGGCTATCATGTGCGAAAGCTGAGCAAATTCTTTCTATTAATATTCTTAGTTGTTAGTTAGGTTCATGTGACTCTGTTTGGGAACTGGGAACAAAATTAGTTTTGATCTGAACATTCTATGCTATCATCTATTCACGTTAACTTCTAGATCTGAGCATTGGTATCTTCATTATTCATAATTGTGTTGTTAATAAGAGTGCTAGTTTCCTTTTAGAATTTGGTGTATTTGTACATTTGTGCTTGAGTTTTCTATGTAGGGCATGGGTCTGGTATCCCACAGTGGCATCAGAGCCTGAATCCTACCAACCTGCGGGTGCACATACAGATTGACATTGGACCAAAGTAAAAGAGGATCTGGTGAAAAGAGCATGGATTGGCAATCGAAGCTTCAACCTTTAGTAAAAGACACAGATCTTGTTCAAGAGTTGTATCCAACTGAAGCTTCCAAAATTGTGGACCAATACCAAAGTTTGTCAAAGGATACAAAGGCTAGTATTCTCTTTGAGGTGTACTTGAAGGCACTTGAAGGCACTCGAGTGCCACTACCCCCACAAAAGAGGACTTTACAACTACATAAGATGGATGAGGAAAGATGAGGAAGACTCAAAAATGGCTAAAGAGGAGGAAGTCATAGAGTAGGGAGAAAAATCAGAGCCACAAGATATCACAGAACAACAATAAGAGGAACCCCATAAGCAAGCCAAAGATGAAGAAGGTTTGTTGATTCCTAAGGATTATGTGCACCAACAGCAAATTGATGAAGTGAAGGTGGGGAAGACGCCATTTGTTGTGGAGCTCGAGACAAAGGAGGAGGTGTCTCTAATTACGAGTGAAGTCCAAGAAGCAACCAGCCAAGCTTCAAGAGAGTCAATAGAGTTGATTAAGGAAGACACTGCACTTAAGCATGAAGCAATGAGGAAGGAGAAGTTGGAGGTGGTTGAAGGCACTAAGGAGATGCATGATAGTTGTTCTGATTTTTTGATTTAGAACAGTAGTCTATTGATTTGCTCAAACGTGAGTTGGCAGCTCTTACTCCAGAGGACGATTATAAGTCCTCTTCCTTTGCGTAGCACATCCATGAGAGATCTTTTGGAGTCCAGAAGTTGATTGGAATCGATGGCCCTTGGAGATTCATCCATTCTCTAGTGTTTGAACGTGATAGTGCGATGACATGGGATCCAAGAATTGACATTTCGTTGCACTATTTCTTTGGGATCGTGACACAAGTATTGGCTTGCTGACATTTACATCTCAGTCGAGTAGTAGAGGTTTAGAGTGCAGACGCCATCACTTGCTAGTCATCTTGGCATTCAGGGACAGGAGCTTGCAATTGCTTGAGGGAAAGCAATTCTCGGGACCAGAGGACTATCATGTCCTTGATTGGGACCTATCTCCCGCTAAGCGGGAAAAAGCATTTTTAAATTCTAATTTATTTAATAATTTAAATATTAAATAATAATATAAAATTTAAATTATTAAAAATAATTTAAATTTAACTTTCTTTGGCCAACTCATTTTGAGGAGGCGCTAAAATAATTTCATGTTGCCTAGCCAACTTGTTGGAGGCTTGTTAGCTTGCATATATATGTTGGTTCGATGGACTGGGAAGATCATCACGAATTTGGAGAAATGACTTGTGTCGGCAGGGACGGAAACCTCTATCTGGCAACCATGTGGGACGACACCCTCACGCTGGTAGTTCGTGACTATCTTCCTTGCCAAAATTCACGCACAGCATCTAAGACTTGTCACTACACGTCCTGTTTCAAAAACATCACACCAAGTTGTGATTGCGGTTGGTGTAGACATCTTAGGGGCAGCAACCATAGATGATTATTGGTCGAGCTTTGCTTTGGCCACTCTTGCGATCCAAGCACCATTCACTATGGGTCGAGACACCCATCGAGCAACTCCAATCATCAACAATGACACAAGGGTCTCAAACTCTCAGCAAAGGATAGGCACCACGAAAGGGCGCTTGCACCATCACCATTCGATATCTGTTGAAATCGACCACTCATAACCATTTGATTGGAAAGGTAGAAATTAAGTGTGAGTCAATTTACAGGCATCTGCACCCAATGTGAGTTGTATTTGAAGTTCAATCATCAAACGCTAGCTCTATCAAATAATCCTATTGTCACTCCTGAATCTAATTACAAGGCATTCTAAGTATTAATGTTGTTCCTGTGAAATATTTTGTACTTCATCATTTCCAATATTGAGGATATTACTTCATTGCAGTATTCAACCTGTGAGTCAAATAAGAGTTGACATTTTAGTATAAGTAGTCATGTTAACATTCATAGATCTTCTCTGGACTTATTCAGACATCTTTTTATTGCAATTGTGAGGCAAATCTGTGCGAGTATCTTACAACGGATTGTGTGATCCGTATTCATATTAATTCCTAAGCTGCTTGTGAGCTGACTATCAAACACTTCAGATCTGCACAATACTTTATTTATCAATAGCTATTTTTATCATCTATAATACTACGGTGATCTATCAATCATGTTTTTCAGATTTGGATATTAGTTCACTTATGTTTAAGCAATCATTGTTACTGAACTTGAACTAAGTTGGAATTTTTCATGTGAGTAATCGTTGTTGTTGGGACAGTACATTACAATTTTTTTGGTCCACTTTCGAGATTTTCACATTTTGTAACCAATCCAATCAAATTTTCCAAAAATATCACAAAATTCTTCTCTTATTTCATTTCTACCAAGGATCTTGGGTAATGAATACAAACTCTTGATTGTCATTGCTGACATCCAAAATATCGGCACAATGTTGCATCCTCTACTATGATGAATTGTGGGAGTTTTGTGAATACCAAGATCCCACTCCTTTGTGCAAAGCCAATTCCATATATGAGTAAAGGAATCTAGATGTTCTTCACCACAGGTCATATCTCTCACTTCTTTAAGCATCAAGCTCCTCAAAGTGACTATAACCATTTTATCTTCAAGTAGGGTGGGATGACAACTTAGTGAATGTGTCCATTGTTCTCCAATGTCCATGTTGATCTCTCCTAGATCCATCATGTGCAAACCAAAAGTCTCCTCATGACTACAAACTAACCCATCAACGAACTCATCGATCTTGGAAAAAGGGAGTTTCAATATCTCCTGGTCAACCTCCATGCAGTCAATGTGCATCATTATGGAATTTCCTTGATATACTCGCAATTCCTCCTTACGGGGATCAATTTTAGAAAATTCATTCTTCACAACAGCATCACATGGTCCAATTATTTCCATACATTGCAATCTATGTTCCACCAAGTTTCCGGTACGGGGGGACTGTGGAATGACGAGACGAGTTTCGGGGACGGCATTTTTTTGAGGGGATTTTTGGGGACGGGGGGACGGCTATATATATATATATAGATAAATTTTAAAAATAGAGGGAAATTTCATATTCATATGAGTAATGATAATCATAACAATGAACATTCATAAAGTTGCAAATGTAATCACCAATCATATTGACATATGCATCATAGAGTCGAACAAATTAATACTACAGCTACCTAATTGCTTCCATGGACCATAATTCATGTCAAACAGTCAATGTGCATATGATATAAAATAATAAAATGCCCAAAGGCTACAAGTTTGCACTACAAATGCCAAAATGACAAAGTCACAAGTGTCCAAAACATAGTAATAGAAAATATGATGGCTGCCTCTACTCGGCATCTGCCAACATTGCATCAAAATCAGACTCAAAGATTGAGTCACTGTCACTGTGAGGGGCTGGCTCATCTAATGGAATTTTTTTTTGGCAAGTTAAAATGAGGTCAAATGAAGGTAAAAAGAAGTTTTAAGTTGCCATATTAGGGTTGGGAGGGCGTGGGATCCACAAAGGAAAGCATTAAAAAAAGAAAATTAAAATTTGCCTTTTTTTTGTGTTAAATTTGCTATTGGGAAAAGGGGGACGGTCGGCCGTCCTCGGGATGGACGAGGGACGGCTAGGCGTCCCCTGGACAGTTGGTCGTCCCCCATCTGCTTCTGAGACGTTTCCTCAATTCGGGGACGTCCTCGAAAAAAGGGGACTTTTTGGGGACGGCTGCCAAGCGTCCCCCGTCCTTGAGACGTCCCCGGTACGAGTACAGGGGGCAAAAACCCAGGGGATGCGTTCCCGTGTTTCCCTGATTGCAATCCATTATTACATGGTTCCACTATTTTCCAACCAGAAAATTGGGTGGATGTTTCTTGGGCATCATTTGCCATTAGTATTACTGACACATCTTCAACACACAATATCGGCTCTTCTTCATCTATGGGTTTAGCAATTTCTTGTGATTTTGATTTTAACCCTTCTTTTGTTGTCACTAATGATTCTCTTGGATCTTACTCCTTGATCTCCTCCTTAGCCATTTTTCTTATGTATTCATATAGACCTCTTTTGTTGGGAAACTGATACCTGAGTGCCTCCAAGTACTCATCAAAGGGAACACAAGCTTTTGCATGATTTGACAAACTTTGGTATAGGTTAATAAAATTAGGGGCCTCAAGTGAAATATCCCACCCCTGGTAGGATATTTAATTTTAAACTTCTGCCTATCTGTTTACTTGTGTTTTATAGTTTTTGTTTTGTTTTTGATAATTTTAAAGTTTTGCTAGGAAAGAAATGCAACTACAAGCTAATTGCAGAAATCAAAACACTTAGGCAAATAACTAAAACTATCAATTCAGATTTCATTCAATGCTTGAGAAATTACATGACATTCATACCCAGAGCCAAAGTATGAATTAATATGAATTCTGAAAAACTTAATCAGCAATTTGGAAACCCTTATCTTGGACGCCTTGCTCAATAAACTGGTTTCTCCACTTCAAAATTGCTATACAATGGTTTCAATGACCTAGCCGCCCAAGATGATGGAGAAATATAGCTGAGAACCTAAGCGCTTTCCTTCTCAACACCCCCACGTGTCATATATGAAATATACGGCTGGCAAAGAGAAGTACAGCCAGCTCCAATGATACCCACGTGCCAATCATGTAGGTTGCAAACAACAATGAAAAAGATTCTAAAATCTATGTCTTTCAATCAATTCTGATCTGCAACTCAAACCCTTGAAAATCCTCTAGAAATCTACTCCTATAAGCACAATTGTGACTCTTGTATGTAGCCACCTATTGAGCAACCCTTGGGTGGTATTGCACACCTATGGATCACTTAATCTGAAAGAATTAACGTTCTCCAAGATTGATTTGCAGCAAGAAACCCTTGTTTCTCCTCCACACAAAGCTTTGAAATTTTCACAAGTATCAATGAATGATTTGCAAATGCTTTTTGAATGCCTTTTATACCTCCTTCAAATCTCACGACCTCCCTAGCTTTTTTAATTCATTTAATAATAAATGATCATTTGCTTTTGTTGCACCATAATAAAATAATATTTAAAACTCAAGTGTGGTGTCCCCCATTAAATGCCTTTTAATAATGACTTTATGATTAAAAGTGACCATATATTATAAAAGTCATTATTCACTAATAATAATATTCTCTTTAATATTTAATTATTATTAAAGTTATCACTTTAATAATAATCAATAATCCATAACTCCACAAATATCGGCATAATACCAAATCCGCCAACACCAAGGGGTAACTCACTGCTTCCTCTACTCACCAAACTAGCTTACTATAAATAGTAAGGTTTGACTCAAACATCCAAGGGACTTACTAAAAATAGTAAATGTGTATAAACGGAGCCTGAAACACCTTAAGAAGGTCGTCTCTAAATATCGCTAAACACTGGAGAAGAGAACACTATAAATTGCCATTTGAAGAAACCATAAACTCCCACAAAAGGCCCTCTAAACACCAACATTAGCCTACGAGAACTTGATGATAGGCTAATCACCAAACTCTGACACTGGCTAAAAAGGGGACATTACATCAAGTTTGTACAATAATTCTTCCATAAGATCCATGTTTTCTTCCTTTGGTAGATCTTCAAGTTTTTTTACTAGAATGTATCCAACATTTTAACTTTACCCCATAGGCTGGCAAAGATCAAAGCTCTAAAACCAATTGTAATGTCCCTTTCTAGAACATTTCTTATTTTTCCCTCAAAACAATATTTCTAATTCTAAAATGATAATTGCATTTATATATATAAATATAACTTAATCAAAATTATGAATTTTATTATAATATTCAAATATTTTCCTTTTGAAATAATTCTAAAAATAATCTTATCTTGATTTCTGTTAGGTTTCTTCTTCCAATTTACAGCTATTTTTCTTTAAATGCTTGTCCTTGATATCTAGAAAGTTATGGGTTTTCGTCCAATAACTTGATAGAAGAAATTAAGGGTTTTCGTCCTTAAATCTCTTAATTTTCCTTGGAGGGTTTTTGTCCTTTTTGGCTGTAATATTTAATTGAAAAGTCACTAATATTTATTCCCAACTGATTGATCTCCTCTTCTCATTAAATGATCTCCCTTATATATCTTATTGCTTCATGATACACAACCCTTCATACACCCTTTGACTTTTGATAAATTATAATTTTAATTTTAATTTTAATTCAATCATTTTTTAAACACAATCGCAGATATCTTAGTTTAGCCACCATTTTTGAGTCTCCTTTAATTACCTTCCTTGATACTAGTTTATGTATTAGTGAAACACCTTCTTGTCTTGGGTGAAAGTTATAAATCTGAACATGCCTTTCGGGTTGTTGAGAAAATTTCTCAAAATGTAAATTGGCTTATTTTGAAACAGCACATTACAATTATACATTCCTCCTTATTATCAATTGCAAAATTGGTAAGAAAATCTGCTTTCCCATTAATCTCTCTATACACATGTTGAAATGTGTAATCCTCGAAGGATTCCAAAAGAGGCCATACCCATTTTAAGATGTTAGATAGTTTCCAATTTCATGAGCTTCTTCTCCTAATCACATTTATTATTATTTGCAAGTCTCCTTCCCATTTAAATGTATCTCATTCTGTGTCTTCTGCAAACTTATAATCCTAACAAAAGGGCCCATGCTTCAGTCTCATTGTTCAAACCATTCTTTAACTTTTTCAATCTTGCATACATTAGCTCACCATGCACATTGCGAAAGATACAACTAGCCCTTGATTCCACCAGATTTCCTCTAGCTATGTCATCAAAGTTAAATTTTGTTGTATCCCAAATTAAAAAATTTGCTACACTTAGGCATTTTGAAGAAATGAGTAAAAGTCTTGACAAATCTATTAAAAAGGTCAAAATTTGGATTGCTTGTCTTGCATGAGGGGTAAAACTGTGAAATTTCCAAAATATGACGATCTGGGTCTGCTCAGAGCGACCAAAACTACAAAACCCAGATCTCAATTTTTCATCCCTACTTTTTAGGAAAACTGCTATTTTTAGAAACCTTTTGAAAATAGTAACTTTTTTTGAGTTTTTCTGGTTTTCTTTCGTAACGGATACTGGCAAAACTTTCTAAAAATAGAAAGTTGGTCCATTAGGGTTCAAACTGATTTTGATTGGCTCAAAATACTTCCTCATCAGGCTGGTGCAATCAGAATCAAGAAATGATCAGTTTTTCCCTAGTGGGTCTATTATGCTTTTTCAATTTCAGAAAGCATTTTGGGAGCTTCAAAAGTCATCAATGGAGGCCAGTTAGCTACCAGGCATCAGATTCAACATGCAAGCACTGAATAGAAGATGGGATGGTGAACATGCACGAAGAACGAGGGAGGAGTTGAAATCTGCAGAAAATGACTAAGTCTGCCAACCATGGGCGCCCCAGAAGGAGATAGGCGCCCATCTTTTCAAGGCATCTAATGATGGAATTAGGGTTTGTGCTTCCAGGCAAAGTTGTTCAGAATCCTCTCAGCTCCGTAGCGAGTCCAGCAACATCATCATCAGATCATTCAGTCACCCGAAATTCGAGATCAAACAAAGAGGTTTCAACCAAAAGACAGAATGAAAATCATGAAAATGTCAGAAAAGTTTCTAAGTCTAGGAACTTTGGGTGCCCCAGGTGCCTAGGGGCGCCCAGCTTTTTGAGAGGCCTAACTCAGTAGTTAGAGTTTGCAGAGGAGCTCAATCTCTTCGAAATTCAATCAACTTCGTAGCGGATATCTCCATCAAAACATCAGACTAGTCAATCTCTGGAAAATCTAGATCAAAGTTGAAGGTATAAGATGAAGATTCAAGTTTGAAGATGAAATCAGATGAAAATATTCTTAGTGTGGAGGAGATGGGCGTCCCAGAAGGAGATAGGGGCCCTTGATTTTGAGGGCTTAAACAAATGAATTTGCCAATGAAACCTCCAGCATGACTTCTTCAGATTTGAACAAGCTTTCCAACGAGACCATCAGCATGTCAATCGGAGTTGGCAGTCGTTAGATACAGAAGGCTGAATAGAGGGTTTGACAAGAGCTAAAAATCAAAAGTCAAAAGCAAAGAAGAAAATATTGAAAAATATTCTAACACTGGTGAAGTTGGGCACCCCAGCTTGCCAGGGGCACCCCAACTTGCCAAGGGCGCCCAAGCTTTTGATGCCTCTAATGAACTTTCTACAGATGTGACTCCCAGAAGACCCCTCTCAAAATCTCCTCAGCTCCGCAACGAGTCCAGCCATCAATCCATCTGACACCCGGATCATCAGATCTGACAAAATCATCTGGAGAAGAGTTGATGAAGAAACCTAAAAATGGTTGTCTGGTGAACTTGGGCGCCCCTGGAGAGAATAGGCGCCCAGGGTTTTGAAGCCTGAAACGATAGAATTTGCAGATACAATCACCAAGATCACCTCGTCAAATTCAATCGAGCTATCCAACGAAACTAACGATCAGTCAATCAGATCAGTGTAGCTCCCAAAATCGAGATTTCATCAGAAGATCAAAGGGAAATGAAGAACTTGAAAATCATACAAAAATGGCTAACACTGTGAAGGTTCAGTGCCCCAGAAGGAGATGTGCACTCATGATTTTGAAGGATCAAACGAAGGTTTTAGCTAAAGGTGCCTCTAGGATGATCTTCTCATAATCAGCCAGGCTTCGCGATGAAACATTCAGCTCGTCCATCGGATCAATCTGGAAGCTGGAGATCAGAATCAAAGTAGAGGTTCAAAATTGAGAAAAGTTGAAAACTCCAAAAAATGGTTAAGTCTGGGAGAAGTTGGCGCCTCTAGCCAAGAAGGGCGCCCAACTTGCCATGCCTTAGTCAAAATTTTCAAATTTTCAAAGTTGCAAGATGAAAGATGAATGTTCAAGTTCAATGAACAAGCTGATTTTAGGGTTTGGAGGATTAAAGCAAAAGAAAGTAGAGCTATTTCAAGCCCAAAATCTATTTAAGACATCTCTTCCATTCAATTTTCATCATTATTGCAGGGAGCACCCAAGGGAAAAAAGTGGAGCAGCAAACTTTGAAGTTTTATTTTAAGATTCAAGAGCTCAAGGTTGCTGATTTTCAAGAATAATTTTCAGACCAGCAACTCAAAACCTTGCTTTTTCATGCTTTTTCATTCAAAACATCAAATTTTTGAAGAAGGTCAAGGGTTTTAATTTTCAGCCATCTAAGTCTTTTCATCTCATCCTTCTGAAGAAGTTTTGAGAAAATTTATCAAGTTGCAGCAGCTGCTTTTTCCTTGCATGTCACAGAAATCATCAGAGTTTGCAAATTTTGATCATCTAGGTCCTCTTGAAACAATCTTCTAAAGAAAACCCAGATCTTAGCTTTTTTCAAGAAAAATTTCAAATTCTAGGGTTTGCTGCTTTTTCCATCAACCCTCTGTGTTTTTCAAATCTAATCAACTAGGTTCATTCCAAATTGTATTATGAACAAAACCCAGGTGCCAACTTTTTTTGTCAAAAAATTGAAGAAATTAGGGTTTGCTGCTTTTTCAGTCCACATTCAAGATTTTCAAAAATGGGCAATCCGGGTTGTCTTGCAACGAAATTCTGAGCAAAACCCATATCTTAGAAAAAATTCGAAAAATTTGTCCATTGGAGGAAGAAAAACCAGCATTCTAAAAATAGAAAGTTGCTCAAAACTTATCTAAACCTAGGCGAGTTTACAATCATTCTTCAAGGTTTTCAAAATGGAGTACACTCCCAATGATTTCAAGACCAAATCAGCTCTATACCACGATTTCATCAAAACAGCTGATACGGACTTGCATCACATCAGGTCGGTGTTTGATTTACGTGCTTTGGAGAGTGCAGGCAACACTACAATCAGAAACCTGGGACACTCTGAACTCCTCGCGGTGGCATCCATTCCTATTTCAGCTCAGAGTCTTGAATTCGTAATCGCTTGCATCAAGCATTACAATCCGGCAACACAAGAGATCTAATTAGTAAATGGCATAGTGATCTATAGTTTGAAACCTGACACAATTGAGAAATGCTTCTCAATTCCCCCTTGGCCTGAAAGTGTGACTATTTCTAAAGGAGAATGTGAAAGGATATGGGAGATGCACAAGGACAAATACAGCAAGAAGATTCCTCTGAAATGGATGAAAGAAAAACATTAGACTCTGCCAAGTCACATTTCCATGATGTCAGCAAAGTTCGAGAAAGTGGCCAATGAGGTTGAAAATTTCCTGAGATCAATTGTAGATGGTGAAGAAATCTTGGAAAAGCGCAACTTTACTATTGATGGTATAGATGCACCTGACAGGGACACGATTTCTTGCTTTTTAGCAGATGTCATTGAGATTTAAAGCGGCTTTCTTCTAGAAGCTTTCTTTTTGCTTTCTTTCTATTCTTGGAACAATTCTTATCTATTCTTTGAAGAAGAGAAAGAAGATAAAATGTAATAGTTGGCACTTCCAACTTTTCCTGCTTTCTTAGGTGTTAGCTGATATCTTCTTTTAGTTTTAGAAATAAAGCTTGCTTGTTGAGCAAGCCCTAGTTGTAAAAGCAAGGAGATTTTAGGGTTCCCTACTCCTTTGCTTGCCTATAAATAAGAGTCTTTGCTCATTATTTTATTTAACGGTTATTGTGATAGCAAATTGCAAGCCTGTAATGCTGCAAGTTGTTATTCAATGTCAATTCACTTTGTGTAGGAACCATGCTAGTGATAACAAAACGCTGAGCCTATAGTGCCTTCTATTTGTTATTCAGTGTTGTTCAATTGTGTTTATGATAGTGAATTGTTGAGTCTCTTTTCTC
This sequence comes from Sequoia sempervirens, assembly GCA_007258455.2. NCBI lineage: Eukaryota > Viridiplantae > Streptophyta > Pinopsida > Cupressales > Cupressaceae > Sequoia > Sequoia sempervirens. Next base: position 67,782,748 of record VDFB02270651.1, read on the forward strand.
TTTGTAGCCAAGCAAGTAGTTGTTGTAATTGCTGTTACCTTTGTGTAAGAACAAGATTGCCACCATCCCACCACCAATGTCGCTGTCTCCAAGATCTTTAGGCTGTCCTCAAGAGTCTAGGGGACTCCTAGTTTCAAGATGTATAATTCTTGCACTTATACATCTTTTTATAACTATTTTTTCAAGTGCTATATGTATTTTAGTATAATCTATTAATCTTTGTTCCAAAAATTTGAGAAATAAAGTTTTGAGCCTCCTTTGCCTCGATATAATGTCTCAAGTTTCCGTCTATTGTGTTACACTTATATGATCTTAAATTTCAGCTTGCATTGAAAGTTAGTAGATGTATATTGAGAGGAGAGTTTATCTAAGTGTGTTTATTGTGTTATGCTTATGTGATCTTAATTTCAGCTTACATTTAAAGTAAGTAGATGTATGTTGAGAAAGAGTTTATTTGAGCACTTTGTCAGGGAATCAAACTTTGTTCATTTCTAATTCTCTTGCTCTGCGTATTACTTGAGAAATTAGAAACATCTTTAGCATAGGTTAGTCGTAGTTGAAGTTCTAAATCAGAAAATCTCAGCTACGGTGCTTTGAATTTTATAAACCTTGTGCTCTTAGCTGATCAAAAAGATAGGCAACTTAGTTTTAGTTTACTTTCTTAAACACCATCAGCAAGAGGGAGCTTCCCCTCCTAATTTGAAGAGCAGTTTATCTATGCATAGCTGTCCGTTTCAAATTCACATTCCAGAGGTGCGAATTTAAATGCCAACAAATTTCATCCACCCTGGTTTCAAAAGCATCCATTTAGCATTTTCACAATTTTGAGCAGAGTCTAAACCTCCCACACGGGGAGCCAATACTGCTTATCAGTAACAACCCAAGGTGTCATTTTCTATCACTAACTTGTGATTGAAACTTTTCCTGCTAACTGTGTTGATCATTGCTTATGGTTGAACTTGAAACAAGCTGGAAGAGAATTAAGGATCAATATAACTGACTGTGAAACTGAAATATAATATAAGGTAAAAAGATAGTTTAGAGCTTCTAACTGACTTTGTCACAGAAAGTAACAACCTAAGGTGTCATTTTCTATGATCACTAGCATATGATTGCAATTCTGCCAAAATAAGTGTGCCGATTATTGCTTATGGTTGAACTTAAACAATATGGAAGAGTATTAAGGCTGGATATAACTGCATGTGAAATACACTTCAATGTCAAAAGATTGTTTTGAGGTTACTACTTACTTTGAAACAGAATACATTAAAAAATGGTATGGCATTGGTTACTGCAAAATTACAACGAAGAAAGAGCTCGGTGAATAAAGTGTTACAAACAAGAACTTTTTTGATGTACTTGGACTTTTGCTTTATCATATGACAATCAACCTGCAACATAGCAAACAACAAGAAGTGCGCAGACATAAAAGGAATTTTAGCTTTTACAATTTCTTTATTTTGCTAAATATATAACTCTATTGATTCAGGTTTAGCTACAAACAATGAACTCTAAAATTACAAGGAAAAAAGAACAGTGCTAAGAAAGTGTTACAGCCAAGAACTTCCCCAATGGATTTGGGCTTTGCTATATTGTTTGACAGTCAACCTGAAACATAGGAAACAACAACACATGCACAGACACAAAAGGATTTTTAGGGTTTACATTTTCTTTGTTTTACTAAATATATAAATCTATTGATTCAGATTGAACCACAGACGATAAACTCTAAAATTACAAGGAAAAAACAAATCGGCTAACAAAGTGTTACAACCTTAAACTTTTGATGAATTTGCTATATCGTATAGCAACCAACTTGAAACATAGCAAATAACAAAACATGCAAAGGCACAAAAGGATTTTTAACTTTTACATTTTCTTTGTTTTACTAAATATGTTCATCTGTTGATTCAGGTTGAACCACAGACAATGATGCAACGGAAAAGAATGTTGTTTCCAAATCAAACACACCAATTTTGCTCAGGAATAATTGATAGGTTTCAACAATATTAAAAAAAAATTAAAATCATGTACTCAAGGGAACGAGTTATGAATAACCCGTAACTAAATTAACATACAAACAGTTCATTTTTTGTGTTTTGGGGCAATATGATAAACAACTAATCTGGAGCACATGTTTACAACTTTACTCCTTACCAATCATCATTTGACCCAGTTGGTGTTGTGTATAATGCACCAGATTTTCTCCAGTCCTCAAATAGTTGTTTAGTGTAAGGTTCATCTGCTGGCCCTCCTCTTGTCCGCTTATTGTGCAATATAATGAGTGGCCATTTCTTCATCAAGCTTCTTTGGCATGCCTCTTCCACAACAGATTTTAACTGTAAAACATTATATATTGTGCATTACATTATAGCTAACAAACAATTACTCGAGCAGTCATACCATGTTTTAGTACGTCGTATTGTATCATGAATGTCATTCTCAGCTTTCCAAGTGTTCTACAAATATAAGGCCAAAAAATTAACAACTACAAATACCTGATGGATGTTAAAGCCCCCATCAGAAAAGTTTTGCTGATAAAGACCTACGTTTGCACCATCCACAATATATTCATAAGGACCATGTAGATCCAGCCACTCCTGGACGAAAGAAAACATCTTATTCTCACACACCAATAAATTTACCAGTGTCAACTTAAAGTCGATATGATTCAAAAACTTAAGACTAAGCAACATAAAATTATTATCAAACTTCCATTCAGTTCCTTACATATCTCAAATATTGAGCTTCTTAAGCAATTTATTCATAGAGGAAGTTACAAGTATATATCATAATTTAAATTTAGTTCTGCTTCAGAATGTAGCAACCCAAATCCTTGGATATTTTTTGTGCACCAAACTATCTAGAAGGCATTCTGAAGCTCTAGACATTTACATGTTCAAATCCTAGCAAGATTACAGCAAGTCCCCAAAATATAATATGTTTGAGTAGGAGGTCTTAAGGCTGACAGAGAGATTAAGTTTAGTAGACCGTGTGGCTGATAGCTTTGTTTTAGAGGATCAGTTCTTCCAGTACAAACATAGCCATTTCTTTCAAAGAACTGATTTGCATTTTTTGGCTTTAATATGGATTTAATTAACAAGGTTTTACCCTTTTGATCTTTTGGCTAGTGCCTTAATTTCACAGGATCAGTTCACAGAATTGTTTTGCTTTAGGGATTTTATATGCAGTGACTTATGTACGATTTAGCCATTTTCTCTTCTTTTTGGGTTATTTTCTTGCAAATCTATCATTAGACATTCTATTGTCAGTTGATGTTCCTTTCAGCACTCCTGATTAGCTATTTTAAATTGCTGTACTTTTGGCTACCACTGATTTCTAAAATTCTAAAACACTAAGGATTAAAACCACAGTTTTCCACAAAGCAACCTAAGGAAAGTTATTAAATCCTCTAAAGATCAAGTGGAACTGAAGGAGTCGAATCTATAGTATCGGATGGTTGTCTGGAGTGCCTTACATAAGAGAAAAAGGTAGGTTCATTCAAAAGAGGATCAAGGAGCACCATGCATACATTTGTCTTTAAAAGATTAGAAAATCCAATGTGACAAAACAATCATTTTTCTTCACAAAACAGTTCTCAATTGTAGAAGATGTGGTCGTTTTTTGGCAAGTACTCGCCAAAACTTGACGAGTACTCACCAAAACTCGGTGAGTTTGACAAAAAACTCGCCATTTACATCAAAAATGCGAAACACAAAAAAAAACAAAAATAAATCAAAAAAATAGTCAAAAACTCACGATTTTTCCCTGTAAATGCATGAATGCACCTCACACTTCCTCACATAGCACTTGGAGAGAAAATATTTTTCATCAAAAATTTCCAAATACCTAATTTCTCCCTTAAGTGATAAAATTGTGAAATGGTGTGTGACAAGAAGTTTTATGTCATTTCAAAGGCCTTAATTTGGGCTTGGTGGTAAGGGTGTTGGCCACGCACCCTGCAAGGGGCGCTGCCCCTTGACACCGCTAGGGGTGCTACCCCAAGATCCACATGAGGGGTGTTGTCCCTCGACACCCACCAGGGGTGTTGCCCCCAGACCCCCACGAGGGATGCTGCCCCTCAACCCTGTTGGAGGCGTTGACCCCAAACCCCCACAAGTTATTGGGATCTCTTCTCATATAAGAAATTTGATTACAATGAGGGGATTTGGGAGTTGAGACTAGTATCAACAACTTAGACAATTATCTTTATCACTGTCATAATATCATTTGATTAGAACATCTTGTTAATTTTATGATCAGGTATGAGAAGCAGAATTTAATTCAAATTTTATTCAAACAGACACAGCATATACCCTGGGAAAATCCTCCACTTGGGGGAGAAAAAACCCAGCAACAATACATCACTTATATATTGAATATGAAACAACAATAATCTTTACAATGAGGCCGATTACAAGGCCACTCCACAGCACCAAAACTTGATGCAATATATGATGATAATAACGCCCTTCAAAAGACAATAAATTCAGCCTTCTTGAGACTTCAATCTGCACTTCGATCTGCACTTGAATGGAATTTGCACTTCTCTAGATATCGAACAATGAATAATGAATGTGTATGAATGATGGTAAGTGAACAATGATCATCTCAAATATATACAAGAGAGTGGGAGATTTCGCATCCCTTCAAGTCAACATGTCGGCCTTCAATATGAAACAATATGTCTCAAAGGTGGCAAATGATCAAGGTCGGCCTTAATGAAAAATCGTGTCTCCTCAAGAAGTCGGCCTTCATTAATTAACAATAATTAAATATTATAATTCAAGGTGAAGCGCCTCTTCACCAATAGGCATCTTAATAAATTAAATAGCCGATAGGCTATGCATTTAATTTATTCTTCAATGATCAATCAGGGCTGGAAGTAGAAGCCTGACACTGCTATCATCGACACTCCCTCTCAGCTAGGGAGGAATACTTCCAGTTATCCAATGTCATCCACAATGGCTACACCCATATGTGAAAGGAGCTCATCACGAATTCACTCAACGTGATATCAACCATCATGGCTACTCCCATGTATGGTAAAGCATATGTGCACAAGTGCCCATCACAGAATCACTGAACGTGATGTCATCATCTCATCATGACATTCACCATGGCTACTCCCAGAGGGTGAAAAACACAAGTACAAGAAAAACCATCACGGACTCTCTCACGTGATGTTGTAATGGAGTCACTCAACATGACATCCACCATGGCTACTCCCAGAGGGTGGAAACAAGGGCTTTCACCTCAAATTTCTCTCACAAAGTAAGATGCATTAACAAGGGCTTACACCTCAAATTTCTCTCACAGAGAAAGATGCATTAAAGCAAATCACAGAAGATCACTGAAGCTAAGTCTCCCTCTCAGCTAGGGCTTCATTCTCCACAATTCCAAGCTTGTCTCGAAAGTACACAAACTTTACTCTGAAGAGAGGCTTGGTGAGAATGTCAGCCGTCTGCTCATCAGTGCTAATGTACTTCAACCGGATAGCTTTCCTCAATACCATATCTCTGATATAGTGGTATTTGATCTCAACATGTTTAGTTTTGTCATGAAACACTGGATTGACAAAAAACTTCACGCAGCTTTGATTATCACAATGAATGATAGTCGGCTCCAACAATTGTCCAAACAATCCTGCAAGAAGCTTTCGAAGCCACACTGCTTCTCGAGCTGCCACACAAGTTGCAATATACTCTACCTTTGCAGTGCTTAGTGCCACTGAAGACTGCTTCCTACTACACCAAGAGATCATCGTAGACCCCAAACTGAAGCAACATCCAGAGGTGCTCTTCCGATCAACAACACACCCTGCCCAATCAAAATCAGAATATCCCTGCAGCTTCAAATCCACACCAGAAGAATATCTCAAGCCATACCCAACTGTGCCACGCAAGTATCTCAGGATATGTTTTGTTGCAACTAGGTGTATTTGCCTTGGTTCGCACATGAACTGACTAAGTGCACTCACTGCATAGCAAATATTTAGTCTAATATTGACTAGATATATCAATGATCCAATCAACTACCTGTACATAGTAGGATCTACCAGATCTGAACTAGCTGCAGCCTCTTTTAACTTCTAAAAATTGGTTTCCATAGGTGTAGACATGGATTTGCAATCCATCATACCAAATCTCTTCAAGATGTCTATTGTATACTTCTCTTGACTCAGAATGATCTCATTAGGCCTCTGCCATACTTCTAAACCAAGGAAGTAATGCATGTACTTAAGATCCTTCATTTCAAATTCAGAAGCCAACTCCTTCGGGCATTTGATAATGAGGTGTTCTTCTCCAGTAAGAAATAGATCATCAACATAGAGAACCAAGATCAAAGCCTCACCATTAATTACCTTGAAGTATAGGTTTGAATCAGCATCATTCTTGGAGAAGCCCAAGCTGAGCAAGTATCTATCAATTCTCTCATACCAAGCGCGAGGAGCCTGCTTAAGGCCATACAAAGCCTTCTTCAATCTACAAACATGAGACTCTTTCCCATGAACCTCAAATCCATCAAGTTGCTCAATGTATACCTCTTCTTCAATTACACCATTTAGAAATGCAGTCTTCACATCCATCTGATGTAACTTCCATCCTTTAGCTGCTGCAATAGCAATGATGGTCCTGATGGAGGTATAACGAGCAACTGGAGCAAATGTTTCCTCATAGTCTATTCCCTCTTTCTGAGAGAACCCCCTAGCCACAAATCTAGCTTTGTACTTCTCAATGCTTCCATCAGCTGCATGTTTGATCTTGAACAGCCACTTAGAAGATACAACAAATTTCCCTTCTGGTCTAGGTACTATATCCCAAACATCATTCTTAAGGATAGATTGATATTCTTCAACCATAGCATCTCTCCATACTTGCTGACTTGAAGCTTCCTCAACACTGGAAGGCTCAGATTCAATCATTTGACTCATCAATGCAACATAGCTTGAAAACTTTTGAGGTCTTTTGCTTTCTCTAAATGTTCCTTTAGGAGCTGCAAACTTTTCTGCCTCCTGCATTGTTTGCCTAGCCCATAGAGGTCTCTTTCGACCAATAACAATGTCTGTAGGCCCATTAGTAGGTTCCAAAGGCTCAACTGGATCATCATCTTCTTTAGGATCAGTAGCCTCCCTCTGAATCTCAGGAGTATGGTCAACTTCCATGTCCTGAGGAGACTCTTGGTCTTCATTGTCTATCTCCATGTGAGTGCCCTTAAATCTCTTAAATGCAACATCCTCTTCAAATGTAACATCCCTACTGATCTCTATCAGTTTCTGACCTGGAATGTAAACTCTGTAGGCTTTTGAAGACTCACTGTAGCCCACAAATATTCCCTTCTTGCCAGATGGTTCCAATTTTGTCCTTTTATCTTTAGGCACATGAACATACACAGGACAACCAAAGATTCTCAAATGACTTACTTCCGACTTCACACTCGTGAAAGCTTCTTCAGGAGTCATGTTTTCCAAAATGTGGTGAGGGCTCCTATTATGAACATACATTGCTGTCCTAGATGCTTCAACCCAAAGGAAGGTTTGCAGATCTTGATCATGAATCATGGCTTTAGCTGCTTCTACAATAGATTTGTTCTTCCTTTCTGCAACACCGTTTTGCTATGGATTGTAAGGGACACAAAACTCCCTCTTAATTCCTGCCTCAACACAAAAGTCACGAAAGCTTCCAAAGATGTATTCTCCTCCGTTGTCAAATCTCAGAACTTTGATCCTCTTCCTAGACAAGTTCTCTACTTGAGCTTTAAATTCCTTGAATCTCTCAAGTACTTCCTCAGATTCTTTAGTCTTTAAGAAATAAATCCAAGTCTTTCTAGAGTAGTCATCAATGAAAAATACATAATACTAGAAACCACTCAAAGAAGCAACAGACATTGGACCACACAAATTGGAATGAACAAGATCTAGAATGCATTTAGATCTACTTTCACTACTATGAAAGGGTCCTTTAGTATTCTTACCCAAAGCGCATCCTCGGCAAGTACCTTCATGCTCCTGGCTGAGTTTAGGAATGCCAGTGACCATCTTCTCCATGGTTGGTAGTGCTCTAAAGTGAAGGTGAGCAAGTCTTCTATGCCAAAGCTCACATGAACTTGATGAATCATGCAACAAAGCCTGTAATGGACGAGTGGAAAGTCTGTAGAGACTCTCATGTCGAACTCCAATTACTCGGGCAGTCTTGATGCTTGAGTTCTTCGGCCATGCAAGGACTTTACCTTCAGGGAATGAAACTTGATATCCCTTATCCTCCAAAGCTGAAATAGAGACAAGGTTCCGCTTGATGCCAGGTACAAATAGTACATCACTCAACTGAAGAGAGATGCCAGAATCTAAGTAAAGAGAGGAGGTCCCAACACCTTTCACAGAATAGCATGCATCATCTCCAATTATGACTTGAACACTTGAATCTCTCTCCACCAAATCAGATAGATGCTCTCTAAATCCAGTGATGTGGCGAGAGGCACCACTATCAATCAACCAAGTGTTGTTGTCTGTTAGAACATTACTTGATAAGGCAGAATAGAAAAGAAATCCACTTGACTCCTTCTGAGGAGAGATCTCGCCCACATCCGCAACTAAAGCATGTTGCTTAGGTCTAGTTGGACAATCTTTTGCATAGTGACCAAACTTGTCACTTTTGAAGCATTGTATGCGGGAGAGGTCCTTCTTCTTCTTAGATGCAGGGGCACCATCTGATCTTTTATCTCTATTCCTCTTGAAGTTGCCTTTCTTCCCTTCTCTTCCTTTCTTCTTCGAAGATTGAGCGGCAAGTACATGAATGTCTTCATTTGTAGAACTTTTCCCATTGCCTCTCGCAGCCAATCTTGATTCTTCTTGGATGCAATCTGCCCTCAAGCGATCAAACTTAGGTAGTTTTGATCTCCCACTGATACCTTGGATAAATGGCTCCCAAGATTGAGGAAGACCATTAAGCGCCAACATAACCAAATCCTTATCATCAATCATATGCCCAATGGTAGAGAGTTGATCTCTCAACTCGGTGATCTTCATGAAGAAAGAGATGACAGAATCTCCTTTTGCCATCTTGACATGATGAAGTTGTTGCCTCAATGCAGGAGCTTTGCTTGTATTGTTGATCTCATAGATTTCCTCCAAGGTCTTGAACATTTCCCTTGGTGTCTTCAACTTGGAGATGACCGGCACAAGGTGGTCCTTCACGAAGTCTACCAAAATCTTCTTCGCCTTAGTGCAATTCTTCTTCCATTGAGACTTCTCATTCTCATCGGAAGGTTCTGGAATTTTGCTCTCCACGAACTCAGCAATCTCATTTTCTTCCAATGCAAGCATTACTCTAAACTTCCAAGATGTGAAATTGGAAGCACCTTCAAGCCTATCTTCAATCTTGAGCCCATTCACCATTTTTGAAGATAAGGTAGATGCAAGAAGATGAGAACAAGAGTGGATGATAGTGCTGCTTATATAAATCTGATCACGATCTTTCTTAAACCCGCTCTAATACCATGTTAATTTTATGATCAGATATGAGAAGCAGAATTTAATTCAAATTTTAATAAATAGACACACATATACCCTAGGAAAACCCTCCACTTGAGGGAGCAAAAACCCAGCAACAATATATCACTTATATATTGAATATGAAACAACAATAATCTTTACAATGAGGCCGATTACAAGGCCACTTCACAGCACCAAAACTTGATGCAATATATGATGATAATAACGCCCTTCAATAGACAATAAATTCGGCCTTCTTGAGACTTCAATCTGCACTTCGATCTGCACTTGAATGGAATTCGCACTTCTCTAGATATCGAACAATGAATAATGAATGTGTATGAATGATGGCAAGTGAACAATGATCATCTCGAATATATACAAGAGAGTGGGAGAGATCGCGTCCCTTCAAGTCAACATGTCGGCCTTCAATATGAAACAATATGTCTCAAAGGTGGCGAATGATCAAGGTCGGCCTTAATGAAAAATCGTGTCTCCTCAAGAAGTCAGCCTTCATTAATTAACAATAATTAAATATTATAATTCAAGGTAAAGCGCCTCTTCACCAATAGGCGTCTTAATAAATTAAATAGCCGATAGGCTATGCATTTAATTTATTCTTCAATGATCAATCGGGGCTGGAAGTAGAAGCCCGACGCTGCTATCATCAACACTTCTCCTCAAGTTTTCACTAGACTACAACGGTGTGCAAAGATTAGAACCTCTCCCCAAGTTTTCACTAGACTGGGATAGAGGAAGATGTCAAATGCTGTAATATGCAATTTATGAATTATGATGATGATTTTCAAAGACAATCATCATAAATTCATAATCATTGCCAGGTAACTATCGTATCAAGGTTTAGCATGATGATGCGATTTTGTACTCAATTTGTATTCAAATGAATCAAATTTAATAGAAAACACTTTTGTACTCATTTATGGACTCCAGATATATTTTGTCTTTAAATTTTGCCAAAAAAATAAAAGTGTTTTTAAAGAAATTTAAGCAATTTTTTAAGTTGCCGAGTCTCTGCCAAGTCACAAATTTTGGGTCCGCCGAGTTTTTGCCAAGTCCAATTTTTCCAACTATGGTTTGAACCACTCATGTATCCCATAGCAATTCAGGCCTTGCTGGTGCAAGTCCCATTCTTAACCATCTCTCGAATTCCTACCTACAAGCTATCTCTCTTGATTGTTAGTGGAAGGTTTTAATTTTCCATAGGCAATAAGAACTAGTTGTTGAAGTGCATGCGCGCAAGTTGTCACTGGCACTATGATAAAGGGTTCTTTTGGAGATTGGCTCTTAAACACCATCCTTGAAGAGTCTTGCATTTTAGCATTCCACTTTAAATTCCTACCTTGGTCTCACATCTATCAGAAAGGCAATTGTGTGGCAGATTTGGTTGCAAACAGCGGTTTGGAGACTTCATCTTCCATCATGATGCCTCACCTTTGACAATGTCAGAGTTTCATATGATTGTTGCAGCTGAAGCAGGTGCTTCACCAGATAATCATAATTGCCGATGCCCACCTTTACTTTAAAGGGCATTAACTTTGCTTAATGGCACTGTATTCTCAATGTGATACCTAATCTCATTAAGTGTGCTTGTAGAAATTAAGAATTGACAAATTAATGGACTGTGCTACTTATAATCAAAATAAATGACAGTCATGAAAGAATGCTATGATAGAGAAGTGAACACAGATTTTTACCCTAAAAATCCCCCAAAGGGGAGAAATAGCTTAGTACTAGCAATGCTACAAAATTATTATTGGAAGCTAAGCAATTACAGTGAGTTGTAAAATAGTGTGGAATACAATCTGCCCCTTCCTCCACTTGGTTACAAACATGCTGTCAAATCTATGGAAAGAATTACAATTGGAATTCTATTTCTCAATATTCAACAAAACTCAAATCTACCTCTCCTAATCCAATCCAACTCCCTCTTGTCCATAAATAGGTGTTGGGATGTCCTTGTACACCAGAAGATCCCAAAGGCGGAATTAGAAGGAGAAACATTGGATTGTTGCTTCAAATTCTAGATTTCTACTATCATGACAAAACTGCCCCTTCACGCAGACTGGCAGTTTCATAATTGCTAATTCAGAGGAACTGATGGTTTCATCCTGTTGATGAAACCAGGTAGTTTCTAAAAGCTGAAACTGCTGAAAGTGATTCCTCTAATGAATTTGACTTTTCCCTGATCCTTATGGATCAGCATGTCAAGTCATTCATTGCCATACTCAATCTAAGGTAAAATATACTCTGATAAAATAGCATGGTGGGTGGTGGCAGCTCTAGAGGTGGTGGCAGCCTAGTTAGAGATAGCAGCATGCCAGGCAGGGCTTTTCTAGTGATAACACAACCTTGGGACTGGATGAAGCTTCATCTAAGCCAACAGCTGGTGATGGTTGGTTTGTCAATGGCCCCCCATTTTTGGTGTTCTCTCTACATGAACTTTGTAGCTTAGTGTTTTGAACTTCTTTGAATGTACTTGACATTTTAGGGGTTACTAATGTAATAAGGCTAAGATATGCTATTTTGGTGCAAGCTAGATATCGATGCTACTATAAGGTTTTGTAAGACTTGTTCTGCTGGACTAGTATTTATGTAGTGAAACATGTAATGCAAGATGATAGATATAAAAGTGTATCAAAGTGGTCATTTGTCAACTTACTGGTATATACATATCTTGTGCCAATGACCTAGTTGCTATGTCGGGAAAAATAACGTTTCAGCCATTCATGGAGATCAATTATCAATAACAGACATAACATATCCACAATCCATGTAAATGTAATTTAGAATGTTTCTTGTAAAAATTGTGGGAGTGTTTTAATATCAACTAATGTTCCACAGGGACATGCTCCCCCCCATCCCCAAAAAAACCTCACGTTTCCTAGATGTCCTTGTCTCAGAGACTTGGGAACTTGGAGGGGGCGTCCCCCCACCATCCCACCACCAACACCACCATCCCACCACCGACGTCACTATCTCCAAGACGCCGCTAGGACTTCAAGGACGGCGGGTTGTCCTCAAGACGTCTAGGGGACTCCTAGTTGTCTCCAAGATGTATAATTCTTATACTTATACAACTTTTTATAACTATTTTTCATGTATTATATGTATTTCAATACCCTCCTGCCACCCTGCCACCGTCCCCCCGTCGTCCCCCCATTGTCCCCAAACTTAGGCCCTTGGTCCCCCCGTCCCTGAAACCTTATCCCCACGTCCCCACATCCCCCCGTCAGAAAACTCTATGGAACTATGGTATCAACATTTCAGATCATACTCCATCTATTAGGATGAAGAAGAAAATAATAGAATTGCAGACTTAGCTCAATAAATAGATGGGAGAGTCAATGGTAGGGGAGGAAGGAATGAAAAATGAGAAATAAGGAGAAGATAAAATTATAAAAGAAGCCAACACAAAAACAAAAACAAAATAAAATATAATGCCAAGCAAAAAGGAAACTAAAAAAGCCATATACATAGCAATATAAAAGAATTAAAAGAGAGTAAATAATCCATAGTTGCAGCAATAGAAAAGAAGAAATGAAATACAAAAGGAGTGGAAATGAATATACACAAGAAAAGAAAGGTGATAAAAACAAAGATCATAAAAAGAATGGGACAATTATAACAGGTTAACAAATAAGAGAAATAATCAAAAATATATTAATATAAACAACAGAATAATTCTAATCTACTTTCCTTTCTGATTGCCATTATATTTTATTATTGTTTTGTGTTGGTTTAGTTTATAATTTATTATTTTTGTGCTAGTTTAGTTTATTAATTTAATCCTCTCCTTTCTCGTTTCTCATTCCTCATTCCCTCCTCCCTACCACTAACCTCCCCATCTATTTATTGAGCTAAATCTGCAATTATATCATTTTGAGCTAAATCCGCAAAAATACTCAACACAGTTTTTACTAGAAGCATTCTAAATTTCATTTATCAATTCATCAAGGGAAAATCCTCCACCACAGGAGAAGGTTTGTTTATTTGTTGTTATTGGTGGGATAAAACCAATTATTGAACATTTTACAATAACTAATTCATTCTCTTTTTTCTCCTATGGTAGGTCTAGTTGACGTCAATGTACTTAATGGAATTTTCTATATAAGAAACTCTACTCTACAATCCTAACACATCTAAGTATCATGAAAATAGATAACAATGGATCGTGTGGTGTTATCTGAAATGTTAATCGGAGAAATTCTGCACAGTTTCTTCTCAAAACAATTGTTTTTTAAGTATCATGGACCGTGGACATTTTCTGCTTAGAGGAGATGCATCAACAAATATATAAAATATATTTTGATCTTTAAAAAATGGAGGATCATTGTCCTCAATATTAAGGCTGTTGCATAGTCTTTATTTCCAGTAAGTATCCAGTCCTCTTTATTATGCTGTTAAGAGATGAATAAGATGTAAATACTGGATGGTGGCTGTTATGATAAGCATTCATCAAGGTATGCTTGGGGTTGGTTATGTAATATACTGCCCAAAAATATTTATCCAAAACTTGAAATTTTTCACAATTTTTGTCATGCAGGTATTTCATAAAGCAGAGTGCATTTTAGTATAGTATTGGCAGAATCAGGATCATTCTTCTCAAATACAATTGTTGATAATAATTTTCTTAATAATTTACTGAATAAAATCAGCACCAAATTTCATTTGATAAAATATATGAACTGCTATTATGCACTGTTACATTCAGAAATCCCATACAAAATTATTGATATCACAGTATAGTAGTGAATTTGCACCCCGCTTGCAAATTCCCCTTTTACATCCTTCACCTTAGAAAAATCAAACCCGACCATGTAATTCCACATCATCTGTCCGTACTCCATCCACTTGGCGCTTGTTTTTAGTGTCAATGGGGGAATTTCTATCGGAGACGCGCATGCGGCGCGCAGACGCCTGCACGACACACGACGCACTGTCGTCCTGACAGGATTCCTACCTCTGGAATCTGCAGAGGCGTTACGTTCTCCATTGGTGACGAAACATAACACCCCTGCGCCCTTCAGCCAACCTTTGAACGGCTCTTTCCCTCCTAAACCATCTTCAAATGGCTATCTTTGATTCTCATTCATTCTACTGGATCTTTTTCACACTCTCTACATGCTTCTTCACAATTCTTGAGAAAATTCTAGCAACTCTTGAGCTACTTGCTGCACTATTGGCTTCATCCCAACATCACAACATTCTTCACATCTACCATAGAAGTTGCAACTTGGTGTCTTGCGAGACTCCCTTCAACGTCGCTGCAGCCACGTCGACTTTGCCACGATTGTAAGCTTGCATTCCTCTCTCATTGGCCTTGAGCGCCTCTGGTTGAGGGTGGTATTGTTCACTTACTATTGCATTGTTGTTGGATTTGAGTAGCATAGTGTTTCTTGTAGTGTTCGATATTTCCTTTTACATACTTTCTTTATCGCATTTCTATTTCTTTATCTATCTGGTTGTCCATGGAGGTGGAAACATCATAATGAGGGTGACTACGGCAAGCCCTGAAACAACCCTAGCATTTTTCCCCATCTTGTTGTGTGTAGGTACCCGTTCGTGTGGAGCTTGCAGGAGAACTAGACCTTTCATGAGTTGAATCTTTATCATCTTTGCTCTTATCATTCTTGTATCGTCTTTCTCGTCATTTCAGTTATTTTGTCATTTATTGCTTTAGTCATCACTAGCAAACCTTTAGCTAAGTTGCTTAGTAGGTTTTTTTGTTATTCTATCTATATATTTTCACTATCAATCTGTACAGACGCCAAAGCGTTGCGCTGTCATCCCTATTCTACACTACTATCCTCTGGCAGAGAGTTGCTTAGGTACAGTTTGAGTTTCAGAAACCTACTCACTTAGTCCAAACCTAACTCTCAGGCCAGTAGAGTGACAGAAGCACTAAGAGTGCTTTTCATTCTCTATCCTTAAACATCAAACAATTCCTTAAACACTTCTGCGGTTGAGGTAGATTAGGGCAGCCTTCAACTCCCAGCTCTCCATGACCTAGAGTCGTTGAGTGGTCGGTCCCCCTCTACATTTTGGTGAACCCGACATGAACCATTTTCGTTTTGTTTGTTAGTGCTGAAAGACCCTTCCCTCGTATCCTAGGAGTGTTGTGGGTGTGAGTGTTGCGAGGCACCTAGCCTTGCAACCCAACCTACGACCCCTAGTGGCATAGTTGGGAGGTTTCCTAAGCATTGCAAAACGAAATCTTGAGTGGGTCACCATCTAATTGTGAAACCCTTGGGGGCTCCTGTGAAAGTTCTATTTAGTGTACGTAGAGATGGCTTCCTTCTTACATCTACCCATCCCATCTATGCAAGCTACGAGTGGATCTCCCGCTGTAACATTTACCTTGCAGGATTTGTCGATGAATCCTAATAGAGAACCATACCCTTTGTACATCCCCGCATGTATCAATGGGAATACCGTAACTAGTGTCCTCGTTGACCCTACATGTCGGGTGAATGTCATCACAAAGGAGATCATGTTGATCAACTTCTTACATAAGGATGTATATGATGAGTCTAGAAGCACTATACGTACACACAATGGGCTTTATGTTCCTCCCATCGGTTGTATCACCCTGTTAGTCCTAGTTGGGCCTAGAACTGTGAATGCACTCTTTGACATCATCCCAAGGTCCGAACTGTTCAAAGTGAAATTAGGCATACCCTGACTGATTTACATGAATAAAGTTCCCTCGATAGTCCATAAGTGCCTGAAGTTTTCCTATGAGGGTTCGGTGCATGTAGTCCACGACAGCGGTTACAAACTGACAATTGCGCATGGGGACTACTCACTGGATCACTTTTGGCCTGCCCCTATTGGTCTGCTTCCTCCTAGGACGGATATATTGTACCGAACTTATGTGAAGTACAAGAGTGGGGGCATAACGCCAAAGGTGAGATACCCTCCTCCCTATGCCATTTCGCATAGAGCTTGCCTGAAGGCAGACCACAAGGCTACCTTGGCCGCTCAAAAAAAGGAAGAAGAGAAGCATGCAAGAGGCTCTTCTTCTTCTTCTTCTTCTATTGTACCACCTGTTGCTTCCTCTCGCCCTGTTGCGGCGCCATCATCTTCTACTCCTAGGTGTTTGCTAGAGAATCCGATGGTGCCCGCTTGGTGAAATCCCAAGCATCCAGCGTTTGAACTTCTTGTCTTACCCATGGTGCCTTGGCCAGTTTTGTATGGTAAGGGGAAGGGTCCCCGTGGAGTGTCCTCTATGTCTCGGCCTCCGCGGCGTCCTACTGCTCCTACCTTTAAGGTGGTGAGTGGGAAGAGGCCTGCCACTGAGGCGCTCGAGCTTGCTCCTCCTGCGACTGTTCCATCATCCTCTCCATCTCTTCCTCTCGTTCCCGTCCAGGAGTCCCTCCCTCTGCCAGAAACGGCTGAGATGGATACTCTGATGGTTGAACAAAAGTCTTTTGTCCCTTTTCAGGCTGCAGCCTCTAGCTCCCGGAGTCATAGAAACCACCTTACACGTGAGCGCAAGCGTCAAAGGAAGGCTCTGGCCACTGAGCAGGCTGCCTTGCAGAAGAAGGAAGAGGAGCCAGCAACTCCTACTTCGGCGTCTTCTGTTGTATCCTCTTTCGTCCTCTCTACTTCAATTCCCTCGGCCTCAATCTTGCTTTCGGCTCCCCCTACAAGCGTGAACGATCCTCACCTGAAGAGGGTGCAAGTATTCATTGCTCTTCGGTTGAGCCTCTCCTTTTGATGTCCCTTCTGGACATCCCACCATTTTCGAAACCCGTGGACATGCCAAATACCTCAATGGTGTCTGTCGCAGTTTTCTCCTCTTCCTCCGTGCCCTCTACTTTGTTTATGGGGATTTCACATCCTCCAATGAAGCAAAAGATGGAGGATGACCCTACTAGCAATTGAGGTCAGAAGAAGGGTTCGCTGGTGGCTTTGCATTGGCTTGTGTCGTCCTAGTGACGGAGGAAGCCCTGACATCCCGGGAGTTCGTCACTGCTCCCGAGTCTTTCAGTGAGCCTAGCAGCGAATCTCGGGCGCTGCCTCCCTCACCCGCTGAGTTGATGCATGGCACTCCTGTGAAGTGCATGTTTAACTCTGTGGACGAGGTCCCAACCTTATCAGCAATTCTCGCAAGATCGCTGACATTCACCTCACAGGAACCGAGTGGAGAAGACCTCGAGGGGCCTTCCTCCTTAGCTCTTGTTGCAGGAGGGTCGGAGGGTACCCCCCTTGATATTCCGCCCTTGCAAGCTCGTCCGCCCTCCCCTTACAGTGATCTAGAGTGTGTGTTGTGTTCCCCATGCTTGTCCTATATGTTCCTAGATGACCCTTGTCACCCCTATTGGTGCTTGGATACAGGAGTGTTTTTACGTTGTAAAAATTCTTCTATTTGTCACATCATTCTTCCCTTTGTTGTTTATTGATTTTCGACAATTGGGGACGATGCAAAGTGTTGGGGGCATTTAGGCCTCCTTCCATGTTGACCCAATTTTTTATTTTCATTTTGTTTTCATGTGCCTTCTTCACATGGTCTAATATAGTAGGGGGTTGATGACAGTTCATTTATATATTATTATATCTATTTATCTATATTTATGAGCAGCTCTTACCCCGAAGTATCAAATCCCCCCGTCTCTCGTTTGTTATGTTATTGTCTTTCCTTGCATCTTTCTCTCTTCTTTGCTTGTGTTGTGATGTTGTGGTGTTCATGTGTTGTCCCTCACATGTGACAGAATTACCACAGTTACATCTCGTCATGTTCCACGGGCCACAACATCACTTTTCATTCTTGTTTTTCTCTCCTTAGGATGTCACGTGCCTTTGTGCTTGGCACGCACCATCCTAAGGGGGGGCTTTCATGCTGCTTCAATTTTCGAAAAATGCATTTGGTGGCTAACGAATCTTTTTGAAAATCTTTAACTTTTCAAAAATCGCATTCCTCAACAAGGACCCCTAGCGGAATACTTTTCCTTCATCATGGGTTCATAAAGAAAGAATTTGAGAAACTTTCCTCTGAGGAAGGGGCACCTTTTCCTACGGGAGAGGTCTTGACTTTCCCCTTGCAAGGGGACTTTCTTCCTTTTGAATTCCTTGATGAAGTGAATTCTTTCAAAAGGATTCCTTGATGTTGAATTGATTTGCGAAAAATACTATTGCACTTTCAAACAAAGTGTCCCTTGAGTGGACCCCTTTTCTTTTGAAGGGTTCCCGAGGGACCCCTTTGAAAGCTCTTCCTTCAATTTTTGACTATCTATGTGACTATCTGCTTGTCTACCTATGTGGCTTCTTTTTGTTATCTAACATGTTTTGTCTACGGATTAAAATGTTGCTTTGCAGGTGCACCTGTGAAGATACTTTCCAATCCAACTCTACGGAGTCCCCTACATTGGGCTTCCTTCAGGACCGAGCACCTGGGGGGCGCCTTCTTTGCAAGTCTGAGGATCTGTGAAGCTACGGGATCTGTCTATTGTTGTTTTAATCAGAAATGCAAATTAACAGAAAATTCAACACAGTGAACAAAGAACACAAAATTTATCCTGGGAAAACCCTCCTTGAGGGAGAAAAACCCAGCCAAAATATCTCTCTTATATATTGAATTTAAAGAGCAGCAATTTGCTTACAATCTTGGCCACACACAAGATCGATATAATGCAATAAAGAATCGCACCTCACATAGATGCAAATACACAATTATATGATCTCTCCTTAATGTCAATCTGCTTTATGCAATAATATGATCTGTTGTAGATGCACAAACTCCTTGATAAGTGCGAATGTCTCTTGAGAATAAAATCGATGATCAAATGAATGAGCATCTCCTTCCATATATACAAAGTAAGGTGCCTCTTCACAAGCAAGGCGACTCTTCACAAGGGTTGGCCTCATTCAAGAACCAAGGCAACTTTTCATCTTGGGCTGGCCTTCAAAATAATATTTATATATCATTTATTATTTCAATTTTGAGAGAAGGATATCTCCCGCAGCTAAAACATCAACACTCCCTCTTAGCTAGGGAGGTATCCATCCAAATATCCATGTCATGGAGTCTCAACATGACATCCATAATGGCTACACCCATTTGAGAAAAAAGTTCATCACGGAGTCTCTCAACGTGATATCGTCATGGAGTCACTCAACATGACGTCCACCATGGCTACTCCCATGTGTGGAAAGAAACATATGCACAAGTGTCCATCACAAAGTCTCTCAACGTGATGTCGTCATGGAGTCTCTCAACATGACATCTCATCTCAGTCTAAGAGATGAAGGGCTCACACCTCATATTTCTCCGTCTCAAAGAAATATACACTACAAAGGCTTTCACCTCATATTTCTCCATCTCAGAGAAATATACACTACAAGGGCTTTCACCTCATATTCCTCCGTCTCAGGGGAATATATACTACAAGGGCTTTCACCTCATATTCCTCCGTCTCAGAGGAATGTACACTACAAGGGCTTTCACCTCATACTTCTCCGTCACAAAGAAATATACATTACACAAATCTTCATGCTGATGTGACTCCCTCTAAAGCTCCAAGTATCAACCTTTTGACCTCCTCGTCCAAGGTTGCCTTTGATGGATTGTCAGACTCCCTCTAAATGTTAATTCCTCCTCTTCAAAGAAACGTCTCCAGTTATGTGCCACCAACTCAGTCCCATGGTAGCAAGTTGTGTCTTCATGTTTGTTTATTTCTTCAGCCTACATGTCTTCCTCATAGGATGCAGCTGTTAGTTTTAGGATCAGAAATGTAAGCAATCAAAAAATGCAACACATGAGACAAAGAACACAACAGTTTACCCTGGGAAAACCCTCCTACTCGAGGGAGAAAAACCCAGCAAATAATATCTCATATATATCATTATAAAGTGCAGAATACTACTTTACAATCAGACCCTTCTCAAGGGCGAATTGATACAATGAATTAATAGCACCTATCCTTTGATGCAAAAAATATGTTTCTTCTTGAAGTCGATCTGCTGCTACAAGATGGTCTGCTGCTCCTTGAAAAAATGTGAAAATAAGAATGACTTGATGTCTTGAATGGATGAACTTCACCTTGTATATATACAAAGCAAGGTGACTTTTCATCTAGGTCGGCTCCCTTAGATGAAAATAATATAAAATATAATTTGCAATAAGAAGGCTGACCAGCCTTGAATTAAGGAGAAAATATCTCCTGAAGCTACCAAACGCTAACACTCCCTCTTAGCTAGGGAGATATTTTTCAAATATCTACCTCATGGAGTCTCTCAACATGACGCCCACAATGGCTACACCCATTTATGGAAAGCTCAAAGGTTCATCACGGAGTCTCTCAACGTAATGTCGTCATGGAGTCTCTCAACATGACGTCCACCATGGCTACTCCCATGTGTGGAAAGAAACACATGTACAAGTGCCCATCACGGAGTCTCTCAACGTGATGTCGTCATGTAGTCTCTCAACATGACGTCCACCATGGCTACTCCCATGTGTGGAAAAACACAAGTACAAAGGGTTCATCACGGAGTCTCTCAACGTGATGTTGTCATGGAGTCTCTCAACATGACGTCTCATCTCAGTCTCAAAGATGAACAAGGGCTCGCACCTCATATTTCTCCATCTCAGAGAAATATACACTACAAGGGCTTTCACCTCATACTTCTCTGTCACAGAGAAATATACACTACAAGGGCTTTCACCTCATACTTCTCCATCATAGAGAAATATACACTACAAGGGCTTTCACCTCATACTTCTTCGTCACAGAGAAATATACATTGCAACAGATCTTCATGATGATGTGACTCCCTCTGAAGCTCCAAGTTCTTGCATCAACCTCCTGACCTCCTCGTCCAAGGTTGCCTCTGTTGGTTTGTCAGACTCCCTCTAAAAGTTAATTCCTCCTCTTCGAAGAAATTGATCGCAATGACAACTTGAATAGGTTCTTCCTCTTCGAGAGATGTCCCCAGTTATGTGCCACCAACTCAGTCCCATGGCAACAAGCTATGTCTTCATTCTTCAACCTGGGGGACTTCCTCACAGGATGCATCAAGCTCTTCCTCCCTTGAATGCAATCTCTCATCATCCTTATGCTCCTCGGTCCGTCCTAAAAGCATTTTAGAGAGTTTAATAATAGTTCATAGAACTAAACTATCCCAAAGAGAAATACCAATGCTAGAAGCATACACAATTCACTATTCCAATGTTATTGCATGAATTAATAACCAAAAAAAACATTACTCAAGAGTATGAAATACTTATCTCTTTATTGTCTAATCTTCCTCACAATCCATTAATCGTTCTTTCCTGATCTTTGCACTTAAAGATTCAGATCTGCTGCAAGATTCTGCAATAATTGATCACGATTGGATATAATGTTCACACACAGAATGCTGCAAGTGCCCACTACATGGGAGTCCCATTTAATTTTCAGGCAACATAGGTCCCTTCACTTGAACCTGCAAATTTCAAGGACCCCAATGCCATGATGACTCAAGAGTTAAGGCTCCAACCTTCCTAGAGAATCACGGGTAGGTGTTGACACATCATTCACCAAGCGAAAGAAGTTCCTTCCCTTAGAATCCCCGTTACACTTATTTCATTCGCAACTATTGATAATTCAGTTCCGCTGTATTTGAAGCGATCACAATGTTGTTCAAATGAAATAATATGCGGTGGAAGAAGACCACGAAGTCCAAGCTCGTCCCTTTATGTCAATGAAATGCAGACTCCTTGTTGAACCAAGGATCCTAGAGAATGGCATTGCCTCATTAGTGGACAATGCAGGGGCGTGTGACTTTGTTGGATAACCATCTTCGAACTGCCCCATCCTTACGCACACTTTGCCACACTTGATATGCGATTTCTTAGCGCCAACCAGAGATTGTCTGATTCATAGAGAATGACTTTTATAAATAATCTGTTGTTCATGAGATATTCTTCTATCCCTATCCTTCACTGCCTCTAATATAGTCTCTTAATTCATGCGATTTCATAAGGGTTGAGTGTTTGAATATTATCCAATCAATGTGCAGCCAATTTGAAGACCAATGACTCCTAATAGTGACTAGATCTGCTCTATAGAAATTAAATTCTCTTTTCAAACTCAATCCATAGCTTTGCCTGGACTAAAACTCCTTCAAACTGCCTAACAATTCTGATTAGATCTTTTCTTAGACCCGCTCTGATACCATGTTAGTTTTAGGATCAGAAATGTAAGCAATCAGAAAATGCAACACATGAGACAAAGAACACAACAGTTTACCCTGGGAAAACCCTCCTACTCGAGGGAGAAAAACCCAACAAATAATATCTCATATATATCATATAAAAGTGCAGAATACTGCTTTACAATCAGACCCTTCTCAAGGGCGAATTGATACAATGAATTAATAGCACCTATCCTTTGATGCAAAAAATATGTTTCTTCTTGAAGTCGATCTGCTGCTACAAGATGGTCTACTGCTCCTTCTTGAAAGAATGTGAAAATAAGAATGACTTGATGTCTTGAATGGATGAACTTCACCTTGTATATATACAAAGCAAGGTGACTTTTCATCTAGGTCGGCTCCCTTAGATGAAAATAATATAAAATATAATTTGCAATAAGAAGGCCGACCAGCCTTGAATTAAGGAGAAAATATCTCCTGAAGCTACCAAACGCTAACAGCAGCAAGCTCTTCCTCCCTTGAATTCCTTATGCATCTCTCATCATCCTTTTGCTCCTTGATCCGTCCTAGAAGCATTTTAAGAGATTAGTAATAGTTCAAAACTATCCCGAAGAGAAATATCAATGCTAGAAGCATACATGATTCACTATTCCCAATGTTATTGCATGAATTATTATTAACTATAAAATTCATGATCATTATTCAAACATAAAATACTTATCTCTTTATGTTGGTCAATAGATGTACTCAAGTGCTTGTCTTGCAGTCTCTTCTCAGTTGTTAAATGTAAATGATAGAGTTCCCTGAAATCTTTGAAGCCTCAAATGTATACACCATAGGTAATTTCCAAACTTTACACCAATGCGCAGAAGCTCATATGACTTGAAGAATGAACACTGTTTTTCAGACCTGAGCATTCCATTAAACTCATATCCCATACGACACAATAATGAGAGGAGATAACATAGAACCTACACACTATCTTCAGCAAGAACCAATACATAACTCCATTACAGCCCGCACAGATCTTCAGAACAATGTCAAGAAACCAAAGTACCATCGCATCCACTCACACCAACAGCAGCTCATGATTTTCCATATACAACCACACCACAGTCATATACTTCCAGATTTGTTCTCACAGTGATATCTAAACCCGACTTGCTCCCTTCAGACGCAATTCCTCCTAATATCTCTATATTGTCTTGTTGCTCCAATATTATAACAATATTCTATCACAGTTGAAGCTTCAAATATCGAACTCCTTGAAAGCACCTGAAGCTTACAAATAAAATCAAATTCTTCCACACCTGAAAGTGATCTTAAATCTGCAATTGCTTCTGATCGAATTTCCCCTGAACCCGCTCTGATACCATTTTGTTGTTTTAATCAGAAATGCAAATTAACAGAAAATTCAACACAATGAACAAAGAACACAGAATTTATCCTAGGAAAACCCTCCTCCTTGAGGGAGAAAAACCCAACCAAAATATCTCTCTTATATATTGAATTTAAAGAGCAACAATCTGCTTACAATCTTGGCCACACACAAGGCCGATATGATGCAATAAAGAATTGCACCTCACTTAGATGCAAATACACAATTATATGATCTCTCCTTAATGTCAATCTGCTTTATGCAATAATATGATATGTTGTAGATGCACGAACTCCTTGATAAGTGCGAATGTCTCTTGAGAATAAAATCGATGATCAAATGAATGAGCATCTCCTTCCATATATACAAAGTAAGGTGCCTCTTCACAAGCAAGGCGACTCTTCACACGGGTCAGCCTCATTCAAGAACCAAGGCGACTTTTCATCTTGGGTCGGCCTTCCAAATAATATTTATATATCATTTATTATTTCAATTTTGAGAGAAGGATATCTCCCGCAGCTAAAACATCAACACTGTCCATCGTTGGTCTGCGGACCTCCAGTGCACTTTGTTCAATCCTCTTGAGGAGAGAGTACATGTGGAGCCATTTGTCTACCCTACGCTTTCAAGCACGCCAGATTGCGGTCTACTTCCTCGATGGTTCAGGTATATTTTCTTGGAACTCTTTCAAACTATTTTACCGAATACATATTGGCACTCATGTTCACTAAAGTGGGGGCAAAATGTATAGGAGTGAATTTGCACCCCCCTTGCAAATTCCCCTTTAACATCTGTCACCTTAGAAAAATCAAACCTGACCATGTAATTCCACATCATTTGTCCATACTCCATCCACTTAGCGCTTGTTTTTAGTGTTGGTGGGGAAATTTCTATTGGGGATGCGCGGACGTCTGTGCGGCACGCTATCGTCCTGACAGGATTCCTACCTCTGGAATCTACAAAGGTGTTACATTCTCCTTTGGCGACGAAACGTAACGCCCCTGCGCCTTTCAGTTGACCTTTGAACACCTCTTTCCCTCCTAAACCATCTTCAAAAGGCTATCTTTGATTCTCATTCATTCTGTTGGATCTTTTTCACACTCTCTACATGCTTCTTCACAATTCTTGAGCTACTTGTTGCACTATTGGCTTCATCCCAACATCACAGCATTCTTCACATCTACCATAGAAGTTGCAACTTGGTGTCTTGCGAGACTCCCTTCAACATCACTACGGCCACGTCGACTTTCCACGGTTGTAAGCTTGCATCCTCTCTCATTGGACTTGAGTGCCTCTAGTTGAGGGTGGTATTGTTTACTTACTATTGCATTGTTGTTGGATTTGAGTAGTATAGTGTTTCTTGTAGTGTTTGATATTTCCTTTTATGTACTTTCTTTATCGTATTTCTATTTCTCTATCTATCTGGCTATCTATGGAGGTGGAAACACCAAAACGGGGGTTTGACTGCGGCAATCCCCAAAATAGCCCCAACATTTTTCCCCGTCTTGTTCTGTGTAGGTACTCGTTCATGTGGAGCTTGCGGGAGAACTAGACCTTTCGTGAGTTGAATCTTTATCATCTTTGCTCTTATCATTCTTATATCGTCTTTCTCGTCATTTTAGTTATTTTGTTATTTATTGCTTTAGTCATCACTAGCAAACCTTTAGCTAAGCTGCTTAGTAGGTTTTTCTATTATTATGTCTGTATCTTTTCACTATCTGTTCGTATGGACGCCAACGCAACTATGAGATGCCAGCGTGTCGCGCTGTCATACCTGTTCTGCGCTGCTATCCTCTGGCAGAGAGCTGCTCGAGATACAATTTGAGTTCCAGAAACCTGCTCGCTTAGTCCAAACCTAACTCTCGGGTTAGTAGAGTGACATAAGCACTGAGAGTGCTTTTCATTCTCTATCCTTAAACATCAAACAATTCCTTAAACATTTGCGCAGTTGAGGTAGATTAGGGCAGCCTTCAACTCTCAGCTCTCCATGACTTGGAGTCATTGAGCGGTCGGTCCCCCTCCTCTACAATCACAAAGTAAATAAATATTCATGAAATTAATTTCTGAAATCACTGCAAAATGTCAACAATCCACATCAGCATTCATATGTTATTTTTTAACTCCCCTTGATGACTGTCCAGCACCCCAAAAACATTATGTACGACTCCCTTTTGATGGTACAGCAGCCCACTATAAGCTGCAATTTCCACAATAAAGGCAGCAGCAAGTTTTTTATGCCTATTAAAGGCTGCACTTGCTGTTAGTAAGGATCATAAAGCCTTTGATAAAGCATCGACCCCTCTTTTAATATGTACGGCCTCTTTTGGAGCTGCAAAGAGTAAGACTAGGGAGCATACTCAGCACAAAATATAATTTTTATTTATTTCTTTTCTGCACACACAGCACTTACAAATTTCTGCCTTTTTCACCATCTGCACACACAGAACTACAAATTCATATTTGCCTACAAAACTTTCATAAATTTGTTACCTATAAATCTGGCAAACCCTGGAAAGATATATCGCTTCAATCTAATCTCATACTCCACAGACATTCAACACAAATGTGAATCCTGAACGAATCCAACTCTTAATCCTTTCTACACACAGTATGACCTTGAATGGATCACACAATATTGGCTAGGGAAGATCTTTCACTCCCACAAGCAATCTTACCTTAGGGTTTCATCTAAAGCGGAAGAGATGAACAATGTTCAACCTCACAGAAAATAGAGTTTCACAAAATAATCAAAATGAGCTTCTTCTCTTCCAATTTCCCTTTTATAAGCACTTTTGAAACTTTCAAAAAATAATAATTTTAAATTACTTTTTAATAATAAACCTTCAACTCACTTTATTTTATAATTTACTTTTTTAAACCCTTAAGTCACTTTATATCCATTATAAATAATCAAATATAAGTTCTCTTTTAATTTTTCTTTTTTGACAACCTAAATATTTAACTATTTAATATTTTAATTGTTCTTTGCTCATTCACCAAAGTCTACAAAAAATATTAAGATAGCCCAAAAGTGAATTCTGATTATGACTATGAAGCTCATTGGAGATCCAACTTACTGAAAATGGATACTTTCCAAAAATGATATATTCCTCCAAGAAATGTGTAATGCACTTGAAATGTCGAAACTGCATTCAGAAAGAACCAATGGACTCATCTTGATCCCCTAAACACAACACCACTATCTTAACTCCATTTCAAAAAGGTTGACACTCTCCAAGAAAGTCGGAGCTTCCTAAGATGTTGGAATGATCATAAAATGGGGACATTATTGGTTATTGGACTGATAAAGCTATATCTTAGTATATGCCCTAGATACACTTTTGCCTAAGGATTGGTGGACAAGTGCTATGGATAGCCTTATATTTTAACAGACTTAAATGGAAATCAATAATTAACAGGATGATTTGTAGCATTTTCGATGGTCAAGGATTGGAGGTTTTTCCTTTGCATTTCTTCCTGTTCCTGGCTTCTTGTACTGCATATGTTAGAGGGACGGAGATATTTCAGCCAAATGATTTAATGTCTAGATATATAATTGAAAACCTCAATGTCAGAATAGGCTCTATATCTGTATATTTAATTACTAGATAGTATGTCACATAGACTATTTTATAGATGAGGTCTTCAGTATTAGTTTACCTTAAACACCTTGTTTTGGAGATGCAATACTAATCAAATCTCATGGTTTGGTTGCTGTTATGCAACCTCTAAGCTGATTTTTTAAATGCTTTTTATATTTAGAGGGGGCATTGCTGTCATTTTTTCATTTACCTATTGAAAACATTAACATAACTTCATTGAAGTGTGAAAATAAAACTCCAAGTTCAAATCCACCCAAAACTTTAGTCTATCTGCTGCCTAAGCTTTTCCAAAAATGCCAGTCAGAACTCAAACATTTTTGGGGGGAGTAATATTTATTTGATATAACTCTTTCTCATATGGAATATTCCAGACCTCTTAAAGATCCACTTTGTGCTCTCATTGAAATCAGGGTAGCGGATTATCTTAGTCCCACATCCTCTTATAGTTATTTTACTGGATCACAACAGATTGTTACACCAAAAAAGGTTTTGAATTCTTTTCATATCCCATACAGAGCTTTGGTGGATATGAGCAGAAGGAATGGATCAAAAACTGGCCTACATTCAAGTCAACTAGTAAGACCTATAAAACTATTGTAGCTAAATTTTGCCAAAATCTGAAATGATGAATATAAAATGATCTGGTAGAAACAGGGCCTCTCAGAGCATTACCTTTTATCGGTTACCTGGTACTAACAGAATTCGCACCTAGGACAACTTATCAAGGAGAATACAGGCTGGTCCTTCCAGATGTGTTCTAGGTTCTTCTGCTTGTGAATCTATTTCAGGTCTTCTCTACTCTCCTCAACCTGTTGTCAGGCAGTGGTTCTTTGGGCATTTTGGCATTTATTGGTTCATTCCTATGGATCCTAAATCTTTGATTTTGGCATGGATCCCCAATTTTAAATCTCCAGCATTGGTTCAAATATGCTATATTGGTTTTTCCCTGATCTGTTGAAAGGTTTGGCTAGAACTGAATCAACAGATATTAAGCAAGAACTCCATGGCTTCTATCTTTTCTTTATTAAAATTGAATTCAACTTGTGTGGTTACTTGGGAATTGGCTACCCAAAGACATGAAAATGCATACATCTTAAACTATATTGCTTCTGAATGGAAGACTATTTAGTATTTACAAGATTTCCATGAGAACGGGGATCTTCATAAATCATCAAAAAGGATTTTTGTTAAATAGTCAACTCCCTATTTAGGTAGGATAAAACTCAATGTTAATGGTGCAGCAGGACTTAAACCAAAGATGGCAAGGCAAGGTAGCAGTTTTAGAGAATTTGATACCTCTGCCAGATTAATGTACTACCAAGACTTTGGCCAATGCCTGAATAATTTGGTTAAGGACCTTGCTTACTGGGCTAAGAATTACTAATGATCAAGTTTGGAAAGATGCAGATATTGAAGGTGGCTCCATGTTGGCTGTGGATTGATACATAAAAGAAATCATCAGAAATTATCATCTCTTTAGAGCAACTGACAATATTCCAAGTATCCTAGACATAATTCCTAAGGCCGAAGTATCAATCCACCACTCAAGAAATAAGGCAACTTACTCTTGGCTAATTTTGATTCTTCGTTTTTCACTGAGGGGACTACTTGCAAAATGGCTAGGGAGTTCATTGATATCCGTTTCCTAATCACAGTGTTTCTCCGAGTTTTAGGTAGAAGGGAATGCAAGAACCTAGTTATATATATATATATATATATACTATGTTCCACCAAGTTTCCGGTACGGGGGGGGACAGCAGAACGGCGGGACGAGTTTCGGGGACGGCATTTTTTTTAGGGGATTTTTGGGGACGAGGGGACGGCTATATATATATATATTTAAAATATAGGGAAATTTCAGATATTCATATGAGTAATGATAATCATAACAATGAACATTCATAAAGTTGCAAATGTAATCACCAATCATATTGACATATGCATCATAGAGTCGAACAAATTAATACTACAGCTACCTAATTGCTTCCATGGACCATAATTCATGTCAAACAGTCAATGTGCATATGATATAAAATAATAAAATGCCCAAAGGCTACAAGTTTGCACTACAAATGCCAAAATGACAAAGTCACAAGTGTCCAAAACAGAGTAATAGAAAATATGATGGCTGCCTCTACTCGGCATCTGCCAACATTGCATCAAAATCAGACTCAGAGTCTGAGTCACTGTCACTGTGAGTCACTATCATCTAATGGAATTTTTTTTTGGCAAGTTAAAATGAGGTCAAATGAAGGTAAAAAGAAGTTTTAAGTTGCCATATTAGGGTTGGGAGGGTGTGGGGTCCACAAAGGAAAGCATTAAAAAAAAGAAAATTAAAATTTGCCTTTTTTTTTGTGTTAAATTTGCTGCTAGGAAAAGGGGGGCCTCGGGATGGACGCAGACGGCTAGGGCCCCTATCCGCCCCTCGTGGGCTGTCCCCATCTCGCTCCTCGTTTCTCAATTCGGGGACGTCCCCGAAAAAAAGGGACTTTTTGGGGACAGCTGCTAACCGTCCCCCAGGCGTCCCCCGTCCCTGGTACGGGTACAGGGGGCAAAAACCCAAGGGACGTGTCCCCGTGTTTCCCTGTATATATATATATATATATTATTTTTGAATTTTAAAAATGCAAAAAAATCACAAGTCGGAGATCAGAATTGAGAATCAAAACAATGAGTTGCATCAAAATTCCAAAACAAGAAATCCCGCATTGAGCAACAAGCTCAAAAATGAAAGTTATCATCCAATGGAATCTCTGGAACTGCTCCTCATCATGGAATTTTTGGGCTCAAATGTCTCTTGCAGTGAGACCCCAACCAATCCTAGCTACACAAGTCGGTCCCTATCAATCTACCTCAGCTCCTAAAGCTCCACATCCCACCATGGTACTAGGCTCTTGGGCATCTTGCAATCAATGAGTCACAAGGCACTCTATACAACAAGCTTCTCCACCCTCCTAGAGGTAATTTTGTTTTTTTCCTAAGCTATGTGTGGATCAGTTCCCTGAGAGCAAAGGAATGACAAACCAATGAGAGAAGGTGAATGGTGTTTGTATCCAGCAATCCTTGAAGCCCTTATTGTTAACACCAGCTAACTAGCTTGTCCTATGCCAAAGTGTGTTGACTATCCAACTTGAACTCTTGTAGCCATTGAGTTCAGTAAATTTGACCCACTCAGCTCTGATTAGTGAAGCTTCTTCCAATGCTGTATATTTTCTTGAGGGCTTTCATTAAGCCTTTCTTGACATCCTCATCATCAATTGGAACAACTCTACTAGGCCTCTACACATACCCTTTTAGATTTACTACATATGCATCCATCTGTAAAGGGGTGTCCAGCTTCTCCCACCTCCACTGAAAGGCAGGTTGAATAAGTTCATGGTTAAAGTGTAAGATTGGGTCTCTCTCACAAATTATGGCCTTCATCTTGCCAAGCATACTATCTATGATAAAAATATAAACTATATTTAATCGCACCAAACACATTTGTCATTTAGAGTCATGTCTCATGCAAGAGACACATCTCTCCATGGATGTTATCTATTTAAATATCTTTGGATCGATCTATTTGAATATAGAACAAATCTATCAAGCTCTCCAATTTGAACAATTGGTATCAAAGCAAGAAGATCATGGAAGAGATAGCTATTGAAAATTCAAGCTAATTATGTTTGCAGAAACTAACTTGAAAGAAGATCTAGAAGAGATTGTGGTGTATTCCAATAGCAGGAGGTTGAGGAGATTGAAGAATATCGCTGATACTAAAGTCAACTAAGAAAAAGTTGCAGTATTCTTACAAGGAGATCATGGATTTAGTGTTCTTAGCCAGCTGCTACTGAAGGAAGAATATTTGATTGCAGTTTTTATTGTGAAGCGACTCATTCAAAAGGTATCGTTGGACAAAGAAAAACATTTGCAGCTTACAAAGGAAGAATGATTGCCACTACAGGAGATAATGTGAATCTGCAGACAAAAGGAGATCAGACCCCATATTAGATCATAATTTTTTTAATGAGACAAAATCTTTGGAAGACTGCAGCAAATTCTTATAAGGAGTCATCGATAAAGAAAGGAGGAGTTCACACATGGTAAAATTTTCCAACAGCAACATAAGGAAGAGAGGGAAATGTTAAGTCGGCCAAAAGAAAAACACTACCCAATCTAAATAAGTTGCCTGCTAATAGGAGATCGGAGTTCTTTTGAAAAGTACCGCAAGAAGATAAAAGGAAGACACTGTCAAGAAAAAAACTAAAAAATAAACAGAGCTGCCACCACAAAGGTAAATTGAAGATTGGTTTGAGCCCTTGCTAAGGGAAGGAGAATCATGGTTAGTGTGGTGTGCTTTGCCAGAAATGAAAGGCAAACACTCCCCAAACGACCTAGTAACTGAAATGAACAGTAGTCCCCACGAATTAAGATCTGCACTTAGCTTCTAGTCGCGCCAATACCAGGTGATAGGTGATTTGCATGATTCGATCCTAGAAATCATTGCTGGAGCTGGGACGGAAATCGTCGATGTTGTGTGCCTCAAATCGGGGTGTGATGATCGCCAATCACCAAGTTGTGTCGCCACTGCCTTGGACTGAGATGACGACTAGGCTAGACCGGCTCACCAATCCCGTGACTCCATGGATAAGATTGTCGCCCCTAGCACTGTCTCTCGCACTCAATCGATCCGAACTAGATCACCTATAATAGCAACCTATGCAATCAGAATAATGGTGGAAGTGCAATGGATGATGATAATTGAGTGAACAAAGGCAAAGAACCCTAGGTAGAGACTATGTCCTACCGGGTCGGACTAGCTACGCAGTTAGAACTCTTCGTCTTTATTCCATAATCCAATAATGAACAATGACCTCCAATAAATAGTAAACTTAGACGCCAACTGGAAAGAATCGGCCACAAGAAAACATAATTCAAATACTAGATTTTGGCGCCCAAACTCAAATGAGTCGGCTAGACTTAATTTAAATATTATTTATTAATAATTTAAATTTGATATTATTTTTCTTTTTTAAAAATATTTAATTATTATTTAATCTTAGCGTTTAAAAACACTTTTGTTCCCTCCAAAGCGATTTCATTTACTCGAGGACATGACAATCTTCCCCGCTCAGGTGTTGCTTGCCCTCAAGCAACTTCAGGCTCAAATCCTAGAGGGTCTTTGCCCCTGCCTTTGTCTCCTTTGTTGCCTTCTTCGAAGCATTCTTAGGACCTGCCTTGGAGAACCCTTGAAGGATGACCTCTTTTCCATCAACTTTGAACTTCAATTACAGAGTCTGATAGTTTGTTGTGTACTCCCCAAGTGAATGCAAACATTGCACTTCCAAGACCGCATTTGTCTCATCGATACCAACTATGTAGAAATCATCTCGCATCTTGTGCCCTCCTATGGTCAACTCCATTTGTCGAATCCGGCGATTGCATGGAATAGTGTACCCATCTGCGACTGTCACATCAAATCCTTTGGAATCTTCCACCCTTAGGCTCAACTTAGCTACTAGCCTTGCATCAATGAAATTATGGGTGGCTCTGCTATCAATTAATATTGTTACCCTTTGTGCGTATAAGTCCCCTCTAATGCAGAGAGAATGATATCGAGGTGCTCCGGAAAGCGCTGCAAGAGTGCCCTCGGAATATCCTTCCTCCCATGTCACCCCAAGCTCATCCTCCTTGGTAGCGCCATCGGTTCACCTTCTTCTTCATCAGAGGCTACCTCAATGTAGTAGACGTGTCCTTTTCCCATACACCTATGCCCCTTTGTCCAACATTCCTTACAAGTGTAGCATAACCCTCTCCTTTGGAGCTCATTCCTCGATAAGTCCATCTCGTGAGATCGTGGTGGTGGGTTCGTTGGTTGAGGAGTAGTCTCGTGGGGTGCCTTCTTTGGTTGTCTTAATGACGGATTCTTATCATAGGCTTACTCTTTGTGGTGGAGTCCTCAAGGTTCAAGGCCCTCTGAATAGCTTCTTCCAATGATGTCGGCTCTAAAGCTCTTACCAAGCCACGATAAGATTCTAATAGCCCTTCAATGAAGAGGAACATGAGTCGCTTATCGGAAACATCAAGGACCATAACAGCCAACCTTTGGAATTCTGAAACATAATCATCCACTGTAGCACGCTGCTTAACCCTTGTCAAATCTTGGAAGTACACCTCCGAATCCTTTCTATCAAACCTCTCCATAAGCTTTTGCGTGAAATCAGCATATGAGGTGACAAGGTTAAATCCTTGTGTCATGACTCCATGATGCCACCACTCATGTGCAATCTCGTCCAAATGCAGAATGGAAAATTTGACTGCTCCATCTTCAGGCATTGGGCTGAGTGAGAAATATGTGTCTAGCTTTAGCACCCATGCTCTTGCTGTCACCTTCCCCTAACCATCAAAAGTTGGAAGAGTCAACTTGCTCACCCTATGCTGCAGATCTCTATTGGAATAAAATACCGATTGTCCCCCTTTCGATCCATTCCTTGCATTGTGAAACTGAATGAATGGGATTTGATTTCTCACATTTGGATCAATTTGTGCATAAGCATCTACGCTTGCCTCAACATCACCTTCAGTAAGTCTCTACTCATCTCCCCCATTAGTCGATCCATTCTTGGGCAGGAATGTTGGTTGTGTGGGACGGGTAGCCTTCTTGCTTTGATCTTCAGACCCCTGGCGAGTGGAATGGCTGCCTTCTACACCATTATTTGATGCAGATCTGAAGGTGTTGGTCATGGTATTCATGGAATGCATCATCATGTTCATCATTTGAGTCGTTTGTTCTTGTTGCTTGGCCATTTGCTCCTGCATCTGGGCCATCTGCTTCAGAAAATTCTCCCACTGTTGATCCCTATCTGCCATTTTCTTACCTTTGCATCCTATTCTAGAAGATTCAGCTGCTGCCTTCCTTCTTTCCCTCTCAATGGCTCGTTGCTCCCTTTGGCTTGCTTGCATAAAATACCCTCAGGCTGGCAGGGTCTGAGGCTCTAATACCATTGTGGTGTGCTTGCCTAGAAATGAAAGGCAAACACTCCCCAAACGACCTAGTAACTGAAAGACACTTAACACACTTGCTCGAAAATTAACTACAGAACATACCACTCAGACACCAAATC
Source organism: Sequoia sempervirens (assembly GCA_007258455.2). Taxonomy (NCBI): domain Eukaryota; kingdom Viridiplantae; phylum Streptophyta; class Pinopsida; order Cupressales; family Cupressaceae; genus Sequoia; species Sequoia sempervirens. The sequence goes on from VDFB02270651.1 coordinate 67,817,482, forward strand.
ACTATAATGAGCTCAAACAGAATCTCTGATAATCGCATAGCCTAAATATCATGCCGATAACACACTAACAGATAATACCAGAATGATATGCAGCAATAACAATATAATCACCAAGTAATATGCTCAGATCAGATTAAGTCTCCCACTCCAATGATCTCCAGTAGCAACAAATACAAGTTCCAAGTTTTATCAGATAATACAATGAACTCATGGAACTGTATAAGGCATCAGATACAGAGATACACAATGAATTCCCAGGGGTGTGACAGCAATGAAGACTGGCAGCAAACAGAACACTGCTTGCAATGTGCAGATTTAATGTCCAATGCATACAATGGTGAGAACTGAGTATTATGCAAACAATACCAACTCAACTATAATAACCAATAGCATAGTATGTCGATTGTCAGATGTCAGAACCTGAATGAGAGTGTCAAACCTGTACATGGCTGATGTCTAAGGCATCCAAGTCGCAACTGCAATGAACGGCAGTCCCCATGAATTAAGATCTGCACTCAGCTTCTAGTCGCACCAATACTAGGTGATAAGTGATTTGCACGATTCAATCCTAGAAATCATTGTTGGGGCTAGGACAGAAATCATCGATGTTGTGTGCCTCAAATCAGGGTGTGATGATCGCCAATCACCAGGGCTGTGTCGCCACTGCCTTGGACTGAGTTGACAATTGGGCCAGACTGGCTCACCAATCCCATGACTCCTTGGATAAGATTGTTGCCCCTGCCACTGTGTTCCGCACTCAATCAATCCCGACTAGATCCCGACTAGATCACCTGTAATAGCAACTTGTGCAATCAGAATAATGGCAGAAGTGCAATGGATGATGATAATTGAGTGAACAAGGGCAAAGAACCCCAGGTAGAGACTACATCCTACCAGATCGGACCAGCTACGCGGTCAGAACTCTTCATCTTTATTCCATAATCCAATAATGAACAATGACCTCCAATAAATAGTAAACTCAGACGCCAACTGGAAAGAGTTGGCCACAAGAAAACAGAATTCAAATACTGGATTTTGGCGCCCGAACTCGAATGAGTCGGCCAGACTTAATTTAAATATTATTTATTAATAATTTAAATTTAATATTATTATTTATTATTTAATATTATTTTTCTTTTTTTAAAATATTTAATTATTATTTAATCTTAGCATTTAAAAATGCTTTCATTCCCTCCAAAGCGATTTGATTTACTCGGGGACATGACAGTTAGAGGCCACAACATTTATTCTTGAAGCTACAAGAACATGGAAGCTCTAGAAAATTAAAAGACAAATTGCATTGCAGCAAAGACAAAAAGTCCATAGAAGGACGCCATGAGACGAGAATAATATTTCATAAAGTTATAAGATCACATCATCTGGTAATTGAGCCAAAGAAGAACACTATCAGTAAAGAGATTGCAGGCCAGAAGTCAACCAACCAAAGGAGAGAAAGAAAGGCCATAGTCACCAAACAAGGTTACAGAGGAAGTGAAGATTGCAGCCAGTGCAGGATAGAAATTATCATCATTCTAGCCATCCACAGCATTATTCACAACAGTCTAAAAAAAAAATCAAAGGAAGATCAGAAAGATAATAGTGTATAAAGAGGAGCCAGTTGATAGAAAACCACAAATAAATGGTATCCACAGAGTGTTTGATCATTGATTTTTAGAAGAAAAATTTGCCTAAAGTCTGGCTGCCATTAGAAATTGCCGCCAAAATGTAGATAAAAAAGAGAGATCACAATTTTCAAAGATGGCAGTTCACCCAAGAAAGACCATAGCTAGCATTGGTGAATGAACCAATTTGAATAAGAGAGAAGGCTACCCACCATAGAATGAAGATTGAAGCACTTGTGAACTACCCAAGTCAAAGATCACATTGCCAAAATTGAAGTCATAGTTTGAAAGATTGTAGTATTTGAATTAGCTGAAGGAGATTGAAGGTTCTGTTGAGGCCACCCACAAGCTGCAAGTAGCATTTAATGAAGAGGAGAGCACAAATCAAAGAGTTTGATTGTACAAATCAATGGAGACAAAAGAAATGTCACCATTGAAGGAAGAGGGCTGCTGCATTTTTTGAAGAAGTTGTAACATTTGAAGGTCAAAACTAAAGAAGGAAGTTTGCCTTGTCAAAGGAAAATATAATACAAATGAGAGAAGGCGCGTGAAGCCATCAAACAACCTAAGTATTTGGAAGGAAAGACACGAATTACTAGCTGATTGAATCATAGTCAAGTGCAGCAACACAAGGTCATTCAATTGAATAAAGAAATTATTTGTTCCAATGAAAAAGATTGGTAAAAGAGCGAAAAAAGAAAATGAAAATTTAATGTGTGAAAAAAATATTTTGGAAAAAGAACTAGAAAAAATTAAAAAGAAAGATGAATTGGAAAAGAAAAATAGTTCACAAAAGGATGAAATATCAAAATTGAAAAAAGAAAATAATCTGGTAAATCAATTACTTGAAGCATACCTAAAGGAAAATTAGTGTCTAAGGTCTAAGCCTACACTATGTAATGTCTTATGTGATACAAATGATTTGTATTATTCATTTGATGAATCATTTGATAAATGTGATATAGCTAAAGATTTTTTTGATAAAAAAAATAAGGTTGGAGATAACGATATTTTTTAATCTACAACTCTTGCTAGTTGTGATGATAATGAAAATGGATGTTCTCAAAAGAATGTTGGTTTTAAGCTAATGATAAGAATGGGATATGAAGGAAAAGGTTTTGAAAAATATGGACAAGGAATTATAAAGCCTATTGAACCAAGAGTGAAACCAAAGAATGAAGGCCTTGGATATGTTAAAGGTAAAGGAAATACAAATGACATTACAAGTAATACAAGTTCAAACAAATCAGCTCCAGTAATGCAGTTTATACAGTGTTCTCATTGTAATAGGAAAGGACATAGAAAAGAAATGTATTGGGATCTTTATCCTTGTAGTATTTTTGGATTAAAGAATCATTTTGAAAAAATGTGTTAGAATAAAAAGTGGAAGAAAGATTCCATGAAAAAATGTATGCAAATGAAATGTGGATGGATTGATGGATCTAATTGCCAAAGGATAACATATATGTTTAAAAGGTTGTACAAATATAAACATTCATATGCCAAAAATGATAGCAATGAAGAAAAAATTTAACATTTGAGTAGTGTGACGGATGTTTTGAATCAAAGAAAATCATTGTCTTGAAATACATCATGTAAATTGGAAAACTAAGAGTAAGTTTACATGAAGTGTACTTCCAAATTAATGTTTTGTAGATCTAAAGATCAGTTGGCTTCAATTTAATCTACAGACTTTCAACCACTATAAGGTCCACATGAATTTGATACATGTAGAGGCATGAGGTTTGCAATTGGGGCATTTATATATGTGAAATAGGTAGCATTGATCACAAAGATCGTTACTAAATCTAAAAAGTTGTAGCATTGATCGCAGAGATCATTGACAAATCTAAAAAGTTGTAGCATTGATCGTAGAGATCATTGATAAATCTAAAAATTTATAACGTTGATCGCAAAGAGCGGCATGGAAAACAAGCACACAACACTGACAAACAGAGATTTACCCTGACAAAACCCTTAATGGGTGAAACTCATGCAAAAGTGAGCTGCTCCAGCTCCCCAATCATTATAAATCAGTCAATGACATGTATGAGAATGCCTCTTGGACAACAAATGAGCTCATAGCTTTGTACAACTGACCTCCACATACATCCAATGCTTGCAACTCTATTAAAATCCTGCTCTACATCCTGTTGTTCTAGAAAACTATACCAAAAATTAAGAATGAACAAAGTGTCACCCTTTGCGACTTGTTTCTCATTTGTTTTTATGCCCCTAGTGCCTTGAAAAGACCATTTTCCACTAGACACTTGTGAAGAAAGAAAGAGACACCATTTCCAGCCATTACTCTGCCCCATGAGACAAAATGATGAATCTGCCAGTTTTACACAAATGGCGGTTACATAATTGCCAAGGCAAAAATGAATTCATTGAGGAGGAAGTAAATCACCTCCTATTGAAAACCAGCAGTTATGAAAACACCGGAGCAGTTATAAAATCACTCCCAATTGCAACTGGTAGTTTTGCCACCAACTCCGAAATGCTATACTATTCAATCTGCTCCCCAGTTTTCTTACTTTCCTGCAATGTCTGGATCACCCTGAAGTCATCTTCAACACCAAGAACTGATTATTGGCTTCAAAACCAATTATGGCAAGGAAAAGATGAATTTTGCAACTTTGACTGAAAGTGGCAACTTTTGTTGCTCATGCAACTGCTACAATCCAAGTGACAAATCAGATCACTTGCTTAAAGCTAGTCTAATTTGCCAAACCTCTGAAAGATGCAAAGACCAAAGGAGACTTCATCAGTAAACTGCATTTCATTATATGCTCTTCAGCTGTGGCAGCCTTGATAGACATGTATGCAAATTTTGGAAGCATACAACAGACAACAAGAATTGCTTGACAAAATTCCTCAGCTAAATGAGGTCACATTGACTGCTACCATTGCAAGATATGCACAAAATGAGCTTGTTGAAGAACCCTTGGAGACGTTTAAAAAAATGTTATTGGCAGGTTTAAAGACAGTCAACAACCTGTGCTATCATTTGGCCAGATAGCCAAAATGGGAGCTTCAGAACAATGTATGGAAATCATCCAAATATAATCATAAGCAGCTCTTGTCAGACGTTGAAGTTGTAAATTCCTTGATAGGCATCTATGCAAAATACAAAGGCAGTGAAAAGGCACGGAATGCAAATCAAACCTAATGTTAGTCTTGTAAAATGACATGTTTGTAGAATATGCACAAATGGGTAATGTTGAAAATTCTTGAAAGAGATTTTAAGCAAATAATATTGACATGTTTAAAACAAAATTTAGCGACCTTTGTCAGCACCCTCCCTATATGTGCCAACATGGGAGCTTTACAACAGGGTATGGAGGTACTTAAAAAATAAAGCAAATATTTATTAGATATCGTAATCATGACTTCCCTGATAGACAAGCATGGAAAATGCGAAACCTTTAAGAAGGCACACAATTTTTTGACCACATGACTGAACAAGACCTGACTGAAGGAATTAAAAACATTACACAGTAGTATCCACATAAATGATATTATATCTGACTGTGAAAATCTAAAATCTTCAAAGACATCTTGTCATGCATATGATAACTGTAGTTTATGGAAGGCATCAGTTTCCTCAAGTGGTAGTGCAAATGGTCCATAAAATACGATTGGCTGGTTGAAAATAGTAAGTGAAATTAGATCACTCTCAGATGTTGCAGGTGTGATTTCCTGGATTTGATATGTGAAGAATTGGTGTTTTGGCTCAAAAATTTGATGACTATGGTGATGTTTTGCATTTGATGCACTTGTTTTCCTTCTATTAAATGAGAGATTTCATTAGGAATTAACTCAAGGATTCAACCTTCTTGTGAATGGATGCTTCCAATTTGATTCATCTCATTTCTCCTTTATTTTCTCAGTTTGATTTAAGGTTTATCATTTGGCTTAATGCCTGAAGTCATAAAAATTTCTCTGATCTGCAAAACATCTTCTCTTTGGCCATGAAATTTCTGCCTTGGTTATTATGCTATTTTCAGCAAGCCGAAGGCTTCTGATTAAATAATTTAAGTTTACAGTGGCTTGTGTATCTTTTCTTTAATTTACCTATCAAACGAAAAGATCCGACCAAGACATATTGAGTGTTAAAATTGAGTAAAACACCATATCTAGCTCTGGGTGTGGCATTGCCCAACAAATGAGAACAGTTTAATCTCGATCTCAAGTGACACTTAGGCTGAAGATTTATCCAAGGAGATTTACCAATCAAAAAATATTTTTAAAGCTTTGTTTTTAAACCGGTAAAATTTCTCTAAGGTAAAAGAATAAATCACAACGAAGAAATGCTCACAGAAACTCACCTGAAAATTCTTGAAATTCTGATTTGCCTCTCTTTCACATGCCAACCTCGCCAAGGATTGTGCGAAAGTTTCAGTCTCTCCAGAATCAATGTCACTACTGACCAGCTGCTTACCACAGCATTGACAAACACCCTCTGGACTCATAATAGTTTTCTCAACTCTCCAATTCCCCTTCCCAAGCCAACCTTGGCCATGCCCACCTCCACCATCACTCACCATTGCTTCCCTAATTTTAACCGCATCCCACTTCTCCTTCCCCACCTCAGCCCCAACCTTGCTCTTAAACCACTGCTCGATAACCTCACAAGTAGAAGGCGACACCTGTCTAACATTGGCCCTTAACCTATGCATTAAAGAATATACCTTTTCTTCTCTACCCACTTCAATACTTAGCCTCAGTAGTGCCCTCAACTCTTCCTCCTCTGGCTTGACACCCTTGCTCACCATATACTCGTCCACCTCATATGCCTTGTCAGCCTCTTTTTTCTTACAGAAAGCAAGCAGAGCAGGGCTGTAAGACCTCAGCTTAGGGAACAGATTCTGACCCACCATTTTCTTCACCATTTCAAATGCCATGTCAGCATCCTCATTGGCAGCTGCCAGCCTAGCAACTGCTGTGAGTGTGGCTTCATTTGGAGGGATGTTGGAGCTGATCATGTATCGGTATATTTCAAATCCCTTATTGGAGGCAAATGTTTTATCAGATTCTTGAAGAGTCTCTTTGGGTCTGAGGAGTCCCATGGCCTCGGAAGAACAGAGATATAGAAGTGTATTGCAATGATAAAGATTGAGTTTTATTCCTTGGGCCATTGCTTTTTCATAGAGTGAGATTGCTTGTGATATATCCTTGTGTTTTGAACATGTTTCTAGGCCAAATCTTAGCTGCCCTTCTGGAGTTTGATTTTTTTTCTTCACAGCCCTAGTGGATTGACGTTCATTCTGCTTAGAAGAATCCATAAAATCCGTTGCAGTGAGCTTCACTATAAATGTGAAAAGCCCGCTGATTTTTAAAAAGCCGAGTAGGTAGGTATTTGTGGCTTCGCCTCATCAGCTCGACATAGCTGTAATAATAGTGAGTCTCAATATCAATTTACAAAACGAGAGCTCTTAGTATTCCAGCTTCAGCGTGGACACAGATCAGTCATGAAAGTACTATTCTGATTTCTCTTTCAACTGAGGCGGAAAAAGCTTCTTTCCTTAGAAAAAGTTTGATCTAAGAGCTTGAAATGCGAAAGCCATGAATTGTTTTTATTGTTTCTCTTTTCGAAAGAGAAATTTTGGTCGAAAATGAATTGTTGGTTTTCTACTATTTAAATTGATAATGAGATTTTGAGATTCTGGTTAGAATATTTGTGTATTTGTTTTAGGTATTATTATAGTTGTTACATTTTAAAATAAAACGTTTTGTAATTCAGGTGTTTCATTTATGTAAAAGACAAATTTTCTCTTCTTATAATTCTTTTGATCTTTTCCATCTACATGATTTACAATATAGACAATGTAAGTTAATTCTTCTTTGAATTATGAGAGCATTTGTTCTCCCAAAGATATTGACCATTAAGTAGACTTTTTGTTGATGGTTAGAAATGGGGTTAAATTCCATAAGATAATAATTATTCCCTTTTCTTTAATACATTTTCCCATAGACATTTGAAACTTATTTATAACTAACATATTTATTTCTTTGTTATTATTAGAACATGTATTCAAGTGAACATGTCATTTGCCTATCCACTTTCTATTTTACTTCATCTATGACTTCTTTTTTCACTCATAATATCTCAAAAACAATCTCGGACCATCTATTTGCCTCCATCTACTCTATCTTTCTTAGATATCTTAAGAGACACGCCATAGCAATAGCTTCAATAGGAATTGCACTTATTTCAGTTAGAAGAATCTCATAGACCAAAAAAAATTAATTTGAATTTGCTTGTGATCATGTGTTTTTGGATTTTCTCTAGCTAGTTCCATTTGATATTTGAAGTGCTACTAGTCCATATTTCACTCATATAGCACTGCTAGAATAATTAATAGCCCAAATAGAATCTAAATAGTTTTCCAATCCCATATCTCCACCTCTCTAACTCTATTTTGAAGGACAAAAAGTACCCTCCAACCTCCCAAAATTTTCTTATTTTCACAAGTTTTCCAACTAAGCTCGTTATCAAAGTCAATCCCAAGATATTTATACTTTGTTATTTCTTATAAAATGTTTCCTTCAAAATAAAAGTTGAACTAATTTATTTTTTATATTAAAGAAGATCACGATCTTGATCTTATTGGTATTTACTTACATATTCACTTATGGACTTTGATAAGGAAGGATGTTTAATTAGTTATTATTATTTTTAAATATATGATCTCAACAATTAAGAATTTTTATTATTTATCAAGTTTTTATATAATATTGGAAGAGTAAAAAAAATTATTTTCAAACAAAAATATATAACATGTAATTAAAAAATTTATCTTGTTTTATATTTTTGAAACTAATATAGAATATAATGTATCTTCAATATCATTTCAATGAAAAAATGCATATTTCTTAATAAAGAAATAAATGTAATATAAGTTAAATCAATTAAATGTTAGCTAAAGCATCATGTTGCAGGCAAGAGGTCACAAGATCTAGTCTCCCCACCGTCCTCGTGGTACCGAAGGGCATGTCGTGCTAGCATCACCAGTCACGTGAAAAAAGTTTACTAGGCACATTGTAGTTTATAGGGGGCGGCTACCCGATTTTGATTCCTACATCTAAAATCAATTAATTAATTAATTAATTATTAATAAATTGTCTTAAGATTGATAATGATATTGAAATAAATGCTTAAAATTTTAAATAATAAATAAAGATACTTAACTTTTGACTCTACTAGATGTTTATAATTGGTTCACCCTTGCACCAAAAAATTAGAACTTGTCAAATGATTATGTGTGAATCAATAAAATAATTGTTTGATTATGAAATTCACTTTTACAACTATAGAATCACCCAACATGACTCTAAAATTACTCATACATCTATAAATCTAATCTTTTTGCATGAATCTAAACTATATCTATAGATATGAACTTTGTTAAATTTCAAGTATGTAACCTACTCACCTTGATTTTTATAACCTACATAAAAAAAGGTAGTATGGATAAGGGATTTTGCTAGGCCAATATTGTTCACCTTCGCTTGAAACCTTGGATATTGATTTAATAGTTTGGTACAATGATCAAAGACAAAAGGCAATGATACAATATGCCCTAGAATGTTGATGTACTACTAATATCATATAATAATATTTTGATGCTCCTTGATGTGTGCTATAATTGTTATTTCAAAACTAAACATATGTTAGATATATCTACTTCCTCAAAATGAATTAGGTCATTTTATACAACACCCTAGTATGCAATTCAAATGAGTGTTTTGATTTACTTAACTCATAATGTCTAAATGGAGGGAAGTGTTTAGGCTCATATTTTAAACTTAAATTTTGAAGTAAATGGGATCATTTTCAATATTGTGGAACTGAACTAGTTTAATTCCATGATTGTGAATCTAAATCAAGGTGATGGATGAATAAATTAAGACTCAAGGTTGGCCCTAGGAGTAAATAAAAATGGATTCAAGCTAGAATCAAGGTGTTTTCCAACTTTCACATTAAATATATTATGTTGCAAACTAGTAATTACATTAACAACAAATAAACTTCAAAGTAACTCCAAAATGAGGGGAGAAAGTGCAAGGTATGTAATGTTCACCATTATATTTTTCCCCCACTTGAACTTGCATGTGAACTACTATGAATATGTATATAAAATATAAATAACAACAATCGTGTAAAGGATACAAATAATGATATGAATTCTACACACTTATAATCGTAATGAGTGCTCAACCTAGAAACCTACAATCATAAAAAAAAAATCAATCAGTAGCATCTATTAAGCATTCTTAAAAAGTCATAAATAAATAATAAGTAAAATATTATGAAGACAACAATAAGATATTGCCAGCCGGTATTGGCATGGTGTGATGGTTTATAGGTGGCATTGTTGTTCTTGCCACCAAGGTTCAAACCCCGTTGGGGTGTTATTGTTGAATGGTTGTATCCGGTTCATAGCTCCGGTCAAAAGTGTTTACCCCTTGAATAATAACAATAAGATATTGCCATTGGGCAACATATAAGGTATTATCTTGGGATAATTAAAGGCACTACCTAAGGGCAGCTAATATAACACTTTGCCTCATAGGAAGTGGGATACTACCTCTAAGAGTAATCATAAGGTACTATTTGAAGCAATTATAATCATCATCCTATAAGTTAATCACTCCAAACATAATCATCAAAGAGTGTCAATGATAATGTACACCTCTCACCAATTAGATTCACACATAGCATGTAATTAATTTGGAGGAAAGAAGCAGATGTGTAAAATGATATGATCTTGTAAAGCCCAATATATAAGAATTTAAATATATCATAATATGAAAACCATGTACGGTGGTAGGAAAAAAGTAGCCTCTAATGTTACCCTCAATCAAAGTCATAAAGAAAGTGGAAGCATTCATGAATGCTAGGAAATTTGTGAGCATTAACAAGTGTATGATGTCAGCATAATAATGTGGGAGGTTGGGCGGGCGCTCCTCCACGCCAGCGAAGGGAAGATGATGGGGCATGACTTAGCTCCTACGTGGAGCATTTAATAGCTTGTCTGTCGCCAGTCTGTTGGGAGGAGTCAGACTTGACAAGTGGTGATGGCTCCAAAGTATGTCGTTTACAGAGATCTCATGCATTGTGGCTAGTTGGCACGGGATTATCATTTCAAGGCAAGCTCAAGGTTTAAGATCATTTTTGGAGGATGGCTTTCCATGCAAGGGAAAATTGCCTTGCATCACCATCATTCTTCACTCATGCGATGTGAGCTAAGTCTGTTTGTTGTGGGCACTATTAATGGCTGTTGGAGTTGGCGGCTTGTTTGTGTGTGGTTTGAAGTGTTTTTTCAGTGGCTTAGTGGGTTGCATTTTGGCAGACAAAGGTCGGCTTCTGGTAGCTTCGCAGATGGCAAAGCCGAGCGCTCTAAGTTTATAATTTATGTGTTTGTGGACGGGTTGGAATCTTTTGGAGCAGACACCCCCATTTCTCTGATGGTGACAAAGGCAAGCCACCTTTAGGGAAATCACCGACCAACGGCTTAAGCATATTTTTCTCGTTAGTGATCCTCTGGTCTTGGTTGTTGTTAAGATGGTGCTAGGGAAAGGTCATTTGGAAAGGAAGGAGTATGAACGGGACAATGCATACATCTCCTCATGTTTTTTGGATATGCTGTTGGGCGTAGATGTGTCTAAGATGAAGGCCGAAGAATTACTCGTGCGCCTATTCCGTGGGGATTTGTTGGGTGGTTTAGAGGTGACTCTTAAAGTGGCATTTGTTGGTAAAGGAATTTTGCGTCCTTCAGATTTGGAGTTGCTTTGGAAAATGGATGAGGCGGTGAAAGTCTTCCCCTTCCTTCTAGATTTGAAAGGGGTCGAGCTTATGTGTCACAAGATGGTCTCGTCTGTGGATGTGGAATTCCTGAAAAGGAAACTAGGGCTAGTGGTGAAGGAAGGTTTGGACTAGGTGGTTGATTTTGATACATTTGCAAAATTGAATGGTTTCCTTTGAGGCTCGGCCTCCTTTTGCATGAAAATTTGCTTGTTGATTAGTTGATTGGCCTCTGGTTTTTTTTGTTTTGGCTTGGTTATAGCCAATTTTGGCTGAATTTGGAGATTTTGTTGAGATGTTAGGGGTATTGGTCAAGTTTTTGGCTTTTGGTTTGGTGTTGAACTCCTGCTTAGCAAATGAATTGTATGCAGTTTCTATATTAATAAAAATCTAACCCTTACGTATTAAAAAAAAAAAGATGTCAGCATAATAATCATTGATAAAGTGTAATCATAATAGACATGTTAGCATAAGATATGATCATGGTTATCATAAACATGTAAGAGTTGTAAGATATAATATTGGCATCTATAGAATAATTTGCAATCACATAAGTTAGATTGTGTGAGTGTAAACAAGTAGGTAAGCAGTGTCAGTAAAGATGTTAAAGGGTGATAAAAATTACCTATATGGGAAAGGATCATGATCATGAAACATGTATAAATAATTCCTATGAATCAATCATTTGTGAATATGACAATGAAAAATATTTTCCCCCATCATGGAAATATACAAGCAATTAATTACAACATGATCTATTTCACTATAAGTGTAGTTTGGATCAATATTTTATTATAAAATTGTACTTGCATGTAAGCATCATTAATTGTAATGAATATATAAAATGTGTTCTTATAATAATGAATTTTTCCATGAAATACCCCATGTAAATTTATTATACCCAAAGTAATCCATGGGTTGCAATAAAACGCATATACCATGTTTTAGAAAAGTAATCATGTACTAAATACCAATATGGAAAATATATGTGAAAATTTGTTAATGCCACATATCATGTCAATAATGTATGTCATAATGAAAATTAATATTTGGTGTCATGTGAAATTAGTTAGGTAGAAATATTTGGCATGATTTAAGACACAAAAGTAGAGCGTTCCCTTATTATATATGAAAGGGGTTAAAAATATTGAAGAGGGAATTTTATTTTTACTTTCACCCTTGAGAATTTGAGAGATTAGACATGGTGCAATGCCAAGAAGTTAATAAAATATGTGCCTAGGTGGGTATCAAGGAACTGTTATGTTAATAATTCAAAAAATTTAAATATTTTAGCTAATCTTTTAAAATGTTTGAATTGTTTATGAAGTATGAAAAATAGATTTTTTTGCTAATCCATGGATTTGAACCCTTGTATATTAAAGTGATATCATATGGACAAAAACTAAACCAATTCTTGTTGAAGTAGTTTGTATAACTAATATATACCCACCTAAATGATTCATGCATCTAAGTTAATCTATGTAGAAATGATTTGTATCATCTAATCTATACATTTTATTTTTGTCATTTACTATCAGTTATTTATTAGAATATGAACAGATATATTTTTACCTTGGATATAGAATGAGAGAAATATTATAGAGTGGTCCCACGACCAATAGATACAAACTTTGTGGCATTTAGATCTTTTAAAGATAAAGATTCAAATGTTGGATGGCATAGGATTACTATGTCCAAGGTCCTTATTGGAACTTGGTTATGATGTGTGTATGTTGATCACTCTATCTAAGAGACAAGGTTAAAATATGAGTACCTTTCACTTGGCCATAAGAGAGATGACTATCACACTAGAGAATGTGTGAAAAATTATTTAATTACCTATACAAAGTGTGTGTTTAGATTTCTTAGTGGTAGAGATTCAAATATTGGATGTCAGAGGATTTGGACATTGAAATAGTTATTGAAACTTGGTTATGGTGCATGCATGTTGGCATCCTTGACCAAGAGATGTTATTCAAATATAAACAGTTTCCACTTCCACATAGAGAGATGAACATCATACGAAAGGATGTGTGGAGAATTCTTCAATCACCCATATGAGGTAGGTAGGTGATATAGAAATATAATACCATATAATAATAGGACAGATTTATGTCATAATTACACTAATAACTCACATGACACACATAAAGTAAGGTACCCTTATTAAATATTGAAATGGTACTTGTCTCCAAGGGGTGCAAGTGGTTATTAAATTGGCAATTTAATTAATCATTATATGAGACAAGGGAGGATCTTTCATTTGTTATATTGACTCATATGGTACATGATGTAGAGGAGAATCATAGAACATATTCATGGAGAATATATGTGTTGTTATACTTATATGACATTTAGCATATATTTATAGATGTCGATGGGTCTATTTTACAAGCTACAACACTACTATAGTGTTAGGCCTACGTGCATATATGTATCCCACAACTACCAAGCTTACCACTAGATATAGTAGATGAAATGCATCAAGCCTACTACTAAGACATTTGCAAGATGGGTTGATGGAGTGGAGGTAGTACCTTACCAAGCTAGAGATTGACTTTTAATAGATTAACACTTGATATATCACATGAAAGTCATATAGAAATTTTGTAATAGGACTCGAGGATAGGAAAAAATTATAGAGGTTCAAAAGCTATTGATTGTATTATGGGAGGCATTCGATAATTTTGGAGGGGTTTTATTATTAGAAGGTACAACAATATGGAATTTGATAGGATATGACCCATAAGCCTCCTATTAATAAGAGACATTAGTGATCATTGTATAGGATTATGATATATATTAGTATACATGTGAACATGTGAATCATTATAGTGGGACCACATATAGTAAGACCTCCTCTGCCTATCCCATATCATGGATCCCTCTCCTACCTCAACCTAAGATAATTCAATTGATACTCCTCCAACTTTATCCTCTTGGTCTCCCACATCCTCTATAGGATATTGATATGGAAGCATGTTATCTAACAATAGTATTTGTTTGTGTATGTCACTCTAGCATAATTTTCCTTAATCATCACCGCGTCCTTGACCATTCGTAGTGGTCAAGGGTGGGATAAATCAACATAATATAATGATTATTATGGTGTTCAAGCCCCTACTATTTGTAGGGAACCTCATATGGATTCCACCATTTTTTACATAGTCTTATACTAAAATAACAAGGACAAGGACATGATGATCAAGGTAGATAATGTTAGAGTGAGATACAAACAAAGTTTATTGGTAGATAAAATTCATCCATTGTGTATATCTATTAGAGGATGGAAGAGACAAAGAGGCTAGAGAATTTAGAGTAGCAATTGAGTTGTCCTAGGTTAAGGCAGGAGAGGGAGAGATATGAGTTAAGGTTCTCATTGTAGTGGTCCCATTATATCATATCTCATTGGTTTGGTTCATATTATTAACTTTACCAAATATTGGCATTATAGAAGCATCAATACGATGTTTTGAACAAAATTATTTGTATTATTTGTCTCATGTTGCTATTGTGAAACAAGAGTGTGTATTGGTGAACCTTAGCCATTAATCTTTTCATCCATTATACCTACCTATCCATGTACCTCTCCATCATCAATCATAATTTCTAGACATGGTAGATGAAATTTGAATCTTGTGGATCATGGTTTGTAGAGGGTGGGTAGTTGGGCATTTTTTATTCATGAGGTCTTAAGCCCTTGAAAGGTCCCCTCATATACAATAGGGTAATAACCCTCAAATCTAAAACTCGAAGGTGATTAAGGGGCAAGTAGAACTATAGATAGTTGGATTAGAGGAATTTTTAGAACGTAGATAGGATAATAATGTCATGATCTCTACCCCCCTAAGGGCCCAACCACTAGGTCCCTATGCATGCACTTCTTTTGGGTGGGGTTCAATTTTACTCTGACTAAAATTCTAGTGTTGTCCTATGGGTAGAGAGAATAAAGGTATCAAGATTGAATTAAGAAATAAAAGTTTTCTTATTGAAGATAAACAAACATTAGTTGTTAGGTTCACTTCTCTTGGATCAACCATTCATTTCCCCATGATGGGTGGTGATGGGTTCAGTTTATGACTAGCTTTCTTTATTAATTTTATGCATTTTAACATTTCAATCTGCCAAAGTTCATAGATAATCCTAAGACATATATATTTTATACATTTATGCATCTTAAACCAAGCTTTGGTATGTGGAAATAAAAATATGATATAATGACATTTGTATGTGTGAATGTATGAATGTTCATGAAATTCAGTATGATTTTATGCTTAATTTATGGTTATTAATGATGTGTGTGCTTTAGAATGAAACTAACCTCTTGCATCTAGAAGAATTGTAAGCCGCAACAACTAGGATTTGTAACCCACAACATAAGGAATGCAAGTAGTTGTAGGGGAGAATCCAAAATGACTAAAGCACGACAACTCCAAAGAAGAATAGGGATAACCATTAAATGGTCAATTGTGAGTCACTACAAGCACACCGAATAAGATGATTGAAAGAAGGAGTTTGTTCTGAGTAGGAGTAACTTGTGACATGACATTTAACATGAAACACGTCTCTATCATTATGGTTAATTGTTAGGGAAGAGTTCTAAATTAGTTTGTCTTCTTCTACTTTCTCAATTATGGTTTCCTCTTATAAGACTAAGTCCTCTCCCTATTCTTGAGGGAGAGTGTACAAAAACATTATGGTTTTGTTTTCAATCCTAGGATGAATAAGACTCCTCACAAACCCTATATAGTGTGATCATTGTTAGTTTCATGTTATCAATTGAATAATAAACATGTATTACTAAATGAGAAATCTTAATTAGATTCTTTTCAAAGTTCAAAGTATTCCATGTAATAAAGGAGTTTATTCAACATTATGATTTGTTGATCAAGTAGTAAGTGTTGATATTTGTTGTGGAAGCAACAACTCAAGCAAGGGCAACTTGAGGTATTGTTATACACTTTATTTTTTTGTTATTAGAATAGATCATGCATTATTGAATTAAACAATTTTTTATTACATGCATGTAGAGTTCATGATTCTGTAATTGAAATAGATTTTGTAGCTTAAATGTTTGTCTCATACTCTTAGAGTGATTAGTTGTAGTTCAATTTTAGAAGTTAGTGGTCATAGTCTTAAGTGATAAGTACCCGTAGCACTAGCAACAATTAATGTTAGTTCCCTTGTTTTACCAATTAATGTTTCATTTCTTTTCCATTTTTTATCATTTTCTATACATGTTTAAATGACCTATACTCACTGATATAGGCCGTACATAATCCATAAATGCACATACAGTGTCAACATTATCAAAAGCTTACAAAGTCTTAGTTGATAATTAAATGAACCCTCTCATTGAAGATGGACTATTCAGTTAGGAAGCCATCCTCTTAATTATGTGTCTACCTGTAGCGCCAAGTTAATTAGATATTATAGAGGCCCTGCATTTTTGGCATTATTGTCAGAGATGGTGCTAAGTTCAGGATTCTCCTGTGTATTTTTAATTCTTTTCAAGCTTTTCTAGTTTAAAAATTCCATTTTCAACATTAGGGTAAATAGGTTTTAAGCCTTCAATACAACACGAGTTACTAACAATGTGCAAGAATTGTTGAACCACAAAGTTACAAACATTGCATGTGGAGGCAAAGATACACTTTGGGAAGATTTCTCCCTTCAACACACGAAGCATTGCAAGATATTGGTTAGCACGGTGAATAGAGTGAGGGTATTCCTACAGAAGAATTATCCCTGACACCAATACCTACAAAAATAGAGGATACTTCCCACACACACATCAGCATCATGGTTGATGCAACAGTTGAAGATCCGCCAAAGCATGTAACATTTTAGTTCCCTATAGCCAACCAAGAGAGAGTTATTGCTTTGAAGAATATACCTCCTTCAACACTACATGTATTTTATGGGTTGTTTATAGAGGACCCAAACACCTTTCTTTTTGAGTTTGATGTCTTATGCCGAAGTTATGACTATACAACAAATGCTCACAAACTAAAATTATTTCCAACAACATTGAAAGATGTTTCTCTAAGATGGTTCATGGGGTTGGGAAGAGATGTTGTTCTCGATTGGAACACAATGAAGACAAAAATTCCTAGAGATATACCAGGATTATTGTAGAGGCATAAATAGAAAGAGGGATGACATATTCAGGATGTCACAAAAGGAAGATGAATTCTTGGAAAACTATGTAGAGAGGTTTTAGTTCTACCTCATGAAATATCATCAAAATAAACTCTTTGATGAATATCTGAAATTGATATTCTTAAGAGGAGTTAATGAGGACTATATGGATGCACTTAACCTCATTGGGTAGGAGACATCTCACAGGCACCATTTGAGTAAATTTACAAAGAATTTAGGAACAATTCAAGGTCTTTCACCAAGATGATTAGAGTCTAGATAAGACATCTTCCATCAACAAACCAACCACTGGAATCTCAAAGGTGGAGTTGAGCAAGCTTATATCAAACATGAAGGAAGATATCATAAATCACTTGGCTAAACAATTAGATACCCTTCACATCAAGAAAAAATAAGAGCAAGTAGAAGCAACCCTCACATAATACTTTCCACACTATAGAAAAAAGAGGATCAATTGCAGATGCAAGAAGGTGGCAAGTATTTTTGAAGATAAGCAAGGGATATCAAAATTTCATGCATTGGAAGGTGAAAATGGTTAAGTGTTTCACATAGCTCAATGCAAACCATGACATCCAAGACAAGGCATGCCCCAAGATCCTTTGAGTTATAACATGTCATTTCTTGGTAACAATGCAATTTTTTCTAGTTGGAACCCTCAATCTTGGGCTAATATGTAAAACCAACAATGGTCAATGCCTCAATCCAATTGGAATCAATAACAAAAAAACATGTGGCCACCTTAAAATTATCAAGGACCTAATTATAATTTGTAGTGGCCACCTCAACAAAATTAATGACAACCTTAATGGAAAAGAGGTAAGTAGTAGAAAAATCAAAATCCCAACTATTAGAAGCCACAACACCAAGCCATAATGTAAAACCCTTCAAAAATTGCACCAAATCCACCAAGAGTACCTCAATTGTTAGCACAACCTGCACCTAACCCAAATAATAAGCTTGTCCAATAGGATTATGCTAATGACACCATGCAATACCCCACCTATGGGGTTGAGGTGAGTGATGTACATCATAGATTAGGGAAGATGTTAGTTGGGCCTTCATCTCCTCATACCATTGAATTAATTGATGAGGAACTCCCAACAAAGCCCATGGATAAACAATCTAAGGAACTTGAGTCAAATTAGGTCAATCGACCAACAATGAGTCGAGAGCCTCCACTCCCTAAGAGACTAACAATCCAAAAACATCATTCACAAGCTAAAATTGATCTATTGGGATAACTCAAGGATGTTTTCATCAAAATACCCCTCATCCAAACCATTAAGGAGGTACCTATTTATACCAAAATAGTGAGGGAGTTGTGCCTCAAAAATCCAGGCAGGAAGCGTAAGGACCCTTATACTATACATGTCTTAGGAAAACTTGTAGACATTATGTTGAGAAATATAACCATCCCCAAGTATGCAGACCCTGGAAGCCCTATAGTGGATGTCAAAATCAATGGCACTCTCATTAAAAATACCTTAATTGACCTTGGGGAAGCCACTATGTAATGACCTAAGAAACAATGAATTTTTATAACTAATGGAGCTTAGACCTACACCTATTGTGCTACAATTATCAAATAGGTCTATAGTCAAGCCTGAGGGAGTCATAGAAGACTTGGTAATAACATTGGACTCACGAGAGTACCCTGTAGACTTTATGGTGTTGCAACCTAAAGCTAATCTTGTAGGATATCCCCTCATCTTAGGGAGACCTTGGTTAGCAACTGCAAGTGCCTTTATTGGTTGCAGGTTTGGTAACATGATCATTTCCAATGGAAAATGTCACTAAGAAACTAGTCCTTTATTTACCTGCCCAACCACATGTAGATTTGGAGAAAACTACATGACCAACCCTAGATGAGGAAGACCAGTACTCCTAATAAAATTTGATGACTATTGAACATGTCACATTGTTAGAAAACCAAGATGAAGATGAACTAATTGAAAACATCATGTAGAACAATTATGGCAGGGACCCATAGCAACATGACTATCTAACATGTTTGTAGGACCCCCTACAAAATATAATTCCAACCAATACATTTGAGTCTGTTTCTCAAATTTTTCACACTTTATTGCCACATCATTGTATCCCAAATATAGTTTTTCTTGATATTTCATCTATTCAAACATCATCCTTGACCTTAGATATTATACTAAACAAGACATTAAATGTAAATAGCCAATTGAGTGTTGTACAATAGATATCATTGTTGAATGTGTTGCAACCACATGCAACCACATTTGCATGGGATTACCATGACATGAAGGGTATAGACCCAAACTTGTGCATGTATCTAATTTACATCAATGAAGTATATAAACCAATTAGGAAACCATAAAGGAGAATGAACCCTACAGTCTGTGACATAGTCAAAGTTGAATTACAAAAGTTGTTCGATGTAGGATTCATCTATCCAATCTTTTATAGTCAATGGGTTTCTCCAATAGTGATTGTACCTAAGAAAGGGAGGAAATGGAGAGTGTGTGTAGACTACCACGAGTTTAATGCAACAACTAGGAAAGACCACTTTCCCCTTCCTTTCATTGACCAAGTACTAGATTCACTTGCAAGCAAGAAATACATCTCCTTTTTGGATGGATTTAGTGGATACAATCATATTAAGATAGCCTCAAAAGACTAAAACAAGACTACCTTCACATGCCCTTGGGGTACATATGCTTACTCTATCTTGCCATTTGGGCTGTGAAATGCACTTACCACCTTTCAAAGGGCAGTCCTAAGCATATTCTCAGAACTTTCTAATGATTCCATGGAAGTTTACATGGATGATTTCACAACATATGGGTATACCTATGAAGAAGCACTTACCAATCTAGAGAAGGTACTACAAAAATGCCAAGATAATAATATGTCCCTAAGTCATGAAAAATCTTTTATGATAATGACTGAGGAAGTTATTTTGGGACATTATTGTATCCAATAAAGGAATCCAAGTAGATCCCAACAAAATTGAGATAATATCAACATTACCTGTACCTCAGAGATAGAAATATGTTAGAAGTTTCCTTAGGCATGTTGGCTATTACAAAAGATTCATACAAGATTTCAACGAGATTGCAACACCACTATTTATCTTATTTTCCAAGGATGTAGATTTTGAATGGACAACTGCTTTTCAATGTTCCTTAGAAGCTCTCAAGATAGCATTAACCAAGTCCCCTATTTTGAGAGGACCAAACCATAACTTACCCTTCCATATCCATATAGATGCTTCACATTTTGCATTAGGAGTCAAGTGTTAGGACAAAAGGATGGAAAACTTGAGTATGTCATTTACTATATCAGTAAAAACCTTCAAGGGGAAGAACTCAACTATATAGTGACTGAGAAGGAAATGTTAGCAGTGGTTCATGAAATCAACAAGTTCAAACACAACATTATAGGGTATTCTATATTCATACATATTGACCATACAATAATAAGGTATCTGATAAAAAAATAATATTGGATGGAAGGCTTGCAAGGTGGTTACTACTACTTCAGGAACTTGATATAACTATTATGGACAAGCTAGGGAAAGAAAATGTAGTAGCATATTTCCTCTCTAGACTGCCAACCAAATTAGAAGATGTAGATGATTCATTTCCAAATGAGCACCTATTTTCTCCATCTTTGCATACACCTTGGTATGCAGACATAGCCAACTATCTAGTAATAGGGAGAACATCACCACATCTCTCACCAAGAGAGAAGAGGCAATTAGTTTAAAAAAAAAATCTTACTCATGGATAGCAAGATATATCTTCTACATAGGGCCTGGAAACATCATGAGAATATGCATTAGGGAAGATGAAGTGAATGATATCCTTAGAGCATGTTGTGATGAGCCTTGTGGGGGACACTTTGTAACAAAGAGGACAACTCTTAAAATTATGAATACTAGCTGTTATTGGCCAACACTTCATAAGGATACAACCAATTACACTAGGAGTTGTGATAGATGTCAAATAATGGGAAGGCTAACAAGGACAGATGAGATGCCATTATAACCACAATTGGTAGTAGCACCCTTTGGTAAATGGGGACTCAACTTCATTGGTCTCATCTCCCCGACATCAAATAATGAAGAATACATATTGGTTTGTATAGATTACCTTACCATATGGGTGGAAGTTAAAGCTTTGTAGTTGCAAGAGATGGGAATGTAGAAATATTTCTTTATGAAGACATATTTACAATATATGGTGTTCCTAAAGAAATTGTAACAGACCAGGGACCATAGTTTACATCCAATCTAATCACAAAACTAATGTAAGAATATGAGATCAGACATAAAAGTCTACACCCTACCACCCTCAAGAAAATGGTCAAGTGAAGGTGACAAATAGAGAAATTGAAATTATCCTCACAAAGATAGTGCAACTCCATGGGAAGGATTGGGCAACCATGTTACCTAAAGAAGTTTGGGCTTATAGGACAACCTAGAAGATAACAACCAGTTTCACCCCATATGAGTTGGTATATGGTAAAAAGGTAATACTTCAAATAGAATTTGAATACAAGACTCTAAGGACAATAGTCAAATTGGGCATGGACTTATCAACAACACAAAAGGAGAGGTTACACAACCTCAATGCATGAGATGAAATCAGAATGGAAGCCATTCACCATACTAAAATCATCCAACAATAAAGGATACATTAGCATGACCAGTTTATCAAAACCAAGGAGTTCAATGTAGGTGATTGGGATTTACTATATGATTCAAGGTACAAATATTACAAAGGCCAATCACAGACTAGATGACTTGGACCATATGAGATTAAAACATTTTTTCCAAATGGGGTGGTTCAGTTGCAAACAATTGATGATGTAAGGTTTTCATTGCTAATTAATGGCCACTGATTGAAGCTTTATAAAATGTCATTGTAGAAATATGACTTCATTTTAATACTGTAGCATCAATTCGAGCCACAAATACAAAGTTCATTAACAACTACAAGTACTTTTGAAGTATCAATAGATGAGCAACATAACTCGCCTATTGAAATTACATAGGTATAGTTCTCCAACACATTTCACATGCACACACTACAAAGGTGACATTCAACATTCTTCATTTTTTGAAGTAGTCGCAAAAACAACAGAGACCTACAACATAACACCACTAGGTGACAAACCTACAAAAGGGACCTATTACTACATGATCCCACAACACTTGTCTTCTATTCATTTCAAAAACACATGCATTAATTACATCTCTATCACTTCATATCATATCATTTTGCACACGTAGCCATACATATTCCACTTCATTACATGTAACCTATTTCATCCATACACATGTAGCCATCCTACCACTTTTTTAAAGTCCACTGTACCATGCAATTAATTTCACCTCACCCATTCCATACTCTTCGTAGCCTTTTTCATCCATCATTTTCCACATGTCACACATATGTTTATCATTCATTTAAAACTATCACTACACAAAATTCATTGCAATCAAGGCATATCACTTCAAATCAAGTTGCAGGTGTTATTCAACTACTTCACATGAGTTAAATTTCATTTTAAGCCATTCTTATAGGTAGACTGCATATTAATTTATCATAATTAACATTTAAGATTGTTAATTTTGTGTGTGTTTATATTTCATTCATGTATGTCACATATCATGCTTTAATTTTCCATTACTTTTAATTTCTACCTTTTCCCATTTACCGTACCCACTAAGTGAGGAAACTTAGTAGCTTTAGTTGGGGGAGGGTATTCATGATCATTCCTTAGTTTTTCTTGATTTTAAAAACTCTCTACAAATATTTCCGCTATTTTATTTTCCTCCATTTTCAAGACATAGAGTTTAGAGGAGAAAAATGGTTCTAAGCAGTTGAATTGAAAGGTGCATTTGAGTAACACACCATACAAGAATAGAGCAAAGTATAATTGGGTGGTAGAATAAGAACAAAGTAGAGTAGAGAAAGAATTGTGAATCAAGCTAAATTGAGAGGTGACTACAAATTATTGAAGCATTCATGGGGGGTGATATCATACAAAGGGAACCAGTAACACATAACCAACTATTGGAAGACATGCAATGTTTACCTATCTTCCAACAAGCTGGATGGTTGGATTATTTCCTAAGGATTATAGAATTCAATGAAGCAATGACCCAATAATTTACCAACACATTGCAGAATGATGAGGCAATTGTTAGGGGTCTAAGGGTAGATGCCTTGAAAGTAACTATAGATGAAGTATCTGGTTTGTCAAGAGGAGGAGAGGAGTTTCCAATCAGAGCGGATGCCATTGCAACAAGAAATGATTTCTTTTTTCCAGGAGAAAATTTGGATTCTTCCTCCCAAGGTACTAAATGTTTATCTTTTCCCTGGCTTTGGGTTTCAATAGCTTCTTACATAGTTAAATACTTGATATGTGATGGGAGACAATCCTTGCTATACATAGTTCATTTCAAGTTGTTAAGTCATCTATGCCATGGAAGACATGTAAATATTCCCAACTTTTTATAAAATTTGTTAAAAATAATGTCCTTTAAATATAAAAAGAAAAGAAAAAACTCAAAATTGTCTCATTTTTGCTTAGTTACATTATTGGTAAAGAGGAGCCTCAGGGTTCAATTTCTAAATATTTCTTGGGAAGACTTTCTTAATTGTAGCAATATCAACAATATCCTTGAAATTCTTGTAGATATTTTTCTCTACAAGTAGTTGGGAGTCTTTTCTTGTGCTTCAACTTTTGCTCTTTCATTAGCTTTGCGCCCCCTGGGCCTTGTTTCTTTCTCCTCCTTTTGTTTCCACATGTCGTGCTATGCCACATGTCTCATAGGTGCACTTTCAAGCAAGTCACAACCCTCTCTCTATATAAAGATGTGTGATGGTGCTATGTAGTAGCCACGTGTCTTTTATAAACATTTTCTTCCTAAGCACAGAGAATGACACGTGCCTGCACTACAAGTTTTCTTGTAAGCAACACCAAGGAGACCTCAGAAATGCTCACCCACGTGCCACATGTCTCAAACAAGATTTTTTCCAATGAGGAGAGTATGTAGCATCGGAGCTTGTAGTTTGAAGTGTTTTGTCAGCACGAGGATATTAAAAAGCACTGGACATCACCTGTCCAATATTTATAGGTAATTGATTTATGTTAGACAGATTTCCTTTACTAGGTATGGTGGCACATTGCTCCTGATAGAGGAGATCTTTTCAATAGCAGCTAGAGTCCAACTCGACAAGCTTTGCACATACTTTTGTGAAAGGAAGATGATTGATTGTTTTGAGTTCTATTTCAATCGATGCTTAGCAGCTCAAACTTTATCTCGTTATGGGCTCATATAACATAATATGATCTTCAAACAAGATTTTTAGGGTGGTGGTTTAATGCCACCATTTGGGGTCTATTTTTTATGATTAAGTGGTGGAGATAGCTTTATGCTTGTTGCCTTCCCTTGTTCTATAAAAGGGAATTTTTGAGCGTCTCCCAAGGAGTTGGAAACTTAGTAGGTGGAGAATCCATTACAAAGTTGTCTTCCTGTAAAACAATATTCAAAGATTAATTTTTGAGACAGTGTCCAATTCAGAACACTCGACCTTAGCATTTTGTATTATCCTTGCATTAAAAGGAATAGAAGGAGAAAGTGCATTAGACTATGCCTGTTTGGCCTTTATTGTGTGTTTTATTCTCTTCTTTTGTTAAATCTATGCTTTGTGTCAACTATGATTGGACATGATCTTAATAATTGATCACTTTTGGTTTCAAATTTTCTAATATTTAGTATAAGTCTACAGTCAGTTGGACCATGTTTTACGCTCTTTCATTTTTTGCAAGTTTGTGTTGAGTTTCACACTATTCTAATGAGTAAGACAATTTTTGTAAAGGATTTAAAGAATTAATAACTGTTCTTTTTTGGGTGTATCATCCTCTTCCAAAAGTGGGTGCTTCCCAGAAAAAGATCTGAATGTTTGCTTTGTGCCCATATAGGCCTTAGTAGTTCATTCTCTTTCAACAATGAAGGGTTTATAGCACTATGTGTTCATTATGTCAGATTTGATGCCCTAGTAGGTGTTGGATTTCAATTGTTTATTGTCATTGGTTGTCCTTGATGACAAAAAATTGATATAACTCTGGTTTGGATACATACCTATACATAGATACATATGGAACTCTAGTTTGGATACATTCTTGTTTATGATCTTTTGATATGTGGTTCTCATAGTGTTTGACTCAGTGTGTATCATGATTCATTTGGCTATGGGATTTTGATACTCTTGATAGATGCATGTTGGTACTGACAATGATTATCTTTCAGGGAGCTACAAGGCAGGGCTTTACATGATAATATTGGTTTTGATCAGGCATTTTTGACTCCATGGATAGTGGCATACATACTCTAGCATATACTTTGGCAAGTTCGTAATGGGGTATACATTTGCTTATATATATTTGTGAAAATTTATCTCTGTATGGTTGACAGTTCAAATGTAATGTGAAGTCTTATGTTGATCATACAAGTTGTAAGCAAATGTAGGCTATAGATCTTCAAGTATAAAACTTTGTGAAGCATATAGCTTCAGGAAACTTGTACTCCATTATTACATTGTATTTGCTTTAAAGACTTCATTGATTGATTTTATAGTGTGGCCTACGATGAAGATATTGAATGTTTTATATTCTATACCATGGAGGTATCAAGCATTTAAGATAATGTGACCTAGAGGTATCAGGCACTTAAGATAAATATGATCAATGTTTAAAACAGTGCAAAGGAACTGACACTTAATATATATATTTGGTATATGTTTAAAAGCCCTTGTCGGACATGCTAAGTATTGGGGAGTCAGCATTTTGAAGTCTTAAAAGTTTTTTTAAAGCTTAAGTGCAAGTTCTATTTGGTGTTTATATTTCGGTCACATTTCACATGTGACATCAACTGATATAATTATAAAGTTTTTGACTTTGTATAAAGTCACTTGGCAGCGATAGCAATATGGTTTCGATGCATAGTTTTTGGTCATACCTAGCATTTGACATCGGGCATTATGTTTTGATAAAAGGTTTTTGATTTGGCAGTCGACAACAATTATGATTTAATATTTGACAACGGATTCTAAAGGCATCATTATGTTCAGATTTCAAATGATGATTTTTGTTTGAAAATTCTTCGAAAGACTTGAGGAAAGTATAGGGCAAAGTCATTATTGTTTCATTGTGTAAAACCGTGAAACCCTAGCCGCCCCCATGAAGTTGTGATAGCAGGTTTTTGAGCTCGACAGTGGAAGAAGATAGAGTGTTGACTGAGGAAGTTGGAAGACAATAGATGGAGATCTTCAATTTGGAGGTTTTTAAATGGTTCCTCTATTTTTTATTTGCTTTCATTCCTCCCTAAACATGTATTACAGTTAACACATTTTTTTTACAGGCTTTATCATGATTTTGGTTAAGATATTAACAATGAAGGTTCGGTGATTAGTTTTATTCGAACCCTTGGTTATTTCTTTACAAACAAATGAAGGGTTAAATGCAATTGGTTAAAGGAAACAGTTATTTTGCAATCTTGAATTTTGATGAAGATTCGAGAGTTCATTTGTATATAAAACAGAGATGAAACATGAGTTTTTTTGTTGGAAATTTTGAGAAGGTTGTGCACACATTCTGCAATTGAAATTATTGTAAACATGATGCATAAATCTTGACTAATATATCAGGTATTTTGGAGATTCAAACAATGAATCTGTAGGATATTTCGTGTATTGGTTTGAAAGAAATATGTGGGTTAAATTGTAACAGAGAAACCCTTTGATATTTATCATTTTGTTTTGTAAAAGGGGTTGGTGCTCCTTGAAATGGGTGTTCCTAAATTAGTAAGGGGTTGGTGCTCCTAGAGTGGGTGCTCTAAATAAATTTTCTAGTAAGGCAGTGTAAACAATGTTTTTTAAAGCAAGCTAGTGAGGCATCATTTTTGGAGTGGTTTTTCTACCCCAAGAGGGTTTTCCACTCGTCATATCTTTTGTCATGTACCCTCATTTATGGTTTTGTTGTTTTATTGTGCTGATGTTGCAATGTTGTAAAGGTCTTTAACTTGCTTATTTCAATTCTTGAATAGTTGCACTCAATTCTTGAATGTTTTCATCATTGCAATGTTTAAAGCAAAAATTGATTAAGTCTTTTGTGGCAAAAAGTTAAAATTTGGTTAAAACACTAATTCACCCCCCCTTCTAAGTGTTTTCCGACTCCAATAGTAGGAAGATTTGTAATGTTTTAAAAGCTTTCAGTGTATCAACTTAGATAAGTTTATTTTTTTGCATTCCTTCATCCCTTTTCCTAAACCAAGAACAAAGAGTCAACTTCTAAAATCTAAGAGGCCATTCAATGGAGCATAATATGTCCCACATCCACTGAATTTCTCATAATGTTGTTTAGAGAAGTATAGGATTTCATGATCAATAGTTATTTTGCTGGCACATCCAATGGGACTCGAATTTATACTCTATAACACCTAATTTTGGCCTTGAAGAGGCACTCAAGTCAAATTAGTGGTGACCCTACAAGTTGAACTTGCACATTCATGCCCAAGATCCAAACCAAAGCATCCTATAGATGTAATTTTTGATACTCTGAGTTACCATCTTTTTCTCCTAGGAGAAGAAGCACTGCAAATTCTTTATCACCTGTTAGAAGTAGGGTTAGAAGCACAAATATTGCATCTAGAGGTCTATCCAATCCTCCATTCGATAGATCATTTCAAATTAGAATACCTATTTTTCTCACAAATATAAGTTTGTTCTCTATGGCCCATCAAGTGTCAATAAATTTTGTGTCTTGGGACAATGGTAGCTCACTCATCCCTCCTACTCCCCCAAATGTATGGCCTACTATCCCCACTAATGATCTAAAGGTAATTCTAAAATTCACTAGGGAGGACTTGAAGACACCATTAGAACATCTCCAAGATGTTGTTGATGTTTGCATGATTCATAATATCACAAAGCGAAATGTGGCCCTCATATTGTTGGCCGCATCTTTCAAGGGCAAGGCCCAAGATTGGTATCAATCCCTAAATTCTAATTTCATCAACACTTGGGATGAACTCATAAACAAACTCTTTAAACACTTCTTAGAAAAAGGGGACTGCTCATCTTTACTACAATAATTGATAACAATCAAGAGATCACCTCAAAAGGCGGTTATAGACTTTAACATCAGGTTTCATAAGACCTGGCATAGGATTCCCATAATAGCCATACATCAAACAACCATGGAATTTGTAGAGTCCCCACTAATATTCAGTAGACTTGATGTCAGACACACAATTTAGAGGAAAACCTAATTGAATAGTCCACTAAACCCTTGAAAAGACCTTCAATGAATTATCAACTAGGGCTAAAGTAGGCTTGTGATTATGTTGACACTATATGTGCTTCTAAATACTCAAGACTACCTAAATCATCCTAGCATAGGTTTTTACACTTGCTGATAAATCATAAAAATGCATAACAAGAAAAGAAGTAATGTTGGCACTATTGCTATGGGTACCTATAACATAAGACTGTGACTAGTTCACTATCAAGAAATGAATCCTAAAATTAACCAGTACTACTTAAATAAACCTACACTCCAGAGTACAACAAGTTGAAGAAAATTAAAATATGAATGTAAAACAAGATTTGTTCATGAATTCATTCATAATGGTACATAAGGAATCTAATTAACATAACAAACATTCATGAAGTAACTGCTACAACAAAAATAAATGTACAAAAGATAAAGTGGGGAATAGTTACCTTGAGTAGCCCTTGCTCAAGTGACCGTCTCCAAATATTTAACCTAAATCTAACTCCTTAGATTAACGTAATCATGACAATAATGAAAACCATTTATTGCATAACTCAATTATCACAATCTAAGATTCCGCTGAGATATCTTATTCATGAAATCATGGACATTATTTGTGTAAAAACAAGAACTGAAACTAAAAGTATCTTTTTCTATATCTGCTACTAGATAATTAACCAACTTTTTTAATGCCTGAACCACTGAACCATACATATAGGCATGGGGGCATATATTGAAATAAGGACTCTAAACTAAAATCATAAATTACCACTCCCTACATAAAGAGTGTGATAAAGTCTAATCAACTCAACCATAACTAAAAAAGGAAGAAGGGTCCCAATAGAACTATGATTCTGCCACAACAAGAATTAGAACGTGGACTGTTGAAATAGTCACACTGGACTCCTAATTGTAATAGAGTTATTCTCCTTCATCTTCTTTATTGAATGTCATAATGATGCACAATCATCTTCAATAAGTTCCTCCATTTTTGCAATTGTTGCGATCAACTTATTCTAGAACCTCCCCTGCATTGCCATCCAGAAACTCCTTTGGCTGTGGGTTGGGCCTCCCAATTGCTGTGGGCTATAGTCTACCTCCTTTGGCTCCTTGGCAACAAAGAGTTAGTTCATAAAACAACTACAAAATACTAATAACCATACCTTAAGCACAAATATTCATTGTAATTCATATATATCAACACATTAATTATACAATAACTATCACATTATAACCATATTTCCATATACTTCAAATCATGTTTAGGTTTACATAATGAGCATAAAAGATAGTAAAGTGTAGGAATATGTATGAGATAAGCGTTTGGAAATGTCTATGAGTATGCATAAAAACATTAGAAAACTAACTAATAAATAGACTAATCATTTCCCCCAACTACCAATTTGCTTGTCCTCAAGCAAATCAACTAGGGCTGCAGGTTGTAATGCAAAGTGATCTCCCTAAAATCTATAACAGTATTCACTCCACTGATCTGTTTCAAATAAAATCATCCATAGCATGCAATTCTATCCATCTTGGTATCCTTAGCTTCCTCTCGTTCCTCATTCTTTTCCCCTATCCAATGTGGCACTGGGTAGAGAAGCATTGGTGGCTAGAAAGTGAGTGGTACCCATTTATTTGGCAATATTCATGTACCTACATGTTCTTTCAAGCATGCATACAAAATTATAAATAGAGCGGGGCTCTTTCCTTTACAACTCAGGGGTTAAGTTGTCCCACCTTTCTTGCACAAATGAATAACAATGATGGATTATTCCTACAGTTAGTCTCTTCATTCTATCATGTCCTTGATCCTTAAATTCATGATTTATTTGCCTGCACCTTTGTACTGCAAGAGTGTTTTCCATTCCTTTATGATCACATGGGGGTTTTGGGATTCCTTTCTAATTGGCAGGGCAGTTGACTTCTCCCTTTCAACATATTCTTGCACAATCTCTCCCCTCTGTCTTTCATTCCTAAAGTATGATGCTAGTGCCCTTATTTGTAGATCACCCACAAACATTAATGGGTTCCAAAACGTATCATCTAGCACAACATAATTATGTAAATAAAATTCACATAATTGACCTTGTTCATCAAGTGTGGCATCAACAAAAATATTGAGAAAATCAAATTTCCTACTCATTGCAACTCATAGATTGTTGATCAACCTACTAAACTGGCAACTTAAGAATTTTTCCTATAAAAATAAAGTATATGTCCTAGTAGGAGGCCTGCATCAAACAATCTGTGCAGCCTTGTTTGCTACCTCTTTAAGCTTGACTATTAACTTTTTCAACTCAATGTATTTACTCTCTAGAACTATGGTGTGATCTAAAACCATTGTTTCTTTTTTCTTTCTTCCAATTATCCTTTTGCTGAGAGACCTCTTGAGTAAATTTCCATACCTAGTAATCTAGAGACATGTTGTATGATGGTTTGGATTTTTTGTAGTAGGGGGTCTTCTATTCTTAGTTGTAAGCTCTTTGTTTCATGATTTTACCATTGCAAGTTGTGCAAGCAAATCTAATTTAGACCCATACCCATAAGCATGCAATTTCTCCTGCAACTCTTGAATTTTCAATTCTCTTTCCTTATCCATTTGTTCATAAGTTTTTACTAGTTCTTCCAATTGTTTAATCCTTTCTAGTGCTTCTTACAATTCCTTCCTTATATTTCTTTCCTCTAGAAATAGATCCTCATCTTTTTCTAAAAATTATTCATCACCACCCCCAGTGTACTCATAACCCTCACTGTTAGGGCTAGTTGGGGTTCTTTTCCTAGTTTTGTTTGCAACAAAAATATCCTTTGAATCTGATTTAGAGGTGGTTGATATGTACCATTTTCTTTTTGTGGGAACATACATTCTTTCAAAAACATTATCCTTTAATTCTAAATCAGTCCCTACTATCACAATGTTTTCTTCTTCTTGCTTCTTAACACTACCCCTCATGACACCTTTCCTTTTTAGGTGATGTGAATGCCTTGGTTGGGTGGTCTTCTTTTTCTGTACCTTTGAAGGTGTAGAAGAAGAACCACCTCTCTTCTTCTTGGTTTTTGGATTTTTAGATGAAGTTGGGGTTTGAGGGACCTCTTATGCTATAGACTGATCAGATATTGTGTGTGGTGATCTTTGTACACTTTGCTCCTCCGGTTCTCCCCTATTGCTGGTAGGTAAAGTAGTAGGTGAAACAAAGGGCATTTCCCTTAATGAAGTAGTAGGTGACTCTAGGTTTTCTGGAACTGTTCATTCCTCAAGAATATTGTTAATGTGTTCACAAATCAAGAAGCTCTCCCATAAAACATGTGGGTACTGAACCCTAAGGCTTCTCTTTACTAACAAGGTAATGTCATGTCCCAAAATTGTAGCACATAAAAATGCAAATAAATAAGTAAATCATAATAACAAAACACATTTTAGTGTGAAATATAAATAACTAGATAAATAAATATAAAAAATGTAATGGCAATCTAAATATTAGTATCATAGATAATATTATAATTATAATACATTTATTATAATAAACAAGACAATTAATATTAGTACATTATAAATATCATAATAATAGAGATTTCACAAGAAAAAATAATACAAAATAATATTAATAAACATTAAGAAATAATATTTATATATTGATGAGATAATGCAGTGATTATTAGTGAAGAAAAAGGCTTCATTATAAAAGAAACAACTATATTGAAAGGCAACGAATATTCTAAAGGGCAACGATTCCACTTTCAAAAGATAATAGTTTGAAAAAATAAAAAAAAATAAAAGTGGTTTAAAAACAATAATGAAGGTTTAAATAAATGTTTGTGTCTTTTCATAAAGACATCTCTCTTGAAAAGATGTATCCTTTAAATTGAATATATATATATAAAAAGACATTGAGTGTAAGAATCATAAATAAAAGGAATCAATTGGAAATATGCATAAAGCAGCAGATGGGAAATGAAATAAACTATGGGAGATTTATTTGATTAAGTGTTATTGTCAAGAAATATATTTGGAGAAGTAAGCTTTATAGTAAGTGATTATCAGAAGATTAAAATTATATATATATATATACACGATCATTGCAATAATGATGCTTGCAACAATTATTGAGCCTTATAAGTAATTATGATCATAATATAAAAATGGATAGATTAATATTTATGATCAATCAAATGTAAGATTGAAGGAAGGCGACTAAGGAATTAAGAATCATGGGAAGACACAACAATTTAGGTGATGTATTCACTTAGCAATAATATTTAGCATATAAGAACTAGATATTGTTAATTTTATTATTGATATAATGACTTCCTTTAATCTTAGCATAATGAGAATTATCTTAGGAAATGATGAACTTAAAGAACCATTGGTAAATGAAAATATATTTGATTATAGGCATGAAATAAATCTTGGATGAAGGCAAATATATCTGATTGTTTAAAGATTGTCTACTATGTGCTTGTAAACCTATTAGGATGGGCAAAACATGGGTGAAGTATATTGCCTAAAAACCCCACTTTCAGCCCCTTAGGCCCTAGACAAGGGATTGGGCTTTGGAGCCCCTTAGGCCCGAGATACAGGATTGGGAAAGAGGAGGTTGTAGGCCTTAGGCCACTTGGACTCTATGGTTCCTCCCCAGTGATAGGATGAGTGTCTTCTGAGGTGTTGCCATGAGTGGAGTATGCAGGTACTAAGCCCCTAGGCAAGAAGGATTGTGATGGAAAACCTCTTGAGATTTACAGGAGGGCTTCAGGGCGGATCCACTTATGGCACTCCTCTTATGTCTTCATTATTGCCTTATGACTATGAATATATTTTTGGATATCTAGATATTATTGCTAAAAAATATGTGTATGTGGAAATGTTATTAAATTGCTGAATGCAGATTTCAATCTAGGATTGTTTCATTAGAGAAACATATTCCTTTTGGAAAGAAGAAACCCTAAACCTAATTAATAATCGAATTCTAGGGAAAACAAGCAAATTCAAGAGCAAGGCTAGGTAAGGGACATTATAGGTAACCAAATAGTAATGTGACAGAGTTGAATCACTTATTTTCCTTTGATACTCATACCCCATTCTCTTTAACAGGTTATAGAGGTAATTAGGTACATTAACCATTTTGTTATGATGAAGGTGACTCGAGAGCTGAAAATGTATTATATATAGAATGGATTTCCTACCATCACAAGTGATATATTTAACAATGTAAGAGGCACAAGAAGCCCATACCCATGGAAGTGACAACCTCTTGGTGCCTTGTGATGATGAGTCAAGGTTTTCTCCAGGCTCCCTGAATTCATCCCTGATAGCTACTACGTTTTCTTTGACAAGGAATTCAACTCCATTTCATGGTAGACTAGATACATCTACAATTGCAGCCTCTGAAGCATCCTCCCTGAATCCTCTAATGGTGGCTTCATCATGTCAGAGTGTTGTTGTAAACTACCTTATCATGTCTTCATTGTATTTTGTTAGCTTCAGGAAAGTGAAAATGGGAAAGACTAATCTATCCTCCAATAATTGTTGATTGTGTCACCTATGCGGTGTGTGCACATAAATTTAGATAATGAATAATACCCAAGTGCTCTTAGGAGGTGAGTTGTGTAGCTCATTTGTTGAGTCACTGTGAGAACCGATAGTATCTGCTACTGAGTTGTCATCTTGTGGTAGTATGTTTGTATCAGAATTACTACTTGTACCATATTGTTTCATGAGAGAAAAAAGGAAATCATATTTTTGTGCTAGCTTCTTGTATATTTTCAGTCTGTGGCCATTGAATAATAGTGAAAATCTAACAGATGAAGAAGAAACTAAAAAATAAGTCAAAAACAAATAAAATGAAGATTTCATTTTGTTATTAAGGAAACAACATATGGGTGGGAACAATCCATGGACTTGCTTATCTGCATGAAGATTGCTATCCCAAGATTATTCATCGTGACATAAAAATCATCCAATATTCTTCTAAATTTAAACTTTGAAGCTAAGGTTGCAAATTTTGGACTTGTATGGCATAGATAGTTTGAGCCTTGAAAGGTGATGTTCCTCTTGATGATCTAAATGGAGTGAATCCAGGGCATAATACTTTTCATGGGTCACATGGAAGCTCATACTATGACTCCAGACAATATGGTTAAGACATGAAGAAATGAAAAGATGCGTCCAACTTTGAATGATACCCACACTGTACAATGGCATCAAAACATTTAGCAAAATCTGAATGCATATATGGCAGAAAGGTAAATAAAATCAACAAAAAGGAATGGATACACAAAGTGTTGCCACAAATTGTGTTTTCTCTTCAACGAGTAAAAGAATAGATACCCAAAGGAGCCACATAGGAAATTCCAAAAAACACTTGGTATCTTTATGGTCGCGACCATTGGATCAGTCAATATGGTAATGCTACAGAAAATTGGAATGATAATGTTGATGAACAGGTCAAAGCTCCATATCTTTACATTTCAAAAGGAGTCCAAATCTGAAGGAATACTATTTTGATAGAATAAACAAAAGGAAGGGATATCTGTAGAATGTTAAAGAAATTATGAAGTTATAATTTTCACAGTAAAAATGTACCAGGCCACTGCCTATTGTTTATTCTAAATCTTCAATTTTAGCATGAGCCTAGATCAGAAAACCAAAACAAAAAAATAGAATATGAGACATATAAAATCCAACTATAGGAAAAGATATATAGTCATGGCCAGTACTTAATACATGGGTTCACATACAAAATGTCAAGATTTTCTACATAAGACATTGTAAATTGCAAACAAATGCATTCATAGAAATAACAAGAAATACACAAAATGAAGTTTTGTTCTTTAGGGAGATAACTCGGTTTTGAGCATGTTGTTTTTAGAAATGCAAAAAAATAACAAGCCTGAATACAAAGAGTTTCTCGTTTTTACATTGAAATGAAAATCAGGAAATTTTATATACAAAGAATGCTCGGCCTGCAAGGATAAAAAGCACACAAAAGAAATGGGGGTTGTGCTAAGAAATAGACATAAGCTTAACTTAGAGAAGGAAGCTCTTACCACGCAAAATTCCAACTTGAAGAAACCTCATTTCATGGCGAAAATGTCTCCAAAAAGCTTCAGTTGAAACCTCCATGGTGGTGCATAGCTTCTTCTTGAAGCTTTTGAAACAAATGAAATGTTTCTTTGTCTCTTGTGCTTTAGGGTTCTCATAACCCTAATCGACCCATGCCTTAGTGGCATTTTTAATCAATGTTTAAAAAAGGAATGAATAAGATGCTGACTAATGAAGCCCGTAGGTGAAGTTATGAATTTCATGCCTTAACATTTTTTTTTCATTGTAAAAGCCTTCAAAAACTTTTAGGGGGAATCAATGTTATCTTAAATGTTTTCTTTTGCATTTTCTTTATTAAATGTAAAGTATTTAAGTTAAAGTGATAGTTTATAAACCACTTAATTTAAATACTATTTTTTAATGCAAAGTAAAACATTTAAGAAATTGTCAATGGAGGATAAAGAATGAAGATAAATATATGCCTTGATTAATAACATTGCAAGCATATAAAGGAGGTTGGAATCAATTTGCAACACATGGAGAAGAAATAGGAGCTGTTTTGGGTTTTTATGAGTTTTGGAGAGCATTTTGGAGCTTTTTGTGGACAGTTTGATGTGTCACCATGTTGGACTTGGTCAAACTTGACCTTTTCAACAGTTTGGAGCTCATTTAGAGAGAATATAGGTGCTATATTTTAGACTTTTGAGGGGCATCCAACCCAAGGAAGCTTCTAGCTCCATGTTTAGTGCAACTGTTTGGAGCTTTGCTACATATTGCTTTTGTAACGCATTTTGTAATCAGTTTTTCTTATGCAATTTCTAGAGATAGAGACTTTTACAGTCCTTTGACAGTTTAAGCATGCTTTGTAACTCATTTTGGATATGAAAAGTAGATGATACCTTGGTTACTACTAGTAATAAAATTCTTATCTTTTTATTCTTTGCAACTTTATGTATGTTAAATGATTCGATCAAGCTTTTTGTGAAACCCTTCATAATTTCCTTCTAGCTTGGTCTCATAAGTTATACCCTTATGCAAATAGTGTGTTTAAGAAGGTTACTATTTGTGTAAAAAATGCATTTTGCTTGCTGATTGTGAAGTTAACCTTCCATTTAGCTAGTATTTTTGTGTTCAGTCCTCTTAGTGAAGCACTTATGCAAAAGCACACAGAAATAAATTGTGCAAACTTAGTTTTTTTTAGTTGAAGCCTAGTGTTAAAGTTTCTAAATTTCATTATCCTTCTAAATTTGGTGTATCATTGTAGGGTTAAGTTTCATTTCAAGTACTCTTTCTTCTCCGTTTCCTAGAAGTCATTAGATTAGGTGATAACAAGAGGAATCCGGCCTTCTCCGGAGGTTGACCTCTAATTATCAAAACCCACACTTTGAGAGGTCTTCCCATGTTACACTGGAGTGTTGAATTTCATATTCAACAGGGTGCAATTTCAGTAGATAACAATGAAATCATATAATAAAGCCTAGACACCCACATTGAATTCTTTAGTCTTGATAAACTGATCATGCCATTTATTCCTTTGCTTTTGAATTATATGTGTGTGATGCATAACCTCCATTCTAATTTCACCTAACCCATTCAGATTGTGTAGCCTCTCGTTCTATGCTGCTGTCAAGTCCATATCTAGTTCAACTGTTGTTCTAAGTGTTTTTATTCAAATTCAATTGGTAGAACTATTGTTTTATCATACACTAGCTCATAAGGTGTGAAACCTATAGTTATTTTTCATGTTGTCCTATAGGCCCATACTACCTTAGGTAATCTGGTTGCCCAGTCTTTTATGTGAATTTGCACTTTTTTGGTTAGAATATTCTCAATCTCTCTATTTGTAACCTCCACCTGCCCATTGGCTTGGGGATGATAAGGTGTTGATTTTATATGCCTGATTTCATATTCCTTAACCAATTTAGAAATGAGTCATGAAGTGAACTGAGGACCATGATTAGTCACAATCTCTCTAGGTACTCCATACCTAGTAAAGATGTCTTCATACAAAAATTTAGCTACATTCCCATCTCTAGAAAATTGTTATGCCTTGACTTCGGCCCACTTTGTCAGATAATCTGTACAAACTAAAATATACTCCTTGTTATTAGATGTTGGTGAAATTGGGCCTATATAGTCTAGCCCCCATTTATCAAATGGTGCTAGTGCCAACTATGGCTGCAAAGGCATCTCATCTGTTATTTTTGGCTTACCCATTCTCTAACATCTATCACAACTCCTTGTATACTTTACTTAATCCTTATGAAGAGTTATCCAATAGTAGCCAATTGTTAGGATCTTGAGTGCAGTCCTTTTGGCTACAAAGTGACCCCCACAGGGCTCATCATGGAAAGTTTTTAGGATGTCAAAAACCTCATCTTCTCTTATACATCTCCTCATTATATTATGTAGACTTGTATAGAATAAATAACCATATACCCAAGAATATGGAAAACTTTTATGCATCAGTTGTCTCTTTTCTCTAGGAGAGAAGTGTGATGGTATTTTTCTTGCCACTAAGTGATTTTAAATATCATCAAACCAAGGTGTGTGCACATTGAGAGAAAAAAAATGCTCATCTAGAAAATAATCATCCACAACACCTTCTTCTAGCTGTGTTAGTAATCTAGACATAAATTTTCCACCACATTAGCCTTCCCAAGCTTATCCACTATTGTTATATCAAATTCCTATAGTAAGAGTAACCAGTAAGAGTAACCATATGACTAGTCTACTTCCAACCATAGGTTTATTCATTAAATATCTAATTGTAGTGAGATCGGCGTTGATAAATACTGGGTACCATGTGATATAGTGTCTAAACTTGTTGATTGCATAGACAACTGCCAACATCTCTTTATCTGTAACTGTATAGTTGAGTTCTGCTCCTTGTAAATTTTTGTTGATGTAATATATAACATACTCCTTATTACCTTCCTTTTGTCTCAATATTGCTCCTATAGCAAATTCAAAAGCATCAATGTGTTTATGCAAAGGCTATGTCTAGTTAGGCCCTCTCAAGACATGTGCTTTTTCAAGGTTGTCTTAAGTGCTTCAAAAGAGTGTCGACATTTTGTGGTCCATTCAAATTCTATATCCTTGGTGAATAAAAAAATAGAGATGCTGCTATTTTGTTGAAGTCCTACATGAACCTTCTATAGTAGCATGCATGTCCTAGAAAACTCCTTACATCCCTTTATTTATGTGGCATAAGAAGTGTGGATATTATCTCAATCTTGTTGGGATCCACTTGAATTCCTTCACTTGATATAAAATGTCCTAGAACAATCCCTTGGGTCATCATCATGAAACATTTCCCATGACTTAGGGATAAATATGTTCTTGAAACCTTTTCAAAACCTTATCTAGATTGTTGAGTGCTTCTTCATATGTTTCTCCATAGGTGGTGAAATCATCCATATAGATTTTCATGGAGTCATGAACATAATCTAAGAAAATACTTAGCACTTCCCTTTGGAAAGTGGTTGGGGCATTACATAGTACAAAGGGAAGAACATAATAGGCATATGTGCCCCAAGGGCTTATAAATGTGGTCTTATCCTAGTCCTCTAGAGCTATCTTTATTTGGTTATAGCCACTAAATCCATCTAGAAAGGAAAAATACTTTTTACTTGCTAAGGAATCAAGCACTTGACCAATGAAAGGTAGTGGAAAGTGAATATTTCTAGTGGTTGTGTTTAGCTCTCTATAGTCCACACATACTCTCCATTTTCCTCCTTTCTTGGGGACAATAACTAAAGGTGACACCTATTGACTATCAAAAATGGGGTAAATGAAGCATGCATAAAGTAACTTTTGTAGCTCAATTTTAAATATTTTTCTTAAGGCAAGATTCATCC
This sequence comes from Sequoia sempervirens, assembly GCA_007258455.2. Lineage (NCBI taxonomy): Eukaryota > Viridiplantae > Streptophyta > Pinopsida > Cupressales > Cupressaceae > Sequoia > Sequoia sempervirens. Next base: position 67,857,298 of record VDFB02270651.1, read on the forward strand.
TTCTTTGGGGTTGCCTAATTGGTTTGAAACCATAATTTATGTAGATTTTATGCATACACAATTTTGGATCAATCCCCTTCATGTCATGGTAGTCCCATGAAAAGGCTGTTGTGTGTGACTGCAACACAATGTTTGGGGAATTTTGTTGTTCCTCAGTTAATCCATTGTTAACATTCTACATTTTACTTAGCATGATTTTTAATGTCTTGGACGCTGATTGTATAGATGAAAGGTCAAGCCCACTAATGTTTGGGACACATTGTTGTGGCAATAGAGAATGGAAAAGCTAGGATACTTCTTTTGATGAATTTCTAGGTATAATATTCTGTAGTGGATCTTGTAGACATGAAAGATAGTCTTGTTGTTGTGGGTCCCTATTGAAATTATTTTGTATGATGTGGTAAATTAAATCATCCTCATCTTGATTTGTCAATAGGGATTGTGTTCAATAGTCATGAGAGTTTGTAGGGAATAGTGGTCTTCTTCATCCAAGGTAGGTCATATAGTTTGTTCTAGATTTTTATGAGGTTGGGCTAGTGGATAGAGAACCAATTTCTTAGTCACAATTCCATTTGATATATCATGTTCCCAGACCTGCAACCTATAAATGTATTAGTTGTTGCTAACCATGGTCTGCCTAAAATAAGTGGATATCCTACAAGGTTGGACTTTGTCTACAAGACTGAAATATGTAGGATACTCCCATGAATCTAATGCTATGACTAAGTCCCTAATGATCCCCTCAAGTTTCACTGTTGACCTATCTTCCAACTGTAAAATAGTAGGTGTAGGTCTAAGGTTTACTAGTTGTAGTAGTTGCATTGTCTCCTTAGTCATGACATTATGGATGCTCCTAAATCAATCAAAGTGTTCTTGATAAGGGTTCCATTTATCTTAACATTCAGTACTGGACTTATAAAGTATGTATATTTAGGGTCACTTATATTCCCTAGCATAATGTTAGCAAGGTTCCCTAGGACATGAATTATCTGAGGGCCCTTCCTCTTTCTCCCTAGCTTTTTAAGACAAAGGTCTCTTACTATCTTGGTATAAATTGTGATATCCTTGATAGCTTGAATGGGGGTAATTTTGATACTTACATCCTTAAGCTGACCCAATATGTCTATCTTAGCTTGGGTTTAGTGTCTTGGAATGGCTAAATAAAGGGAATGGAGGCTCTGGACTTGAAATAGTCCAGTTTACCTGATTTGACTCAGGCTCCAGAGGTGAATTTTTTAAAGCTTCTATAGTGGGTTCCTCATCCACCATCTCAGTAATTTGAGGGGATGAAGGCCCAGCTAGTGTTTTTCCTGACCTGAGGTGGACATCACTCACCTCTACCCCATAAGTAGGGTATTAAATAGCCTCATTAGACCATACCTATTGGACAGGCTTGTTGTTGGGGTTAGGTGTAGGTTGGGTAGGTAATTGAAGTGCTCTTGGTGGTTGAGATGTTGGGTTTGATGGATTGAGCATTATGGCCTACTATTGTGGTTGTGAAGGAAATAAGGGTTGCTAGTAGTTCATATTTTGGTGTTGCCACTGCTAACCCTTTTTCCATTGTGGTTGCCATTGATTTTGTTGCACTGGCCATTGAGGGTTGTAAGTAGATCCTTGGAAATCTTATTGTGGCCATACATTTGGTTGTTGTTGGTTCTAGTTTTGCTGATGATTTTTCCATTGTTGAGGGTTTAGCCATTGGTTTTGTTGATTTGGCCAAGGCTGGTGGTTCCAACTAGAGAAATTCTAATTACTAACTGAAAATGGTGTATTCAAATTTAAAGGGTCTTGTAGCATACCTTGTCTTGGTTTCGATGGCCTTCTTTGGGCAATGTAGAACAACTATCCATCTTCACCTTCCAGTGGTTGAAAAAATGGTTTCTCTTGTTTGTCCTCTATGATACTAGCCACCCTTTTACACTTGCAATTGGCTTTTCTTTGTCTGCAATTGGGGTAATATTTAGTAAGTATTGCCTCAGCCTCTTCTTGCTTCTTCTTCACATGTAGAGTGTCTAATTAAGTAGTTAGATGACTTATAATATCTTCTTTCATATTGGATAGTAGGTTACTTAACTCTACTCTGGAAACCCCATTGGATGTCTTGCTAATGGAAGATGCTTTTCCCCCCCTCGTCCTTTTGGTAAAGGTCCTTGAGTAATTTCTACAAACCTTGCAGATTTCTTCAAAGGTTAGTTGAGAAACATCCCCTGACCCAATAAGGTTAAGGTAATCCATGCGATCATCATTGAATCCTCTTAAAAACACCAGCTTCAGTGATTCTTTTGAGAGTCTATTCTTTGGGTTCTTCTTCAAGCAAAAGTGGAACCTCTCTACATAATCCTCCAATGGTTCATCCTCTTTCTGAGCCATCCTAAAAATGTCATCCCTTCTTCTATCAACTCCTCTACAATAGTCCTGGTGTTTTTCTAGGAACTCTATTTTCATAATGTTTCAATCTGGAACAACATCTCTGCCCAACCCCATAAACCATCTCATGGCAACATCCTTCATAGTTGTAGGAAATAGCTTGAGCCTATGAGCATCAGTTGTGTAGTCATAACTCCTACAGAGGACATCAAACTTGAACAAAAATGTGTTTGGATCCTCAGTTACCAAACCATAGAAAACTGTACACACTTTAAAATGTCTTGAATGATACTACACACTTGAATCCAATATATTAACATCGTTTCGTCATGAATTTCATCCTCTTTTCACCTATTTGATTAAATAAGCCTAATTATTTAATTAAAGGCATCATTTTTCATCTATTAATCTAATTGACCTAATTGGCTTAATTCACCCCCTCTCGTGTTGACATTTCACCTTGTTTAATTAAATAATGCAAATTATTTAATTTAAACCCCTAAGTCCTCTTATTTAATTAAATAAACCTAAAATATTTAATTAAATATCATTGCATCCCCCTTTTCATTAAAACAATAAATTAATGAATATCACTTTATTCTCCATCTTGTACATTAAAATTTAGTTTTAATTAACTAAATTGCTAATTTCCCTCCATCCACTTGCATAGGGAATATTCCAAAGGAATATTCTCCTATTTGGCTCCAAAATTGTAATGATTTCTTTCAAGCAAACTTTGTAACAAACTTTCAAAGTTGTTACAAAGTGTGTTTATTTGAATCATTCTTATCCCTTGATCTTTCCTTGATCCATGTGATATTTGATTCTCATCCATTGATGAGAATCTTTGATCCAGGTGCTCACCCTTCATCCATTGTTGACCATTGATTGATCAAATCAATTGAGCCCTTGATTCTTCATTTGCTCTCCTATAAATAGATCACTATTTGGAGACAAATGGATCCACCTTTTCAGAGTAAACTTGTGCTGTTGAAAATCACACTCATCTTGCATACATTTAGAACTTTTAGTTTAAATCTTGATCATAGTAGTTGCTATTGGAAATATTTCATGCCTTTCTACTGTTCTTTGATTTGCTCATGTATTCACACCTAGTCTTTCTATCTAAACGTGTTGTTTTAACGAGGACATTGTGCATATATTGTCCCTAATTCTCATTTCCATTGTTTATTGATTTTCCTAGATTGTTTGATGATGATGAAATCTGGGTTTATTGAGGTAGTTTATATCTATCTTATTGAAAGCAAAAATGGAGAGGTTTGTAACTTCCTATATATTTTACATTGTCATTTTGCATTGTTTATTCACTTGCTCGGATTGTTTGATGGGAATGAAATCTGTGTCTATTGACAGGGTTTATGGCTATCATGTTGGAAGCAAAAAATGAGTCGATTGTAAGTTCCTATATCTTTACAATGCCATTTTATAATTTTTTGCATCTACATTTTATGGGTTAATGTCTATTGTTTGTTGTTCCTTGCATTTACTAGTCTCTAATTTTCATTTATTATGAATAGACTGAATTGTAGGCATCATTAATGGATTATGGTGTAAACTTTACATGTCCTATTTTAATGAGGACATTGTGCATATATAGTCTCTAATTCTCATTTCTGTTGTTTATTCATTTGCTTGGATTGTTTGATGAGGGTGAAATCTCGGTCTATTGAGGCAGTTTACATTTATCATATTGAAAGCAAAAAAGCAGAGCTTTGTAAGTTCCTATATCTTTTTTATTGTCATTTTTGTGTTGTTTATTCACTTGCTTTGATTGTTTGACGACAGCGAAATTTGTGTCTCTTGATAGGGTTTATGCCTACCATGTTGAAAGCAAAAAAAGAGCCGGTTGTAAGTTCCTATAACTTTTACAATGTCCTTTTATAGTTTTTTACATCATTGCATTTTATGGGTTAATTTTGTTTATTGTTCCCCGCATTTACTAGTCCCTAATTTTCATTTATTATGAATAGACTCAATTGCAGGCATCATTAATGGCTTATGGTGTAGAATTTTATGTCTATGAAATACGTGTCTATTGAGACGGTTTATATCTATCATATTGGAAACCAAAAAGGAGGCATTTGTAAGTTCCTATATCTTTTACATACTCATTTTTTGCATTGTTTATTCATTTGCTCAGAAAGGTTGATGAGGATGACATTTGTGTCTACTATTAGGGTTTATGTCTATCATATTGGAAACAAGAAACAAAGCATTTGTAAGTTCTTATATCTTTCACAATGTCGTTTTATAGTTTTTTACATCTCTACATCTTGTTAGTTAATATCTATTGTTTGTTACATTCTCTGAATTTATGGGTTAATGTCTATTGTTTGCTATCTTGTGCATTTTATGTGTTGATGTCTATTCTTCCCTATCTCTGAGTGCTTTTATGAGTCAGTGTTTGTTGATGAGTTACAAACTTAACACCATAATTCATTAATGTTGAATTTCTTGCTAGCCACAACTAAAAATGGATCTAATATTTTCTCTCCATCCATCCATGCCAAGTGAACTTCAATCTATCAAAATCATTTCATCAATTGGTAATGTTTTGTTGTTGTTGGAAACATTTCATGGCATTTTCATTTATTGCTAATGGACTGAACTGCAGTCGTCATCAATGGATTCTGGTGTCAAGCTTTAAGACTGTCAAGCAAAGGATTATTTTTGTTTTTTATTCTTTTGCATACATTACTTGATGACGATGAAATCTATCAAAAAAGGAGGCAGTTGTAATTCCCTATATATTTTACATTGTCTTTCCTACATTATTTATATCTATCATTTGCTTTTATAGATTGATGCTTGTTGTTCAGTTAAGACTTAACACCATAATTCATAAATGTCCAGTTCTTTGTTCACCACCATTAACAATGCAACTAATCTTTTGTCTCCCATGCATGCATGCCAATCGCATTTCAATATGTTAAATGAAAATTAGGTTTGGGTAAGTGCAAAATCGGTCGGTGTAAAATCTGTAATATTTCATATTTATTTCATCACTATGAAATGTTTTTTTTGGGGGGACATCCAATTCTTCAATCAGATTAGATTCATAATTTTCTATCTTTTCTCTCCCTTTCATTGATTACCTTTAAAATTAAACAACTTTAATTTAGGATGTTCTTCCTCCACAGGTATTGATCTCTCAGATGTAAGCACACAAGTTCCTGCCCTTGCTGCCCTGTCAAAAGCACTTGAAAGGACATTTGTAAGATTTTTTGCATCTTGCCTCTCTTTCATATTAAACGATTTCTCTTTCTAGTATTTTTATGCCTTTTGCTTTTAACTATTTCTTCTATCAACTAATTACTACTTTCAATTTCTCAATGCAGTTACCTAAACCAATGAAATTTGAAAAGACAACTCAGTTGGCACTCATTGATATCCATGCTGCTATGATCAGAATGAAATTATCATTTCCACATGCATCAAATTGACTGATTCAATGTACATAAAACTATTTGAAATTCTATAAATTACATATTTCATAACTCTTTGTAGTCTATAGAATATCACATTTTTGATTTGGACAACTCTAATCAAGGATATGTATCCTTCTTTTGATAAAACTTATCAAACAAAATTTATCTCATCACATATATGTTCAAAGATTTTTTAATATGGCTATTCATACAATGTTTGTTTGATTTGATATTATTACATTACAACATCGCATTATCTTACACCCATTACTCATTTATCTTATCTCTTTACTTCAACACTTTTCATATATGTCTTGATGATCATAGTAGCTTAGCATTTTGCATACATTTAGCATTTTTAGTTTAAATCTTGATCATAGTAGCTTAAAGCATCCATTAATGGCTTCCATGGTAATTTAGTTGCATCCATTTAGTATATTTTGGAATTAGGACTTGCATACCTTTAGAATAGATTTGCACACATTTACAACACATATCTTAGCTTTTATCATGTTTTCATTCATCTTTTTCATCAGTTTCCATCAATTTTAATCAATAAAATCGATTGGAAAGGCTCATATTATCCAGGGGATTGGGAAAGCGTCGCCATTCCACATCAATGCGACACCACTCCCCCAATAGGATAAGATTTAATGGCTTAGAATAGATGTTTGTCAAGCTTTCATGTTTTAGAATGTTAGTTTTAATGGCTTCTTTGCTTTGTTTATATTGAATATCTTATTGGGATTGATGCTTAATGGATTAAATATGCCTCAAATCCTCATGGATCGGATGTAGTTAACCTATAATATGTCATTGGTCACATTTTGGTGCTAGAACGAGTGTAGGACTAATCAAATCTAATGAATTTCTCTTTAGATTCCCATTTTCTGGTGTTTGCAGGTTCAACAATGCACTTTATCAAAATCAACGAAGCACCTGGGATGTGTCGCGGCTATACATCTACACATTTTGGTTTTATTTTAGAAACATATAATTAATTTAGTGACGCCTGATTAAATTTCATCATCGCATATTAAAATAGTGACACTAAAATTATTTTTTATCGCATCAAGAATTTTGATTTAGCAGCGCATTTGATTTGGGTGACACTATTGATGTCACTGTTTACTGCAGAGTGACACATCTAATTTTTCAATATAGCGACACACATGCGATATAGAAATACATTTGATGAAAATATAACGATGCAATTGATTTCAGTGTCGCTTTTTACTTGTAAACTAAATAGAAGCTGAATCTTGAGATGTGTTTTAATTTTTTGATTTCATCTGATTTCTAACATGTCATTGACTTCTGGTTTTTGTTTTTGACGCTAACTAGTTTTGTACATTTGGGAAATAAAGTTTGAAGTGAAGGAGCATACCATCATTTGATTATACATTGTAACAAGTTTTTTTACACTTATGGGGCAATTATAACCCATTTTATGATGCTTTACTTCACGTTTTAGAACCAACTAGATTTCTTTTGGGTTTAAAATTAACATTCAAAGTTGGTTAAAATTGAACCCACATATCCTCATTTTGCAATATCAGGTTTAAAATTGAACAAGACAATCCCAACACTTCAATTTGGTGCTTAAAACGAACTCATTATGCTTGTCAAGGTTAAAATGAATGCATGTTTGATTTGCTTGTGTGTACTTGTTGTGTGTATCCTCTCCCCTTGCACTTTGTGCGATCTTGGGTGAAGAGAAACACACAAGTATACTTTTTTTCTTGGAAGCGCCTATCCTCCCCCTTTGTGCTTTATGCGATCTTGGGTGAAGAGAAACACACAAGTATACTTTTTTTCTTGGAAGCGCCTATCCTCTCCCCTTGCACCTTTTGGAAATCTTGGGTGATGAAAGAATTTTGAGCTTCACAATCTATGTTACCTTTAGAGGGTTTGCCTCCCAACTTGTGAGAGGGAATGACCCAAGCAGTGCTTTCATTTCGGTCCACTATATAAATAAATTGGTGTGACAAAAGTCATTAACCAACTGGTGTTGTTGTCTTATACCGAAGAATGTCTCCCTTAGTATCTGTGTGATACATCAAAACCCTTAGATGTTTCTAAGGGTTGGGAGGCCTCTTAATTGAGTGAATCACCACATGTATAGGCACTAGTTTATCCTAAATATGGTCATTAAAAACCTTGTTTGTAGTGGCTAACCAAGTCCATTTTTGAAATGTATTTTAAGGTAGTTCATTGGAATAACACCGTTCTACGAAGTTACTTACCATGTTCCATTTTTGGTTGAGGTAATAAATCAAATAGGGAAGGGATTCTTTTGATTAGCATGTCAAGATGGTACATTTCCTTGACATAGCCCATTTGTCCTCTCCATCTTCACGGATTAATCATCTCTTATGGGGATGGTTAGTAAGCCTACTAAGAAATACGTACCCACTTGAACTAGGATTGTAAATGCTCGTGAGTTAGTTAAACACTTGCTTGGTTCCAAAACATTGCAAACAAACATCAACAAGTTTTCTCAAAATTTTAAACCCTTTAGTTTAAGTATGGATACCCTTTGAAAGGTCTTGGTATTGATGCTTGTCCCAAGGATTTTATCATTAGAGACTTCTAAATATCTTGGCTTATATCTCAATTCGTACTTTCCAAAGTTAACCTAGGCAACTATGGCTCTAACTTCATGATTTTCACATAATGGACCTTGTGAAATGAATGGCGTTTTTGACATGGGTGAAATCACAATACCGTGTCACTTTTTTCCCAAGATGGACATTCACATCAATATTTTTAACTGAATCTTCATCTTGTAAGACCTATAGCAACTAAACCATTAAGAATTTGAAGATGATGCAAACTAGTGATTTGTGGAAATTTGTGTGTAGATTATATATATATATATATATATATATATTTAAAAAAATCTAAAATAAATCATGAATATTTCAACATCTCCTTTAATAAATAGTTTTAAACAAAAAACAACATTTTCAAAAAGTAACATTTGTGTCGTACAACATAACTTTTTTTCTATAAAGGATAAAATTCTAATTTTTGAAATATAGATTCTCAACATCAGTATCTAGGGAAAGAATATTTTTCCATAATTTTTTTTTACATATATATTTTTAATTAATTTATGAAGTCATCATAACTATAATTTGGACATGCATGTGTGTTGTACAACCTAACTTGTGTATATATTGAAATCCATTTTCTTTTTTTGGTGAAACAAGGACATCAATACCTAGGGAAAGGTATTTAAAAAAAAAAATTACAATGGTTTAGTATTTTTCCACCTCTGCAAAATAAAGAGCTTGATGTTCAAAGAAAAGCCTATGTCCAGTAAAAATTGAAAATTAAATACATGATAAAATGAAAACATATCAAAACTATACTTGTTGGAAAGCTTATTTCAAGGGCTACAATCTTGTAAAATATAATTTCTAAATGGAATTATTTAGTCCCTCAAAAGGTAAAGAAAAAGTGTTTTTTTGCCAACATTTTGATAGGTGGGAAGGAGAATCCATTGTGGGTATGATTTAATACTAGAGGGGTTATATCCAAGGGGGTGTGATATAAAGGAGTCTTATCTATCCCTCTTCAATTAAAAACATTTAGATGGAACCTCTCAAGGCTTAAATCATTAGTTTTTCTAAAAAAAGTGATTTCAAGCAAAAATAAACATGTCCCAAAAGTGAGACACACTATTGTGGCAACACCCACATAGACATTTAGTTTGAAACTTAAGCAAGACAAGTGTTTGTGGTAAAAAAACCTCATTAACCAAGATAAACTCATAATTGAACCCCAAACATGTGCTTTTCTTTATAATGACCATTTGGCATTCGATCACTCCAATTGAACAACCAAACCTTACGCCAATTATCATACAACCAAACTTTGAACTGATTGAAGGAGAACAAATAGACATAATTGGTAGTTTGAGAAGCTTCACAATCGAGACAAAAGAAACACCAAACCAATAGAGAAACAAAGCAAACATCCTAGACAAACAAGAGCAAAAAGCCGATATTGTAGTTGGAAGGCCTATTTTACCATCTCCTATGTGGCAATAGATATCCTCTTTTCATGATCTTGTGCTTGTCTTCATGATATCCTGAAAAATCAAAATCCCCAAACGAAGGTCCAAATTTCACCATTTCAAATGTAGACATCATAGTTTAAATTATATCAGAAAACAGGCCTTGAAGCTTTACCACAATCAGGACAACTTGATAAGAAATTTTCATTCTCGCCCTTTGTTGAACGAACTAGATTTATATGTCCAAATGGTCCCTATCATTTAAATCAACATTGATCTTTTGAGTTTGAGTTACTTTAGAGGTATAGCATTTTGGTCTTGCAACGAAAAGGTTCATTCTAGGTTAACATTTTAGGTCAAACATTTCATCCACCCTTATCATATTTCACACTTCATTTCACCAAACTTATAAATTTTTTGACACACCAACACTTTTTGACTTGGACATAATAAGACCATCCCCTAACTTAGCTATGTTGTGTGTGAAATGGATCCTTTTCCATGCACTTAGTTAAGTTGGTTATCACTTTTGGACTCGTTTATCTTGAAGGTCACAAGTCTACCTTAAAGATTCACAAGTTCATTGGAATCTTTTATCCAAACATCAAAACAACAAACCTCTTTGTCTAAAAGTGTTGTCCCAAAATGTTTGCAAAGATCACTCCCCATATCATTCACCTTTTCATCTCCCAGTAACATCATTGATCCAAAACGACTTAGAGGGTCCCTCTTACCTAAATTTTAGTCAACTAGAGAGTTTCAACATTATAAATCCCAACATAACTCTCCCATAGGTGACCCAAAATTTATGGTAACAACAAGATCACAACATATGAGAATCATGGATAAAACCAAAGTCACATCCACCAAAAGTGATACCAACCCTCAAGGATTTTATCCAAGAAGTCACTTTGCCCCCACACAACAAACCCAAGATCTGGTGGGACCCTATGAGGTAGAAGATGTTACAAAAAATCCATTTGAGCTTACTAAAGAAGAAATCCTTGAGTATAAGAAAGAACGTCAAACCTTAGATAAAATGACTTCAAATCTCCCATCTTTTTTCGCAAAAACTTTGTCACAAGGCTTGAATCCATCCATGATTCCATTAATTTCATCACTAGGGCCAAGTCAAACACAAACACCTAGTCTTGCAACTAGTCTTGCTAAGGAATTTGGTCACACTCTTCCTCTAGTAAGCAACACACTTGTGGGTACCCTAAATGCTAATCCTCCCCAAAACACCACTTGGACACCTACATTTGGTGCTTCTACCATTCTTGAGCATCCCCTACATCCGCATAAACCACTTACACTCCATGACTCCACGATGACCTCAACATTTTGAGGGCAACCATCCTCATCCATCTCCACAAGTACCACAAGTGTGCCCAATGTCACACAAGGTAGTATTGACCAAATATCTCAAATAGACCAACAAGGATATGTCAACAACCTTACACAAAATCACCCATTAACACAACAAGGGACATCTTTATCCAATCACCCCCTAGGTTCATTTGTACCATTAGTTTCACAAAACACATATATCCTATCCATCACCAACCCAAATCAAAGCAACACCTTGGTCACAAACCCAATCAATCAAGGTAATACCTTGGTCCCACGTCAAATACAACAAGGGTACCCTGAACCAATTGGTCACGTGAACCCTTTCAATCAATTACAAGGTCTGAATGTGCCATTGCCATCGCAATACCAAATGACACCATCATCATCTTTCCCCTTGGTTCCCCACATCACGCAAAATGAAATGGGACCTTAAACTCACATTCCTCCATCCCAATCCACCATCTTGCAAGGAATGTTAAACCAAGTCAACCCCCAACCTCTTGTCAACAACCCAAAACCCACTCAAACTGTGAACACCCAAAACCCATCACAAATGTCCCAACAACCAAATGATCCTACATTGCAAGCACATGCTCTAGCCTTACAACAAGCACAACAGGCTTATCAAAAATTCATTCAACAATAGCAAGCCCAACAAGTAGCACAACAATAATATCAAGGAACCCTAGTAACACAACAATAACAACAAGAATCCCTAGAAGTACAACAATAATAACAATGAGGACCAACGAGGACCACCAATTCTAGATTTATTCAAAAATGATGAAGAAATCTTTGAATTCATGGGACTTCATGATAATTTACCATGGGAAGATCACAAATATGGTTTTTATATAGAGCTAGACACACAGGCGTACTATGGGGAGACAATTGAATCCTTTAGTCACAAAATTGATGACATGAAAATAACATGCAAATCCTTGAGTGAAAACCACACTATGACACTTTATGAATCTAAAATAGTAAAAATAAAGGACACATTCGAGGGTGAAAACCTCTCTGAGGCACCCAAGGATGAGGGATTCAATCTCCCCCTTATTGCAATGCATCCAAAAAAGTTAGCAGTACTAGTAGAAAAGGCCACCCTAGTGAATGTAGGAACAAAAGAAGCACCCAATATAACTTTCTATGTCGAATCCTTGTTGGATGAAGAATAGAAAAACCTAGCAGCATTCCTGAAAGAGAAGAAAAAACTTTGCATGGTCATACATAGATATGTCAGGCCTTGATCCAGAAGTGGTTGTGCATCACTTAGCATTCTATCCTGAGGCTAAACTAGTGAAGCAAAATTTATGAAAGATGCACCCTCAAATAACACTCTTGGTGGAACTAGAGTTACAAAATATTCTTGACATCAGATTTATCCGACCAATTGACTATCTTGAGTGGGTTTCAAGCCTGGTACCAGTCTCCAAACCCACTAGGGGCATCATAATATGCAAGGATTTTAGCAACTTGAACAAGGCATGTCCGAAGGATGATTTCCCTCTGCCCAAAATCGAAATCATTGTTGATTTAACATCTAGACATGAAATGCTATGACTCATGGACGGTTTTTCAGGCTATAATCAAATCATGATCTCCAAGGAGGATCAACACAAAATTGTATTCACTTGTCCATGGGGAACATATTGTTAGAACATGATGCCATTTGGGCTAAAGAACACAGGAGAGACCTATCAAATAGCAGTGACCCTCATCTTTCATGATATGATCCAAAAAATAGTTGAAGACTATGTGGATGATATTTTGGCCAAATCAAAGAAAATAAGTGAGCACATAAAGGTATTGGGACCCATCTTCGACAATCTCAAAGAATATAAGGTACGATTCAACTCGAAAAAGTGTGGCTTTGGGGTTATATCAGGGAGGCTTCTTGGCTACATCATGTGACAAAGAGGGATAGAGATTGATCCAAAAAAAGTGAAATCCATCCTAGACATGGAACCATTACAAACATTGAAGTAGATGAGAGGGTTACAAGGAAGATTACAGTCCATTAGAAGGTTCATGGCACAATTATTAGATAAAATCCAACCTTTCTTGCATCTTCTCCATAAGGGAATAATGTACAAGTGGGATGAGAAGTGTGATAAAGCCTTCCAACAAATCAAGGACTACCTATTGACACCTCCAGTGCTCAGGCCGCCGATACCAAACAAACTGTTAATCTTGTATATCTTAGCAACATCAATAGCACTAGGTGCTTTTCTAGCACAACATAATGAAAACGGAAAAGAAAGAGCCATCTATTACATCAGTAGGACCTTGGTGGGCTATGAAATCAACTACTCATCTATTGAGAAATCATGCTTAGTGGTGGTTTTTGCTTCACAAAATTTTAGACATTACACACTGTCACACCAAATCAAGCTTATTGCAAAAATTGACCCATTGAAATACTTGTTATCTAAAGCAACTCTTATTGGGCGAATGGCCAAATGGGTAATGATCTTGATTGAATGGGTAATGATCTTGATTGAATTTGACATAGAGTATGTGGAGCACAAGGCAATAAAAGGACAAGTGATCATAGACCAACTAGCAGAAGCACCTATCTATGCAAAGAACCCTTTGATATCTAAATTTCCTAATGAATCAGTGTTCCTTGTCAATACAATAGATTAGTGGAAATTTCACTTTGATGGATCATTCACCCAACATGGATCAAGGGTGGGTATTATTTTTATCACCCCTCAAGGTGATTGCATACCAAAGTCATACCGACTATCCTTTCCATGTACTAACAATATTGTTGAGTATGAAGCTTTAATCATGGTTCTAAGGATAGCAATTCAATGGAAAATACAAGAGTTGAAAGTCTATGGGGACTCACAGCTGGTTATCAACCAAGTCAATGATGAGTACCAAACTAAGGATGATAAACTCACTCCTTATAAGAAGATGGTAGAAAGTCTCAAGGAACTTTTCATTGATATAACTTTTGAACAGATTCCTTGCATGAACAATCGAGCAGTAGATGCCATGGCAAAAATTGAATCATTATTAGACATGCCACGCAACGTCCTTCAATGTGAATTCTCAGTAGAACAACTTCTCATACCATCTTTTGAAATCCTGGAATATGAATTTGCGTGTGTAATCAATGGTCCTAGTTCCCCATGGTATCATGATATATTCACCTACCTTAGTAGAGGAACCCTTCCATCCAATATCACCTCCAATCTTAAGAAGACCTTTGTTAAAAAGGCATCTCAATTCATGATTCTAGGTGATACCCTTTTCCACAGAAGCATTGAGGGGACATTACTATGATGTCTCAACCAAGAGGAAGGCTTAACCACCTTAACAGAGGTACATGATTGCATATGTGGTTCCCATTCTAGTGGTATGAATTTAGCTAAGAAATTGCTGAGGACGGGGTATTACTAGCTAACCATGGAAAGAGAAGCCCATAAGTACACACAGAAGTGTGTCCAGTGTTAACAACATGGAGATCTTATTCATGCTCCAGCTCAAGAGTTGCAACCAATGGTCACACCTTGGCCTTTCTCGCAGTGGGGGCTTGAACTCATAGGAAATATTACTCCAACCTCATCTAATGGCCACAAGTTCATCATAATAGCCACTGAATACTTTACCAAGTGGGTGGAAGCTATTCCTATGACCTACATAACGGGGAAGAAAATTACCAAGTTTATCCTGAATTACCTTATTTGTCGTTACGGTGTTTCATAAGCGCTTATCTCCAATAATAGAACACCCTTCAAAAATTGAGATGTGAAAGAGCTATGTCAAATATTCAACATCAAACATTGGTTCTCTACCCCATATTACTCCCAAGGAAATGGTCAAGTTGAGGTTACAAATAAGACCATTCTAAAAATCCTAACGAAAATGGTCAATGAAGCTGGTTGTGACTAGCATCTGCAGTTAAATCCCATCCTCTGGGCCTATAAAACCAGTATCCGCACACCTACAGGTGTAACCCCTTTCTCCTTGGTCTACTGATTAAAAGCCATCCTGCCTATTGAAGTCAAGCTTCCTTCACTATGAGTGTCGCTATAGAATCTGATCACAGATGAAAAGTACAAAGTATCTTGACTAAATGAGTTAGAATTCTTGGACGAGCATCATCTTGACCCCCTTAATCATTTGCAAGTATACCAAAACTGACTAAAACAGAGCTATAACAAGAAGATCAAGAGTCGGTCTTTCCAAGTAGGGGATCTTGTTCTCAAGCAAAATCAAAAAAATCTTTCAAATCAAGACAGTAAAGGAAATTTTGAGCCTAACTGGTTAGGTCCATTTGTCATCACAACAAGCTATGGATTAGGAGCATACCAATTATCAACGCCTGAAGGTGAACCCTTGTAGGAACCAATCAACAGTCTGCATCTTACAAATTTTTATGCCTAAGTTTGAAGGGTGTAAAATCTCAAAAAATAAAAAAAATAAAAAAATGATCAAAAATCCAAAAAAAGAAAGAAAAAGGATTGAAAACAGTAAAGAAAAACAATTGTCCTCTAGTGAAAACCACTTCGGTGGCGCTTTGGGCAAGTACCTTGGTGAAAACTTGGTAAAAAGGCACCTCATGTAAATAAGCACCTCCATCTATCTTTGGCTCTTTATCCTATCATTCTTTTCATTTCCTTCATCCATTGCATCATTCATCCTATTTATTCCATCACCCATCTGCATCTGTATCATAGCTTGATATTGTGAAGTATCTGTTGTGCATGTTTTGCACACACGCCCCGCCGAAGGCAGGGACCCCCCTCTTTTCTCTCTTGTAGGTTCATTTTAATCCTACCTCATTTTGTGTGCCCCTATTCCTAAGTCCAAGTGGGTCACATGCCTTAGAATGATCAGTTTTCCCTTAACCAGATTCACCTACCTAAATTTCACCAAGTCTTTTGCTTCCGTGAAAATTCCCCTGCGGGTTTCCCTTCGTCCATTGCCTTGGCATCCTTCAAGCCTTGCAGACTCGCAGTTGCAGGTCACCTCATGTGGGTCGCCACTCATGTTTTGTTGTTGAGTAGCGACTGGCGCCCAACTTCCACCCGCATGGCAGGATCCGAACTTAGTTTCTCCATCTGAGCCTTGACCAAGCATCCAAATGAGCATGGGTTCTCGCATTCAATTAATGGAAATTGGCCTATAAACGCTGCTCCATGCCCTTCATTTTACCTAGGGTGTTCGAATCTGAGGGAGAAACAAGGTCCCCCCTTCCTTTTCTGCTTTTTGCCTTGTTCCTGTTGACTTGATCCTTGATCGCTTGATTCACTTTTTCCTTCATTTTTTGACTTTGGGGACAAGTTTCCTATGGATTTGGGATGTTTTTGTGATGCCTAAGTGAACTACCAAGGTTTCGTTAAGTTTTGGGAAGTTGCAGAAATTTCATGTTGGGTCGTTGTCTCTCTTCCGCCGTTGGAACTTCCTTGTCGGGCTGTTGTCCCTCCATCGCCGTTGGAACTTCCTTGTTGGGTTGTCATCCCTTCATCACTGTCGGAACTTCCTTGACGGGCTTCCATCCCTTCGTCGCCATCAAAACTTCCTTGTCGAGCTGTCGTCCCTCTGTCACTATTGGAACTTCCTTGTTGGGCCACCGTGTGCTCATTGTCGTTTTAAAAGGGCGGCGACCCTCTGACTTCCCCCTTCCAAATCTCTGCATTTCCAGAATGGGTGCAAATTTTAAGTTTTTATCATCTAGGGCCCATAAAGTGAGTGACTTCACATGCCTAAAGGGGTTGGATCATATTTTTCATGTGTTTAGACATTGCAAAAATTCCTTGTTGGACCATCGTCCCTCCATGGCTGTTTAGGAACTTCCTTGTCGAGCCGTCGTCCCTCTGCCACCATCAAAACTTCCTTGTTATGCCGCCATCCCTTCATCACCGTTGAAACTTCCTTGTCGGGCTGTCATGTGCTTATTGCCGTTTTAAAAGGGTGGTGACGCTCCGACTTCCCCCTTCCAAATTTTCACATTTTTCAAAATGAGTCAAATCTTAAGGAAGTATGTCTTGGCACTCTTTCTACCACTTTTCCCATGCGCTAAAATTGGAAAATCTCAAATTTGCTAAGTTTTGTGAAGTTTCAGAACTTCCTTGTCAGGCCACAGTCCCTCTGTTGCCATCATAACTTCCTTGTCGGTTCGTCATCCCTTCGTTGCCATCAAAACTTCCTTGTCAGGCTATTGTCCCTCCACCGCCATCAGAACTTCCTTGTCGGGCCATTGTCCCTCCATCACCATCGGAACTTCCTTGTCGAGCCGCTGTCCCTCCGTTGCCATAGGAACTTCCTTGTTGGGCTGCCGTCCCTCTATCACCGTCGGAACTTCCTTGTCGAGCCGTCGTCCCTCTGCTACCGTCAGAACTTCCTTGTCAGGCAGCCGTCCCTTCATTGCCATTAGAACTTCCTTGTCAGGCCACTGTCCCTTTGTCACTATTGGAACTTCCTTGTCAGGTCGTTGTCCCTCCGTGGCCGTCTGCCTTCCGCCTTCCATCCCTCCGCCCATTGTCCATCCACCGTCTGCCTGTCGTCCGTCGCTCGCTGTCCGTTCATTGCTCGTCGTCCTTCCGTCACCTGTCATTCATCATTCGTTGTCTGCCTTTCGTCCCTCCACTCGTTGTTTATCTATCGTTCGCTTGTCGTCTGTCGCCCGCCGTCCGTCTGTCACCTGCCGTCCGCCATCCGCCTTTTGTCCATTGTCCGTCGTCTACCATTTGTTGTTTGCCTTCCATCCACTATCTTCCTTCCGTCTACCATCTCACTTCCATTTGTCGTCTGCCCATCATTTGTCGTCCGCTGTCCTTCTGTCCTATGGCGCCTGCACCCTTGAGCCCATATTTATGTTTGTGGCCCAAATGAGCTCCAAATATGAATATTATGATCTTTTGATGATGCATGGATGGATCTAACAATGAGTTTACAGGATTTCACTAACGTTTTCCTTAATTTGTGTATGAAAGCACTTACCCTCACTTCATGTATGCAGGATTCAAGAAACCTACTGTAGGTTTGTCGTGGAGGCCCGTTGAGAAAGTTGGACAAGGAAAAGGCGCATTGCTCTTGTCACCATTAATTTTATGCCTACCTTTCCTCATAGCACCCATCAACAGAGCTAACATTAGAAGCATGCCTATGTTAACAGAGTAAGTGACAAATCTATAAAGGGTGGCCTTAAAGGTGGTGGGAGGGAGCGACTGTTTCCTCCCTCCAAACAAATAATCACAATCTATCAGGAGCTTTCTCATTAGATCATCTGATCCATTTAACAACGATGCAAATCTACAAACAAGGTGTACTTGATTGGTTGAAGGATACTATAGATGCACCAACAAGAAGACAATTTTTAAACAATTTCAGCTACAACAAAAGGGCAATTAGCTAGAAGACAAAATTGCTACAGTGACTAGCCACTACAAGACAAAACAGGGAAAAGACAAAAAGATGTATTTTAAATTGCTGAATAATGAGGGGTAGGTGAAGTCCTAGTGCAATCAAATCTGAGCCACACAATGTAAATCAATCCTAGCCATTCATTTGGGCTTTGGAAAACTATAAATAGGGATCTCCCCTCATTTGTAAATAGTTGGAGAGCTGATGTAAAGGCATTCTGCAGCAATAGAGAGCTACATTGCATGATTTATGGGTGTTTCTCTTATGTTTCTTTATTATGCATGCATGGTTCTACTTCCCTACTAGTTTAGTTGTTATTTTCTTGAATGGAAGTGATGATGGTGTTTGCTGTTACTATATTTGATGAATTTCTAGCTCATGCTTTTTGTGGTTTGTTGATGATAAATCACTTTGTATTTAGCTAGTCCGAGCTTCCTTACTTCATTGTTGCAACTTAGTTCAATTGCATGTTCATGATGTGTGTGTGTGAACCCCAATCCTAGTACCTGCAAAACAACAAGAATAAACAAGTTAAACAAGAGATTGCAAGCCAAAACAAGGATTCCCCATGAAATCCATTTACAAATTCAAAGTAGGAAATAAAACAATGAAAAGCATAATAAAGAGAACGAAATAGATTGAATCCTAGTTTAAATGTGCAAATTCATGATCCCATGGGGGAATTGGTGCCAATTTGATGTGAAAATTGGCCCTTTCCCAATTACTAAGATGTAAGCTTGATATGTTGATGAGATTGATCCACTTTGTTGATGAAGGGTGAGAGCTCCAAGCCAAAATTTGCAAAAACGTAGCTAAGGACTCAATGATAATGGATGAAGTTTGAGAGATATTTGAGCATGGTAACTTTGCATAAATTGTGGATGATCAAATGAAGATATGAGCTCTTTATTTATAGAATTCCAAGATGGATGAATGTCCAAATTTGGGCAATGTGGGACTAACATTCATCCAATGGCATGATGCCACTTGTCAAGCTATGAATGGATGGAGGATGTGCAAGATTTGGGGATTGTGCCAATAAATGCATAATTTTGAATTTCAAATTTGTTGAAATGACTTGCAAGAGGGAAGGGAAAATGCAATAAATGCCACTTGGCTCAAGGCAAAGGACATGTAAGATGAAGTTATTGCCTTGTTGGATGTACATGTTGACTTGAAATTTTTGAATTCAAATTTGGAGAATATTCCAAAAGATGCCTTGTGAGGAAAATAGAGATTTAATAAATGAATTAAATCTATTTTCATGTGCAAGTTGCATTATCTAGAGGATGGGACATGAGATGAAATTAAATTAATCAAGGGTTAATTAATTTAATGAGAGGTTAGATGATGTGACCTATTTGACTCAAATTTATGGATTTATTTAAATCAAATAAGAGAGGAATATGATAAGAGATTAATTAAATAAGGATTTTGATTTATTTAATTAAAAGAGATGGTGTTAGATTAAATCAAATAAGGTTTTAATTTATTTAATTTAATGGATAGACTTTAGAGATTTAATCAAATAAATAAATTATTTAATTAAATAGGGATAATTAGATCAAATGAATTGATTTAATTAACAAGAGAGTGACTTAATTAGACAAAATGATTTATTTAATTAAGGGATGAAAGTTGATGAATTTAATCAGATAAGGAGATTTGATTAAATGGTTAGACTGAGGGATGATTTAGGAAGAAACAATGTTAGTAGTCGAGATCAGATGCACAATGTCAATCAGTATATTTTACGTGTCTACATTTTGCCCCTCTTTGAAGCAATGCACTTGTTGCGTTGGTTCAAAGAATAAATTATCTTGATCAAAGCCAAAAATTTTGTTATTAAAAACTTGCCCCACTGCTGCATGGCGAGAGAAAACATGCCATTATAATGCCCCCTCGAGAGATTGGACGAAAATTTTAATTTTTGGGTGACCTCGCGAAAAAAGAGAGGACAAAGTACCCAATAGGTCTGAAAGGGCCCCAGGAGGCTAAAAACGTGTCTAAACACAATAAAATGATGAAAAAAAAGCCTCGACCGGATAAAAACAGGTTCAGGGGTCCAAAACCCTAGTAGGATAGCCAATCAGGGTGAAAAAAACCCTAATTTTTAGGCTTAAAAGGGGCCCGAGGGGTCACTTTCAAGTCATTTTCAAACACCTCCAATAGTAATCTCGAGATTTGAGCTCAGACCTCCCGACAATATGGTGCAACGACAGCTTCCCCAGCACATTTCGGATCGAGTTCGGATGTACCAGCGGCCACCTGACATCGGGGCATCGGTAAGTGGTCCTTACCCAAGCTTTGTCTTTCATTTATTGCTTTAATTAATGCTTTAAAGAGTCGGTCTCTCTGCAGTGACACTATATAGTGCCGCTCAGAAGTCAAACTGCGCCGCTCGGTGTGATATAGCGCTGCTGCAGTGCAGTTTGGAGTTTAGAAACTTTGACGCTGAGCTCGGGGCTGGCGAGGTAGTTTGGAAAGTGCAACGCGACGGTCTCAATTTAGCCCAAAGTGCGTCGCTGGGAGGAAAATTGCACTGCGGCGGTGTGATTTTGCTCTTTTCAGCCCTAGCGTCGAAGTTTGATTAAAATCAAACTGCAATGCCTTCACGGGTTGCACCGCTAGGGAAGTTTTTTGAATGCTCGAATGAATAATTTTTCAAATTTTTTAACATGGTGACCTTCCTTGATGCAGGACGTGGCGAGGGAGCTCTACTCTCGGGAGCACAGGTTGCTAAACCTAGCTGGCTACTTGCGGGACTTGAGCGACAGGGACCAGGATCGACTCTGGATTGTGGGGTTGTGGCACATTGCGTACGTGGCACCCATTCGCACTCACTTAGGGATGTTGTCAGCGCTAGCCGAGAGATGGCACAGCGAGACATCTTCGTTCCATCTTCCCACTAGTGAGGCCACCGTCACTCTAGAGGATGTTTGGTGGATTTTGCAATTGCCTATTCATGGTCGCTGGGCGATCTTCGACATGGACGAGGGGAGCGAGGCCTACTTCTAAGTCCTTGCTATTGACGAGATTGTCTTCTGCGAGGGGCAGATAGAGCTTGAGCGACACAGGATCCTCACACCCCCCTACTGCTGGGTGATTGCAGCCATTATTTCGGGCCTTGTTGCCCCTGACAGGCGAGGGTGATACTTCAGTCCCGATTGGGGTTATTGTTGGGAGCGGATGGTTTGAGACAAGCCGATTCATTTTGCATGGGGGCCTGTTCTTCTTGCTTCACTTTACAGAGACCTCCATGAGTACGTTTATATGGACGATAGAGCACTGGGAGCAGGGGTGACCCTTCTTCACATCTGGGCATGGGAGCACATTTCTGTGCTACGTCCACATGTCGTTTCAATTCCGATGGGGCCAGACGATCCCCTCGTGGCATGATATAGAGGCAGTGTGTCTTTCACTCACACCGACGAGCATGGGATCTCCTATTGGAGGAGAGACTTGGATGAGATGCAGGTTTTCACCTGGCGACCATACCTTGGTTGGACGGATGGGCCGATGATGCTAATCAGATGTTCTATTGCCGCTAGGATCGGTACATGCAGGGGCGGGAGCATACTATGATCGAGAGGTACCTGCCCGGGTGCGTGCAATGTCAGTTCGAAGAGCCGCAAGATCAACTAGATGATGCCTACGTGGCTGCCTTTGCCCGCTCCATAACACAGGTATCATGGGGGCGGTATATTCCTGCTTCAGAGGTGGTCGACAGCTTCAGGCAGCTGGTAGCTTGACCATGGGATTATGATTAAGGGCTTGCAGATCCAGGCACTACCTAGGCCTACAGAGATTGGTTCCAGCCTCCGCTTCGACTGACGATTCCAGGTGTAGTTCTAGATCCACAGAGAGTTAGAGGCAAAGGGGGAGGACGAGGACAGAGAGCTGAGATTCGATAGGATCAACCAGTTGTGCCTCTAGTCTAGCCAGGGCATGGAGACGTGCACATGCAAGACCAGCAATAGGAGCCACCACGAGGTGAGGATCAGCCTCGGGTGCAGCCACAGGTGCAGCCAGCAGGTCAAGCGAATGCACATGATACTTTGATTGTGCAGCTGCAGGCTGTGACAGCTGAGAGAGATCAGGTGAGGGCCGAGAGAGAGCAACTCAGGGCCGAGAGGGATCAGGCCATACAACAGAGACAGGCTGCAGAGCTACAGGCAGCTACAGAGCTAGGTCAGAGACATTAGATAGAGAGCATGACAGCCTCCTCCTCCCAAGGTACAATATCAGTTCTCTCTTACAGGGATGTCATCCGAGAGGCAGAGTATTATTAGTGGTTTTATCATGAGGCGGTACCTAGAGCAGAGCAAGTCCCAAAGTATTTAGAGCGGGCCAGCCACAGACTAGCAGAGAGTCACGGTGACTGGGGCGAGGGCAGCATTCATAGGGACCGAGCTTGATCGAGATGTTATGATACTTTTTGTGCCTTATGGGCTCATTTTTGATAGCCCACTGGGCCTTTTGTACTGATTGACATATGTACTATGACAGTTGCGTTATTGATGATATATATATATATATATATATGAGCCGATGATGATTTTAATGCGATGTAATGTGTACTCTTTATGTATGATTTTACTTCTATATGTTGTGGATGCATTTATTTCTAATGATGTATGCATTATGAATATGACTAACAGATCTATATTATGTTAACCTATGATATGCAAATGTTATGTGCAATGATGTTATCTATATGATGATCTATTTATGATAATGCAAATGAGATGGTTTTATGAGATGCTTAGAATAGCAAATGTTATTATCCTAAACATATTAAATGATGATGTAATGTATGTGATGCAATGATATGTTAATGCAAAGTGATATGAGGATGTGTAATGTAATATGATGAGATGATGTCATGATGTTATGCAAGTATGCATGCAAATGAATTAAATGCTTATATACCTATTGTTTATGATTATGCAAGAAATGATTATGAAATGCTTCTGTAAATGTTTATGTGATGATTTATGTGATAGATGTGATGGATGAAATGCAATAAAATTGATGCATCTATCTTTGAAGAATGCTTATGATGATATGTTTATATGATGATGGAAATGCGATGTATATATTTCCTATATGATATGTTTATGCAATATGCTAATGATTTGTGGATGTAGGATTAATGACAATGATGATGATGATGATGATCAACTGTCATAGTACCTTGTTAGTGCGGTTGGAAAGTAAAGAAGAAGTCATTTCAACAAGACACAAGATGATGCAAATGCAAATGATGATGATGATTACCAGCCGAGGAATTGGGATTTTCAAAGGGCCACATTTTCTTATGTTTGATAACACACGTGGTACGATGCATCAAGGTATAGAAAACCAGGATGGCGTTGTACCAAGTGTGATGGACTTTGACTTGACAAGCAAATAGAGTGTTCTTGCTCACACCTGACATACAGAAACCTTGATAGGATGCACTTTAGAAGTTTCAAACATCTCAGACCAAAACATGGAAAGGTAAACCTATCCATGCAATAGTCAACAAGTTTCCCTAGACCTCCTCCATACATACCTAACAAAGCAAGTATTCGCCGAGGTTATATTACAAGAACGTCCAACAAGCATAGCAGACAAAAAGATAATGATCGTTGCCCCATTACTATCTCTCTAAATCCTTCGTTCGGATATCATCGAGAGGTCCTTGGACTGAGCGCAATAAGATAAGTCAAAAGACAAAGATAAAGCACACAAACAAGTGGATGTTCTTCAATACCGCTAACCAAAAGGAAATGTGTTTTTAAGGATAAGAACCAAAACTATTTCCAAAAGATAATGCCCATTGTAGGAAGGATACATCCTAGGACATGTTAGTGGATGGCGGCACGTCATTTCGATTATCCAAAGTGCCCTTTCTGATAAATAATGCCCCTTGTAGGAAGGATTCATCCTAGGACATGATGTTATCAAATGATTGATATGGGACTATTTGGATGATGAACTATCGACACAAAGAATTGACCAACCTGCTTACGTACTGACTTAGACCTGAGACTTGACGTTTGGAGTTTTTTACTTTTAACCTGCTAGACTTGCTTCTAATTGTTTCACTAAAGGTTGAGGATGACGATCAATTTATTATGAGTGGTGTTTATTGTGGGTGCAAGCGAGATGAGATGGATGGATTTTTTCAAATATTTGGATGTTTTTGACATTTTGCAATGTTTTGAGGTTGTTTTTGGTATTTTTCAAGATTTTTAAATGTTTTGAGTTTGATTTTCCAATGTTTTTGGGGTTTTTTGAGATTTTGACCAAGAGACTAACCTAAAGACCTATCCTAAGGGCCTCGGGGGTTGATCAACAGATTAGCCTTGCCTATGTTATACACGCAAAGACCACGTAGTTTGACTGACGACTTGACCAATTTACAGATGAAGATATACATGATGAATTGTCAGATTATTATAACAGACTCCTAAAGGACTGACCTAAGTGTCTCAGGGGATGATCAAAGATCAACCTTGCCTACGTTCAAGCTCAAAGATGACGTAGTTTGACAAGATGACTTTGTTTTTTGGCTTTTTTTGACTGACTTTTTGACCTATTTTTGGGATTTTTATATGATTTTTTGATGTTTTGATGTTTTTGGATTGTTTTGATTTTTCTGATGTTTTTGGATTTTCTGGTTTTCTGATGTTTTTGGATTTTCTGGTTTTTTGGTGTTTTTGGATTTTCTGATGTTTAGGACTTTAAGAGTATACACAAATCCGATCCAATAAGAACATGCCCCCAGCGTAATGCAATAAACTACTCCGATAAAGGTAGGACAAACTGACCTTGAGGATGGGCTGAGTAGTACTAGGAGGGATCATGATACGATAATAGGACCAAGCTATGAGTGGATGAGTGACAGATGGAGACCTGGATGCGATGGATGATGGATGGATGATGCAGAACAAGCCATAAAGATCCTGATGGATGGAAAGTGCTTATTTGCGCAAGGTGCTTGTTTGCCAGGTTTTCACCAAGGTACTTGCCCAAAGTGCCACCGAAGTGGTTTTCACTAGAGGATGATTTTTTTCTTTACTATTTTCAACCCTTTTTCTGATTTTTTTGGATTTTTTGGTTCTATACCTTGAAAGATTTAGGCATAAAACTTTTTGAGATGAGAGCTATTCATGGGCTCTTACAGAGGTTCCCCTTCGGGTGTTGATAACTGATATGCCCCTGATTTGTAACTTGCTATGATGACGAATGGTCCCAGCCAATTAGGTTCAAACTTTCCTTTGTTGTTTGGGTTTGGGACATTCTTCTAATTCTCTTTTAATACCAGTTCTCTGACTTGGAACATCTTGCTTCTGATTTTCTTATTGTAGCTTCTTTTGAGTCTATTCTGATAGACTTGCAAATGATTCAAAGCATCTATCCATCGCTCATTAGTAGCTCTAGCTCGTTTAGTCTTGATACTCGGTAGTCTTCATTAGTGATGAGGTTTTGCAGTGATATCTTGAGTGATGGGATCTCAATCTCAATGGGGAGTACTGCTTTTGATCCGTAGACTAGGGAGAAGGGGGTGGTGTCGGTGGGTGTGCGGATGCTAGTTCGATAGGCCCAAAGGGTAGGATTAAGCTGCAGATGCCAGTCATGACCTACGTCATTGACTATTTTCTTGAGGATTTTTAGAATGGTCTTGTTTGTAGCTTCTGCTTGGCCATTGCCTTGGGGATAGTACAGGGTGGAGAAGCGATGTTGGATTTTGAACTTTTCGCATAAGTCACGAACCTCCTGATTCTTGAATGGTGTCCCATTATCTGAGATAATGGCTTGTGGGACACCATAACGACAAATGAGATAGTTCAGGATGAACTTAGAAATCTGCTTCCCAGTTATGTACGTCATGGGTATGATTTTTCCAATGAGATCAAGTCCCCACTGCGAAAAGGGCCATGGTGTGATGATAGGATGAAGCTCTTGAGCTGGAGAATGGATGAGGTCCCCATGTTGTTGACATTGTAGACACTTTTTGGCATAGTCATGTGCTTCCCTTTCCATAGTGGGCCAATAATACCCCATCCTCAGCAGTTTCTTGGCTATGGTCATTCCACTCGAGTGTGAACCACATATACCGTTATGTACTTCTGTTAGAGCGGTTAATGCCTCCTTAGCATTTAGGCAGCGTAGTAGGGTTCCTTCTATGCTCCTACGATATAGGGTATCTCCTACGATGATAAATCTGGATGCCTTTTTAATAAAGGTTTGTTTTAGGTTTGAGGGTAGGTTGGCGGGTATGACTCCTATTCGAAGGTATGTATAAATGTCATGATACCAAGGATCACCAGGACCAAATATTTCACACACATATTCTGATTTTGGTACCTTGAATGCGGGCACGAAAGCTGCTCAATCAGGAATTCATATTTTGGAACATTGTTGGGGATGTCCAGTAAGGATCCAATTGTTGCCATGGCGTCTGCTGCTTTGTTGTTGGTTCTAGGAATTTGTTCAAATGTTATTTCTATGAAATATTCTTTGAGAGTCTCCACCAGTTTTTTGTATGGAGTGAGCTTGTCATCCTTGTTCTGGTATTCATCGTTCACTTGATTTATGATCAATTGAGAATCTCTGTATACTTTGAGAGCTATGATGTTCCATTGCACTACTATTCTGAGACCTATAGTCAAAGCCTCGTATTCTGCAATGTTATTGGTGTAGGGAAATGCCAGTTTGTATGACCTTGGCATGCAATCCCCTTGTGGGGTGATGAAGAAGACACCAGCTCCTGATCCATGTTGTGTGTATGAGCCATTGAAGTATAGTTTCCAGTGGTTAGCTACTTTGAGGTTGAAAATAGATTCATCTGGAAACTCTGAGACAAGAGGATTCTCAGAATAGATAAGTGCTTCTGCCAGTTGTTCTATGATGACTTGTCCCTTGATTGATTTCCGCTCCACATATTCGATGTCGTATTCTGACAATATCATCACCCATTTTACGATTTTTCCTGTGAGCATTGCCTTTGATAGTAGATACTTGATAGGGTCAATTTTGGCAATGAGTTTTATTTTATGTGCCAACATGTAATGTCTGAATTTTTGAGATGCAAACACTACTGTGAAACATGCTTTCTCGATGAATGAATAATTTAGATCATGACCAACCATTGTCCTGCTGATGTAATAGATAGCCCTCTCCGTTCTGTTTTCATCATGCTGAGCTAGGAGAGCTCCAAGGGCTGTTGCTATTGCGGACACGTATAAGATCAATGGTTTCTTTGGGATAGGTGGCATTAAGACTGGTGGTGTTAGTAAATATTCTTTGATTTTGTTAAATGCCTCTTCACACTTGGCATCCCATTTGTACGCTACTCCCTTGTGGAGTAGGTGAGAATAGGGGTTCTGTTTATCCGCCAGTTGTGCTATAAATCTTTGAATGGATTGAAGTCTACCTTGGAGGCCTCTCAATTGTTTTAATGTCTTTGGTGCTTCCATTTCAAGAATTACCTTTACTTTTGCTGGATCCACCTCTATACCCCTCATTGATACTATATATCCTAGCAGTTTACCTGATTGTATGCCGAAGACACACTTCTTTGGATTTAGTCTAACCTTGTACTCCTCTAGCCTGTCAAAGATGGCACTCAAGGTTGCTATGTGATTTTTCCTTTTTCTGGATTTAGCTAGAATGTCATCAACATAGTCTTCAACCATCTTATGGATCATGTCGTGGAATATCAATGTCATGGCCCTTTGATATGTTGCTCCTGTGTTCTTTAAGCCAAATGGCATCATGTTCCAACAATAGGTCCCCCATGGACAAGTGAAAGCCATCTTATGTTGGTCCTCTTTAGCTATCATAATCTGATTATACCCTGAGAATTTGTCCATTAGTGACAACATTTCATGTCCCGCTGTCATGTCTACTATCATATCAATGTTGGGAAGCGGGAAATCATCCTTTGGACATGCCTTGTTTAAATCTCTGAAGTCTGTGCAGATTTTGATGTTTCTGTCAGGTTTTGAAATAGGTACCAAGTTTGACACGCATTCTAGATAATCGATTGGTCGGATGAATCCTGCATCTAATAGCTTTTTGAGCTCCATTTTGACTAGTAGGGCGATTTGAGGGTGCATTTTTCGAAGCTTTTGTCTAATAGGCTTTCCTTCTGGATACACTGCTAAGTGGTGAACCACGGTATTTGGATCAAGTCCTGACATGTCAGCATAACTCCATGTGAAGTTTATTTGTCTTTCTCTTAGGCATTCCGCTAAGAGTTCTTGCTCTTCTGATAGTAGTGATTCTGCGTAGAATGTGATATGTGGGGTCTCCTCTGTTCCTAGGTTGACCGGATTGCATTTTTCGGCCAAGACTGCTGACTTTTCCTGATTAATAGCTCTTAAAGGAAGATTGAATCCCCCATCCTTGGGCGCCTCAGAGAGGTTTTCACCATTGGATGCGTCCTTTATTTTTGCTTTTTTCTTGTCAGAGAGTGTCACAGTGTGGTTTTCACTCAAGGACTTGGATATTATTCTTAATTTCTCGCTTTTGCGACTGAAGGATTCAATCGTTTCCCCATAATAGGCATGTTTGTCCAACTCTATTATAAACCTTGCTTTATGATTCCCATCTGGAATGTTATCTTGCAATCCCATGAATTCTGAGAGTGCCTCATCGTTTTCGAATGTATCGAGAACTGGTAGTCCTCATTGGTCGTAGTCGATGAGTTAGGGATATACTAGGCGGACCTCATGATTTTGTTGGTCTGGTTCGAAGGATAGGATACTAATCATGCAAAGAGTGGTATCCTCAAATAGCCTAGGTAGATTGGTCATGGTATCCTCATCATCGCTACTATTATAAATGTCAGTTATAAAGTTATGTATGTCTCTACCTGTGGATATTGGTGAGCGTACTTCTGCTGCTGTTGGCTGAGGAGGAATATTAATCGTTCTAACCAGAGGACTTCGGCCACGTATGGTTATACTCGGAGGAGTACATCCAAGGCCAAGATTTGTTATCGATCGCGTATCTAGCATGATAGGTATTATGAGCCCATTATCGTTTTGTCCCAGTCTTTGATTTCTATCGTAGCCCATTGTGAGCATCATTTGTAGACCCTTGCTTCGGTCATCCATTGGTAATTTCGGTACTGGTCTTTCATCTTGATATAGCATATGTGATGGATTTGCCTCAATAACCTCTTGGCCAAGGTCTCCCCATCTTGTGAATTCAAGATTGTCTTCAGGAGACGTTTGTGATGTGGAAGCTTGGTTTTCTTGTGGACGTCCCCGTGATCTAGGAGATTGTGGTAACTCTCCTACCACAAAATCATTATTAGGGATTTTGTAATTTCCATAGCCGTTATCTTGGATAATGAGCTTGATTTCAGAGATGGTGGGAATGATGGGAGTGGCGGGTGTCTCTGTCACAGAAGTGGATGAGAGAGTGGCGGGATCAATGTATGGTGTGGATGGGCCCTCATCATTTTTTGGTACTTGGGGGATTTTGTAATATTTTGCTTCAAGATTTTTGCAATACGAGAAAGGTTCGAGATCTCCATGGATGGTCACTTCTTGTCCGTTATGTGTAAATTTCACACATTGGTGGAAAGTCGACGCTACTGCCTTCATTGCATGAATCCATGGACGTCCTAGGAGGATGTTGTATGGCAAGTTGAGGTCCAAGACCTAACAAGTGGTTTCCATGATGGCAGGCCCTACTTGAATAGGGAGTTTGATCGTGCCTTGAGACACTCTTTCTTGGTCATCATATGCTCTTATTGTGATACCCTTTCCTTTGTTGATAGAATCTTCTGATATTTTCAACTGCTTGATGAGGCTGAGAGAATAGATATTCAAACCCGCACCTCCATCCACCAAGACCCTTTTGATTTTGCTTTTATGTACTATGGCTTCCAAGTGAAGTGCACGGTTGTGAGATGGTTGGGCGGGGAAATATTGGTCAGAGAATGTAAGGAGATTATGCATAATGATATTTCTGACCATAGCTTGGAACTGCTCCGCATCAAGGTCTACGGGGACAGTGGATGAGGCCAATGCTTATTCAAGGATTTTCCTATGGGCAGATGAGATTTTTAGCAGCTCCATGATGGAGATTTGCACTGGCGTTCTCTTGAGTTGATCTAGGACATTATAGCCATTAGGAACAAATCTAGATGCAGGGACTTTGCTTGGCTGGGATGATCCTGTGATGGTTACTTTGTCGCCTCTTGTGGTGACTCCACAATCGGCATGGGTGCCTTTGATGGTGATGACCATGCAGTTTTCATCTAGGAAGGCGACAACAGTTTCATACACATGACTTACGTTTGAGTGGGTGCCTTTCCCTTTATCATTTTTATTCCCTTTGTTACCATGATTTGGCATCGGATTCATATATATCTTAAGATCTTGATTTCCTGTAGGTTGTTCCATGTTTATGATTCTTTTATCGATGAGATCTTAAACGATGTTTTTCAATCTCATGCAACTATTTGTGGTATGGCCTTTGATTTTATGGAACTCGCAAAGTTGATTCTCATTGTACCAAGGAGGTTTCACATCCGGTTCTTGGTAATTCTCAAAGGTAGGATCCTTGATGACTTTTTCGTCTATTAGCTTTTTCATGATGTCTTCAAGTGGTTCCCCCAAAGTGGTGTATTTTCGCTTGGGATAACTCTTGCGTTGGGGTGGTCCCCTTTGATCATTGAGATTATTGACTGTTGGATTATTGTTTGGTTGGTGTGTCGTGTGATGATTGTTGTGGTGTTGTGTTTGGATTTGCGGTGCAGGTGTATGTTGGCGAGGAGCACTAATGACCACCTTGGCATTGACGACACCATCATTAGTAATGTTTTTGTTCCTTGCCCACGTGCGAGGTTTATCGTTGTAATTGGATGGTGCGCGGTTGTTTTGTTGTTCGGGGTATGATGTTGATTCTGCGTGTTGAGTCATGAGGGCTCTTTCGATGCCGAGCGCCTTGGGAATCAATTGATCATATGTGGTGATGCCCTGAACCTTGAGATGAAATGCCAAGCGGCCTTCAAGGTTGGCTATGATGGTGAAAACTTGTTGTTCTTCTGGCATGGTCCACTTGCTCCAATTGGCCTTGGATCGCCATCGTTGTAGGAATGAAGCAAATGATTCACCCTTTCCTTGTTTCAGAGCTGAAAGTTCTTCTAGACTAACATCCATTGCAATGTTGCATGCATAGTTCTTGATGAATGTGTCTATAATTTCTTGGAATGTTCTAATGCCTGAAGGTAAGCGAGAGAACCATTCCATAGATGAATAGGATGATAAGTATTGTCATATGCGACTTCCATGCAATGAACCTAGAATTCCCGATGTGATCTTCAGGGTTTCTCGTCCCACAATATTTGTCAAATTTGGGGATCTCAAATCCCTTAGGAGGTTTCATTACTAGGCTCCTATCAAATGGATAGGGACACAAGTTGCTTGGTGTCTTTGTTGTTCACCCTGATTGAAGATCGAGCACATTGCGAGAGCAACCTGATTTGCCGTCACATCATTTTGTGGATCAGGGGGGATGAAAGTGTTTTGGGGTGTTTCAATTGGGTTGGATGGGTGGGTTGGTGTGTTGTTCGATGGGTATCACGTATGTTCTGCCGAGTGAGGTAGGCTTCCACCTGCTGTTGTAACAATGCTTGTTGTTGATCTTCGCTGTGCTAAGATTTGTGCTTGCTGCGTGCTTGTTGTTGTCTGCCAACGCTTCTTGCTGCTCTTGATATTGCTTTATTGCTTGCTGATGTGCTTGCAATTCTGCTTGTCTTTGTGCAAGAAGTTGTGCTTGATATTGGGCTTGTTGTGCTTGATATTGGGCTTGTTGTGCTTGATATTGAGCTTGCGCTTGAGCTTCTTGTTGTTGCAATAAAAGTTGTGCTTGAGTAGCCTTTTGTGCTTGTAATGCTTGCAATGCTTGAGCGGCTTGAGCGGCTTGTTATTGTTGTTGCAATAATGCTTGGGCTTGTTGCGCTTGTAATGTGGGTTGTGCTGCTTGGGCAGCTTGCTGAGTGGCTAGTTGTGCGGCTTTTTGTTTTTGCACTTGTTGGAATCCTCTTTGGAAAGCAGCTTGAAATGCTGTGTTGTATTGGCTTGATGTGGTGGAAGTTGGTGGTGGTGGGGGTGCTGGTGGATTTGGAATGGTGTTTGTGAAGGTGGTGTTTTGAGTGATGGATGGTGCTGTTGATGTGGTTGGTCCTTGAGAGACCATGCTTTGCGATGTTAAGGGGGTGTTTGATGATGTTGCAGTTGCTTGTGCATTTGTCGTCTGTTGTTGTGATATCAATGATAAATTTTCAGCATTTGGCATAATGCTTTGATTGATATTTGGGATAGTGGTTTGATTGACACTTGGTAGAGGGGGAAGCCCTAAACCAAGGAGTGATGTGGATGATGATGGCAATGGTGGAAGAGATGGAAATGTGAGGGGTGCAAGTTCTTGTGAAAATGTTGTGGTGTCAAAGATGCCCCCTGGTCTAAACATGTCTCCTTCCTCTTGCGAATTTGTGAGGAAGGAGTTTGAGGCATTGCGCGAAAAAATGATGATGATGGATCATAATGGAAGGTGAGAGGAACATTCTTATGTAATGGGTTTTCAGATATGTTTTGTTCCAAGGTGGTATTTGCATCCAAGTTTTGATTATTAACAAGGGGGTGTGCTTGAATAGCATTGAGAAATGCATTTCTCTTATTAACATTGGGATGGGTTGGAGCAAAAGATGTCGTGATTTGTGGAATGTTTTGGATGATGTTTTGGGATGGGGGTGTAGATGAGATGGGAATGGTGGATGAGATGGGAGGAAAAGATGTCTCCACTATGGTACTCACGTCAAAATCCGAAGGTAGTTTGGCCCCTTGTTTCACTAACTCAAGCATGTATAACAAAGGGTTAAGCCTCATCATGATGTTGATGATTCTATGGTTTTCTGGATTTTGGAGCATTTTAGTTATTTCTTCGTGAGACATCCCAAAGGTGAGATCTTCTCCTTGGGTTTCTTCTTATGGATTTTGGGATGATGAGATGGTCAAAGGATTGCTTGACTCGGCGGGATTTATTTCAATGTTTGTTTGGATAAGATCACTTGAAGCGGGTGTTTCTTTGTTGGCTTCCATGATTTTCTTGTATTGAGATCTAGTTTGAACCATAAAACGAGGATCAATTTTTAAGAATAGAAGAGATGAATCTCTTGATTCTTTGGATTGATCTTTACTTTATGTCCAAAGTAGAAATTTTTTAGGATATCTTAAGGATCAAGAGATGATATGGTGATGATGTAAGGGATGAATGATGTGGATGCTATGGTATTTTGATCAATCTTGATGAGAGATGCTAGGCTCTTTGGGACTTTCGGATATGTTTCAGATTTTGATTTTTGATTTTCCTTTTGAGTTTGTCCTTGATTTTGGTTGCTTTTGATTTTGAACAAAAAGACCCTAAGATGTTGGATGATGATCTAAGAGATAGCTTTTTTCAAAGGATGATGATTTGAATATGTGTAGGGAGAAGGATGCATCTACCCACACCTATTCAAACAAGATGATAGTTTCACTAAGCATATGAAGAAGGATTCATCCACATATACTAAGCTACACAAGATGATTTTGATAAATTTGACTAAGCATATGCAAAAGGATGCATCTACACATACCTAGCCAAAGGTGATTTTGATAATGTTTTCAAGGATTTAGTCTCAAGAATTTTGATGATTTTTATTTTTCCAAAAAAGCCTAGCATTAAGGATGATTTCAAGATTTTACAAAAGGTGATGGAGAGATGATGTTTGATGTTTTGAAGGATGGATGAAAAAGATTTTGTTTTTCCTTTGATCTTAAGATGAACCTAAAAAAGACACTTTGTTTGCCTAGACCTAGGTATTGAAGAACATGCAAATGCTTCCTAGAGACTTTTATAACCAAAGAATGATTTAATTTGGATATACATTTTCGAACTTCCAACCAATGACCTTTGCTTTGGACTTTTTCAAGAATCATGAGGCTTCAACACACATGAAAGTTCATTTTGCTTAGCTTTGCTTAATGGCTTCATTTTACCAAAAACACTTTCTTTGATTAAGTTTTCAAACTAAGATGTCCAATGTCTTAATTTCTTCAAACCCCACAAGATATGTTATGTGGAAATTCGATGAAATTAAGGCAAGGGTTTTCCTATTGTTTACTTAAGGAGACAAATCGAGATATAATCCAATGTTTAGAAACCTCTAAGGACATGAATCCCAAGGGCAAGAAATAACATATAGATTGAGTCAATGGAATTTGTCTCCAAAAGGGGTTTGAAATTCGGATGATGTTAAGTGTTTGTTTTCAAGATATTTTCGATCAAGCAAAGCATTTTGTAACCCAAGAACAAGTACAACCCTATGGATGTGTAAGACAATATTTGTTGGATTCCCACTTGGACAAGTCCAGCTACACTTATCTTTAGCGAATGGTTAGATGCTTGACCCCACTGGCTCCCCTCCATGACACTCACTTATACGGGGTAGCCAAGCATCAACACCCATGATACTCCCATGGCATGCTTTCCATTTCTACTAAAAGACTGTAAAAGTGTGGGGTGGCTTCAGAACAACCGTTCTTGCACCAACAAATAGATTAAAGGATTTTGGCAATTTCTAGCACATGGGTTTTAATAAGGACTTTCCGTTCGTGGAGATTGACCCATACGACAAGAGTCCCCTTTCGGATCCATCTTGTCGGAATCAACCCCGTGATATTGGCGTTTACTCCAATACCCACATTTATATACTAGTTGGAAATACTCTTGGCTTTAGAGTGTTACCGGTTGAGTCGTTCCCTTGGGTGAGTAATTTTTCCCCAAGGCAGGCCCTCTAGGATAAACAAAAGTGAATAAGGAACAATATTCGTAACTCAATCAATCCTTGTTGGCAAAAAAGAGAGAGAATTACGCAACAATGCCCCTACCCACACTCACACAAGATGTTCAATTTTAAACCCAAATCGAAGTGTGTAGGTGATTGCTTTGTCTCAACCTAAAATCATGAAAAAGGCCTTTTGATTCTCAAGATCACTATAAAGCACGAAAGAAGCGCATACATCCTTTTTCAATGAGATTAGTTCAAGTAAGCCTTCACAAAAACAAAGTTGCACTTGTTCTTTTTAAATCCTCAAAGCAAAATGTGAGTTCTTTTTAAGCACCAAAAGACACGTGAGAGACATCTTGTTCAATTTGTTAACCAAAGAAACAAACTCTAGTGTGTTATGATCCTAATGTTCATTTTAGCCTTTTGCAAGAAATGGAAAGATTCTTTTTAAACCCAAATGAAAAGTAGTGCCCTAAGAAAGAAGTGATAGCAATTCCTTAAAAGTGTTAACCAAACACTAAAGTGTTTAAAAACACCTTGATTTGATGAAACATCCCCCTCATGCTTTTCCTTTCTTCATTTTTCGATTTCCAACCTACAAGGGAAAAAACCAGTCAGATTATGGAAAATACAGAGACCAAAAAGAAAAAAATAGAGTAAAAATTAATCATTAATCAAAGAGCACATGCTAAAATTAAATTTCCCCTTTTTACTCCCTTCCAGCATCGCAACTTGTAACTGTGTCGCAGTTTGATTTCTAAGTGGTGCTCTCATAGCGCCGCTTTCCAGTTAGCATCGCTTTGTGTTGGGACAGAGAGCTCAACTGCATCACACTTTTTTCTTAGCGTCGTAGTTTGATATTTTTTGAAAATTTCCGTGAATCAACGAGTCCAGCGGCGGAGTTTATAATTCAAATTTTCTTGGTGGGACGAGTCTAGCGTCACACTTTGAGTCTCCCGCAGTGCTATATAGTGACGCTGAAGAGACAACGGTGCCAAAACAGCGACGCTAAGCTCCCAACGTTATAATTTTTTGTGTATGAACAAATAAATGCGGAAGTTTTGGGAAAAAATGATAGAGAATGATATCCAACCCTCCTTCTAGTGCCAAATGTGTGAACTCCAATCCTAGTACCTGCAAAACAACAAGAATAAACAAGTTAAACAAGAGATTGCAAGCCAAAACAAGGATTCCCCATGAAATCCATTTACAAACTCAAAGTAGGAAAGAAAACAATGAAAAGCATAATAAAGAGAATGAAATAGATTGAATCCTAGTTTAAATGTGCAAATTCATGATCCCATGGGGGAATTGGTGCCAATTTGATGTGAAAATTGGCCCTTTCCCAATTACTAAGATGTAAGCTTGATATGTTGATGAGATTGATCCACTTTGTTGATGAAGGGTGAGAGCTCCAAGCCAAAATTTGCAAAAACTTAGCTAAGGACTCAATGATAATAGATGAAATTTGAGAGATATTTGAGCATGGTAACTTTGCATAAATTGTGGATGATCAAATGAAGATATGAGCTCTTTATTTATAGAATTCCAAGATGGATGAATGTCCAAATTTGAGCAATGTGGGAATAACATTCATCCAATGGCATGATGCCACTTGTCAAGCTATGAATGGATGGAGGATGTGCAAGATTTGGGGATTGTGCCAATAAATGCATAATTTTGAATTTCAAATTTGTTGAAATGACTTGCAAGAGGGAAGGAAAATGTAATAAATGCCACTTGACTCAAATCAAAGGACATGTAAGATGAAGTTATTGCCTTGTTGGATGTACATGTTGACTTGGAATTTTTGAATTCAAATTTGGAGAATATTCCAAAAGATGCCTTGTGAGGAAAATAGAGATTTAATAAATGAATTAAATCTATTTTCATGTGCAAGTTGCATTATCTAGAGGATGGGACATGAGATGAGATTAAATTAATCAAGGGTTAATCAATTTAATGAGAGAGGTTAGATGATGTGACCTATTTGACTCAAATTTATGGATTTATTTAAATCAAATAAGAGAGGAATATGATAAGAGATTAATTAAATAAGGATTTTGATTTATTTAATTAAAAGAGATGTGTTAG
The DNA here is from genome assembly GCA_007258455.2 of Sequoia sempervirens. Lineage (NCBI taxonomy): Eukaryota > Viridiplantae > Streptophyta > Pinopsida > Cupressales > Cupressaceae > Sequoia > Sequoia sempervirens. The sequence continues at coordinate 67,894,811 of VDFB02270651.1, forward strand.
ATTAAATCAAATAAGGTTTTAATTTATTTAATTTAATGGATAGACTTTAGAGATTTAATCAAATAAATAAATTATTTAATTAAATAGGGATAATTAGATCAGATGAATTGATTTAATTAACAAGAGAGAGTGACTTAATTAGAAAAAATGATTTATTTAATTAAGGGATGAAAGTTGATGAATTTAATCAGATAAGGAGATTTGATTAAATGGTTAGACTGAGGGATGATTCAGGAAGAAACGATGTTAGTAGTCGGGATCAGATGCACAATGTCAATCAGTATATTTTACGTGTCTACAGTGTGTATGCAATCTGAAAATCTATAGTCCTTAGAAGATCGCACTGGTTTTGTGTAACTATAGGTTCCTCTTGGCCAAGCAAAACCTAGTTTAAAGAATTTGTCTACTGTAGCAGCCTCCATGATCACTGTTCATTCATAGTTTCAAGTCTAGGAACTTCCTCTCTTCCTTGCGCTTTTTCATTTTTTTTAATAAGTAACCTAAGCTAAGGTTCATTGCATATTGTAAAGCCAAATTTGAAGTTGAATTATGAGTTCTAGACTGCTGTTTTGAACCTGCAACAACTGAGCAACAATTTCTACATCCTAAGAAATCCATTTGTAGACCTAACTTCCCATGCTTTGGAATTCATCCGTAAGTATGCCCTGTGATTACTAGAAAATCACATGAACAACTGAGATATTCCAAGCATTGTCAAGACCTGACATTAGACACCTTGAGGTGATTTTCTGCAACTTGTTTGTAGAAGATTTCCTTTCAAGAGAGTTGATGTGCCTATGCATTACCTATGTTGAGAAGTGCATAAAAAACACATCAACAGTATCGTCTTCCCCTTTAGTACTACTTGGAATATTCTGAAGGTCTGTTTGTCCTACCTATATCGAGGTAGTCTATTGCATCTCACTGGGAAAATTCATTCTGGATCGGATTGGGTTCTTGTATATCTTAAGGTTATTAGAAATCTCATCAAAAATCCCAAAAACATTCATCAAAATTCAAAAAAAATTACAAAATCTAGAAAATAAAAAAACATTCAAAAATGTTGAATATCCGAAAATCCAAAAACATTCAAAAATATTGTACAGCTAAAATCCAAAAACATTCAAAAAATTGTAAAGTCAAAATCCAAAACACTTCAAAATCCCTAAAAATATCAAAACTCCAAAAATAGAACCATGTCGAACTACGTTGTCTCTAAGCTTGAATGTAGGCAAGGCCATCACTGATGTGCGCTCAATACACTTTAGGTTAGGAGTCCATCATAATAAACTGACAATCCATCAACTGTTCATCTCCATCAAAATAAGTCAAAGTCAGTTGAACTACGTGTTCTCTGCATGTATAATGTAGGCAAGGCTCATCTTTGATAAGCCCTCGAGGCTTGTAGGATAGTCTTTTAGGTTAGGTTCTTGGTCAAATTTAGAAAACCCAAAACATTTGAAAACTTCAAAAAACCCAAAAAACATTTGAAAACTTCAGAAAAAACCCAAAGCAGTGGAAAACCTTGGAAAATCCTAAACGACCTCAAATAATTGAAAACCAAAACATTCATATAAACTTTCAAAAAGACTAAAACAACCTCAAAACATTTTCAAAATATCAAAAACATTGAAATATTCTAGAAAATCCAAAACCACCCATCTCATCTTGCTTTCACCCGTAATAAAATTTATTCATAATAAATAAATCATCATCTTCAAACTTTAATAAAACAAGTAGAAAACAAGTGTTGGAAGATGTAAAGTGAAAACCTAAGTGTCAAAATCTCAAGTCTAGATCATAGGTAAATGAGTCAGTAGAGTTTGTATCAACATCCTATCACACACCTAGTCTTAGTCAACCTGCCAACATTTGATAACACATCCTAGGATGCATCCTTTCTACAATGGGAATTATCATTGGAAATCACTTTGGATATTTATCCTCAAAACACATTACACCTTTGAGAAGAGATATAGATAACACTAATTGTTTGTCTTTGATATTTTCTTATGATTTATCTCAATGACCCATTCTAAGGACCTCTTGATGATTTCTAAATGATTTAGAGAGAAAGGAATGGGGCATTGATCATTATCTTTCATTTGTTGTGCTTGTGGTTATTCTTGTAAAATAATCTTGGTGCATACTTTCTTAGTTGTGTGTAGGGAGGGTGTTTAGAGTAAACTATTGACTATTGTGTATGCTTTGGTACGAGATATTCTAAACTTCTAAACTACATTCCAATGAGGTTTCTGTATGTCAAGGTGTGAACAAGGACCATCTTATCTATTTGCAGAGTCAAAGTCGATCGCACTATATACAACGTCATCTTGGTTATCAATACCTTGATGCATTGTGTCTATGTGTTATATCAAACATAAGGAATGATGGAGAGTCCCAATCCCAAGATATGAGAAAAATCATCACTATCATCACCATAATCTAATAAAGTCTTGAGGGATCATGGACTTGTTGGACTTTTGAATCAATCTCGAAATCAATGGTCAATCCATCCATCTTATTCTTCTTATTCTTCTATTTTTACTAACATTTCTCTCCAGGTATCAAATATGTGTGATATATTAAAATATACATGAGGCTACCCATGGTCGATGACTATCTATACACCATCAACTCTATCTACATCAAACATTTGAGCTTTCTAAGAAGTATCTTTCATCCTCTTTGAGTTGAATCAATGTTTTACCTTTGTCATGAGATCAACCCACAATTCAAATTTTTTGCCTGATCTCTCGAGGGGGCAGGGTACCAGTCTAAATTCCTTCTACTGGGGCAACGGTGGGGCATCAAGAAAATCATAATTTTTTTAAAAAAATTTGACCTAAGCAACAACATTAATTTGAAAAGTGTCAATCTTTGAACCAACGTAATAGGTACCTTGCTTCAAAGAGGGGCAAAATGTAGACACCTAAAAATGTCCTGAGTGATACTACACACTTGAATCCGATATATTAACATCGTTTCATCCTGAATTTCATCCTCTTTTCACATGTTTGATTAAATAAGCCTAATTATTTAATTAAATGTATCATTTTTCATCTATTAATCTAATTGACCTAATTGGGTTAATTCACCCCCTCTCATGCTAACATTTCACCCTATTTAATTAAATAATGCAAATTATTTAATTTAAACCCCTAAGTCCTCTTATTTAATTAAATAATGCAAATTATTAAATTTAAACACCTAAGTTATCTTATTTAATTAAATAACCCTAAACTATTTAATTAAATATCATATTGCATCCCCCTTTTCATTAAATCAATAAATTAATGAATATCACTTTATTCTCCATCTTGCACATTTAAATTTAGTTTTAATTAACTAAATTGATAATTTCCCTCCATCCACTTGCATAGGGAATATTCCAAAGGAATATTATCTTATTTGGCGAGCCAAAATTGGAATGATTTCTCTCAAACAAACTTTGTAACAAACTTTCAAAGTTGTTATAAAGTGTGTTTGTTTGAATCATTCTTATCCCTTGATCTTTCCTTGATCCATGTGATCTTTGATTCTCATCAATTGATGAGAATCTTTGATCCATGTGCTCACCCTTCATCCATTATTGACCATTGATTGATCAAATCAATTTGAGCCCTTGATTCTTCATTTGCTCTCCTATAAATAGATCACTATTTGAAGATAAATGGATCCACCTTTTTAGAGAAAACTTATGTTGTTGAAAATCACACTCATCTTGCATACATTTATCATTTTTAGTTTAAATCTTGATCATAGTACCTTAAAGCATCCATTAATGGCTTCCGTGGTAACTTAGTTGCATCTATTTAGCATATTTTAGAATTAGGACTTGGATCTTTAAATCTTGCATACATTTAGAATAGATTTGCACACATTTACAACACATCTTAGTTTTTATCATGTTAATCTATCTTTTATGATGTTTTCATTCATTTTTTCATCAGTTTCTATCGATTTTAATCAATAAAATCGATTGGAAAGGCTCATATTATCCAAGGGATCAAGAAATGGTCACCATTCCACATCAATGTGACACCACTCCCTTAATAGGATAAGCTTCAATGGCTTAGAATATATGTTTTTCAAGCTTTCATATTTTAGAATGCTAGTTTTAATGGCTTCTTTGCTTTGTTTACATTGAATATCTTATTGGGATTGATGTTTAGTGGATTAAATATGCATTGAATCCTCATGGATCAGGTGTAGTTAACCTCCATCTATCTTTGGATCATTATCCTATCATTCTTTGCATCATTCATTTTATTTATTCCATCACCCATCCATTTCTGTATCATAGCTTGATATTGTGAAGTATCATCTTCCCCTTTAGTACTATTTGGCATATTTTGAAGGTCAGTTTGTCTTGCCTATATCGAGGTAGTCTATCGCATCACACCGGGGTAAATTTGTTATGGATCAAATTGGGTTCTTGTATATCTTAAGGTTATTGGAAATCTCTCGAAAATCCCAAAAAAAATCATAAAACATTCATCAAAATCCAAAAAATAAAAAAAAATTCAAAATCATGTACAACTAAAATCCAAAACATTCAAAAAGTTGTAAAGTCAAAATCCAAAACATCCAAAACACATCAAAATCCCAAAATATGTTAAAACATCAAAAATCCAAAAACCAAACCTTGTCGAGCTACGAGTCTCTGAGCTTGAATGTAGGAAAGGCCATCATTGATGTGCCCCCGAGACACCCTATGTCAGTCCTTTAGGAGTCCATTATAATAAATTGACAATCCATCAACTGTTCATCTCTCATAAAAAATAAGTCAAAGTTAGTCAAACTATGTGGTCTCTGCATGTATAACGTAGGCAAGGCTCATCTTTGATAAGCACCCAAGGCCCCCAGGATAGTCTTTTAGGTTAGGTTCTTGGTCAAATCTTAGAAAACCCCAAAATATTTGAAATATGAGAAAACCACAAAAAACATTTGAAAATTGAAAGCACAAAAACATTTAAAAACTTGAAAAACCACAAAACATTTGAAAATCAGAAAACCCTAAACAACCTCAAATAATCAAAAATCAAAACATTCACATAAAATTTCAAAAAGACCAAAAACAACCTCAAAACATTTTCAAAATACCAAAAATATTGAAATATTCCAAAAACTCCAAAACCACCCATCCCATTTTGCTTTCACTTGCAATAAACTTCCATCCATGATAATTGATCGTCACACTCACCCTTTGGTAAAACAAATGGAAAATAAGTACAACAATCAACAAAAGTAGAAGCTTTAAATGCAAAAATCAAACCCTTGATCATTATCAAACATGTCAGTCAAATCTTATATCAACGACCTTTCAAACAACTTATCAACCCGCCAACATTTGATAACACGTCCTCGGATGCATCCTTCCTACAATGGGCATTATCATTGGCAATCATTTTGGATATTTATCCTCAAAACACATTACAACTTTGGCAAGAGATAGAGATAACATTGACTATTTGTTTTGATCTTGTATTATGATTTATCTTATTGACCCATTTCGAGGACCTCTCGATGATTTCTATCAAAACGATTTAGAGAGAAAGGAATGGAGCATCGATCATTATCTTTTGTTTGTTGTGCTTGTGTTGCAATTATTGTAAAATAATATTGGTGCTTACTTGTTTAGTTGTGTGTAGGGAGGTTGTTTGGAGTAAATTGTTGACTACTGCATATGGTTTGGTTCGAGTTATTCTAAAACTTTTAAACTATATTCCAACGAGGTTTCCGTATGTCAAGGAGTGAACAAGGATTATCCTATTTGTTTGCAGAGTCAAAGTCCATCACACTAGATACAACGCCATCTTGGTTATTAATACCATGATGCATCGTGTCTATGTGTCATATCAAAAATAAGGAATGGCGGAGAGTCCCAATCCCGAGTATGAGAAAAATCATCTTTCTCATCACCATAATCTAATAAAGTCTCGATGGATCATAGGCTTGTTGGACTTCTGAATCAATCTCAAAATCAATGGTCAATCCATTCATCTTATTCTTCTTATTCTTCTATCTTTACTAACATTTCTATCCAACTATCGAATATGTGTGATATATCAAAATATACATGAGGCTACCCATGGTTGATGACTTTCTATACATCATCAAATTTGTCTACATCAAACATTTGAGCTTTCTTGTTCTTTTTGAGCCAAATTGATGTTGAACCTTTGTTGAGAGATCAACCTAAAATTCCAAAATTTCGCCCGATCTCTTGAGGGAGTAGGGTACCAGCTTATTTTCCTTCCGCTGGGGCAATAGTGGGGCATCTAAAAAATTAGGTTTTTTTTTTGATCGGAGCAACAATTTTAATCTAGAAAGTGTCAGTCTTTGAACTAACATAATAGGTACCTCACTTCAAAGAGGGGAAAAATGTAGACACTTAAAAATGTCCTAAATGATACTACACACTTGAATCTAATAGACTAACATCATTTCATCCTAAATTTCATCCTCTTTTCGCTAGTTTGATTAAATAAGCCAAATTATTTAATTAAATTCATCATTTTCGTCTATTAATCTAATTGACCTAATTGGGTTAATTCACCCCCTCTTGCACTAACATTTCAAACCGTTTAAAATTAAATAATGTAAATTATTTAATTTAAACCCTAAGTCCTCTTATTTAATTAAATAAACCTAAACTATTTAATTAAATATCATATTTGCATCCCCCTTTTCATTAAATTAATGATTTAATGGATATCATAGTATTCTCCATCTTGCACATTCAAATTTAGTTTTAATTAATTACAATGCTAATTTTCCTCATCTACTTGCATGAGAATATTCTCCCTTTTCACTCATTCAAAAAAGGGAATATTCTTCTTTGAAACAAATTCTCAACAAACTTCTTGAGCAAGATTTTGAAAGTTTTCTTTGAATGATTGTGATCCCTTGATTAAATATCAACTTTCATTCTCAGCCCTTGATGAGAATCCATGATCCATGCCTCCATCTTCCTTCCATCCCGACCATTGATTGATTCTTTCAATCTTGACCATCGGTTTCTCATTACTTATTCTATAAATAGACTTTGCATCTATTGAATAGGGATCCATCTTTTAATAGTAAACTTATGTTGTTAAAATCACTCTCATTTGAATCCATATTTAGCATACATTTAGCATTTTTAGTTTAAATCTTGATCATAGTAGCTTAAAGCATCCATTAATGGCTTCCATATTAGCTTAGCTTGCATAAATTTTAGCGTAAATTAGTAGTTATGGATGGAATATTTGAACTTTGTTTACATCTAGCATAGATTGCATCCATTTTATTAAGAATTCAAGCATTTAGAACTCATCTTTATCATGTTAAACTAGTTTTATATCATGTTTCCTTCATATCTCATCGGTTTCATTAGTTTTCTTTAATAAAACTGATTGAAACAAGCTCATATTATCCAAGGGATTGGGAAAGGGTCATCATTCCACATCAATGTGATGCCACTCCCCCAATAGGATAAGATTCAATGGCTTATAATAGATGTTTTTCAAGCTTTCATGTTTTAGAATGTTAGTTTTAATGGCTTCTTTGCTTTGTTTTACATTGAATATCTTATTAGGATTGATGCTTAGTGGATTAAATATACCTTGAATCCTCATGGATTAGGTGTAGTTAACCTATACTATGTCATTGGTCACAAAAACAAGAAATGCTGAAGAAGGTATATTCTTTAGGATAGTAGCCCTTTCTTGGTTGGCAATTGGAAATTCAAAAGTAACATGTTTTGGTGGATCATCCTCTGCTGTATCAGACATGATTTGAAAGGTATCCTTTGTGTTTTCAGTAGATGTTGGTGAAAGGGAAAGTTTTTCGTTAGGAATACCATCACTCTGATCATTATGGTCATCAATGTATACTCTAGCTTGTTGATTTGAGGGGAGAAATCTTCCCAAAGTATCTCTCTGCCTCCGCATACAATAGGTGTGACTTTTTATAGTAAGGAATCTTGCATAATGTTAGTGAAATATTCTAGTATTGAAGGAATACAACCTAATTTTCCTAATACTGGAAGCAAATTTTAAACTATGAAAGCTTGAAAATAACAAAAAGAAGTCTTTGAAAGTAGCACCATCCCTGAAAATAGTGCCAAAAATGTAGAGTCCCAACTAATGTTTAGTAAACTTGATGTCAAACACACAATTTAGAGGAAAACCTAACTGAACAGTCCACTAAACCCTTGACAAGACCTTCATTGAATTATCAACCAAGGCTAACATAGGCTTGCGATGATGTTGGCACTGTATGTGCTTCCAAATACTCAAGACTACCTAAATCATCCTAGTATAGGTGTTTACACTTGCTACAAAATCACAAAAATACTTAACATGAAAAGAAGTAATGTTGGCACTATTGTTACAGGTATCTACAACATAAGAGTGACTAGTTCACTATCAAGAAATGAATTCTAAAATTAACCAATACTGCTTAACTAAACCTACTCTCCAAAGCACAAGTTAAAGCAAACTAAAGCATGAATGTAAAGCAATATTTTTTCATGAATTGATTCATAATGATACTAAGGAATTTAATTAAGATAACAAACATTCATGAAGTAACTACTACAGTAAAGATAAATGTACAGAAGATAAAGTGGGGAATAGTTACCTTGAGTGGCCCTTGCTCAAGTAATTGTCTCCATAGATTTAACCTATAAATCTAACTCCTTAGATTAACATAATCATGATAATAATGTAAACCATTCATTGCATAACTCAAAATATCACAATCTAATATTCTGCTGAGATATCTTATTCATGAAATCATGGACATTGTTTGTGTAAAAACAAGAACTGAAATTGAAAGTATCTTTTGCTATATTTGATATTGGATAATTAACCTTTTTTTTAATGCCTCAACCACTATGAAAGCTTGAAAATAAAAAAAACTTCAAAAGTAGCACCATCCCCAACAACAATGCCAATAATGTAGAGTCCCAACTAATGTTTAGTAAACTTGATGTCAGAACACAATTCAGAGGAAAACCTAATTGAAAAGTCCACTAAACCCTTGAAAAGACCTTCATTGAATTATCAACTAGGGCTAACATAGGATTGTGATGATATTGGAATTTTATGTGCTTCCAAATACTCAAGACTACCTAACTCATCCTAGCATGGGTGTTTACACTTGCTAAGAAATCACAAATACTATAACTATGGGAAATATCTAGGTTAGCAGGTTAATGCAAAAATAAACAAAACCCAAAGTAAATAGTGAAACACAAAGGAGGAAAACATGAAAATAAAAGGAATAATCTCACCAAATATCTTCAAACTCCATGATTTATCTCCATTACACCTTCTCTATTTGCTGCAATATTTAGTTTTCCCTCAGATTTTGTGTGAGCAATCTATGACTATGCTAAGACCTAAGCAAATGTTGAAGGATTTGATCACAAATTCTACACTATGCAAGTATATAACTAGTAAGCAAAGACTAAAGTATGCTTAAAATGCCAAAATTCCAAGAGATGTGAAGTATGCCTAAGACAAGATTGCATGAGATGTCCAAATGAGACCAAAATTGCCATTTTATAGAAAATGCAATTTTGGATGAATGGCCAAGATTAAAAGATGAGAAATGCCCTAAGATCAATGGTTAGAATTGATTGTGACAACCCACAATTAGGGTTAGGGCAACATTAAGGTAATTTTGAAATGAGTGGATAAGATTTGATTTGAGAAAATCAAATCAAGGGTTGAAAATGCATGTGACAAGGAGATAAGAATGACACAAAAAAAGAGAGCTAGAAAATCAAATAATATTAAGAATTACTTGATTTATGGAGGAAAATTGTTGTTTGAATTAAAAATTAATTTAATTCAAAAGGTGGGGCCATGTGACAGTAAATAATTAATTTGAAAAATAGGGAAAATTAGAAAGTGAGATCATTTTAAATAAATAATTTTATTTAAAATGGGGAAAATGCCAAGGTGGACAATAATTAAATAAATTAAAGAATTTATTTAATTATGAGAAGACATGTAGGAATTAATGATGTATTTAAATAAATAAAATTTATTTATTTAAATAATCAGGAGGAAATAATGGACAAAGATAATTAAATAAATTTACAAATTTATTTAATTATTGAAAGACATTAGAGAATTAGTGACACATTTAAATAAATAAATAAAATTTATTTATTTAAATAATCCAAAGGAATAAAGACATGAATTAATTAAATAATTATAAATTATTTAATTAATAGTTGAAAGTGGACTATAGGACATAATTAAATGTTTTAATTATACTAGGAGAAATATGACAAAAATAGAGCTTGCAGACCTAGGTCATTTTTATGTATCTACAAATACATAACAAGAAAAGAAGTAATGTTGGCACTATTGTTATGGGTACTTATAGCGTGAGACTATGACTAGTTCACTGTCAAGAAATGAATTCTAAAATTAACCAATACTGCTTAAGTAAACCTACACTCTAGAGTACAACAAGTTAAAGCAAACTAAATCATGAATGCAAAACAATATTTGTTCATGAATTTATTCATAATGGTACATAAGGAATTTAATTAAGATAACAAACATTCGTGAAGTAATTGCTACAATAAAGATAAATGTACAAAAGATAAAGTGGGGAATAGTTACCTTGAGTGGCCCTTGCTCAAGTGATTGTCTCCACATATTTAACCTAAATCTAACTCCTCAGATTAATGTAATCATGATAATAATGAAAACCATTCATTGCATAACTCAAAATATAACAATCTAATATTCTGCTGAGATATCTTATTCATGAAATCATGGACATTATTTGTGTAAAAACAAGAACTAAAATTGAAAGTATCTTTTGCTATATTTGCTATTGGATAATTAACCATTTTTTTAATACCTCAACCATTGAACCATACATATAGGCATAGGGGAGTTTATTGAAATAAGGACTCTAAACTGAAATCATAAATTACCACTCCCTACATAATAGAGTGTGATAAAGTATGATCAACTAAGCCATAACTAAAAAATGAAGAAGAGTCCCAATAAAACTATGATTTTGCTACAACAAGAATTAGAACGTGGATTGTTGAAATAGTCACACTGGACTCCTAACTGTAATAGAGTTCTGCTCCTTCAACTTCTTTATTGAATGTCATAATGATGCACAATCATCTTCAATAACTGCCTCTATTTCTGTAATTGTTGCGCTCAACTTATTCTGGAACCTCCCCTACATCGTTGTCCAGAAACTCCTTTGGCTGCGGGCTACGCCTCCCAGTTGTTGTGGGCTACAGTCTACCTCCTTTGGCTCCTTGGATGCAAAGAGTTAGTTCATAGAACAACTACACAATACTAATAACTATACCTTAAGCACATATATTCATTGCAGTTCATACATATCCACACATTAATTATACAATAACTATCACATTATAAGCATATTTCCATATACTTCAAATCAGATTCAAGTTTGCATAATGAGCATAAAAGGTAGTAAAGTGTAGGAATATGTATGAGATAAGCGTCTGGAAATGTCTATGAGGATGCATAAAAACATTAGAAAACTAACTAATAATTAGACCCATCAACATTTATGTTCTACTTAAAGGCATTTAACTTAGATATTGTGGTTATGATACAGTCACTCGAAGGTGACACTCTGCTAGATGCATATGACCTAGCGGTGAGAGAAAAAAATAGTTTGATAGATGTTGGGAAGCTCCCACCTAGGCCACCAATGCCGATGTTTATAGAGATATATTCTCAAATGTAAGAAGAGGTCACTCCTGGTACATCTTCCACACCTCCACCATCAATGTATGTGTATCCTAATACACAAGCAAGCACTTCGGGCTCTTCCTCATTGGCTATGGAGATGAATGATATGAAGAATCTATTGAGAAATTTCTCAAATTTAATTTCTAGTTTAAGGCGATAGAAAATGATGCCTCCAAATCTTCCTTCTTAGGGATATTAGAGGTAAGCCACCTTTCCAAAATATCTAATACCAAGGAGGTACAAGGGGAAATTGTTAGGAAATATTACATTCAACTCACATTCTAAATCTATTTCTTACATAACCCCATTAGAGATAAAAATGCATACAAGTAACCATAATACATAGATAAAATAAACAAGCCATAAGATAACATAAGATATACCTTGGAAAACCCCTCAAAAGGGAAAATCCCAGCCTCCAAAAGCATCCATACTCCATCATATTATTCAACAATAAAGAAATACAAGAGTTACAATAAATACCTTTGAAGCATCAAGCCTCTCAATGCATCCTCATGTCTCCAAGCATGAATCCACACATCCCATGCCATGCTTCACATATGCACTCCTTAGAAAGACTCAATAATGGCAGCCCACTCATCTAGCCAACCTTAACCACTAAACATGTCCTTGCTTTTATAGACTCAAACTCACACAAATACAACCAAATAGTAAGATAAAACCATGTGCCACAAAACCATGTGAACACAAAACCACTAATCTCTTATTTAATATTGGGTACTAAGTTTTCACTTTACTTAATATTTCTCCAATATTAAATTATTATCACATATCTCCCACACATTAAATAATAATACAATGTTACAATACAACATAAAGTGGTCTCCAAATAATTACCTACTGTGATTAACCACACCACCTAGGTGCATCACAACTAAATAATTATTTAATTACAACATTATAATATAACATTTTATCCAATGGTGTACAACACCATATACGAACATTCTCCCACTTATTGTATACATTGCATAAGGGGTCAATACATGAAATACATCATCATAGCCATACATGTAATCACATGAATCTATAACATGCTCTCATGCTCCATCAAGATACCTGCAATAAGAACAAAGAGACCACCATCTCAAGCAAGAACTCTCATCCTCCAATGTTCCACCTATGGAAGAAAAGGAACATGACAAGGTGAAGATGCACCAATCCAAGAACACAAGAATCAAATCCAAGTGATGACAAAGGCTCTAACCAAGCTATTGTCATGAAGAAAAAACCCACATGATCAAAAATGGCATCCACAACACATGCTAATACATCCAACCATCCATACCTCTAAGGTATCAAATACATCAATAAACTCATACCAAGAACATATACAACCCATAAACCAAAATCACAAGCTCCTTGTATCAAACCTGTCAATGGAGAACATACATATCTAGGAACTCCCACTGCATAGGTAATGTCAAAGCATATCAAGTCTACCAATCAGCACTATGCCAAGGTGTGATAAATAATTAACAATGAAGTACCAAGAACAATAACAATGATCCACACACGCAACCCAAATAGTTGCATAATTTCTCACAACATGTTGCCACCATCCTCCCAAATCATATGAACATAAACCTCAAGAAAGGAACCATGAAGAGAGAAAACCTATAAACCATAACATGTCCTTCTACCAACACCTAAAAAGTGCAATGATGTTTCAAGTATGATCTCCTAACAACCCCAAATGAAAATCCTCAACAACAACCATACACTTAATCTCACAGATCAAGTACAACATATGAAACATGTAAAATGTCAACCATGGATGTAAGCCTCTCTAATCAAGAAGATCAAACTCAAAAGTAACCATCCCCAAATTTGGAAATCAGCCCATAAACCATCTCCTAAAATCCTCATCAATGAATGATAACATAAAATCAAATGCACAAGGAGATAACCATGCTAACCATCCCTCAAAATGAATCCTCTAGAACTAACTATCCATAGCTCAAGATCCATATCAATGAAAGATAAAACATCATAAACTCATGCTAAACAATCCTCAAATAAGTCTCCAAAATCAATCATCACTCTCTACACAATCCCATGAGAAATAAAGGCAAAAAAAATAATACATTTGAAAGAAATAATGGGAAAATACCTCTCAAATGATAAAATACCAAGTAGACCAAGAGTGGGAATGAGAATGCTCCTCCAGGATAACCAAGCCATCATGAATCGCTCCAAGAATAGTCTCCTCTATCTGTCCATCATAAACTTATGTCCATACATAGGTGAAAGTTCCTTGGTCTTTCCTGCTGAAACCTCCAAAGAGTAATTGTCTCAAGAAAATGTCTCTAATCACAAGATAACTCCAACCTCACCTACGTCTCCAAGTATCCATGAGCAATTGCAACCAATCAATACATGCCAAACTCCAAATACAACATAACACCATCATGAAGTAATCAAGCAAATGATCAATGTACTCAATACAAAGAGAACCACCAAGATCAATGTCAAAGATCCAACCGCAGAATCGAGAACCTATTATGACATCCATGATCTAACCATCTCCTCTTAGGAGATCACATGCACCAATACATACATCTTGGTCTCAAGAGAACACATTTAACATGCCAAACTCTAATCTAGAGTCAAGAGTATATCATGACATAATAAAAAACACTCTAAACTAAGAAACCATATCTCCAATCACATGAAGAGAACCATCACCAATGATGCATCCATGTTACTACCAACAAATCCCACTAAATTGTGATACTAAGATACACATGGCATCATGAATACCATTTCCTCCATGAAGATCATCCAGGTCTACACACACTCAACTGCAATGTCAGTAACATAAAAGTGAAACCAAGATCTCCAAACCAAGAAGATACATACAACCACCATCAAAACATCACAAACCAATCCAACACCGCCAAGTCATCACTGTCAAAATCTCCCACTGAAAGTATATAGCCAATGAATGTACCAAGCTATCATGACATCCTGATCAAAGCACATGCTACAAGTCCCAGTAACTGACTAATAATGTATCTAACGATCCATCCTCTCATCTCAAAGTAACATACCAATGCAAAAATGACCACAGATAAGGCCAACTAAAAAAATCTACATCAACATTGAACCAATCTCGTGGATATAGACAGTCCACATTGAGTCATATCACTGCAAGTAAATGGGTAGCTAATCCACAAACTTGCATAACTCATGATCAAAACAATGAAGCACACAAAATCATCATCAGATCAGTAATCTGCAAACCAAGATATCAAAGAAGATAATACTATAGAAATCAAGACTCAAACACCAAATCAACCACATATATGATTTTCCAAACATGTCCACAAATGTGTAACCATAGTCAAGGAACCAAAAAAGCATCAAGGAGATACCTCCTAATCATCAAACTATATCACCACCAAACAACCACATAAATGATGATGTTATGCCAACACATAAATGTACATGAATACCCATGACACTATAACCATTAGCATCATTGTACCTGCACTCAATTATCACCCATACGAGACTCCAAGTCTCCACTCATGTCAAACCATGTCCTCAAAATTGAAGACAACTTATGTACCTATCACCATCAACGTCCAACTCTGAAAAAAACCTATAAACTTGTACCAAGAAGTACCAAGATGATAATTAGCTATACCATCATAAATATCATATAAAAACATGTACTCCCTCAAGGTTTCACCTCTTGACTCATTTAGATGATCACACAATCATACGCTAAATCGCAGGCTCCTACAAGTGATTAAACAAGTACCAAACTCATCCAAAACCACAAATTGATAAAAATCTAATCCATTATGTAGTACACATCACATGCTCTCGAATTCCTATTCAAAATAAAAAATTTGATTATGTATGCAAAAGTTATGACCAAAATTTTGCAATCGAGAACATCTAGCTTCTGGGCTCAAAAAAATGATCAAAACGGAAAAATCAGGAAACCAAACCTGTACCACTATCTAGTGCTTGGAACCAACTTTCCAACGAGTATAAGAAGTCAAAAATATGACATCATGGCCAGTGGCCCGTTGGTGGTGCCCGGGGGGCACTCCATCGACAGTGGTGCTCAGGTGGTGGTGAAACTCAAAATTTTATAAAATCTATTTGAATCTTCAAAACCTTTAAACCCACAACTAATTTCATTAAATTTTCAATTTTAAAACTTGACAATAGAATTTTAATTGTTTTAAATTTTATTTTATAAATTTAAAGCTCTAAAGGGGTGGGCAGAGGTCCAACTAGACCAATGGCCTAAGCCATCAACCAGTGGGTGGCTGGCAGCTGTCGGCTACTAGTTGTCAGCCTACAAACTACGACTATCGTAGTACGGGGGTGGGCGGTCTACAGACCCCCCAACCCTTAATAATTTTTTTGTTTATTTTAAAATTTATTTCAAATCATTTTTTTGACTTTTTAATTTTTAATTTTGTAGGTATTTCATAATTATTTTTTTTGCAGAATATATAAATATATATTTAAAAAAAATATGCACATGGTGAAATTGGGCAGCCAAATGGCCGTACAACTAATTTTTTTTGCCTTTTTTTCAACTTTTCCAAAATAGGTCAAATTTTATGTCATTTTTCATGTCTCGGACCTCCTAGATCCAATGGTAAGGTCAATTTTGTCTCAAGATGTCATCCATAAATTTCTCCTACAAAACCCTCATATGAGAACTCAAACCAAGAAACCCTCTTTGACCCAAATTTTAGAAACTTCAGATCTACAATAAACCCAACAAATCTTGACAACCCAAAAGCCCAAATCTGCAAAAAAGCACTTGCAACATGTGTTCCATATATTGCAATGCCTCAAATCTTACATGCATGTCCATGGCTTCAACTTTGTAAAAAACTCTCAAACTAGGGTTATAACAAAAATCCATCAACCATTAAAGCTCCGATACCACTTGTTAGGAAATATTGCATTCACCCCACATTCTTAATCATTTCCTACATAACCCCATGAGAGATAAACATGCATACAAGTAACCATAATGCATAGATCAAATAGACAAGCCACAAGATAACACAAGATATACCTTGGGAAAACCCTTAAGAGGGAAAAACCCAACCTCCAAAAGCATCCATACTCCATCGTATTATTCAACAATAAAGTAATAAAATACCTCTAAATCATCAAGCCTCTCAATGCATCCTCATGTGTCCAAGCATGAATCCACACATCCCATGCCATGCTTCACATATCCACTCCTCAGAAAGACTCAATAATGACAACCCACTCACGCAACCAACCTTAACCACTAAACATGTGCTTACTTTTATAGACTCAAACTCACACAAATACAACCAAGTGGTAAGTTAAAATCATGTAACACAAAACCATGTGCACAAAAAACCACTAATCCCTTATTTAATATTGGGTATTAAGTTTTCACTTTATTTAATATTTCCCCAATATTAAATTATTATCACATGCATCATCTCACACATTAAATAATAATACAATGTTGCAATACAACATAAATTGGTCCCCAAATAATTACCTAGTGTGATTAACCACACCACCTAGGTGCATCATGACTAAATAATTATTTAATTACAAAATTATAATATAACCTTTTATGCAATGGTGTACAACACAATATCCAAATAAAAATAACTAGTCACAACCCTCAACATAGATGGTACCAGTTCATATACCAATGCAAACGGTGAAGACCAACTCAAACAAAGACTTAGTCTCCAGCTGGAATAACCTGATAGAAGATGCGAATGCTTGGTTTTTTCCTTGCAATGATGTCCACATGCCCCAAAATTTCCCAAGAGGAAACCTCCAACAAAAAACAATAGAGTAGAGAAGTCAAGGCATCTCTTTGGATATGGGAGCCTGTGCATATCACTCTCCCAGGATTGAGAACGCTAGACTGAGCGCCTAGATGCAGGGCATTTCCTTAGAACAAGAGACAAAAATAGCCCTAGACTAGACACTCTTTTATTGGATGGAAGGAGAAGACACAATATTCAAAAATAAATTCCCAACAACAGGAACCGCATAGGTCTAGTTAGACTATAATACCCGCTCAAAGTGGAGATTTATGGGATAAGTTACACCATGAACATAATAACAACCAATATAGCAATCTCAAGTACAATAGAAAGCTCTAGAAAAGGTTGTTGGTCCACCTATAATAAATCAACCTTTCCAAGACCAAGGGAGACATCTCTTTTCAAACCAAAGGTACCACCAATCGGATTGCTCAACGTAGTCAAATAGCTAAAGAAATCTCCCACCAATGTATCCTTATGGGACATTCTAGATATTCTAGAGCAAACATCTTTATTTCAAGATGAATTGGAAAAGGACAAGCCAACTCCGCAACCAAGCCTAGCCTCGACACATAACAAAGAAAAAGGAAAAAGGCTAGTCCAAGAGCCCCAGGCTTCAGGTGCCGCAACGTTCATGAATATCAAAGAAAGACTGGTCGGTACTAAGGTATGTAAACTGAAGCCCACTCCCTTTTTATTAACCCTCATTGTGGGGGATAAATTATTGTATAATGCCATGATAGATTCAAATGCTATACCATAGTCATACCAAAGTTGGTGGAAAATTCTTTGAATTTAGAATATGAGTCCCTTGATAAGGGAATTATGCAACTAGATGGGAAAAAAATCCCATCCATAGGCTTAATCAAAAGCCTTCCATTGACCCTATATTCATGCCCTAGCTTGATTGTCACCCAAGAGGTGGTCGTGATCGATATTCCTCCCATCTTCAAAATGTATTTATCTAGGGACTTCACTAAAATTAGGGGTATTTAGCTCTTTATTGGTCCCATTTGATATTAAGAACTAAGCATGGTGCAAAAATGAAGATATTATCAAAACCATTATATGCTAAACACATTGCAAAAGATGCTGTAATGAGTTTTGAAGCCATGCATACATCCATTTCCAAGAATGAGATGTGTTGTGAGGAAATGTTAGAGGATGAAGAAGCAATTGGTGATCGAAGCACTAAGGAGGACGTATTACTAAATCAATTCATAAAGTCTGGTCCTTTTAGTAATTTCTATGCTATTGGTTTGGGAACAAATGTAATCTATGATGAAGACCAGGTCATCCCAATGGTGGCAAAAAAATAGGAGGCTCAAAAAGAGGGCTTAGATCATGAACAAGGCTTATGGATGTTACACTTCAATGGTGTGAGATGCAGAGCTAGCTCGGGAGCAAGCATTCACCTGGTATTCCCTATCAGAATGGAGACTCTCAGAGCTTTCTGATTCAAATTTTCATGCAAAAACAATGAGGCAGAATATGAAGGTCTAATCCATGGTTTGCATTTGGTAGAGTGCATAGGCATTAAAAAGTTACAAATGTTCAGGTATTTGGAGCTAGTAGTTAAACAAATTAGAGGACACTCGATTGTAAAGAATGTGCAAATGTAGTCTTATTAGCACAAAATATGGGATTTGATTGAGGAATTTAATGCTTTCAATATCCAAGTGGTTTTGAGGTCACAAAATGTTGCGACAGATAGGATGGCTTCAATCGATTCTCAATTTTAGCCAGTGTCCAATCAAATGGTAAACCAACACATAGTGCAATTTATGGTCCAACCTGCTATCCTTGACTATGACCAAAATTTGTAGGTTTTTGAAAGTGATGCTCAGATTGCCACATTCATTCAATAAATAGGTGAGTTTGTGGATCAACTACAACCATAGATTGAAGAGGCCTACAAGAACCAAATTATTCAATTAAAGAGTAATAAGCTTCCAAAAGGGCTAATCACCCTGGAAAACCTATTTGATTGCAATGACACAAAGAATAGCAAGCAGAGATTTGTGAAAAACAAAGGGGATTATTCCAACCTCAATGTTGGAGGTGGTTGGAAGCTTAAAGTGGGAAAGGATGTGCTATAAAAAGAAAAGGAGAGGCTGAAATATTTCTATGCTAGATATGAAAGAGTGGTGGCTTGGACCTACAATGATATAAAGGGCTATGACCCTAGTATAATCTAGCACACCATAGACCTAATCAAAGGAGCAAAGCCAATATAACAAAGATAGAGGCTAGTCAATACCAATGTAGAGTCCCTTATGGCACATGAGTTAAAGAGGCTGATTGAGTCCATAATCATGTACCCGATCAAGTATTCCACTTGGGTGTCTAATCTAGTACAAGTCTAAAAGAAGAATGGGGATATTCAACTTTGTGTATATTTCAACGATTTAAATAAATTATCCTTGAAGGATCATCATCCTTTGCCATCAATGGAGAAAATCCTACAAACTATGGCTGGATCAAAGATGTTCTCTCTGCTTGACGGATTTTTGAGCTACAATAAAGTCAATGTCATGGATGAAGACCAACACAAGACAATGTTCACCACTAAGTGGGGAAAGTTTTCCTATGTAAAGATGCCATTTTCCCTATCTAATGTAGGGGCCACCTTGCATGATGGACATCACCTTCAAGGATCTGATCAATAAGATCATCCTTATTTATCTGGATGACTTGACCTGTTTTTTCTAAATCCAAGAATGACCATTTTGATCATTTAGAAAGGGTCTTCCAAAGATGCCAATAGTTCAGGATTTCCTTAAATACCCAAAAAATATGTATTCAGAGTTCCACAAGGAAAGCTACTTGGCTATGTGGTCTCTAAAGTGAGGATCTCTATCGACCTTGAAAGGATAAAATCCATAGAGGAGTTTCCCTTACCGGTAAACAAGAAGGGGGTTCAATCCTTCTTGGAAAAAAATAATTTTCTCAGAAGGTTCATTTCTGACTTCGCAGGGCTTGCAAGACCCATTACAATCATGCTAAAGAAGGATCATATTTTTAAATGGATCCTAGAGGGAAAAAATGCTTTTGAGAAGATAAAAGAAGCAATTTCCACGGCTTTGGTGTTAGCAAACCCAATTTTTTCAAAAGATTTTACCATGTATGTCTATGAGAGTAAGCACAACATTGTTGTGGAGCTCACACAAAATGATAAGGAAGAAAAGGGAGATCGCCCTATTTCTTCCCATTCAAGGACCCTTAAGGGATATGATATAAAGTATAAATTTGTTGAAAAGTAGGAATTCATTATCGTAAAGGGCCTTAAATAATTCAAACACCTGATATCGGCAAGCAAGATCATGGTCCTTGTAGCCCGTCCTAGTGTAAGGGAGTATATCACGGAGGAAGAAATCATAGATAAAAGGGCGAATTGGATCACTAAGATCATAGAGTATGATATAGAAGTCTGACCCATAAAGGTAATAAGAGGAAGAGACCTGTGTGAATATCTTGCCAACAAGCTCAAACCCCAAGCAAAGGAGGAGCTTTTGGATGAAGTTCTAGTAAATTAGTTTAAGTTAGAGGAATCCTAGGTAGTCGACAGGGTGATATTTATGCAGACTAGAAGGCCCGACCAATGTCCCTTCACACAAAAAGAGATTCTATAGGCTACAAGGCATCAGATATGTCATAATCAAAAGAGATATTTTTAAGAGATTTTGATGGTGTCCTCCAATGTGTGGACAAGGAGTAGGCAAGAGGGATCTTGGATGAATTTCATAGTAGTCCTATATGAGGACATTTCTCGACCAAAACCACCACCTTGAAAATAATACAGGCAAGCTATTATTGGCCTACTCTGTTTATAGAATTTCATGGCCTTGTGAAGAGATGTTCACAATGCCAATTCTTTGTGGATAGGCAAAAAAAATTGCTATGCCTTTGTGTCCAATTGTAGCCAACGAACCATTCATGCAATGGGCACTTGATTTCATTGGGATGATTAACCCTATCTCTAGTTCTAGGCATAAATGGACACTTGTTGCTACAGACTACTTCACCAGGTGGATAGAGGCAACCCCATTGAAGAATGCTATTGAGGGGGAGATTTTCAACTTTCTTGAGGAGATAGTATCAAGGTTTGGCTCCCCTAAGACCTTGATATTTGATAACACATGATTTTATAGGAGTTAAAATGTTAGAATTTTTATTGAAGCACTAAGTCTATCTCAAGACTTCATCAAATTATTACCTGTAAGGAAATGGACTCGTAGAGACCACAAATAAAAACCTAAGTTGGCTAATAAAGCAGATTGGTTCAAATCATCAAAGGGATTGGCATAAGCACTTATAGGAAATATTATGAGCTAGCCGAATTACTCCAAAGCAAGTTCTAAAAGCCTTTCCCTATGAGCTTTTATACAAAAAAGAGGCAGTGTTCCCTATTTCTATGGAAATACTAGCAGTATAACTGCTAAAATCCCTAAAGGTGGAGGAAAATGGTGGTATGGAGGTAATGTTGGCTGAGCTACTAAACATCCAAGAAGCTCGGGAAAATGATTTTGATGCCATGACCAACTACCAGTAGGTGGTCAAAAAATGATTTGATAAATGGGCATCTGTCCTTGGTTTTAAAGGAGGCTTGATACTAAAGTATGATGAGTGCGCTGCCAAGCTAGGGCAACATGCCAAGTTTGGCTCATTATGGAAATACCCTTTTCATAATGTAAATTGTAAAGAAAGCAATGCTTCTAAATTAGAGGACATGGAAGGAAACACCATTGGGATTCTAATAAATGGTATCCACCTAAAACCCTTTAATTAATTCTTGGGGATTGTATTCTTGTAAATTTTATACATTTGTACAATATGTAAAAAAAATGTAAATGCAAAAATTTTGTGAAGTGGGCACACAAATACAGAAAAGTAGGACTATATTTATTTATATATAAATATCATTTACAATATAGTGATAGGCTCTTAGGCCTATATCTTTGAAGCAAAACAGAGAGATTTTGAAAAATCTCTATAAGCAGTAAGCTTGATAAAAAAGAAAGTGTCTGCAAAATGGGTACATTTTTCTTCTTGAGAAAAAGGGCTCCAGAGAAAGTAGGTAGGAGTTCGGTGGTGAAAGGTTGATGTAGATCTAATGACCCAAAAAGACTTTGATTTCTAGCAACACAAGTTACAATTGAGCCAAAAGTGGCAAGCTCAAAAACTCAAAATCCACCAGTCAAGACTCCAATCAAAAAGAAGAGAGAAAATTTGAGGAGTTTGATGGGGAATCATTCCCTACCAACGTTTCCAACCATTGCAGGTTGAGGAGGATACACCAGGTCTCGGAAGTTAGCTTGCCATGCAATACCATATATCGGCTCAACATTCATCACACGAAGAAGAAAGAAGGCGATAGAGGCTGACTTCTCACAATGCCACTCCAATGTGGTCGATCAAAACCCGAAAAGCAAAGGAACCCATGACACCATTTCTTCGATGGAAATATATCACATCAGTTCCATGATTGAGGGGATGCCAAACCTAGGAACCACCACCTCGACAATTTCTTCAAGGCCCACCAAGTAATCCTTTTCAAACATGGTCTTGGAAAGCTCCATAATTAAGGCTTCAACACATGGAGGTCAAGCAACGATGCCACGAACCTGGACACAGTGTCGATGTTCACTCTATAGTGGTTGGTATTAGAAAAAAATTCCTAGCCTAGGACCCATTTTACAACAATGATAATCAAGTGATTCTCCAACTTGGTCATTTTCTTCAGTATATCGTCAGATATTTCTCTGACGAAGGCTAGCTGATGCTTGTTGCTAAGTAGACTAATAGGAGTACCCATATCACCTAACTACAAAATGATAGGTTTACTAAAAAATGATTTTTTGCATTAAGGTTAAGTCCAATTTATAGAAAAATAAGGTTGGAATACTCACAAATGGGATCATTTTCTCATCAATACAACAACCAAAAATTTATCAAGTTGGCGATCTAGAGCATGGGAAAATTGTACGAGGTTGGATTTGGAGGCTATGCGTAATTAATCCAAGTTTTGCATTTATGCGAATGGTTCATTTTGTTGCAAAGTGTCTTGCCACTTCCTCGCTTGTTGTCTAGTGTCATCATGTGAAGTGACCTTTGGTTTCACCACTTCTTGCTTGTGTTTAATGCAAATGTCTTTTCAAAGCAGTACTACCCATTTTTTAATGAGGCATTTCCTAAAGGGATAGCGTGTGGGTTGTACCTTCATTCCTTCGTAAATGGAGGTTGGAATTTCCCAAAAAGTAGGTGATTAATTCACACATATCATCTTGCTAGTGGTTTATCAAAGGCCAAGTTTGTTGTTCATCTGCATTTATCATAAGTACAATTTGAGTAAGAGATGGGTAAAAGGAAAGTGGTGGTAAATATTTTTCTAAGTGTAAAATCTCAAGTGAAGGTTAAATTTTTCTACCGCAAGAGTAGTTTTCTTTTTTAGCAGGG
This sequence comes from Sequoia sempervirens, assembly GCA_007258455.2. Lineage (NCBI taxonomy): Eukaryota > Viridiplantae > Streptophyta > Pinopsida > Cupressales > Cupressaceae > Sequoia > Sequoia sempervirens. Next base: position 67,918,851 of record VDFB02270651.1, read on the forward strand.
TTCTCAGCAAAATTTAGGAAAATGGTAGTAAAAGCATCATCTTTTGGTAGGAGTGTTGAAGTCTCTTCACCCACTTCTGGCTATGTCAACGTCTTTGGTGAGAGGTCTTATGCCAAAACACCCATGCCAAGGCACAGAGATTTTTAAATACAAAGATCATGAAGCAAGCCCATCCTATTGACCCAAAAAAGGTTGAGGATTTTATCGATAATATTTATGACCCTTGATTACATACCAACCCTAAAAGCCTTAGAGAAAGAGCTTTCCAGAGGAGGGTCAACAGGCTGAAGGATAGATATATTGTATCTTTAGGATTCTGACTCTAGAATTGTGACCTTCCATAATATATGGTGCTTTAGGTACATTTATGCCTTGAATTAATAGATGCTTGCATTGCTAAATTTGATGAAAGTGTTGGGGTTATCAGGGGCAAAAGGATAAAAGTTGTTATTAGTGAAGAATCTATCAAGGATATGTTATGTATCCCATTCGACCCTAAAATAATTTTTTTTTGTAAAGGATAAACTGGAACAATATTAGGGATCATGTAATGACCAGGTACACTTTTGCAATCATGAGATCAATGCCAAGAAGCATTCCATGACACCTCCTTTCCCCTTAGCATATAAGGAATTTAACACAGACCAGAAAGATTTATTTTCAATGCTCACTTTTGTTTTTGGCCTGGACCGAGATGAAAATGTGCATGAGTACCATATGGGTTTAGCTTTTAAGCTTAAGAAGTAGAGGAGTGTTTTTCAATTTGACTTCACAAAGGTCATTATAGAAAGGATGCTTGATAAACTAAGAGAATACGACAATACTTATAAGTTTAGGTGTTCCTCATTTCTTGCACATCTGATTTTACATCAAAATCCTAGGGTTTTTTGAAAGTGTATGGCATTAGATATTACCGATGCCTCAGGCTTAGTAAACCAAATTTTTGTATGGACCCCTATGCTTTCAATCACATAAGATTATTGTTCTTTTACTGATTGTTTCCTATCACCTACCCTCTAAGACTTGTATCAGTTGAAAAATTTCATTAGGTTTACACTTGAACATATGATGTGAATGTGAAGCATAGAAAAAAATGGGAGTGTGGTTCACCAAAATGGATGATTATGATGAGCCTCCTATTTCTCTATATTTCATTCAACATGTGTGTTATATTATGCAAATGAGTAACAAAAATCAAATCTAAACCAAACAACACTCAAAAGAGATATCTGGAGAGGGTAAAATGTTGTGTACCTATTGTAAAAAGTGCTTTTCATACCTCGCTAAGGACTCATTTTCCCTATGGTGAATGGGTCTTGGCTACGACTCCTAAAAATCTATTTTTTGGTTCTGTTCTTCAAAGTATGCACTCCCAGATTCTAGTCAGACACTTTCGAAAAGCCAAAAATAAAACTTGTAGCTTAGTTTCCATGATTTGATAACTTTTCTTGCAACTTTGATAACTTTGACAACTTCCTCCAATTTTTCTCTCCAATAGATCTTCAACCTAAAACCTGCAATCACACATCAAAGGAGGAGAAAAATGTTGTTTGTTAGGGAATAGGGATTTTCCTTGGTCAAACCCTTTTTTATTAATTAAACCTTGAAATGAATGAACTCATAAAGGAATGATGAATGAAAAAATGCAATGTCACAACTCACCACACCTTATTTGAACCTTGGATAAATCTGCAATCTAGCATGAAGTGGCCTCAATGAATGTAGATCTTGATCATAAAACTTGATGTGAAGGAATGCCTTGAATATGCTTGAATTGATCTTAGACACTACATCAATACATTTGCTCAAACAACATGCATGATGCAATAAATATTTGACATGATGAAATGAATCTTGATTGCTGCAATAATCTTCATTAAATCTGCCTTTGAATGCCTTAGAATTGCTCTTGAATGCTCTATCAATGCTCTTTCTAGGATGCTTGCAAACTTGAAATTTGCTAGATTCTTAGGATGAAGCATAGTGAAATAACCTTGTATTTATACATAGCTTAAGATTAATTCTCAAAATTCAAATATCACAATCCAACATTGAATTATAGATTTGAAATAATTAAAATACAACCAAAAACATATCCCAAGAGGGGGTCCTAGGTCTAAGTGAGGACCCATTCTCCATGTGGCGAATGGGTCCTAGGTCAATCACCTAGGACAAACTTTGGGAAATATTAAATTTTATGCAAAAATAGGGTCCTAGGACCTAGTGAGGACCCATTCACCATGTGGTGAATGGGTCCTAGGTCACGTACCTAAGACACACTTTCCAAAATTAAGTGTTGTATAATGGTATTTATGAATGTCTGATTTTATCTCTTAAAATTTGTAATTAATTAGGCTTGAATTTGAATTAAAGGGGCCAATTAAGGAAAATTAACCTCAATTAATTAATAAATCCCTAGATTAGTGTTAAAGTGTAAAGATACACTTTACAACACCCTAAATAAGGTACAATTAAGTTCATTTAATTTAAAAGGGCCCTAAACCTAATGTGAATGTGTAAAAAAAATTACAACACTAAATCAAGGCAACAATAGGCTCATTTTAATATTAATTATTCCCAAATTAAGTGAAAAGGGGATACTTTTTTTGTTAATACATTTTCCCCCACTTTAGTGGGAGTATGACCCCATTTCAAACTCACACTAAAGTAGACATTCAAGACACTTATGTATGTATGAATGACAAATATTGACAATCATACAACATCAAAGAACATGAAATAAAACCCAAATTTTCCAACACGATGTGGAACACATCTAAGCTCTTAGTTTGGACTCACTCCGAGGTAGCAAAACTTTAGGCTGTCCACTAGGTGAGTCTTCCAATAAAGGGTAGCTTAGTGAGAAATTCATGCCTTTGTGTCAACTCTCACTGTACAATGAGAAATTTTTTCCTATGTGTCAACTCTCATCGTACTAACCATACCAAATATATCCATTTGATAACTTCAATAAGGCACCACAAAACGAAACAAAACTAAGGGGTGGAAAATGAGAGAATCATATTAGGTTCCCATACCATATCAAATCTATCCTCCTGACAACTTTAATAAGGCACCAAAATGCTAGGAAAGGCTCCATAGGTAAGCAAGGTGTGTTATGCTAGGTGGCCTTGAATTAGGGTTTCGAGCTTCATAAGGTCAGGAAGTTGTATTATGCCAAACACTTATGAACATTATGTATAGGTTTTTGTTCAAAGAGACTTCACTTCATTTATGTAAGGTCTTCTTCTCAGGGATCATCATGCCTAATGTCTCCAAGAGAGGACAAGTCAAGAGTAAAAGTTTCAAAACTTAGAGAATGTAGTGCATCACATCACCACTAAGAGGAAAGTCGTATGCTAAGAAATATCACTCTTGGAGGAAATAAAATACAATGACACCACCAAGAAAATGACACATCATAAGAAAAAAGAAAATCGCACCATGAAACATGCAAAATGTTGAAAGATATTATCGATGTATGCCCCCACTTTAAAGTGGTTGCTAACACCATTACTGTGAGCAACTTCTTTAAAGTAGCCAATGTTCACTCCTAAGACATGAGAACTTCCTCAAAAATCCCTTTGCTAAGTCATATGTTTCCAAAATAAAGCTACGTCATGAAAAAGGAGGGAGGGTTTCCCCAAAAATACATAAGGGATCTTTAGATTTAGCGTCAGTATATTTTTGCTACAATATTGTTATAGAGCTCAAAAATGTCATCATTCTGCAAATATTCATAGAATTGGAAGAATGATGCAAAGAGAGTGAAAACAAAGAAAAATCCTTTTGGGTCAACATGGAAGAGACCTAAATGTCTTGATGCCTTGAAAAGTGGTAAAATGTTTATGACATAGAGAAGAATGTAGATACAAATAGAGGAATGCACAAAAAGAGAGAGATACATCAAACGAAACAACACGGGGGATCACATTACACACATGCAATCACATAAAGAAACATGAAAAAGAAAAACAATGCAAAATACTAGTAAGGCACATGTGAGTCAACCTATAGCAAGTCATCTGCATCCCAATCTTGTTTGATAAAGGCGAAAAACTAGCCAAAGGGACAACAACAAGTGCCGAAATAGGACACACACCAAGTTCAACACTCTTTTTAGGAGAATTGTCAATTAAGTTCATAGAAGAGGAGAAAAATGTATTTAACTCATTATTAACTTGTTCATCAATCTTTGCAATATCAATGTCATCATCTAAATTAATCACAATAGGAGGTCGAATGATAATTTCCATGGAATATTCTTGTTTACATTGCGGTGAAGGTATAGAGTCATCATGCATTGGTTCAAGCAAGTTTGAATTTTGATTTTTTAGGTTGCTCTTTTTTTCTTTAGTTTGTAACATACAAGCAATATAATGACATATACACCTATGCTCTATAGCATTTTGGTTTCATTTCAATTTGTTGTCAATTTGTGATTGTGTAGGAGTGGGTTTGTCAACCATACGTTTCTTTTCTTCCCTTAGGGGAGGAACAAAAGGAACCATAGGAGGTTGTTCAACCACTTTCTCTTTGGATTTGTAAACTTGTTTAAATTTAGGAGGCACAATGGGATTATTTTGATTGTCTCATGGTCTCTTATAGGAAATGGTAGGAGGATTTGTCATGGGCTGCTCTTGGATATTTGGAAGGGATTTTCGTTCAATCATTGGTTCGTCAAGGATACGTGGCTCAATCACGAGTGGAGGCATGTTTCTAAGGGATAATTCTACTATGTCCTTTTCCTTAAACTTTTTATATGCTTTGAAAAAGTAGTCCTCACAAGGTCTAATAGGTTCAATAAGCTTGGACCAAAATAAATCCAATGAAAAGTTCCCATGGGAAGACACATGATTACATCCACTATGATGTACTATAAAGATTTCATTGCCAAAGGGAAAATTTAAATTTATGCACAACTGATGGGACGACATTCATGGAGCGAAGCCATGGATAGCCTAACTTCACATGAAATTAGTCTAATGATGGGATGATGGTGAATGAGACATTTAATGTTTTCTGTCTAACTTTTAGAGGGAGATTTATCGAGCCAATCACAGGACAAGCAAAACCATTATGCGTTTTGATCCATGCTTTCAGTTTGTCAGTGTCTTGATAGAGTTCATGCACAAATAGGAATTCTTCATTGATCATATTCTCTACATAGATGAGATCAATTAATATCCCATTAGTAGGTTTGTCATTGATTCTTCCAGATATGTAAAGAGGACCATTAGGTGCATTTTTTATTATGTCATTTTGTGAGAAAGCAATATCAAGGGGCATTTTGGTTGAGACCTTATGAGGTTTAGCTTCAATAAATGACACCACTTTAACCACTTCATCTGCATTTTCATCTTTTATATTTTCATCATTTGTGTCAACATTCATCACATCTGTCTTTGTTTCGCTAGCTTTGACAAATGAAATAGTATGTTTTGGCATGGGATTTGTAAAGATTTGTAAATTTTGGTTAGGAGGAGCTACAAAAATATTACCTTTATCATTCACACCTCCAATTAGAAGATGATTAGAATTAACGAGGTCATGCACAAGATGTTTAAGACGCTTACAATATTTCGTATCATGTCCATTTTGTCGGTGGTAATGGCAATAAGAATGTGGTCTATAGTTTGTGGGTAATGGTTTATTAGGACCAGGAGCTTGGAAAGGAGGTAAGGAAAGCATATTATTTTCCACGAGTTGCAACATGATATTATGAAGGGTATCAAGTAGAGGAGTAAATTTTCTATTCCTATCCCCAAAGGAAAAAGGATTTTTCATCTTTATAATAGCCACTTAGTTATCAACTTGTTGATTTGGTTGAGGGGAATTAAGTTGTAAAAAGCCCCTATTTTGTTTTTTGAAAGGTTGGTAACTATTTTGAGGTGCAAATTTATAATTTTTATAATGGATAGGAGGATTTTTCACATCACGACCATGAGCCAAATTCTGATAATCATGAAGGGTTGTACATAACTGTGTGAAGGATGGGAATTTCAACATCTCAAGTTTGGTTTGGATTTTGTTTTGTAAATTGGCAATAAACATTCATTGAAGGTCGACATCAGGAATCTTAATGTTTATTTATGAATAAAGCATTTGATATCTTGCTATGAAATCAGTCACTTTCTCATCATCCTTTTTCTTGCATGTCATTAAATCAGCTAGGGTTATTTTGGGGCCCACGTGAATGTGGAAGTGGTTGTAAAAGGCATCAATAAGCTCATTGAATGATTTTATTTAATTTTTTGGTAAAGAGAAAAACCACTCTAAAGAAGGATCCTTCAATCACCTAGGGAATAGTTTATCCAAGAGCTTATCTTCAAAGATAAAGTCACTACATAGGGTTGTATAAGCAAAAGAATGGCTAATAAGATCTCCTTTCCCACCATATTTCTCAAATCTAGGAACTTCTTTTCCTTGTGGCATTTGTGTTCTCAATATCTCCAGGGATAACGGGTTGGTTTTGATGTATTGTGAAGGTTGACCGTTTTTGTTTTGATTTAGGGTTGTTATTTGTCGTTGAAGGGATGAAATGTTTTGAAAAAGTGTATTAATGATGGCATCATTATTTGTATTGTAAGGTGGAGGGGAGTAAGGTGGAGTGGTGTATGTATGTGAAGGGAAAGTGAATTGTAAATTTGTGAGGGAGGATGGTTGAGGAGATATGGTATTTGAATGCATAAAGCTAGAAGGATTCCTTGTGGAAATACCTAAGGAAGTGTTGACATTGCTAGTAGGTTGAATGGTTGTGGTAACTTGAGTACTAGTGTATGTAGGAATGGAAATGGGTATTGTAGGAGGAATTGAAGTTCCACCTTGGTTTTGGGTATACCCCAAAGCTTGAGTACAACTAGTTATGGTAGGGATGGTGTTGTTAACATCATGCACATTAGTTGTAGGAAGGCAAGGCATGGGAAATTAAGTATGCATGCTATGATCCATAGGGGGTTGATTATCAAAACTATTAGAAAGAGAGTTAGAAAACCCAAGATCCATGATGAATGGTGTATTGTAGGATGACATGTGTCTCAAAGTACATATCACAATAGTATTGCTAATAGGACACCAAGTTGTAAAGATCATACAAGTTACACAAACTCAATGCCAACCCAAAATGGAAAGAGGCTTAAAATGCAATGCAACCAAAAAATGTAATGTGTAAATGCAATTTTAAGATTCTAAATAAGGTAATTTTCTTATTACACTATGTCAAAATAAGAAAATGAAGTCTTGTAAATGTAATTTTCAAATCACACAATGCACTAAATTATCAAATTAAGCTAAATATGATGAAATTGATGAAACATAAATTCTACAAATAGTAACATAAATCTGAAAGCAACAAAAAGAAGCACAAAAATGAATATTTTAATGCCCAAAAATTCAGATTATGAACTGATTAGGGACTCATTCACCTTAGGGTGAATGGGTCCTAGATTAGGTTTTTGAAATAGATTTTTATTAATATTTAAGTGATTTTCAAATTTATGTTTGTTACAAGTTTTAGTTTCAATTTTTTGTATATGCAATGTGAAATTCAAGTGCAAATTATGACTAAATGACAACCTAGAAGACCTAGTTTGATATGCAATTTTGTTTCAATTTTCAAATGCAAGTTTATATGATGTATATGATATGCAAGATGACTAATTTTTTTTTATTTTTCAGATTTAAAGAATGCAAAATAATGCAATCCTAAAACCCTAGATGCAATGCAAAGTTGAATGAAAATTAGACACCCTAAATGAGACCTAACTCAATGCAAATAAATGCAAACAAATGCAAGATCTAAATATAGGATGAAAAAGGAATCCAAAATTAGAAAACTACAATACTCAAAAGGCCAGGTTCACCATAATGAAACATAGAAAAAAAAGGGAGTGTGGTTCACCAAAATGGATGATTATGATGAACCTCCTATTTCTCTATATTTCATTCAATATGTGTCCTATATTATGCAGATGAGTAAAATAAATCAAATCTAAACCAAACAACAGTCAAAAGGGAGATCTAGAGAGGGTCAAATGTTGTGTACTTGTTGTAAAAAGTGATTTTTTCAGACCTCATCGAGGACTCATTCGCCATAGGGTGAATGGGTCCTGGCTAGGTCTCCTAAAAATCTATTTTTTTGTTCTATTCTTCAATGTATGCACTCCCAAATTCTACTCAAACACTATCGGAAAGCCGAAAATAAAACCTGTAGCTTAGTTTTCGTGATTTAACTATTCTTGCAACTTTGATAACTTTGACAACTTTCTCCAATTTTTCTCTCCAATAGATCTTCAACCTAAAACCTACAATCACACGTCAAAGGAGGAGAATTTTTTTGTTTGATAGGGAATAGGAGTTTTCCTTGGTCAAACCCCATTTTGGTAATTAAACCTTGAAATGAATGAAAGCATAAAGGAATGATGAATGAACAAATGAAATGTCACAACTCACCACACCTTATTTGAACCTTGGATAAACCTGCAATCTAGCATGAAGTGGCCTTAATGAATGTAGATCTTGATCATAAAACTTGATGTGAAAGAATGCCTTGAATATGCTTGAATTGATCTTGGACATTACATCAACATATTAGCTCAAACAACATGCATGATGCACTAAATCTTTGACATGATGAAATGAATCTTGATTGTTACAATAATCTTCAATAAATCTTCCCTTGAATGCCTTAGAATTGCTCTTGAATGATCTATCAATTCTCTTGCTAGGATGCTTGAAGACTTGAAATTTGCTAGATTCTTAGGATGAAACATAGTGAAATAACCTTGTATTTATACATAACTTAAGATTAATTCCCAAAATTAAAATATCATAAGCCAATATTGAATTATAGATTTGAAATCATTAAAATACCACCAAAAACATATCCCAAAGGGGGGTCCTAGGTATAAGTGAGGACCCAATCACCATGTGGTAAATGGGTTCTAGGTCACTCACCTAAGACACACTTTGGGCAATATTAAATGTTATGTACAAATAGGGTCCTAGGACCTAGTGAGGACCCATTCACCATGTGGCGAATGGGTTTTAATTCACCTACCTAGGACACACACATTCCAAAATTAAGCATTGTGTAATGGAATTTATGAATGTCGAGTTTTATCTCTCGAAATTTGTAATTAATTAGGCTTGGATTTGAATTAAAGGGGCCAAGTACGGAAAATTAACCTCAATTAATTATTAAAGCCCTAGATTAGTGTGAAAGTGTAAAGATACACTTTACAACACCCTGAATAAGGCACAATTAAGTCCATTTAATTTAAAAGGGCCCTAAACCTAATTTGTGAATGTGTAAAACACATTACAACACTAAATCAAGACAACATTAGGCTCATTTTAATATTAATTATTCTCAAATTAAGTGAAAATGGATACTTTTTCTAGTAATACAGGATGAAAGAGAACATGCCACCATTTGATTACTTTTGCAAGATATATTTTAATTTCTTTAGAATGTATGGGTTCATAGAGGAGCCTTTTAGGCTGCCCACTTGTGTGACAAGTAGGACTCTCACTCTTGAGATGTTCCAACAACTATCAATTGCTAATGATGCCTATGGGGCAAGGAGAAAGAAGACTACACTTCCCCTATCACAAGGGGTAAGTGTATGGTTGTACTAATGAAGAGGGATTCACAAGAAATATTAGCTAACAAGCTGACCCATCTTGGCCTCAACCTCATTTGTGACAAATGGAAATATGATCTAGATGGTTGTATGCCTCTAAAACATGACCTACGACCATATTAGGAAATGATGTGAAATCCAACAGAGGCCAAAGAAGCTTCATATGTTGACTTATCTCTCTTTCCATTTACAAGCCCCCTATGGCTTGCTTTTTATTGGATTGTGAAAGAGATCGAGTCAGAGGTCCCGATTAATAAGACCCTGAGAAACCAATTAAAGAAAAGGGATTGGTTTGAAAGGAATATGTCAAAATTTTAGAAATATCAATATGATATTTATAATTTGAGATCCTTGTATAAGACTATCTCGACAGATGTTACTTTTGATAACATATATGATGCAGAAGTAGGGTCATCATCTGGAGATAGGTTTGACTTGCCACCTTGGTCGGCCAAAGTGAAAAAGTTTAAAGAGGAGTCACCATAGAGATGCGAACAATGAAAATCATCATCCACAAGTGCATCCAATAGACTGATACAAACTTGTAGGTTTTCAAGGATGACTTCAGCCTCTCAAGGAGCTCAAGGCTCATTAGGTTTGATAGTTGAAGGATCTATCACAACTATTGAACCTTCTGTAAAGAAAAGAAGAATATGAGGATCTGATGTTGAGAAGGGTTTAGAGAAAGAAGATGATGAGGTAATATTTATTTCACAGACACCCACGATCTTTGTGATGCAGGTATGTTTCTCCCCCACCATCCTCTCTTCTCAATCTCTAGTTCCTCTGATTCCTCTACCTTCCACCCAGGCTACCTTGATAACCACTACCTTGCATCATCCATCGCCTTTGCGATTGATATTTTGATTGCTCTATTAGAAGTACAAGCCTTGATTTCCAATAAAATTCTTATGCAAGTTTCCTCACCCTTGCCTTCAATTAGACTAATGATTCTATCTTTCATTTCAGCCCCTTTAACTCCAATGAGTACCTTGTATCATACACAATTATGGCATGGTATCCCACCTTTCCCACCTATGGCTCTGAGCTTTCTAAAAGTTTCACCATGAGGTGAGTTGACTAAAATTTCCCTTCATCCTGTTCCTTTTGCTATCCCTGCTAGCATCCTAATTTCCAAGCAAAGTAGTTACCCTAGGATTATCGAACTTAAGTAGACCTATTAAAAAAGGCTCAAGAAAACAAGAAGCAAAAATAGAGGGCAAATGCCACACTAGCCACAACTTCCCCCAAGATAGAAACAAGTTTTGATGAGAAGTATGAGACTCTGATGATCCCGACCTTGAATCCTTTGACCTCTAAGCCTGAAGGAGATATGTAGTATGAAGATTAAAATTGTAGTGTCAAAAAATGTACTCCTTTACATTTTCACACTATTTTTGGGTCCCTTAATAAATTGGACTTAATTAAGCCTCTAATTGGCCCAATTATGCATCTACAAGCCTAATTAATTGCAATTTCCGAAAGGGGAATCATGATTTAATTAATACAATTATCATTTTTAACACCCCAAACTGAATAGCTCCTGGCAATTTAGGTTAGGACCCATTCACCCTTGGGTGAATGGGTCCCCTTTAGTTGATTAATTCAAATTTTTAATATGTTTTTGGTGGCCTTTTTATGATCCAAATTTCAATTTCAAATGTCGGATTGTATTGTTTAATTTTTGGGAAATTAGAAAATTATCTATAAATACACAATATTTTTATCAAATTTTAATCCTAAGATATCTAGATTTCATCTGCAAGCATTCACAAGAGCTAAGATTATTGTAAAAGGTGTTCAAGAGTAGATTTCTCAATCATTTTTTGCAGCATTCAAGATCTCAAGCATTGTGTCAAATTTATCATCATTTATTTTGAGCTAACATTATGATGTAGGTTTCAAGCATCAAGATCAACATCTAGTCAATCCATTTCATGCAAGATCAAGAATTTGGAGAGATGTATTAGATTTTAGTCCTTCAAGGATCTTAATTCAAGGGTTTGGTGAGTTGCAACATAGCAAGTGTTCATTCATCACTCCTTTCATGTTTCATTGTTTCATTTGAAAATTTAATTACCAAAATGGGGTTTGACCAAGGTAAACCCCCATTCACCAATTTTTTTTCCCTCTTGTGTGTTTTGCAGATATTAGGTTGAAAATCTATCAAAAGAGAAAAATTGCTAAAGTTGTCAACATTTTCGTCAAGCCACGAAAACTAACTTTCATAATTTAATTCCGAATTTATAACTATGAAACCCAGAGGAATCAAGAGTACAGACCAAGAAGCAGAGGACTATAAAAGCATATTTTGAACCCTTGTAGCAAGAACCAAGGAAGACACTCAACACAACCTTTTTGTGAGAAGTGCATAGAATCACATCCTTCTCATACTTGTTGAAACTTTCTGAATTTTGTTAGATTAAGGTTTAAAATTGATTTTTCATGTGTTACATTTTATAATTGCATTCATTGGGTATTTTTATTCATCTCCCAAAAGTGTAGTTCAAGATAATTTACCTCATCCTCAGTCATAAGGAAAATAACAAGATCTCCATCAAGGTTGACTCATCTAAGGGTTGAAAGTCAATCTTTCCCTAGGGGATCTATTTTTCCTAATGAAATAAGGAAGGAAAGTGTAGGTGCATATCCCCATTCAAAATCCATCACCCACATTTTACCTTGTTTCATTTTGGTGAACTCAACATTGTACATAATTTATTTTGAAATTGGAGTCCATTCAAAACCTAGATCTAGGATTTGCATTAGTTTGCATTGAATTGTATTAGTTTTCATCTCATTAAGGGTTGTTAACATTGCATTAAATTTCATCTCATTTAGGGTTTTAGGTTTGCATGTTGCATCCTTTAAAATCTGAAAAATTCAAAAAAATGCATGCATATTACATTGATTTTGCATAGTAATTTCATATTAGTGTATGTTCAATCATTCACATTCATAGATAGGATCAAAATTACATTTCAAAAAGTGTCATATTGTTCATAATTTTTTATTCATTTCACTTGCATTTAGGCATCAAAATCTAGAAAAATCAATAACTAAAACCATAGTTTGTAGTCTAAAATAGGAAACCCTAACACTGAACTTTAGACTCAGATTTAAAGTTTTGCAAACCCTATGCTAAGACACATTCGCCCTAGGGTGAATCAGTCCCTGTACAGGTGATTTTAAAAAATTCTAGGTAGTGATTTGTTTCTGTTTGCTTCATTCTGATCTGCTGTTAAATCTGGGTTTTAGTTTCAAAAATCAAAAAAATTATCATTGTTTGCATTAGATTCGATTGGTCAAATTGAGTGCATTGTTTGAAAATCAAAATTGGCATTAAAAGACATCATTTTCAGGTTTTTGTATAGCATAATCAGTAAATAATCTTGTTTAAAACTTGAAAATTGTTATCTCTTTTTACATACTTGCATTGCACTTCATATTCTAAGGTGTTTGATTGCATTTATCTAGTGACTATTCTCCATTTTGTTTACACTTAGGTTTGGTGAAAATTGTATGAGCTTCACAACCTGGTGTCCTATTACCAATACTATAGTGATACGTAGTTCGAGACTCATGCCATCCCATGCTACTACACTCGTCGTGGATCATGAGTTTTCCAACTCTTTCACTCATAGTGTTGATACTAGTCAACCCACTATGGACCATAGCTTTTATACCTCATTTCCCATGACCACCCTACCCACAACCAATGTGACTAGTGTTGACAAAATGGTTTCTAATGTCTCTCAAGAAGAACTAAGACAAATGGATGAATATTTAGAGAAATTGCAAAACTTTATGAGTTCTGAATGCATTACTGGTACTACAATTTCTGTCATAGATAACATGAGGAAAATGCTTGATAATGAACAAGGAATAGAGATTGTGCATATCCTAGCTCATATTATTGATAAACATGTCCTTACAATAGCTAGTTGTGCTCAAAATTTTGGGTACACTCAAAGTCAAGGTGGAAATCCAATTCCTCCTTCCACAAATATGACCTCTATTCCTACATACACAAATCCAACTATTACAACAACAAAACAACCCACTAGCAATGTCAATACCACCTTAGGTATTTCCACTGGGAATCCCTTTAGCTTTGTGCATTCAAATCTCATATCTCCTAATCCATCTCCCCTCATAAACTTACAATTCACTTGCCCTTCGAATACATGTACACCTCCACCTTATTCACTTCCATCTCACAACACAAACAATGATCTTGTCCTTAACCAACTCTTGCAAAATGTTTCATCCCTCCAACAATAAATTGCCACATTGAACCAAAGTCAAAATGACCAACCTTCATAATATGTCAAAAGAAACCTTTTATCCTTGGAGATATTGAGAGAACAAATGCCACAAGGCATGGAGATTCCCAGATTTGAGAAATATGGTGGAAAAGGAGACCCTAGTAACCATGTCTCGACATATACAACCTTATGTAGTGACTTCATTTTTTAGGACAAGCTCTTGGCTAAATTTTTCCCTAAATCCTTGAAAGACACTACCTTGGAGTGGTTTTGTTCCTTATTGAATAAATCAATTAGTTCATTCAATGAACTTGTTGATGCCTTTCTTAACCATTTCCAAGTGCACATGGGTCCCAAGATGACCTTAGTTGATTTAATGCAATGTAAAAAAAAAAGATGAAAAGGTCACTGATTTCATAGCATGATACCAATTGCTTTACTTACAAATCAACATTAAGATTCTTAATGCTAACCTTCAAATAATGTTCATAGAAAATTTGCATACCAATATTCACGATAAACTTCAGATGTTGAAGTTTCCCTCCTTTACACACTTGTGCACAACCTTCATGATTATTATAATTTGGTTAGTCATCATGAACCAAAAAATCCTTCTAACCATCCTGAGAAATACAAAGTCGTGTCCCATAACAATCTCCAACCTTTTAAGAAACAAAATAATGGATTTCTACAAATAAATACACCTTAAACAAGTCAACATGTTAAATCCCAAGTGGATTCTATAAAAATGACAAATCCATATCCATTTAGGGAGAGGAGTAGACAATTTACCCCTTTATCCGATACCCTTCACTCCATCATGTTACAACTTATAAGTAAGAACTTAGTTACCTTACCTCCTGTTAGAGCCATTAATACAACTAATCCATTACCTACAAACTTCAACTTTAATACCTTTTGCCATTATCACTGATAAAATGGATATGATATAGTACAATGTAAGTGTCTTAAACATATTGTGCAAGACCTCATTGATTCTAATCACATCTAGATTGGTGGTGTTAATGATCAAGGAAACAATTCTATTGCCCCACCCAACCAAAATTTACAAATCTTTACCAACCCCATGCCAAATCATAATATATCTTTTGTGAAAGCTACTGATGCTAAGAATGATGTGATGAATGTTGACAAACTTGAAGATATAAATAATGACAATATGAGTGAAAATGAAGAAGAATTATGATGTATGGTCAACTTCATTGATTTTCAACCTCATAAGGGCCAAACCAAAATTCCCCTTGACATTGCTTTCTCATAAAATGACATAATTAGATGTGCACCCGATGGCCTTTTAACATTGCCGGAAGAATCAATGACAAACCTACTAATGGGATATTAATTGATCCCATGTTTGTAGAGAATGTGATCATCGAGGAATTCTTATTTGTGCATGAACTTTATCAAGATTATTATGAACAACCAAAAGCATGGATCAAAATGCATAATGGTTTTTCTTGTCCTACAATAGGTTCAATCACTCTTCCTTTAAAATTTGGACCAAAACAATTGAATGTCTCATTCTCCATCATCCCATCATTGGACCAATTCCATGTGAAGCTTGGTTACCCATTGCTATGATCCATGGATGTCATCCCTTTAGTAGTGTATAAATGCTTAAAGTTTCCATTTGGCAATGAAATCTTTACTATGCACCATAGTGGCTTTAATCCTTTATCTTCCTGTGGGAATTTCTCATTGGATTTTTTTTGTCTTGAACCTATGGAACCTCTTAAGCCTCGTGAAGAATTATTTTTAAAATTTTATCAAAATTTTAAGGTAAAGTGCATAGTATAATTATCCCTTAGCAACATGCCTCAACCCATGCTTGAGCCTCCTATCATTGATGGAACCATGATTGAACCAAAATCCCTTTCAAGTAACCAAGACCGACCCATGACAAATCCTTCACCTATCTTCCATAAAAGACCAAGAGATAACCAAATAAGTCCTATTGTCCTTCCTAATATCAAACAAGTATATAAAGCTAAAGAGAAATTGGTTGAACAACCTCCCATGGTTCCTTCCATTCCTCCCTTGTGGGAAGAAGAAACCAATGGTTGATAAACCTGATCCTACACAATCACAACTTGAAAATTGCACAAAAAGAAATAGAAATGCTAAAGAGCATAGGTGTAGAAATCATGCTATTTCTTATAGATTAAAAGTAGAGAATAAAAAAAAAATCAAGATCAAACACCAATTGAAACAAAGCATGATGATTCTCCACCTTCAACACAAAAAAAACAACAAGAAACTTCTATGGAAATTGTCATTAGGCCTCCTGTTGTGATTAACTTGGATGACGATGACGATGATGAGATTGCTAAGATTTATGAGGAAGTGCATAATGATCTAAATTTATTATTTTCCTCTTCCATGAGCTTAGATGATAACAATCGTGATGATCCTCCTAACAAGAGTGACTCACCATGTGTTGAACTTGGCGATGCTCCATACAACACTTATCACTGTCTCTTTGGCTAGTTATCCTCTTCTGCATATGATGAACAAGATTGGGATGTAGATGACCTGCTATAGGTTGACTCTCATGTGCCATACTAGTATTATCTTTTTCTTCATGTTCTTTGCAATTGCATGTGTGTAATGTGATCCAATGTACAATGTTTCTTGGTGTGTATTTATATGTTTGTGAGACTACTTTGGATGACCCTTGTCACTTCATTGGTGCAAGGATACAAAGGAAGCAAATCTGTTGCAACATTCCTCTATTTGTATCTATAGTCTTCTATCTGTCGTAACCTTTAGCTTTTTTCTTATGTTTTCCTTTTGGGGATGATGCAAGGAATTAAGAAATTCAAGACTCTTCCATGACCCAAAAGCTTCCCTTTGTTCTCTATGTGTCATTATTCCATTGTGCTCATTGTTCCATGAGTCATTTGAGGAATGATGACAGTTTTGAGCTCGATTATATCACTGCAGCAATGACAAACGTTGACCCCAAATCCATGGATCCCTTATGTGTTATATTAGGATTATATATGGGGGGAAACCCTCCTTTCCATGATGTAGCTCTATTCTAGAAACATATGTTTTACATAGGGATTTCCGAATAAATCTCACATGTATTGGCATTTATTGTGTTCTACTTTAAAGTAATTGCTTACAACATGGTGTTTAGCAATTTCTTTAAAGTGGGGGAATACGCATCCCCGCTCATTGTTCACTTCAAAGTGTGGTCTTCTTACTTCACGTGATGTGTCTTCTTGGTGGTGACATTGGGTTTGATGTCCTTCAAGATTGTGATCTTTCTTGGCATATGAAATTCCTCTTAGTGGTGATGCTATGACTTGCATTACCTAAGTTGTGAATATTTTATCCTCGACTAGTCCTCTCTTGGATACATTAAGCACAATGTTCCCTAAGGTGAGACCTTTCATGAACTAAGCAAAACCCTTTTGAATATCTATTGCATGTATCAAGGCCACCAAGCATAACACAACTTGCTTTCTTGTGGAGCCTTTATGTTGTCAAGGCCACCAAGCATAACACAACTTTCTTACTAGTGGAGCCTTTCTCATGAGTTCCTAGTATAATGCAACTTGCTAGCCTTGTGACCATTTTTGTGGTGCCTTATCAAAGTTATGAGGAGGTATAAATTTGGTATAGTTAGTACAATGGGAGCCTATACCTAGAATGACTTCCCATTAGCCACTTTTTTGGGGCTCACCTATTGGACAACAGATTTCACTAACCAGTGTGAGTACATTTTGTTTGCATAGTGGACAACGGGTTTCCACTTGTAAATGTTTTTGGATAAAAAAATGAGGCTTGATCCATACTGATTGAACAAACACTCGAGGCTTGGTCCATCCCCTCTCTTTCTCTTCTCATTAATTTTGACATTGTCTATTTGTGTATCTTGTCTTGCTACTACATATTTAACATAGGCGTGTGTCCCTTTATGCCTTTCTTGGTTTTCCATGAGATATTAGATCTTGGGGGATTCATCATCCTCCTTGACCTTTGTTGTCTTATCTTTCCAACAGTTTTACAATAAGACCTCTCTTGATGCTTGTTTGACTACTTTAGTGTGAGTTTGAGTGTAGGGCTCATCCTCTCACTAAAGTGGGGGCTAAATGTAGTGTCAAAAAATGTACTCCTTTACATTTTCACACTATGTTTGAGTCCCTTAATAAATTGGACTTAATTAAGCATCTAATTGGGCCAATTATGCATCTACAAGCCTAATTAATTGCAATTTCTGAAAGGGGAATCATGATTTAATTAATGCAATTGTCATTTTTAACACCCTGAAATGAATAGGTCCTGGAAATTTCGGTCAGGACTGGTCCCCTTTAGTTGCTTAATTCAAATTTTTAATATGTTTTTGGAAACCTTTGTATGATCCCAAATTCAATTTCAAATGTTGACTTGTAATGTTTAATTTTTTGGGAAATTAGAAAATTACCTATAAATACAAGGTCTTTTTATCAAATTCTAATCCTAAGATATATAGATTTCATATGCAAGCATTCACAAGAGCTAAGATTATTGTCAAAGGTGTTCAATAGTATATTTCTCAATCATTCATTGTAGCATTCAAGATCTCAAGCATCATGTCAAATTTATCATCATTTATGCATTTTTTTGGAGCTAACATTGTGATGTAGGTTTCAAGCATTCAAGTCAAACTTCAAGCATCAAGATCAACATCCAATAAAGCCATTTCATGCAAGATGAAGAATTTGGAGAGATGTATTAGATTTCAATCCTTCAAGGATCTTAATTTAAGGGTTTGGTGAGTTGCAACATAGCAAGTGTTCATTCATCATTCCTTTCATGTTTCATTGTTTCATTTCAAGGTTTTGGTAAAAAAGGGGTTTGACCAAGGAAAGCCCCCATTCACCAATTTTTTTTCCCTCTCGTGTGTTTTGTAGATCTTAGGTTGAAGAAGGAATGAAAAGATCTATTAAAAGAGAAAAATTGCAAAAGTTGTCAAAGTTGTCAACATTGTCATCAAGCCATGGAAACTCACTTTCAGAATCTAATTTTGAATTTTTGACTGTGAAACTTGGAGGAATCAAAAGTGCAGACCAAGGAGTAGAGGACTGTAAAAGTGGTTTTTGAACCCCTGTAGCAAGACACATTCACCCTTGGGTGAATGAGTCCCAGGAGGACACTCAACGTAATCTTTTTGTGGCAAGTGCATAAAATCATATCCTTCTCATATATGTTGATTTTTTTTGGATTATATCATATTAAGGTTTAAAATTGATGTTTCATGTTTTATGTTGCATAACCACATTGATTGGGTATTTTTCATTCATCTCCCAAAAGTGCAGTTTAGGTTGATTTACCTTGTCCTCAATCATAAGAAAAACAACAAGATCTCTATCAAGGTTGACTCACCTAAGGGTTGAAAGTCAATATTTCCCTAGGAGATTTCTTTTTCCTAATGGATTAAGGAAGGAAAAAGTAGGTGCATACCCCCATTCAAAATCCATCACCCATATTTTTCTATATTTCAACAATATCTAGATAGTAGGCTTTAATCTCAGAGATACCCTTCCTCATGAAAAACTAAGACTCATGAAGGCTACATAGAAGGTGGTGTCAACTGACTACCTAAAACAAAGAAAGACTCTAAAGAAAAGGGAGGTAGAGTTAGAGGATGTTAAGGCCATAGTCACAAGGCACAAAGAAAAAATCAAAGAAAAGGATGTAGACATCTCCCACTTAAGGTAGGAGCAGTAGGATAAGATTTCAGCGATGCTGAAAATAATACAGACAAAAAAGGCTTGACTTCAATCTGAGTTAAGCAACATATTGCTCAGATTTGAGTCCAAGAAAAAGGAGAGAGAAAACTTAAAATCTAAGCTATAATAAATAGAACAAGAATTGCAGCAAGTATGAAGAGAGCTCTCTGATGTGTCAGATCGAAAAAAGCACGAGTGTTAGGATATGGAAAAAAAAGCTATAAAAGTGCAAGCCAAATTGTCTGATGCTTCGGGCCAACAAAAGTGGTTATGTGAAGAATTCAAAAAAGGAAAAGAATGAAATGCATAAGGAGTTGGCCAATGTACAAACCCAAGCTACAGATGAAAAGAATACTAGAGAATCGATAAAAAAACAACTTGATGAGAAAATGGAAGAGCTACAGAAGGTCCAACAAGAATTATCTGCTGCCTGAAGTGTACAGGTGCAGGGCTAGGAGGATTTTCAACAAAAGGAGAATCAATTTCAAGAATATCTTAAATAGGCCTAGGTAACAATTGATATAGAGAAGTGGACAAGGCAGACCATGGAATCCATTCTATAGGTCCGAATGGAAGAATTGGAGAAATTGTGCCTTGAGTTTTCAGATGTTTTAGAAACAATCAAACAATTAAGGGAAGAAGTCAAAATAAAAGAGTCCCAAGCTCAGCTAGAATGAATTACATTAGAAGCACAAGCACAATGGATTGATTTCATCCCCGTGCTACAAAAAATATACATTTCCTACTGGGAAAAGATAAAGGATGTGGTGACATCCTTGCGGCCAACTTGAAGGTTCATGACAAATGTGTAGGATTTAACTACTAAGGTGAGCCTAGTTGTTGAGAAAATTTTGTAATTAGTCACTCCCAGGGAAATTGAATAATTTTTTTTAATTGTCAAGCTTTACAAGGCTATAGAGAGTACTTTGGAAGATGTAGCGATTCCAAACAAAAGAGTAGGTTCCAAAAAAGCCAATGAATTCATAAATTTTAATAGGGCAGCCCAAAATGGCAAGAATTTCCAAGATACTTTAAAGCTTAAGGTTAATAGGATGAAAGAAGATTTTGAAGGACTAGTCAAACTAGGATTGTCTTCCCCATTTATGCTAGATGAAGTAGTGTTAACCGAGGAACAAATTAGGCAGTCCTTAGAGAGCAAGCAACATGACCAGTCAGCCTTCTAGGCTTTGAGCCTGCCACCAAGTGTCGGAGAAATTGAATACATCATGTATCCCTTGGCTCAACTCTATTTCCATATCGGAGCCACACAAGCAAAATAGAGTGATGTCTATTTTCAAGAGATATTTAATTTAGATCAAGCCTCTAAGGAATTATGTGTGTTAATTCAACCTTCAAATATGAACTGGGAATTCCTGCACTCCACATTCCTCAAGATTTGAGGCTGCATGCCTCTATTTTTTCTTCTTTTGATTTAAGTCATATTTTTGTTGGGTTTGTACCTCTGTAGGTGAAGGCCCCCTAAGAGTCACTAGAACTGTAGAGCTTTTTCTCTACAAGTAGTTGGGAGTGTTTTCTTGTGCTTTTTTGTTCTTTCATTAGCTTTATAGCCTCACGGGCCTTGTTTCTTTCTCCTACTTTTGTTTTTGCATGTCAGGCTACGCCATGTGTCTCATAGGTGCACTTTCAAGAAGGTCACAACCCTCTTTCCATATAAAGATGCGTGATGGTTCCATGTAGTGGCTAAGGGGTCTTTTATAAACATTTTTTTCCTAAGCATGGAGAATGACATGTGTTCGCACTATGGATTTCCTTGCAAAAAATGCCAAAGAGACCTCAAAAATGCCCACCTATGTGCTACGTGTCCTAAACATGATTTTTTCCAATGAGGAGAGTATGTAGCGTCGAAGCTTGTAGTTTGAAGCATTTTTCAGCAGGAGGATATTAAAGAGTGTTGGACATCACCCACCCAATATTTATAGGTAATTGATTTATGTTAGACATATTTCCTTTACTAGGTTTACACCACATTGTTCTTGACAGAGGAGATGTTTTCAGTAGTAGCCAGAGTCCAGCTCACCAAGCTTTGCATAGAGTTTTATGAAAGGAACAAGATTGTGTGATTTGAGTTCCATTTCAATCGATGCTTAGTAGCTCAAACTTTATTACATTATGGGCTCATCTGACATAATCTAATCTTTAAACAAAATTTTTAGGGCGATAGTTTAATGCCACCATTTGGGGTCTTTATTTTTTGTGATTAAGCGATGGAGAGAGATTCGTGCTTGTTGGCTTCCCTTGTTCTATAAAAGGGAATTTTTGAGCCTCTCCCAAGAAGTTAGAAAAGTAGTAGGTGGAGAATCCACTACAGAGTTATCTTCTTGTAAAATAATATTTAGAGATTAATTTTTGAGATAGTGTCCAGTTCAAAACACTCGATCTTAGCATTTTGTACTATAATTGCATTAAAAGTAATAGAAGGATAAAGTGCATTAGACTATGCCTATTTGGCCTTTATTGTGCATTTTATTCTTTGCTTTTGTTAAATCTATGCTTCGTGTCATCTATGTTTGGACATGATATTAATAATTGATCGCTTTTGGTTTTCAACTTTTGTGATATTTAGTATAAGTCTACAGTCAATTGGACCATGTTTTACACTTTCATTTTCTACAAGTTTTTGTTGAGTTTCACACTATGCTAATGAGTAAGAATTTTTTTGTAAATGATTTGAAGCATTAATAACTGTTCTTTTTAGGTGTATCATCCTCTTTTGAACCTTAGTGCGTGCTTCCCACGAAAAGATTTGAATGTTTGCTCTGTGTCCATATAGGCCTTAGTAGTTGGTTCTCTTTTCAACAATTAAGGGTTTTTAGCAATATGTCTTCATTATTTCAAAGTTAATGCTCTAGTAGGAATATTTTTAATGTTGTAAAAGCTTTTGTCTCATCACCATAAGTAAGTTTATTTTCTGCATTCTTTCTTCCCTTTTCCCAAACCAAGAACGAAGAGCCATCATTTGTGGACATGTTTGGAAAATCAGATCTAAGATTGATTTGGTGTTTGAGTCTTATTGTGTACATGATTATCTTCTTTGATATCTCAGTTTGTAGGTTACTAATGTGATGATGAGTTTGCATGCTTCATTGTTTGTGATCTACAAGTTATGCAGATTGTGGATTAGCTACCCATTTTCTTGCAGTGGGATGACTTGGTTGTGGACTATCTATATCCACAATATTGGTTTAGTGTTGGTGCAGACTTTGTTAGTTTACCTTACCCATGATCATGTGTGCATTGGTATGTTTCTTTTGGATGAGAGGATGGATGATTATAGTACCTGATTAGTCAGTTTTTGGGACTTGTAGCATGTGGTTTATCATAATGTCATGACAGTTTGGTTACATTTCATTGGTTACACATTTCAATTGGAGATTTTGATAGTGTTGACTTGGTGGTGTAGGATTGGTTCTTGATGGTTTGGAGGTTATTTTATCTTCTTGGCTTGGAGATCTTGGTTCTACTTGGTATGATTGGCATTTCAGTTGTGTGTGTAGACTTGGATGATCTTCATGGAGGAGATGGTTGTCACAATGCCATGTGTAGCTCGGTATCACAGGTCAATGGGAGTTGTTGGTAGTGATGTGACTCATCGTTGGATATGGTTATCTTCATGTGATTAGAGATGTTGTTCTTGATTTAGAGTATGATTATTATTATGTCATCATTTAATATTGATACTAGTTTAGATTTTTGGCATGGTATGGGTTCTCTTGAGACCAATATGTATGCATGTTGCATGTGATATCCTAGGATGAGATGGTTAGATCATGATGTCATGGTAGGTTCCTGTTTCTGCAGTTGGAGCTTTGACATTGGTCTTGATTGGCTCTCTTGGTATTGAGTATATTGGTCATTTTCTTGGGTGCTTCATGATAGTGTGGTGTTGTATTTGGAGCTTAGCATGGATTGATTGGTTGGAGGTACTCATGGATACTTGGAGATGTGGGTAAGGGGATTAGAGACATTCTTTCTTCCCTTTTCCCAAACCAAGAATGAAGAGCCATCATTTGTGGACATTTATGGAAAATCAGATCTAAGATTGATTTGGTGTTTGAGTCTTATTGTGTAGAGGATCATCTTCTTTGATATCTCAGTTTGTAGGTTACTAATGTGATGATGAGTTTGCATGCTTCATTATTTGGGATCTACGAGTTATGCAGATTGTGGATTAGCTACCCATTTTCTTGTAGCTTGATGACTTGGTTGTGGACTATCTATATCCATGAGATTGGTTCAGTGTTGGTGTAGAATTTGTTAGTTGACCTTACATATGGTCATGTGTGCATTGGTATGTTTCTTTGGGATGTGAGGATGGATGATTAGAGTACCTAATTAGTCGCTTGTTGGGAATTGTAGCATGTGGTTTATCATAATGTCATGATATCTTGGTTGCATTTCATTGGTTACACATTTCAGTGGGAGATTTTGATAGTGTTGACTTGGTGGTGTAGGATTGGTTCTTGATGGTTTGGTGGCGATTGTATCTTGTTGGCTTGGAGATCTTGGTTCTACTTGGTATGATTGCCATTTCAGTTGTGCATTTGTACTTGGATGATCTTCATGAAGGAGATGGTTGTCATAATGCCATGTGTAGCTCGGTATCACAATTTAGTGGGAGTTGTTGGCAATGATGTGATTCATTGTTGGATATGGTTATTGTTACATATTTTTCGCCTCAGCTCAGGTGGAGGAGCTAGCTGAATGTTATCACACCATAGGGTGGAATTGCAATTTAAGTTTCATGTTGTTTCGCATTATCATTATTATGCATTGAGCAATAGTTGTGTTTTTAAAAAAAAAAAAAGAATACAGTTTCAGAGTGCCATTCAGATGTTGCAGATTTAGAAGAAATACAGAATTGAGTACATGAGCAAAATAGAATTTCAGATGTTTTTTTTTTCATTTCATAAAGAACTCATATTTTTACAAGGTTTCATTTGATTTCACAATCAGAATGAAATTACAACATTGCATGAAATGCATTTTCTTTTCAATTGAAAAGCAGAATTGAAATCAAAGATCCACACAAGCCATGGATATAACTGTGGCAATACATTTCTAATAGCACATTGCACTACTGAAGATGCAGAAAGGAAAGCACATAAGTGATAGATAATCATCATTGCCTGATTATCGACGTTTGATGCTGAATGGTGCACCTTGCCTTCTTGAGCTCCGTCGACCTGTAAGAGGAAAAGAGGGGTGTCAGTGGCTCCAATTATGATGTAACTTATATGGAACACCCACAATAGTACAACATGCTATTAGCAATACATCGAAACAATCAATTAAGTGCAGTATGAAAGAGGTGAACTGAAGGAGAAATAACAATATCATGATCAACATGTTCTATTTTTTATGCTAATTTTGTTTGTTTCCTTGTGCAGGTATAGGTAAAGTCACGAAGCTGAACATTATTCGAAGACCAGGCATGTGGAGTTAAATGGGTTCGCACAAGGGTAGAGCTCGGCATGCTGTCCTATTCATTAAATGGGTTGATTTTAAAAGATACTTCATCATATACATCGAATGAAATGAAATACAACTGAAATAATAAAACAAGGAATCCATCAGGTAACGAAACCAACTGTGCATTCATAACGATCAGGATTTCTTTCTGAAGGCTACAGGTGAACAGTGAGTTTAGTTCACTTAATAAATTTAACTAAGTACACTACATCAGAAATTGCTGAATAACTTCATTTTTAGTGCTGATCGTAATCATATGTCATGTGAGTTTCAACTCTTTCTCGGATAGTGAAAAGGCATACATTATGCCTTAAAATTTTGTTTTAATTTTCATCATGAGAGAGAACAGATTTTGAAAGCAGTTCGATAAGTGGAATATAAAAATGCATGAAGAGTACCATGTTGCTCAAGAGTACAAAGGACAACCAGTTCATTTTGGATGGGATGGAGCTTCAAACAGGATCATGTATCAGAGCTTAGTGGAAGTTAGCAATCGAATGTGATGTGCATTTAACTTGTTTTCAGTAGGTTACGTGAGTAGAATTGTCAAAATCAGATTATGGAAGCATGAGAGTTCAACATGGCATGCCAATGATGCCTAAAGTATACACAGTCACAAGGGGGAATCTTTTAAAGTCAGATGTGCACAGTATTATAATGATTCAATCTAAATCTGTTTGGAGCAGAAGGCAAAGGGTTGCTGTGTTAAGGTTAAGGAAAGTCAGAGGAGCACTGCCGTGCGTACAGTGAACAAGCATGGAGACAGTATACATTAAGAGGTCTTTCTCTTCATAACAGAAAAACACAGAATCATGCTGAAATAAGAATTTTGAATGCTTAAAGAAACCAAGACTTTACACAAGTATTGGGATTACTAACCTTCTATGCCTTAAGCAATTTTGCATGATGGAGTTTGTTCTATTATATCTTCAAGGAGGTTATAAGTATCAAGCAAATGATCGTTCCAGTTTCGACAAAGATTCAGATACATGAGCTCCATTTCTAGAATATCAAGTTTTTCAACACAATACAAGCAGGATGTTTAACAGGAGGAGATCACTGTTTTCAGAATATATGAAGTTCCAAGGTGCAGTATTTCCAAGAATATCAAACTATATTCATTTCAAACTAAGGGACACAATAATAACAAGATTCGTTCAAATTCCGAACAGTCATGGCTATGGGATAGTTTTAGCAATGATGAAATCGAGATACATTCTTTTCATGATTAATTGAAAATGCAGGAATTGGACAGCAGTCGAAATCAGTTTTAACGACAAATGCCAATTATGTGTTTTTGTGACTAAAAGTGCAATGGTTTCAGGAGCCCGAATTGAATCATTATTTATTTTTGGGTCGAGCTCATATGAATGAAAGCAAACAACAGGTACCCAATTCAAGGTTTGTTTTCAAAATATAGAAAAATGCAATAATCAAGATATCCCATATGGGTTTTACATTCAAAAGCAGTATAATACAAAATAACGCAATTTTTGTGATGAGTCGAGCATCAAAATGCAAAAAAGACAGTGTTATTCAAATTTCTATATTACCCACAAACAAAAATGCTTTCAAATAGACACGATAATAAGTTTTTTGTTCTGGGTCAAGCCCAAAAGTCAAGAAATTGTTTTTTACAGTGTGCATTTGGCACGGCCAGAATATGGCCAGAAATTTATTAGCAAAGAAGAGAATTTTAAAAGTCTCTGGAGAGCAGAATGTTTGGCAAGAAAAATTACCAGTTTTTATTTCTGATGGAGCATTCAAGCCGTGGCCAGAACTTCCAGAATGCTTCCAAATGCCAGGGGTTCAAGCCCGTAAGCACAACCAAGCTCTCATGGTGATAATAACATAAATAACAATGGTTGATGTAGCCACAAAAAATGCAGAATAAAGATATTAGAATGAGTAAAGCCACGGCCTCAAGGCCATAAAGTGTGGAGCCATAGAAGCATTTAAACTATCAGAATACCTTACCCTTGCACAGTGTGAGGAAAGCAAAAGCAAGTCAAGCTTTCATGGAGTGAGCTGCAAAGCATTCAAACTCGAGCTTGCTATGGCCAAAGGAGAGAAAGTACAAAGAGCTTTCAAGATGAATTCGAGCTCACAGGCCGGCCAAGCAAACAAGGTCAGAAAAAGTGCAAGGAAAAATCAGAGAAATAAACACATGAGCTCGTGATAGTCCACAACCTTAGGGCCTTTTGGGTATTCAGTAGAAAGTGAAGGAACTTCAATACAGATGGAATGACTTACCCATTGTAGTTTCGACTGTCATAAGGCATTCGAGCTCGAGCTTGACAGAGTCATGGCAGTGGCAGGGGGTGACAGAGCTTCTTTCCTTCAAAGTTGAGAAGTGAAAATGAGTGGCCATTAGGGTTTAACCTTGTTTTGATCGAACCCTAATTCAACCCTATCATCATTCAGAATGTTCAATCAAGGCACGTGGTGAATGTCAATGAAGGTCAAAATCATAAACTATGCCTTATGACTTTGTTAAAGTCTGAATTTAATACTTATGTGAGGCCAAAATCCAAATGCCTAGGATGGTCGACATGATAAGTCTTTGAGACTTATTTTGTGCCTTAGTAAAATGTGGAGTTTGGTTACATTATTTTATTGTTTTGTGAGAAAACAATAGGGATGAAAAATAATTGATGACTTATAATGTTTTTACCAAATTATCTATTTTAGGGTTGTATTTTTAATTGATTTTAGAGAAATCAACAAAGATTGAAGACATCAAGGAGAATAATTGTAATATTTTATTTTATGATTTTTGAGAAAATCAGAATGTTGTAATGGAGAAATAAGGAGTTTTTCTTTTTGCAAAATATTTTCAATCTTTGAATTGCAAAAATAGACAAATTGTGCAAATCTGCATCTTGTAAAGTAGAATCATAAAAGTGATATTCTATAAATTGCTTTATGTTTTCTTGCTATTTTTAGCAGATCTTTACTGACTTTTCCTCTTGGTTGGATTTCAGTCTTATCTTGGAGAGATAAGGTGTTTTTAAGCTTTTAAAGCAGATTCAGCCTATTTTTAGAGGCTTGACAGGTTCATCATGAAAGCATTGTGCTTTTTCCTGCTTTTAAAGCAGTTTTGAGACAGCTTGAAGCCTTTTTCCTGAAGCTTTTTTCTGAGCTCGGATTAGGGTTTCTAGAGAGCTATGTTTTGATAGACTTAGTCTTTTAGCTCTCCTCTCTAAGTAGTACAGATGAGAGTTTCTTGCCCTTACACATTTTGGGGGAGCTTGTAAACTCATGTGTGCTCAGATTTTGAGAATTCCACTCCATCATTCAATAAAATAGCAGAGTTTTCCTTTCTCAGTTCTTTTTATGACTTGGAATAGTAATTTGATTTGATTTGTGATTCAAATATGTTGGATCCTTTTCTTTTCTTACAATTGTCAAGTGATTTGCAGGAGTTACATGGTAGTTCAGGTTATGCCTTGTGTTAATTTAACCTTTGCATAAATCACTGGTTGAATACATGTGTTGTGAGATTGTGAGATTTTTATTTTAAAGAGTTGGTGGGAGTGAGTTATTTTCAGGGTCTTCTTACAGTTGATCAGTATTTTAGGATGATAGAATTTTAGTTTTTTTTAGATTTTAAGTCCAGTTTATCCTTCTATCCTTTTTCCTGGAAAGTCACTTAGAACATAATTCATCATTCGGAGAACCAACTCGCTCTGGAGATTCCTTCTTCGTTCAGATCACCCACATCTGAAGAAGTTTTCCATGTTTCAGTAGTTTGCTGAATATTGCATTCAACAGGGTGCAAAACTATTGATAACAGTTTTTGGCACGCTCGGTGGGACTCTAAAAATCAATTTCAGAGAAGTTTTAACCCTTTAAGGTTGTTGTTTGGTGTATGCAACAAGTTATTCAGCCTTTTGGAGGCCCTTTTCAATATACCTGGCGACTCCGTTCTCTAATTTTCAAGCAGATCCAGTGTGAACAACGTACAAAGGAACCCATACTGAAGGGTCGGGTGTCCTCTTCAAAATTATCAGCCTTTGGAGGCATAGTCATCAAACACCATGGCAACTCCGTGAAGCCTTTTCTGGTTTCAAAGTGATCAAGTGCTGGTATGCTTTTAAAATTCTAAGTTTTGCTCAATTTTAAGCCTTCAGATGAACAAGCATGTCGAGACTTCACGATAGTATGTCATACCATCCGCCATATCATGAAAGCCCTACGTATCCATACTCATATCAGCCATATCAGGATAATCATGCTGCTGTTTTAATTCCCTGGCTTTTCAAAACCAGCATACCCAGTATAGTTGCCACCTGCCCACCCCTGCTCAACCTCCATGTCTTCCGTTATTTTCCACAAATCAGCCCCAAGATACTCAAGACCGGAGTTTCAGAGCTATAAAGTTGAACCACGAGAGACAAATGTGGGGAATAGAAGAAGAAAGGAATCGATCAAATCAGCAAGGGGAGATGGCGATTATAAAGAGCACACTACTTGATTACGAGAGTCAGCTTGCGGAGATCAAGAGGCAATATGAGTATAACCAACACCAGGAGGAGTTGGCTTATCAAGCCTATCTTCATGATCAGGAGCTGGAGACCCAAAGAACACAGTTTGAGGAGGATTTAGAGAGAGAGGCAGCCGCACAGATAGATCTTCTGCTTGCTCAGTGTCAAAGGTTAGAAGCCCAAACAACTCATGCCAGTTTTGAACATCCTATTCAAGAAGAGGTTCGTAAATTAAAATTTATGAGTTTTATGAAAAATGATCCTCCTATCATACCGACAATTAAAATCCCAAGTTTTAGGAAAAATAGTGCTTTTAGCTCCCCAAATCAACCTCCTTTCCTCCAGGAGACTCCAGAGATTTGCCAAGTTTCCCAATCAGATAAGTCTAATGGTCCTGCCACTACTTGCTTTTGTGAGAGTAGATCTATTGTCTTAGAGAATGATTCATCCTTTGCCATGGAAGAAGCTAGAAGAGTAAATTTATTGCATATAGCTATGGACGAATATCGTTTGCAGCAACAGAGGAGTGAACGAGAAGAGCTTTTTTTTGTGGAGGACAATGGAGAGTTTTCAAAGGAACAATTGCTGCAACATACAGAGCAAGCGGTTGCTGCTGATTGCTCCTTTTTTTCCAGCGGAACCAAAAAATGTCGCATGTATGGAGAAGCTTGGTTCATTGGAGCAGCAAGATATCGATGGTCATTTTGAAGTCTCCAGTTGGGACAGCGTTAAAAAAGACCCAGAACATCATAAGCCATTGTTGCAGGAGGTAGAGGAGGCCCTGTTTGAAGAACAACATATTCTATATCAAAGAACAAGTGACAGTTCTCAAGTCTTGCCTGATTTGTTTAATGGATTACCGTTCTTCTTGGATAACGAAGTAAGTATCCCTCAGATTACACCCATACCAACTCTAGAGCAACGAAAAGAGGTTCAAAGTTCTGATGTTTCGATACCTCAGAAGAGTTGCAGTGATGAAGAAAATAGTCTTCCTCCACAAGAAACTGAAAGTGAAAGGGAAGACGACATGTTTTGAGATGACCTCAAAGCTTTTGTTTCAAACTTAGATGCCAAACACTCACCTTTTGAGGGAGAAATTTTGGAGTAGTAGCTTGAGGAGACAAAAGGGGGTGTCCAAACTCAAGGTTTGACCAATTTATTTGAAGAACTTCCTTTATTTTTTAGTAATGATGAAGATAATGCATATGAAACAACAAGGACATCGAGTTTTGATCAGCAAATCCATGAAGATGTCAGTGATAAGTTGTTGATCTGTTCACAAGGAAGTGAAGAGAGCATGGCTATCGAATGCCAAAATCCTGATAAGCATGATGCAACAGTTCAAACATAATGAGATCAAGCTGCGCATAAGCATGACACTGTTGTACAAGGTAATGGCCTTGATATTTTTACAGGTTTTCAAGAAGATAGTCAGGAGGACACCTCAAAGCCTGATATGCATACAAAAGATAATGATGGGACCCGCGAGGACTTGTACGCTAATATAATTGATGAGTTTTGCACAAGGTTGGGTGATCTGTTTTCAAATGATCCTCATCAAAAGGATGAGATTGAAGTAATAAGTAACCAACAAATAACTAGAGGTGCAAATTCCGGTTTCACCATTTCAAGAGGTTGCCCCATTAGACATCTATCCAGGAATGTTGGCACGAGCCAAAGAGCTTCTAGTACACCTAAGGATGAGGTGGCAGTCGAGGAGCAGCAAGTCCCACTTTGTCATTTTGGGCAAACAAGAGGTATGCTTGATCAGATTCACATGATCTATGTCTTTGATTGTTATTTACAAGTTGCAGCAGAACAATGTGTGGGGAGTATCTTAATTTTTCATCTCTTACTGCAAATTTGTGAGCGTTCGAAGTATCCTCAGCCGATTAGGAGAGGCAGTTATTTTTCAAAACCCATAAATGGTTTCGTTTGAGTACCTTTTTGCTGGTTAGAGTAGGTTAGAGTTAGTATATTCAAAAAATAAGTGTGTTTCGCACATTTTATTTCAGTAGTTTGCTTTCTCTAAGCACTGTTGTGCATTGTCTGTTGGCCATCAGGGCCTCTTAGTATGCTTTTAGTTTAGTTTTGTTTTCTTGTTGCTGTTTGGAGTGTTGTTGTTCAAATTTTCTGAGTTTCAAGAAGGGGCAGAATTGACTCCGCACCGAATGAATTGTTTAAAGGCCACTGATCTATGCTTAGTAGGCAAGCATATAGCAGAAATCGCCAAAATGTTACATATTTTTCACCTCAGCTCAGGTGGAGGAGCTGGTTGAATGTTATTACACCATAGGGTGGAATTGCAGTTTAAGTTTCATGCTGTTTCGCATTATCATTATTATGCATTGAGCAACAGTTGTGTTTTTTTTAAAAAAAAAAAAGAATACAGTTTCAGAGTGCCATTCAGATGTTGCAGATTTAAAAGAAATACAAAATTGAGTACATGAGCAAAATAGCATTTCAGATGTTTTTTTTTTCATTTCGTAAAGAACTCATATTTTTACAAGGTTTCATTTGATTTCACAATCAGAATGAAATTACAACATTGCATGAAATGCATTTTCTTTTCAATTGAAAAGCAGAATTGAAATAAAAGATCCACACAAGCCGTGGATATAACTGTGGCAATACATTTCTAATAACACATTGCACTATTGAAGATGCAGAAAGGAAAACACATAAGTGACAGATAATCATCATTGCCTGATTATCGACGTTCGATGCCGAATGGTGCACCTTGCCTTCTTAAGTTCCATCGACCTGTAAGAGGAAAAGAGGGGTGTCAGTGGCTCCGATTATGATGTAACTTATATGGAACACCCACAATAGTACAACATGTTATTAGCAATACATCGAAACAATCAATTAAGTGCAGTATGAAAGAGGTGAACTGAAGGAGAAATAACAATATCATGATCAACATGTTCTATTTTTTATGCTAACTTTGTTTGTTTCCTTGTGCAGGTATAGGTAAAGTCACGAAGCTGAACATTATTCGAAGACCAGGCATGTGGAGTAAAATGGGCTCGCACAAGGGTAGAGCTCGACATGCTGTCCTATTCATTAAATGGGCTGATTTTAAAAGATACTTCATCATATACATCGAATGAAATGAAATACAACTGAAAGAATAAAACAAAGAATCCATCAAGTAACGAAACCAACTGTGCATTCATAACGATCAGGATTTCTTTCTGAAGGCTACAGGTGAACAGTGAGTTTAGTTCACTTAATAAATTTAACTAAGTACACTACATCAGAAATTGCTGAATAACTTCATTTTTAGTGCTGATCATAATCATATGTCATGTGAGTTTCAATTAATCAACTCTTTCTCGGATAGTGAACATGCATACATTATGCCTTAATGTTTTGTTTTAATTTTCATCATGAGAGAGAATAGATTTTGAAAGCAGTTCAATAAGTGGAATATAAAAATGCATGAAGAGTACCATGTTGCTCAAGAGTACAAAGGACAGCCAGTTCATTTTGGATGGGATGGAGCTTCAAACAAGATCATGTATCAGAGCTTAGTGGAAGTTAGCAATCGAATGTGATGTGCATTTAACTTGTTTTCAGTAGGTTACGTGAGTAGAATTGTCAAAATCAGATTATGGAAGCATGAGAGTTCAACATGGCATGCCAATGATGCCTAAAGTATACACAGTCACAAGGGGGAATCTTTTAAAGTCAGATGTGCACAGTATTATAATGATTCAATCTAAATCTATTCGGAGCAGAAGGCAAAGGGTTGTTGTGTTAAGGTTAAGGAAAGTCAGAGGAGCACTGTCGTGCGTATAGTGAACAAGCATGGAGACAGTATACATTAAGAGGTCCTTCTCTTCATAATGGACAAACACAAAATCATGCTGAAATAAGAATTTTGAATGCTTAAAGAAACCTAGACTTTAAACAAGTATTGGATTACTAACCTTCTATGCCTTAAGCAAGTTTGCATGATGGAGTTTGTTCTATTATATCTTCAAGGAGGTTATAAGTATCAAGCAAATGATCGTTCCAGTTTTGACAAATATTCAGATACATGAGCTCCATTTCCAGAATATCAAGTTTTTCAACACAATACAAGCAAGATGTTTAACAGGAGGAGATCACTGTTTTTAGAATATATGAAGTTCCAAGGTGCAGTATTTCCAAGAATATCAAACTATATTCATTTCAAACTAAGGGACACAATAATAACAAGATTCGTTCAAATTCCGAATAGTCATGGCTATGGGATAGTTTTAGCAATGATGAAATCGAGATACATTCTTTTCATGATTAACTGAAAATGCAAGAATTGGACAGCAGTCGAAATCAGTTTTAACGACAAATGCCAATTATGTGTTTTTGCGATTGAAAGTGCAATGGTTTCAGGAGCCCGAATTGAATCATTATTTATTTTTGGGTCGAGCTCATATGAATGAAAGCAAACAACAGGTACCCAATTCAAGGTTTGTTTTCAAAATATAGAAAAATGCAATAATCATGATAACCCATATGGGTTTTACATTCAAAAGCAGTATAATAAAAAATAATGCAATTTTTGTGATGAGTTGAGCATCAAAATACATAAAAGATAGTGTTATTCAAATTTCTATATTACCCACAAACAAAAATGCTTTCAAATAGACACAATAATAAGTTTTTTGTTCTGGGTCGAGCCCAAAAGTCAAGAAATTGTTTTTTACAGTGTGCATTTGGCACGGCCAGAAATTTATTAGCAAAGAAGAAAATTTTAAAAGTCTTTGGAGAGCAGAATGTTTGGAAAGAAAAATTACCAGTTTTTATTTCTGATGGAGCATTCAAGCCGCGACCAGAACTTCCAGAATACTTCCAAATGCCAGGGGTTCAAGCCAGTAAGCACATCCAAGCTCTCATGGTGATAATAACAGAAATAGCAATGGTTGATGTAGCCAAAGAAAATGCAGAATAAAGATATTAGAATGAGTAAAGCCACGGCCTCAAGGCCATAAAGTGTGGAGCCATAGAAGCTTTTAAAATATCGGAATAGCTTACCCTTGCACAGTGTGAGGAAAGCAAAAGCAAGTCGAGCTTTCATGGAGTGAGTTGCAAAGCATTCAAACTCGAGCTTGCTGTGGCCAAAGGAGAGAAAGTACAAAGAGCTTTCAATATGAATTCGAGCTCATAGGCCGGCCAAGAAAACAAGGTCAGAAAAAGTGCAAGGAAAAATCAGAGAAATAAACACATGAGCTCGTGACAGTCCGCGGCCTTAGGGCCTTTTGGGTATTCAGTAGAAAGTGAAGGAACTTCAATACAGATGGAATGACTTACCCATTGTAGTTTCTACTGTCAGAAGTCAGAGAATAGTTCCTCAAGGCATTTCGAGCTCGAGCTTGACAGAGTCATGGCGGTGGCAGGGGTGGCAGAGCTTCTTTCCTTCAAAGTTGAGAAGTGAAAATGAGTGATCATTAGGGTTTGACCTTGTTTTGATCGAACCCTAATTCAACCCTATCATCATTCAGAATGTTCAATCAAGGCACGTGGTGAATGTCAATGAAGGTCGAAATCATAAACTATGCCTTATGACTTTGTTAAAGTCTGAATTTAATACTTATGTGAGGCCGAAATCCAAATGCCTAGGATGGTCGACATGATAAGTCTTTGAGACTTATTTTGTGCCGTAGTAAAATATGGAGTTTGGTTACATTATTTTATTGTTTTGTGAGAAAACAATAGGGATAAAAAATAATTGATGACTTATAATGTTTTTACCAAATTATCTATTTTAGGGTTGTATTTTTAATTGATTTTAGAGAAATCAACAAAGATTGAAGACATCAAGGAGAATAATTGTAATATTTTATATTATGATTTTTGAGAAAATCAGAATGTTGTAATGGAGAAATAAGGAGTTTTTCTTTTTGCAAAAGATTTTCAATCTTTGGATTGCAAAAATAGACAAATTGTGCAAATCTGCATCTTGTAAAGTAGAATCATAAAAGCGATATTCTATAAATTGCTTTATGTTTTCTTGCTATTTTTAGCAGATCTTTACTAACTTTTCCTCTTGGTCGGATTTCAGTCTTATCTTGGAGAGATAAGGTGTTTTTAAGCTTTTAAAGAAGATTCAACCTATTTTTAGAGGCTTGATAGGTTCATCATGAAAGCATTGTGCTTTTTCCTGCTTTTAAAGCAGTTTTGAGACAGCTTGAAGCCTTTTTCCTGGAGCTTTTTTCTGAGCTCGGATTAGGGTTTCTAGAGAGCTATGTTTTGATAGACTTAGTCTTTTAGCTCTCCTCTCTAAGTAGTACAGATGAGAGTTTCTTGCCCTTACACATTTTGGGGGAGCTTGTAAACTCATGTGTGCTCAGATTTTGAGAATTCCACTCCATCATTCAATAAAATAGCAGAGTTTTCCTTTCTCAGTTCTTTTTATGACTTGGAATAGTAATTTGATTTGATTTGTGATTCAAATATGTTGGATCCTTTTCTTTTCTTACGATTTTCAAGTGATTTGCAGGAGTTACATGCTAGTTCAGGTTATGCCTTGTGTTAATTTAACCTTTGCATAAATCACTGGTTGAATACATGTGTTGTGAAATTGTGAGATTTTTATTTTAAAGAGTTGGTGGGAGTGAGTTATTTTCAGGGTCTTCTTACAGTTGATCAGTATTTTAGGATGATAGAATTTCAGTTTTTTTAGATTTTAAGTCCAGTTTATCCTTCTATCCTTTTTCCTGGAAAGTCACTTAGAACAGAATTCATCATTCGGAGAACCAACTCGCTCTGGAGATTCCTTCTTCGTTCAGATCACCCACATCTGAAGAAGGTTTCCATGTTTCAGTAGTTTGCTGAATATTGCATTTAGTAGGGTGGAAAAATATTGATAACAATTATCTTCATGTGATTGGAGATGTTGTTCTTGGTTTAGAGTGTGATTATTATTATGTCATCATTTACTCTTGATACTAGTTTAGAGTTTTGGCATGATATGGGTTCTCTTGAGACCAATATGTATACATGTTGCATGTGATATCCTAGGAGGAGATGGTTAGATCATGATGTCATGATAGGTTCCTAATTCTATTGTTGGAGCTTTGACATTGGTCTTGATTGGTTCTCTTGGTATTAAGTATATTGGTCATTTTCTTGGGTGCTTCATGATAGTGTGGTTTTGCATTTTCAGCTTAGCATGGATTGATTGGTTGGAGGTGCTTATGGATACTTGGAGATATGGGTGAGGTTGGAGTTCTCTTGGGATTAGAGACAGTTGCTCAAGACAATTACTCTTTGGAGGTTTCAACATGGAGTTTGAGGAGCCTTCACTTAGATATGGATTTGATTTCATGATGGACCTATAGAGGAGATTGTTATTGTAGTGAGTCATGATGACTTGGTTATCTTGGAGGAGCATTCTCATTCCCCAATCTTGGTCTACTCGATGACTTATAATCTAATAGGTATTTCCCATCCTATTTTTGATGTGATTATGTTTCATGCTTCGATTTCTCATGGGAATGAGTTAAGTCATGGTGATTAATTTTGGGAGACTCATTTAAGGAATGTTAAGCATGGGATTATGTTGCTTTATCTTTCATAGGTATGGATCTTGAGCTATGGATAGTAATTTTTGGAGGATTCATTTTGAGAGATGTTTGGCATGGTTATTTCCTTGTGCATTTGATTTTATGTTATCATTCATTGATGAGGATTTTAAGAGATGGTTATTGGTTTTAATTCCTATTTTGGGAATGGATACTTTGATTTTTATTTCCTTGATTAGAGAGGCTTACATCTGTTGGTATTATACATGATTTATATGTTGTGTTTGATCTAAGAGATTGAATGTTGTTTTGAATGTATGTTGACAAGTTTGATACATGGAGCTTGTTATTGCAGTTTATGGGTTGCATATGTTGTTGGCATGAATTCACTGATGTTGTTGATACCTAGGATGTATGGATGGTTGGATGTATAAACATGTGTTGTGGATGCTATTTTTGATCATGTGGGTTTTTACCTTTGACAACAAATTATTTGAATCTTTTCTTATCACTCAAATTTGATGCTTGTGTTCTTGGACAGGTGCATCTTCACCTTGGCATGTTCCTTTTCTTCCATAGGTAGCATGTTGGAGGATGAGAGGAGTTCTTTCTTGAGATGGTGGTCACTTTGGTTTTATTGCAGGTATCTTGATGGAGCACGAGAGCATGTTGGAGATTCATGTGGTTTCATGTATGGCTATGATGATGTATTTCATTGATTGATTCCTTATGCAATGTATACAAAGTGTGGGAGAATGTTGGGATATGGTGTTGTACACCATTGCATAAAATGTTATATTATAATGTTGTAATTAAATTATTATTTAGTTGTGATGCACCTAGGAGGTGTGGTTAATCACACTAGGTAATTATTTGGGGACCACTTGTAT
Source organism: Sequoia sempervirens (assembly GCA_007258455.2). Lineage (NCBI taxonomy): Eukaryota > Viridiplantae > Streptophyta > Pinopsida > Cupressales > Cupressaceae > Sequoia > Sequoia sempervirens. The sequence continues at coordinate 67,956,882 of VDFB02270651.1, forward strand.
GTTGTATTGTAACATTGGGTTATTATTTTATGGATGTGAGTCATAAGATAATAATTTAATATTGGGGAAATATTTAATAAAGTGAAAACTTAGTACCCAATATTAAATAGGGGGTTAGTGGTTTTGTATTCACATGGTTTTTTGGTACATGGTTTATCTTACCACTTGGTTGTATTTGTGTGAGCTTGATTCTATAAAAGCAAGCACATGTTTAGTGTTTAAGGTTGGTTGGGTGAGTGGGCTATCAATATTGAGTCTTTCTGAGGAGTGCATATGTGAAGCATGTCATGGGATGTTTGGATTCATGCTTGGACACATGGAGGATGCATTAGAGAGGCTTGATGCTTTAGAGATATTCACTGTAACTCTTGTAATGTTTTATTGTTGAATATATAATAGATGGAGTATGGATGCTTTTGGAGGCTAGGCTTTTCCCTCTTGAGGGTTTTCCTAGGGTATATCTTGTGTTATCTTGTGGCTTGTCTATTTGATCTATGCATTATGGTTACTTGCATGCATGTTTTTCTCTCATGGGGTTATGTAGGAAGTAGATTAAGAATGTGGGTATTATGCATTATTTCTTAACAAAATCAAATGCTACATTAGAAGAGATGAAGGTACTTTGGAAGTTTGATTCAAGAGCTGATGAAGGTATCTTTTCGAGATATTCATCTCAAAGTAAAGCATATAGGTTCTACAACAAAAGATTGGGAAGAATAGTTGAAAGTACAAATGTTAAAGTTGATGAAGATCTACATCAAAATATGTATGAAATTAAGGACTGTGGATCTGATGCACCTTCCTGCTCAGAAGAAGAAGAAGTTGAAGAGAAAGAAGAAACAGTAGAAAATCACAATAAGACTCTTGCCAAGTATGTTCAAAGGAATCATTGAAAGGATTAGATTATTGGAGATAAGAATGAAGGCGTGTTGACCAGGAGAAGGCTTGCAAAGACAAATGAACAAGTAAACTTTTGTTTGTTATCAAATATAAAACCAATTTTTTTCGCTAATGCTAGCAAGGATGAAGGATGGATACAAGCAATGAAAGAAGAATTGAATAGGATTGAGAAGAATCAAACTTGGTAACTGTTCCAAGGCCTACATACAAAAATGTGATAGGAACAAAGTGGGTATTCAGAAATAAGTTGTCATGAAGATGGAGAAGTAAGAAATAAAGCAAGATTGGAATGTAAAGGCTATTAATAGGTAGAAAGAATTGATTTTGAGGATAAAGGTAGCAAGAATGAAAGAAATCAGAGTGTTTCTTTCTTTTTCAGCCCATAAGGACTTCAAAGTATATCAAATGGATGTCAAATAAGCTTTCCTGAATGGAGATTTGAAAGAAGTCTACGTAGAGCAACATGATGGATTTTAATTATCGAAAGACCCAAACATGGTGTGCAAACTCAAAAGGAATTGTATGGTCCCAAACAATCTCCCAGGGCATGGTATACAAGGTTGGACAAGTACTTTCTTCATCAAGGTTTCAAGAAAGGTACCGCATATAGTAATCTTTACTTCAAGATTAAGGATGAAAGAATTTTGATAGTTTTCTATTATAGATACAGTAGGTTTTAAAGGAACCCCGAAACCCTTTACAAAAAGAACTACTACTTAAAAGATAATCAAAACCAGACGAAGTAGCCAACCATAAGCAAAAAACAAGCCATCAACAAGCCAAAAAGAGGGATAGAAACAACAAACAACTATAGGTTCTTTAAAATATCAGTCACTAACAAATCACTAACAATGATCTTTTGATGCGTATCCATAACCTTAGAGACCTCCTTGGTAGGGATCCCAATCTTATTTTTGGTCTTGTTATGAGTCTAATTGCAAGGACCCTTCTCACTATTCCCATCATTCTGAGCACTTGGGAGATCCACCATACCACCAACAGCTTCTTTGAAACTAGACAAATCCCCCAACCACTGCTTAGCTTTCTCATTAGAAGCTGCAATCCCTCAACTTAATTACACATTGTGGTCTTACTAACATTAACTACCTTTTCCAAGTTCTGGTAGGCTCTTTCCATTTTATCTTCAAGGACCACAATTCTAAATTCAAAGTCTTTTTTCATCTTCAACATTTTATCAGTAAAAATCTTGAGAGCATCCACCAATTGATTAACTTGGTCTTGGACAGAAGGCTCCTTAGAGGAAGAGGATCCCCCAACATTATTGATCAAATCAAACCTTTACGTTAGTAAGGTTCAATTCATTAAAATCCCATTTAAACAACCTAAAAAAAAAATTAAGGAACTGTCTTTCGCCAAACCAAGCACATTGGGAAGATCCTCCCTATTACAGTTAAAATAGTCCCTATCAATAGCCACCTCCTCTGGAGAAACCTTGATATCCTCATTAAAAAAAACCTACTTCCCTTGATTACCATCCTTAGGAACCTTAATTTTGTGCACAAACCTCTCAATCTTAGCAACCACATTCACACCCTAGTTCTGCACCTTCTCATTCTCCAGACTAGCATCACTTCGCAGAGTCTCATTATTGGGAACGTAGTCAGTACTAACTGTATCCTCCTGGATCAAGCACACTTTCCCCTTAACCTTATTCTAAGAATTTCCATCCTTCATGCACAACTTTCTCTTAGACCTACCCAACATAGGGGAGTGCACATCCTTATCCCCCACATTAGACTCCACCACTTTCTTCTTACTCGAGGAAAGAACAATACTCTTAAAATTCAATTTATTACCCACTGAAGGCTTTCCAAGTTTAACCTTCTGAGTATCAGTGGAGTGTGCAGAATCCTCCACCTCATCATTACCCATAACACAATCTTTAGGCTTCAGAGGCTTGGAAGATTTCACCTTCTTTTTCTGCTTTCCCTTAAAAGAATCAGGAGGCTTCGAAAAAACCTCCATGGAGGCTTTCAAACCAAGGGTGGACTCCTTAGACCCAAACCCAAATTTGGACCCAGTTTCATAGTTTGGGTCAACTTTCTTATGGAGGCCTTTAGAAATCATCTTAGGTTTATCAGGGATAGTATAAGACTTAGCATATTCCGTTATAAGGAGGATTAATCCCTCATGTAAAATAAGGTTCTTGGGGTTTCTTTTATGATCACATATACCATTTTCCAGAGAAGCAAGAAAATAAAAGGGGAAAGAAACCCTTTTCCTATGCCTAAAGTGGTTCAACAAGACAAAATGGTAACCAAAAAGAACTGAAAAGAGGCCATCAAGAGTAAAATACCTCATAATTTCTTTAGCCACATCACCCCAAATTGCCTTAATGGAGTTGCAAGTGTAACCACCACATTTTTCCTTCACCAATTGACTCCTTTCATCATCCTTGAAAAAAATATCCACAACAACACTCGACTCCTTATCCCTATAGAATTTCCTCCCCTCAGTAGCCAAACCTATGATATTAGCGATGGATTCTTCTATGATATTGAATTCCAACCCGAAGACCTACAAGACTCTGCTTTATCAACCCTTTACAAAGTCTTGTGATGCCTTAGAGTCAAACCCATGAAGATGTTCCATATAGGGAGTCACACCCCCAACCTGCAGTAGCTCCCAAACCTTTCACAAGAGATCAGTTCAACTCAATTCCTCTCGCCACCCATGGAAATAACATAGAGAAATCACAATAGTTTCAAGAATTTGTAGAGAAATAGAAGAAGCCTCAAGAGAATGAAGGCTTTACAAACACCCACAATCCTTGTGGGAGGAGTGAAGTGATAGGAGGTTTGATAGCTGTTGTATATGTTGATGATATAATATTTGGTGGAAATGATGAAATGTACAAGAAGTTTTCCTTAGAAATAAAAAAGGAATTTGAAATGTCTATGATAGGAGAGTTATCCTTCTTTCTTGGTCTTCAAATTTCTCAACTAGATAATGGTATCTTTATTTCTTAAGTAAAATGTCAAAGATATATTGAAGAAGTTTGGTATGGAAGATTACAAACCTATGAGTACTCCTCTGATAATTGGTTGTTATTTGAGCAAAGATGATGAGTCTCCCCTAGCTAATTAGACTCTATATAGATATATGATTGGAAGTTTGGTGTACTTAACTGCTTCAAGACCTAATATTATGCATGCAGTTTGTTTGGTTGCAAGATTTCAAGCTAATCCTAAAGAAACTCATGTGAAGGAATTCAAGAGGATCTTTAGATATTTGAAAAGCACTTCAGATTATGGATTATGGTATCCAAAAGGTAATGACTTTGAACTGAGTGCATACACGAATGCTGATTGGGTTGGTTGTGTTGATGATAGAAGAAGTACCAGTGGTGGTGCTTTATTTTTAGGAAACAAGTTGGTTTCATGGCATAGTAAGAAGCAAGATTCAATATCCTTGTCAATAGCAAAAGTAGGGTATATTGCTACAACACCTTGTTGTACTCAATTGGTGTGAATGAAACAAATATTGAAGGATATCAAGATAAAGTATGGTAAGCCCATTCCTATTCTATGTGATAAGATAATTTCTATCAACATTTCAAAGAATCCACTAATGCATTCTAGAACCAAGCACATATAAATCAGGTATCACTTTCTGAGAGAGAAGGTTGCAGATAAAGAAGTGAAGTTGGAGCATGTATCTACAAAGGATCAAGTTGCAGACATTTTCACAAAGGCACTTACAAAGGATACATTTGAATATCTCAGGTAGAAGTTAGGGGTAATTGCCCCTCCATCTTCTTACTAGATGCAAAGTTGGTGCATCTGTCTAGGGGGAGTAATTAAATTCATATCTTTATTCCCCTATTGATGGGAGCTACCTCTCAGGGGGAACATGTAGTGGTTGTTGCTGATAGGAGTAGCCTATAATTTGCTTCAAGGAGTGATTGTCAAAAGGGGGAGTCCTTTTTCCCTTTGTCCTTGATGTCAAATGGGGAGAGATTGAGGGGGAGAGATTGTGTACCAAAATGGTGTGAGGATGGTTTTTCCATTAATGACAAAGGGGGAGATTGTTGCAGTTTGGTTGTCATTGATGTCAAAAGTTCATTGGAGTATGTTGTAGTTTTGTTGTTCGGTTGCCAGAGTCTCTGATAAATGCTCCACATTTCTCTATTGATGATTTTCTTCTCTTACAATTTGGAGGTTAGTTTTAGGTTGTGTCAAAGAACGTGCGATCCAAGTTTCAAATCATTTGAGTTACCGAAAAGGTGCTTTAGATATAAATATTGGCTTTGCATATCTCCACATTTGTAGATATGGTTGTGTAGAGTAGAAGTTAAGTTCATAGTGATGCGAAGGTGTTATATCCCAAGTTTCCTACCAATAATCCTTTTGCAAAGAAATTTATAAGTGATAGAGTGCGGAACTTTGTTGTCTAGTGACTGTATTTAATGTCTATCTACTTGCATCAATAGAAGGTTGTGTTTTTTAGTTGTATGAGTTTTTGTGGATACTCCAAGTGTCTCATCGTGTCTAAGGGTTGAAGCACATGAAGATCTTTCTTGTTTCCAGTACTGTACAAATGTTTCAAGTCATTTTGTGAAGTTATGCTCCTGTTGAGGCCGAATAAGGCATGTTGATGATGTGTGCCACAAGTTTAAGTGTGAACAGAGTTTATGGAGTGTTTGAAGGTGTTGTATGGGTCATGCTAAATCATCTGAAAGAGATGCAAGTAATGATTTATCATTTGTGTGTACTGTCAATGATGTGAGGGTCAACATGGTAAAAGTTACTTGTTTTCTTGCTTATGGTTGACCTATTTTGAATTTGCAAAGCGTGTGGATGATTCCTATAGAAGATCAAAGGTGTGAAGAAAGTTTAAAGGACCAGGTTAAGCATGTGTTGGAATCCACAAGGCATGTTCCTCTTCCTAGTGTTGTGTGTAGTCTTTTGGTTCTTGTCCTCTACACGTTTCATATTGTTTGTTTTATCTTTGGCCGACATGTGAAATGTAATCAATGTAATATCATGTATAAATTGTAAACCTAGTTGGTCTAGGGTAATGGAAGTGGTGTGATGCATTATTAAAATTGTGTAAGTGACTAAAAGAGAAAGAGAAGAAGTGGTAGATCTTGCCTGGTTTCATCTTGATCATATCTTTGTGATAGAATGAAAGTGAAGAAGTGTGCTTAATTGTTTGTTGGAGGCAATGAGCTAAAGGTAAGACTTCTTAATTGCTCAAAGCAGTGAGCTAGTAAGCAGTTGAGAAGACATTTGAAGAATTGACAGAGAAATTGTAATCATCAAAAGAGAAGTGACAAAGTAGTATTGCAATCATCAAAAGGAGTGAACTTAATTGTCAGTTTCAGACAGTGGGAGGACTGTCAGTCTGTAATCTTTCCTAAGTATGTGCTTAGATCACCTGGAGTTGTAGCTTCCTTGGGTTTTATCCCTAAAACAAAATTGTATAATTAGGGAGTTGTAGCTTCCTTAAGAGTGACCCTAAAACTGTAATCAGGGAATTGTAGCTTCCTTGGGTTGTAGCCCTAAAATAAAGTTGTAAATGTTGTTCATCTTATGAGGCTGGATTAGGATAATAGCTCCTAGCAACTTTTCTCATTGTGGTTTTCTCCTTGTGGGGTTTCCCATGTATATCTGGTGTTGTATTGTGTTGTGCATTGTCTTCTTCTTTCATGTTCTCGTTTATGTGGTAGAGTTTAAAGTGTTTGATTGTTCCAGAGGGTTTGAGATTGCATAGAATACTGATTCACCCCCCTCCCAGTATTTTGATGTGTTCAACATAACTACTTATTTTCCTATTATATGTTTATGTAGTAGGGATGGGGCACTATGCATAGATCCTTGCTATCTATTTAATAAAAACCTACACCATTTTCTATTTAGTATTGTGCCCACTTTGGTGGAATATCCTTAATCCTATAATATATTAACAAGTCACATACTCTTATGCTACATTTGGCTCATGGCCCAATCTCTCTCCATGTCCATGCTATCCCTATGTACACTTATCCCCACACAATCCTCATTTATTCACCATTTATCCATCTTCATTTAAGCTTACTTCCATGCATTTGATCCATGGCTTGAAATCAATATTTTAGTACCATATTTAATTTTTGTGCTACTCGAGATTGACATGGTTCAATCTTGAAGCATACAAGAATTTAACCAAATTTTAAATTACTAAATTAAAATTCAAAATTTATTGTCCCTTTCTACTAGTCGTTATGAGCCAATTTGGCACACATTTGTGCAACTTGCTACTATGTCATGACATTGAAACATATTCATTTGCGCATTTAATCATCATCTATAAATATGGGGAATTACAAGAAATTACAAAGAGAATCATTAAAGCACATTTCAATTTCTAAAGGGATAGATAGTGAAATCCACATCATCTACATCCAAGTCATCTACAGGTTGGTGAATATTTTCATTGATATTTAATTTCGTCATCAATATTTCCTATCAAGTGGGTTGACCAAGGAGAAAACACTTACATATCGAGTTAGCAATCTCCCTAACAATGTTCCTAGACACCACCTTGATACATTTAGCTACTGGGAAAACAAATGCAAGAAGGTTTACTAAATTATCAAATTGTTCTTATGTATCACATATTAATTTCACACATTAGAGCAACCACATAGTACTTGGGATCAACCTTACATTGCTTAGATCTAACACATAAGTTTTTTAAGATCATATAGATTTTGCAACAATCTCCAATCTAAGGATAAAAACTTTTAGATAGTGGTGAATCACTTCAACATTGCATCTATACACTATTCTTCTATCATCTATTTTGGAGTTAAGTATCCCTAACCCTCACAAAAATTGATTGATATTTCTTGTTGCCATTTATCTTCCCTGTCAAGTGGGTTGACAAAGGAGAAAACACTTACCTATTGAGTTAGCAATCTCCCAAGCAATGTTCCTAGACACCACCTTGATACATTTATCTATTGGGAAAACAAAGGCAAGAAGGTTTAATGGAGAAGATTTTATTAAAGTTGTTCTCATGTGTCATATATCAATTTCACACATTAGATCAAACTTATAGCGTTTGGGATCAACCTTACACTGCTTAGATCTAGCGTTTAAATTTTCTAAGATCACATAGATTTTGCAACAATCTCCAATCCGAGGGCAAAAACTTTTAGATAGTGGTGAATCAATTCAACATTGCATCTACATTATCCTATCGTCTATTTTGGAGTTAAGTATCCTAACCCTCACATAAATACTTATTGCAATCATCAAATCAACTCTAATTAATTTGCATCTACTTAGTTAGCCTAGATTTATTTATGTAGTGCATTTATTTTATTACAAATATGTACCATACTTCATAGAAAATTATTCTCACAACACATCCATATAAAGTACATCCATATAAAATGCACAACCGAAGAATTTTTTAGTGGCCATATGTCACTATTTTTGACATTTTTATCTTCTTAATTTCATTAATTTTAGGTTCTTTAGAAATGTATAATTCACTTATATTTGATAATATTTTTGTGATTTCAAAACAAAGATCTTGAATTATAAATTTTAGTTCTTTAAGATAGACATATGTTCCAAATTGTATACAACAAATTGATCCTTAATCAGCAAAATTTATTAAAGACTATTTTTTTCTTTTTACAATTAACCCATTTCAAACGTTTTTGTTTAAAATTTATACATTGATAAAAAAAAAATTAAACAATGAATCACCATAATATTTTTATATTATCAAATAAATTTAATCTCTAAATTATTAAAAAAATTAAATATACTTTAAAAAAATCGCCATATACTCTAAAATTTAATTTCTAATATTTCAATAACTATCAAGTTTTCATTTCTTAATATATGCACAACAGGGTGTACTCAATTTTAAGTGCAGCTTTCCTAATTACAAAACTACATATCAGACAAATATGCTTTACTAGATTCTAAATTCCTGAACCATATCTAAACTCTAAATAGAAAACTACTAATTTAAAGGCTGCTTCTGTACATCTTCAGCGGGCCTGAACCAGGCCTGTTGGTCAAGGACAGATGAACCATCCATATTTTGAGTGTGTGGAGAATCCCCATTTGCTACACCCTCACTGTCTTCGGGACCAAACACGCCTGTTTGTGGATGTGGCATCCACCATTTCTTTGAATTAAGCTGATTTGCATCATCGGGTACTTTATCCACACTGCCAATTTGATCTTCATTTTTCCCATAGCTAGACTCAGACACAAATTTTCTGGAGAAAATGAATCCTCCAAAATTAGTTTATAATTCAATTAAAAGCATGAAGTTTCCACAGTCCATGATAGTATTGTAATCAGATTTTGGATTAAAACTATATGACAATTTTTACATCAATCTATGATCCATCATCAAGATGCAATGAAGTTTATAAATGACTTATATTTTATTCATCACAGATCAAGTGAGATCATTTGAGTTTGATCCTGTGCTATTTTGGAATATGGAATCTACTGCTGTACATTTATGATTCAGATTTCTCTCTAGGGTTCCTCTTGATCCCTAAATGCCTGTTTCCATGATAGTGCACTTATCATCAAGAAAAAAAAGGAAATTTCCAATTAAATGAAATTACTGAACCAACAAAGGTCCTGACCTCAGCCTGACTGTGGCCTGCTGATATGTCCCTACATTAGGGGGTCTATTTTTAAGAAGGATGGGTGGATGTGGGCAATGCAGTATAACCGTTTGGTTGCGTTTCTAGCCAAAGCAATGAACAGTGATGGATACTATTGTGATAAAGGTGAAGGGGTCTGTTTGCCCCAAAAAAAAAACCAAACCCCCTCCCCCGGCCCCAAAAAAAACCTAAAAGATGATACATCTACATCATCTAGAACTGTAAATTTTCTAATATTTTTCTTTTCCCTTGTGAAATTTACTCGAAAGCAGAAAAATAAGCCAATGTAAACTGCAATGACCTTACTATCTTTACTTATTTCAGGCTTTCAAAGCTTATGATACTTGTCATGGAAGGATCATACACATTTTGCATTGCAATATAAAACCAGCAACTAAATTTGTACTGCTCTTCATTTGGGATAATTTAAGATAAAAGGTTAGCTGCATAGCGCACCCCTTCACAGAAAGGAAATCCCCAAATGACTGAAATTGAGCTTACTATTTTCTCCTTTAGATCCAGGAGGCAATGGTGCAAAAGAAATTACAAAATCATAAGGCAGATCTCGAACCTCATTCAGCACTGCCATTGATAAATAAGTTAAACAGTTTGGTATTTTTGCCTACGAGAAAAGATTCATTCATGGCAAGAATAATTCATTATCCGATTTCTCTTCTTTCAACATGCATCCTAAAGACTGTCATGCATTTAATTGATCCAATGAATACTGATTTAGATTTGCTAGCCCAGAACCCATATGAAGTTTGAACAAGGCAATCTGTAGCAATTCCAAAGAGCTTAAGAAGAATCCTACATACCTGAAGCCTAATGAAGCAGGTCTAGAACTTGGAACAGTCCTGCAGGTCTCCTTGAACCAGCCGATCATTCCACTAGCTCTAACAAGGCTTCCCTGCTTCCAAATCTTCATCATTTTTGCTAAATTCTTTCCTACAATTAAAGCTTATCTACTACTCCAAGAATCCACTCAAATCGCTCTGAATAATAACCTCAGGATACCAGAATGTTTTTCAGGAAATAACTGTGACTTTCTTTTCTAATCAGACTCTGTAATCCATTGGCAGAATGAAGAACAAAAGATGGGTGAATTGCAGATTCAATTCTATTTAAACTGGCAGTCAGACCATAAACCTCACTACAATATCATGGGCAGGTTTTAACTCGGTGAATTACTCTTGGGTCCGGTTAAAACACCCTGAATCACAGCGCAATAAGCACTTGTTCAACCTATTTTATAATGAGGTCCTTCAGAGTTCACACCGAGCCCAATTTTTTTTAAAATCTTTTGTACGTTCAAAACAACAGAAAATACGGACTGCACAGCCAAAATACTTTCTAATCTTGTTTTTTATTCTATCAGATGAACATGGGCACTTGTTCACATTAATTGTTCGACGCACAGGCCCAGTTTAGGACTGATAGAAAATGCAGATAAAAAATACAGTCCATGTATTCAATAGAGGTTATCCACAAACATATTCATGAGGATTAGAATAGTATAAACGGAGGAAATCTCTCAGAATCTCATCTTTTTGGTATACCCAAGGGAATCTAGCAAGTTGGGTGCAAAGGAGCTTTACCATGAAGAAAAGATCTCCAACTTTCGAGACTTTCAACTCACGGTTTCAAACCTGAAAAACCATACTTTGCTTATGGACTTCATATTGTACTCCAACTGCATGGTTGTTATTCTAAATAAAATATTATAACAACTTTAATTGTACAATCGTACTTAATAAAGAGACAATAAACTTTCTATGTTCTGATCTTTCTGTCACATCCCCAATGGCATGTGGCTTACACCTTAGACATTGCGTGGGCCAAGAGAACTACTACTCAAAAGAGATGTTTCAAATCAAATAAAAAGTGTCCACGGATGCAAATTAATGAGGAATGGGTGGCAGACAAGTTAAAAAAGTTATGTGATATAAGTTGGTGAAAGGAGAGGGTAGTATTGCTAATAAATGGGGTAGGATAGTATTGCTAATAAATGGGGTAGGAACATCCATCGATGTATGAATTGATTCGACACAAGATGGATGATATGGAGAATAGGTGTGAGGTTAAATTCTAATGGCATAAGCTAATCTCCCTAAAAAAAATGCATGTTTTAGATCTGATAATATAATGCCCCGTCTTTCATATGATGACATCATTATAAGATAAGATTGATGGACGAATGTCTAGTTGCGTGTTGAGGGACGAATGTTTAGGCGTGTTCTGTTTCGAGTGTCGTCACCTATTTTGTACACTGGTAAAACATGGCACGTCGACATGTTTTTAAATTATGTGTATTGAAAGCCACAAAAGGTTGTCATTTTTGACATTCACATTTTGTTGAAAGTTGGGGAGCTTGGAAGGGAGTTGTAGGTGTTTGGAGGAAGAAGCAGAGAGACCATTCTCCCTACTACAACACACGTGAGGCACAGGCAGCTAGCTAGCAAGTATGTATATCTACAAGAAATATGTCATTTTGCCATCCTACCTAGGGACTATGAAGAATTGAATGGGTATACATTGCGAAAAGGGCTATTCATTCATATTCAAAGGGGTTTCCAAGGGTTTTCCTTGCAAAAAGGGGTTTTAATTTGATATGTAGAGTTGTTTATGTGTTTTTTGTTGTTGAGGATTTGTAAATTTTATGATTTTAATGTTCATGCGAGAACTATTTGAGGAAGCAAAATGAAATAATTCACAACCCACTATGTTACCGAACTTGCAATTAAAATAGTTCTGGAATAATGTTTAGAGAAAACTAAAAACGATACCATTTCCGTAAGCTTCGTTGAAAGCTGGGATCTCAGAAGGGAGTTGCAAGTGTTTGGAGGAAGAAGCAGAGTGGTCATTCTCCCTACCAAAACACATGTGAGGTGTAGGCAACTAGAATAATGTTTAGAGAAAACCAAAAACGATGCCATTTCCTAAGCTTCGTTGAAAGCTGGGATCTCATAAGGGAGTTGCAAGTGTTTGGAGGAAGAAGCAGAGTGGTCATTCTCCCTACCAAAACGCATGTGAGGTGTAGGCAACTAGCTAGCAGGTATGTATATCTACCAAAAATATATGTTGTTTTACTATATTGCCTAGGGATTGTGAAGAATTGAATGGGTTTTCATTGTGAAAAGGGGTATTCATTGATATTCAGAGGGGTTTCCAAGGGTTTTCCTTGCAAAAAGTGGTTTTAATTTGGTTTCAGTGTGTAGAGGGTTTTACAATAGTGTGTGGGTTGCAGGTTTCATAAATCATCTACTCACAACCCATTGTGTTTTCCAACCTACAATTATTTTGTGCATTTATTTTTCAATCATATGAAGAAATTGAAACACAATTTTTACTCTACCTAAGACTTTTTATAAATTTTGAAGGCACCTTTCATTACATTTGTACTCTCTAAATAACAAAAGGTTTTCAAGACATTCATACAATAAATAAAATTGCAGGTTAGAAAACACTAGGTGTTATAAAACTTGCAACCCACATACTGTTTTAAAACCCTAAATACGTAACAACCCAATTGGTTAATCACCCCTCACCTCAATTTAGTTTGTTTTATGAATACCTTGATAACCTTTTGTTATGTAGACAGTAAGAATGTAATAAAATTGGAAAACACTAGGTGTTATAAAATCTGCAACCCACATACTGTTGTAAAACCTTAAACACGTAACAACCCAGTTGGTTAGTCACCCCTCACCTCAATTTGGTTTGCTTTATTGTAACTCCCATTGTAACTCCTCCCTCTGCTCTCCACCCTTTAGCTTTGAACATGCAGAATGAAATAATTGACAACCCACATTGTGTTTTCCAACCTGCAATTATATTTTGTATTTATTTTTCAATCAGATGAAGAAATTGAAATGCAATTTTTACTCTAAGAGTTGTTATAAATTTGAAGGTGAACTTCATTACATTCTTACTATCTACAAAATAAAAGGTTTTTAAGACATTCATACTGTCAATAAAATTGTAGGTTGGAAAACACTAGGTGAGTAACCAAATTGAGCTGAGGGGTGACTAACCAATTGGGTTGTCACTATGTAAATAACAAAAGGTTTTCATTACATTCATATTGCTTTGTAAAATTGCAAGTTGCAAAACACTCAATGTTATGAAACTTGCAACCTACATACTATTATAAAACCCTCTACACATAACAACCCAATTGTTTAGTCACCCCTTAGCTCAATTTGGTTAGTTTTATGTATCTCACACTTGCAACTCCTCCATGTGCTCTCCAACCTTGACCTTTGAACAAGCACAATTAAATAACTCACAACCCATTTTGTTTTCCAACATGCAATTATATTTTGCAATTTCATTTATAAATAGTATGTCATCGAAAAACAATAGTTGATATGACTTAGATCATAAATTTACTCACTTTCTACACGAAAAAGTGATGGCTTGTGCGGAAGAAACCACAAATCACAATATGGGATGCAAAACTCCTACCCATAATGCTGACTAAACACTGAGAAAATGCAAGAAACACTAGCTAACGATGTCATTTACTCCATGTTTTTATTGCCGAAATGTTTCCTCCCGTTTTCCAAATTCATCATTTTATCCCTTGTCTTGACAGGCCCCGCACTACGTTGTTCCATCATGTTATGTATGCTATTATGTACGTTTTAATACATTTTTATATGTTATGATGCCTTTAGCATTCATTCTTGCAGGGAGAATAGCCACATGCCCATATGTATAGTAATGGTTTTATTATAAGAAATACAACCTTTCCAAACATGTCTTCATTAACATGCACTTAATATAATGGGGCAACCTTTAGAGTAGATGGTGTGCAAAATACACTATGTTTGAAGCTACATTTCACAACAATTCCAACCACTTTGGTTATCATTCATGTATATTGATGTATGCAATTCAAATAGGAAGAACTCCATAATTGTTAGTATTGGGAAACTACAATACACTTCTCATCAGATGAGGATTCAAAGCACCCTATTTTTTGGGAACCCTGTGAAATGCTGGTTACAAAACATGACATGTTTTGAAATGTGCAATTTCTCATGCCCACCACACAGTTGTGAAATGTTGTTGTCATTTGAATTGTAGACAAGACATGACATACCTATAGTTATCAAATGTAGATGGAGATATGTATAGTCATGAATGTCCTATAAGAAATAAAAGGTGTGAAAACATGTTGTACTTTTTAATATTCACTTAACGACATATGGTATCCTCAATAGTACACAATCAAGAGTGCTGATTTGAAGTAACCTCAAAGGAATGTTTGGATTTGAAAACCATTATCCTCAGGAAAAAGAGGTACGTGCAGCCCAAGAAAATGGTACTTTTGATTATATGTTCAAGTAGGGATGTGATTTACATTCATTGTATAGGTCTAGTGGTAGGTTGAAATACACAATGTGGTGTACAACATGCGAAAGATCACATCATGGTTCCTAGTATGTGTTCCATAGTTAGGTGTAAGCTAAATCACTCAATTACTGATTTTGTATTTTATCAACAGATTCAAGCAACATTTTTTTGCATTGATGTTGGTGGCATGAATTCAATCACTTTTTTGGTCAATCAAGGTTATCACCAAGGTGTTTTTTGACTTCTTAACCTTTTTTCTTACATAACTGATGCACACGTGCACTGCAACCAATGTGTCTTGCAATATTCTATATTTTTTCATTTGTCTGTACAAGTAATGGTTTGTTTTACAATATCTTTGAACAATGGTTATGCTACCAACATTCATCATTTAGATGTTCATTGAGAGACAGGTTTTAAACAAAAGTTTGATAGTGGTACTTGGTAACCTTCTTGTTTGTCTTCTCCACCCTTATTGATTATTGCAAGTTATGGCCTCTATCATATACTTTTATTGATGCACTATATAATTCAAAGACACTGTCATTGATTCTCTATTCTACTTAACTTGTAATTTTTTTTCTTCATAATATTGGCCATGGCCTCTGATTTGTGTGTACGATGATGCATGGCTATCTTCAGTCAACATACGCAAGCACAGTGAACTGAGCATAGTAGACATCTTCTATTTGGATTGTTCAAGATTCTTGAACTTCTTGCTATAATGCGACCCTTGTATCTTTGTGGAGTTTTGAAGACTACAATTGAACTAAAAAAAGAAATGATAAATCAATGATTACTATAGAAAATTTGACATTTTTAGATATCATTTCGTGTGTTTGGAAAGGATTGGTATAGAAAATTTCATGTGGCAATACACAATGTGTTTTTCAAAATGTAATTATCTTTACTACAGATGTGGCTATTATCCCTACAAAACACATGTTAGAGGCATGATAACATAGAAAAAAAACATTTAAACACATTTTTTTGGCATACCAGGAGAGGTGACAACACTCGCTAACAACACACACCTAAATGTTCATATGTTAGTCTTATATCGTAATGATGCCATCATATGGGGGATGATGAATTATGTTATCATGTCTAAGACATGTTTTTGTAGGGAGAATAGCTTTTGTCGTTTACTACCAATACAAGAAAATATTAAAAAAAAGTTGTTAAGAGAGATGGCATTTTCATATATATCTGAATGAACATTCACTTCTTCACAGTTCTAGCAGAATGACAAATTAGAAAATATAATTGTTGATATATATTACTAGTGTTAGTGATAGGTTAAATTTGAAATTAAAGTACCATTGTACAATTTGGCATGTTGCAGTCACCAAACATATAATCCAATATTGGTCATTTTTGGAATAAAATGAATTCTTTCTAACACCAAATGTCTTTCATTTCCCAATTTAAACTATCGCTAACACTTGTCTTCCTTCTGAGTGGTTGATATAGGTTAGGAAATAAAATTAAATGAAACAAGGCCTGGTGGATTTTAAAGGATGATTTAGGACGCGAAGGATTTGCACCAAATATAGGCAATTCTAGCTCTCATAGCTTGAATTATAAGTGTACTGGATAGTTAAATTCCCAAAATTTACTTTGGATTTAGAAGCTCTAGTTTATTTATAAATGAGATGCTTATGTGTGGGGAATGCAAACAATTTGCTATCTAACGCTTGTAAAAAGGGTTGGAGTGTAGGGAAAATGGGAATTGAAATTGGTTATCTGGGGTGGGAATGCAAATGGTGGATATCAAATTTTGTTATCATTAACAAAAGGAAGTTTGATTAAACTATTATACACCTTGAATGTTGGGGGTAACAAAAAAAATTGGCACCTATTATTATTGTTAATGTGTTACAATTCTATTGAA
This sequence comes from Sequoia sempervirens, assembly GCA_007258455.2. Lineage (NCBI taxonomy): Eukaryota > Viridiplantae > Streptophyta > Pinopsida > Cupressales > Cupressaceae > Sequoia > Sequoia sempervirens. The sequence continues at coordinate 67,973,687 of VDFB02270651.1, forward strand.
AGTGAAATGATAAATAATGTTACTCTAATTTGTTATATCAATGTACCTTTATATATTTATGAAGCATATCCGCATAGTTGGTTGTCATAAGGCTCTAATTAAGAAACATTATTATTGTTATTATTATTACTCAATATAATATACCATACAAAATATCAAGGCCATGCCATAATAACACATAAATGGTCATTACGCTTCCAAAATTTATATTGAGAATTGTTATTCTGTAAACACAATTTGTTTTGCAATGTAGAAGCCTATTTAACAAATATGAGTATTCCTCATTTCCCATTTTTGAGCTTTAGAAACACAATGTGTTGTCAAGTGTATAGACTCTTATACCACGCTCTCCCTGCATTGTGAAGTGCATAGTATAAACTACACTATGTATTAACAGTTAATACATACCGCCTTTAATGAGAAATGTGATATTTGATAAAATAGAACCTCATCTATACATTTGTACATTTTCATTTCATGAAATTTTTTGGGTATAAATAAAGGCAAGCTTCAAAACACATTGTGTTTGGCAACTTGCACTAAACAACATTCACCACTGTCAACAAGTTTTTTCAATATTGCCATTAATGGCAAGAGATTGGTGTTCTTGTTATTTGTAATGCACACCTACATATATGGACTTGAAAACCAAAATGGGTTGGGTACGTGTTGTGACGTGGAGGTTGACAAATACAATGTGTTATGAAGCATGCAATTTCTTATATCATGCAGCCTATGCAGGTTTAATTGTCTACCTTGAAGCTTGGTTTATGCCATTAAGTGCAGTTGTCAAATGGTAGCATGTTTTCAAACCTCCTATTTGTGTGAATACTTTCATAACTCAACATGTAACAACCTAATTGGTTAGTCACCCCTCAGCTCAATTTGGATAGTTTTCCTAATTTGTGATAGTTCTAGCGTGAACGCAAAATTTACAAAATAGAAAAACCCTCAACAAAAAAGCACATAAACAACTTTGCATATCAAATGAAAACCCCTTTTCACAAGGTGAACCCTTGGAAACCCCTATGAATATCAATGAAAACCCCTTTTCGCAATGAAAACCCATTTTCTTGTTCATAGTCCCTACATAGGATTGCAAAATGACATATCTTTCTAGTAGACATACATACCTGCTACTTCCTATTCCTATCACCTATGTTTCGATAGGGAGAATGGGTGCTCTACTTCTTTCTCCAAACACCTAAAAATCCCTTATGAGCTCCCCAGCTTTCAACAAAATGTGAATGACGAATATGATGCATCTGACATACATTTTTGTAGGGAAAATAACCGCGTCCAACTTGTCAATAAAATAATATTAAAATCAAGCTATTCTCCCTACAAAAATGCATGCATTAGATGGCATAATGATGAGATAAGACTAACAAATGAACGTTTAGGCCCATGTCATTAGTGAATGTGTCATCACCTTTCCCCGTACGTCAGAAGAATGTGGTAGTGTGCTCTGGCATGTTTTCAAAATAATGTTTTGAAAAGCCAAAAAGCTGCCCATTTTCCTCATTTGCAAAGGTTTGTTGAACCCTAGGGTATGCAACTTTTCTCCCTAGAAGAAAACATGTCAAATTCATCATAACATAGAAAAACACATTAAAACATAAATAGTAACATACATAACATGATAGAACAACGTAGTGGGGGCTCGCTAAGATGGGGGATAAAATAATAAATTTGGCATATGAGAGGAAACATTTTGGCGATGGAAACATGGAGTAAACAATACCATTAGCTAGTGTTTCCCGTGTTTTTCAATAGTCAGCATTGTGGGCGGGAGTTTTATTAACAATAAAATTTATCTATCTATTGTCTTCCACAACAAGCTATCACTTTTTGTGGATTTTGTGTAGATTCTACGGGCATTGGAGGCTAATGTGAGTAAATTTGCAATCTAAATTGTAATAAGTATTATTTTTCGAGAAGACGTGTTTAAATATGATAATGCACAAAATAATTGTAGGTTGGAAAATATTATGTTGTGATTTTTTCATTATGCTTGTTCCAAGCTCAAGGGTGGAGAGGTTGAGGATGAGTTGTGGGTGGGGGATACATAAAACAAACCAAATTAAGCTTAGGGGTGACTAACCAATTGGGTTGTTACATGTAAAGGGTTTTAAAATAGTATGTGAGTTGCAAGTTTCATAACACTGAGTTTTTTCTAACCTATAATTTTACAAAACAGTATGAATGTAATGAAAACCTTTTGTTATTTACACAGTTAAAATGCAATCAAAGTCACCTTGAAAATTTATCACAATTTTTAGTTAGAGCAAAAATTGCATTTCAATTTCTTCATATGATTCAAAAAAATGCATAAAATATTCATAGGTTGGAAAACATTGTGTTGTGAATTTTCTCATTATGCTTGTTCAAAGATAAAGTGTGGAGAACACAGAGAGGAGTCAAAGGTGGGGGATACATAAAACAAACAAAATTGAGGTGAGGGGTGAGTAACCAATTGGGTTGTTATATGTAGCTCTGGTTTTTAAAACAACATGTGGATTGTAGGTTTCATAACACCAAGTGTTTTCCAACTTGCAATTTTATAAAATAGTATGAATGTAATAAAAATATTTTTTCATTTACACAATAATAATCCAATTGGTTAGTCACCCCTCAGCTCAATTTGGTTAGTCACCTAGTGTTTTCCAACTTGCAATTTTATTGACAGTATAAATGTCTTGAAAACCTTTTATTTTGTAGATAGTGAGAATGTAATGAATTTTACCTTCAAAATATATAACAACACCTAGTTAGAGTAAAAATTGCATTTCAATTTCTTCATATGATTGAAAAACAAATGCAAAATATAATTGCAAGTTGGAAAACACAATGTGGGTTGTCAGCTATTTCATTTTGCATGTTCAAAGCTAAAGGGTGAAGAGCACAGGAAAAAGTTGCAGGTGGGGGATACATAAAAATATCCAAATTTATTTGAGGGGTGACTAACCAATTGGGTTGTTACATGTAGAGGGTTTTACAATAGTATGTGGGTTGCAGGTTTCATAACACCCAATGTTTTCCAATTTTATTACATTCTTATTGTCTACAAAACAAAAGGTTTTTGAGACATTCATATTGTAGACCAAATTGAAGTTAGGCGTGACTAACCAATCAGGTTGTTATGTGATTAGGGTTTTAAAATAGTATGTGGGTTGCAGGTTTTATAACACCTAATTTTTTCCAACCTACAATTTTACAAAACAGTATGAATGTAATGAAAACCTTTTGTTATTTACACAGTAGGAATGTAATGAAAGGTACATTCAAAATTTACCACAACTATTAGTTAGAGTAAAAATTGCATTCTAATTTCTTCATATGATCAAAAAATAAATGCACAAAATAATTGCAAGTTGGAAAACATAGTGGGTTGTGATTTATTTCATTTTACAAGTGGGGGATACATAAAACAAACCAAATTGAGTTGAGGGGTGACTAACCAATTGGATTGTTACGTGTATATGGTTTTAAAATGGTATGTGGGTTGCAGGTTTCACAACACCAATTGTTTTGCAACCTACAATTTTATTGACAGTATGAATGTATTGAAAACCTTTTGTTATTTACATAGTACAAATGTAATGAAAGGAACCTTCAAAATTTATAACAACTCTTATAGTAAAAATTGCATTTCAATTTTCTCATATGATTGAAAAAATATATGCTTTCTTACAATAACCAATGCAATAAATTTTGGAACTTTAACTATTAGTAACACTTGCAACTTTTTTACATTCTACAAACAACCAAGGATGCGTCATTTAAAAGAAAAAGTGGTTCGTACTATGACAAATACTATTGAGGTGGCCAACACAATTGACACGATATGTAGTGGTGGATCTCGTTCAGTATGCTCACGTTCAACAAACGTGTTGGTAAGATCCACTAATTACAAGATGCATTGAAATGTTTAATTTTAATTCTAGATATAAATAGTTATGATGTTGAGTGAAAAGTGGGAATGTTTTAATTAGGAGTCAGGAAAGGTTGTATAGAGGACCTCCCCTTAATTTAGGAGAACAATGAACGTTGAGGCAACAACGTGTTCGGTAATTGATTGTGAACTTCCCATTACTCTTTTCTTCCAATGCATCAATCATAATTTTTTACAATTTCATTTAGAAATTTTCACTTTTGTTATGAATTTAATGATTTTGACAGTATATTGTTCATTTGATTCAGTTCGATAATCAAGGTGACAATCATGATCATGTCGTAATCCCCAAGGAAGAGGAAGAGGATGACAATAGTTATGAAGAGGTCGAGAGTGATGAAGCAAATGAGGTTGACAAGGAGGTCGAAGATGAGGATGAGGTCCCTGATGAATATGATGTTGATGTCAAAAAGGATGATGATCATGATGAGCCTAGTGAGTATGAGGATGCAGAGGGTGACCCTAACGATGAGGAGGGTGTGAATGAAGCACAAGGTGATGTGAAGGACATGAAGGTAGATATAATAATTCAGTTATTGCATCATTTGGTTGTGTTTAAATGTTGTGCATTCAATTTATTTTAATATCAAATGTGGTAAGCTATTTTATTTTTTTAATTTGTTGTGTAGGTTGTTGCTCATTACAAAACAGGATGGCTGGGTAGCAGATCTATTTATTACTATACATATGGTTCATGTAGTGTTGGTGGAGGGAAAAGATATTGGGATTTGAGAATGATCAACATGCATATGATGGTAGACCACCAACTTCCTTTTGTGATGCCATGAAAGTGTGGTCAAAGTGTGATGAGACAACAAAAACACCCACCTCATCCCCTTGACAAATTGAAAAATGTATATTCAAAAGAGAGAGAATGATGTGGAGTACCAAATGAGAGTATGGTATAATACATAGATAAGACATGTTATTGAAAGGGACTGCACAATATATGATAAAAAAAAACTACCTTCAACTTCCTCACAAAGCAAAGGAGGTGAAAGTTGCAATGCGGTCATACAACACTAAGGAGAGGAAGGAGGAAAGAAGGAAAAAATATTGATCTTGCAAGAGAGAAAGGAAATGGAGGAAATAGTAATGTGGAATTAAATTGTTAAATCTGAATTTTTATTGGTTCAGTTTTTTATTTTGATGCATACAAGGTTCATGTAACGTTAACTTACATAGCATGATAGGGTGATGGTCAAGAAGTGAATGTTGTCCCTAAGCAGGGTATTGTTGATTTAGAAGACGAAGGACTTCCCACAAAAGCACAAGATGATGTTTTTCCTCTCAAGTTTCCATCTAACATTGAGAAGAAGAGGGAGCATAGATGATCAAAATTTTCAAGGCTCCTTCAGAGGAAGAAACTAGAAAAAATGATAATTTAAAAATTTATGCTCTTTAACGTGTATTTTGATTATTTCAATGAATTGGTTGCATGCATATGAATTTGATGTGATGTTTAAATTCCTACCATTACAAGGAAAGGATGAACAAGGAAGTGGTGGGCGTGAGCATGGTAGTGTCCAATTGGGATAGTAAAATGCACCTCAACAGGGTAGCAAAGAAGAAAGGGTGCCTGGGGAGGGGAGCAAAAAAGTGAAAGATGAATCAGTAAGTATCTATTTTGATTTATTGAATAAGGGTAGAGATTGTACATTATGACCCTTTTTTTAATGTATTTCACATTTATGTACTAGGACGATGATATTCCTATTTCTCAACTTTGGGTAACGAAGCAGAAAAAGCATTGACCAAACAAATATTGAGGTGATCACTGCATTCCTATGAGTTCACCAATCTGAAGTGTGTTATTTCTTTTCCTTCTATACATATATTATTGGAAATGGAAATTTGAAATTGACATGTTTGTGTATGTATCTTGTGTTGTCAAATGTCTAACATGTTTTGCATGATAACAACGTATATATCAAAAAATGATATTTATCCGTACATTGTGAGCTTATTTAGATTTGGTTGGAATTTTCTTTCCCATGATGGCGATAAGCCTATTGCACAACTTCGGCAAGAAATCCTCAATTGCAGTGATCAAGCAAAGAATGAGGTGTTCACTAGATTCCTATGACTTAGCTATCTCAAGTATGCATTTCCATTTTGTTTTACACAAATATAATTGTATATTTTTATTTGAAATTGTAAAGTTTGGTTATGTTCTTTGTTTTCTCATACCTCTACCATGTTTTGTAAGATAAGAATGTTAACAGACATTTGTGGTCTCCAAAAAATCAAGCCTTGACCTTATTGGCAACGTACATTCGCAATGCAAATGGGAGAAGGTAATAAATATGGACATGGTGATAGGGAGACCATCTATATTGATAGTGAAACAATACATTTCCATGCTTCTTTATGAATCCTTAACTATGAGTTCAATTACAATTCACATTAATAAATTTTTTATTGTAACCAAATCCTATTGATGAGGAGAGGATAGATGTTGAGGTCATTTCTTTTAAGGTTGAGGATCATGTTGACCTTTACTCAGGGGGTAAAGTGCTTAGCAAAGGAATTGTGGTAGATGTGATTAGAGGTGTTGTTTTCCATGACATTCCACTCCCACAAGGTTGTGTGAGAGTCCACATTGTTGAGGCCATTTCCCTTGCCTGAAATTTGCCTTATCTTGGTGCTTTCACATTCTCATTGATTTTGTGAATTCCTTCGAGACATGGAGCCTCTCCAACTTGAGGCCTTCTCTTCTAGTGGTATATATAGATTATTTCTTTCTATATATATCATAGTACCTTATACTTGTTTTGTCCATATGTTAATTGTTCAACGTAGTAATTTACATTCAAGGGTTTGTTATAGGTTGAAGGTGTTCAAAGTGTGAAGGTCAAAGCACAGGATCCCCGAAACCCTGTTGTTACATGCAACTATGAGGATTCATGCAAGTGGAATCACCCCACCCTCAATACACAAGGACCCAAAGAAGCATTTTAGATTGTATTAAAGTGTCTCGTCAATTGAACAAAATAGGCAATATAGGAGATGATGAGATAGATTGAGAATAGTCATTGTGCATTGTGTCTTTGATCATTTCATTATTGAACAATTATGGTGTTTATTGACATTATTTTCCTATGTTTGAACAGTATGTTCGTATAGATATGATATCAGACTTTTCATATCCATGTCAAATTTCATTATAAACAATGTCAAATAATGGTAGGAAATGCCACCTGAATTCTTATTATTTATGGTAAGTTACATATAAATGAAACAAAAAGTTAAAATTTAAATCGTTTGAGCTCAACAGTTTTGAATATACCAATCAATGGTATCAAATAGATTAATTCAATACATGATTCTTTCGAAACCCACTAATTTTGTGGTTCTCCACCTAGATTATGCTTCCATCCAAAGTCACAATAGGAATCATTGTCTCCTTAGGAAATGCAATTATATGCAAGTCACATATGGCCAAATGATAAACACATGTGCAATATTTATTTATTGCATAAATAAAAACATGTATAGCAATAAAAGTTATGTATGTATATATGTGGGCAAGTATGACTCTCATCATAGAAATATTCTAATCAATTCAGGTCTTCAATGTTACCTCTGGATGTTTGATATAAGTCATTGTAAGAAATTCTAAAAGTATCAATATTATAGCCATCTATAAATGGCACAAACACAAATAATCCTAATAACACTCATACAAGTGATTGTTAAATTTTAATCAAATTGCATTTCATGTCACTATACGCATTCACTCTCTTGAGAATCAACATGCAAAATCCCATGCAGTTATTGCAAAGAATCCTTCAAAGACCCTGCTCTAAACCTACCATGATGATTCAAGCTTTAGAAGACCTCTAGCAATGGCTGACATTTCGCACATTGGTGCATCTTTTTCCCTCGTAATTGAGCTTCCATTCACAGGTCATATTTTAGAAGGGTTTATACATTTATGGGGTTGGATCATTGTTCTCATAATCTTAGACATCTTGCATCACCTAAAACTATTTAACCTCCCATGCAGTCGCTATAAAAGAATCCTGATGATATTTGGCAACCACTCTAGCATTTCACCCAACAAAAGTACAACAGTTGCATTCGTAATTGTGCTTCCTTTGGTAGTTAACATTTGTGAAGGTTTTATACACAAATAAGGATGGATAATTGTGTTCATGATCTTACACATCTTGCATCATTGGTGATGTGAGATATTCCCCAATGATATTATATTTTTCCATGCAAATTTCCCACGCATTATCTATTGCAGTATGTTTGTCGTTGACTTCCGCCATATATTTTAACAATTGTGTTATTGCTCCACCCTCAACATTATTAACCTTATATGAACAATGACTTTATCAACATAGAGCATTTATGATTCTTAAAAGGGATTCTATGGTTGTTTTATAGGTTAGAATACGAAGTTTGCTTCCTTCAATTTTACGTATCCATATATAGCTAGAGGTAATTTGAGCCACACATTGTAAAGTTGTACAATACTCAATAATTTTTTGAGTACTTGTGTCTTTTCTTTCATGGCTGATTTTTCACGAAGTTAACTCACAACTTTCCAAAATGTGGAAGAAAAATGATTTAAAAAAACACAAAAAACAATACAAAATAATGAAAATTTTGGTATTTTGTTGTTGTCTGTGTTGCATACCTTAATTTCAATTGTATTTAAAAACATGTCACTCAAGAATGTAACTTGGGAGTGAAAAATAGCCCTCAAGTGAAAAATGTTCCATTCAAAATGCTTGTATCTTGAAAAACATGCCTTACAACACATCACTACAAATTGAATAATGCAAACATATAGAAAAACAATAGATTGTATAGATTGTACAATGAAAACAATCCCTGGGACATGACTGTTGAATGAAATTTCCCTTTTTCTACCCAAAGTATTTCTTAAAGTTGATGAATTTTGTTGAGTTTTTTCTAAGTTTTTCTCGAAATTATAGGCTCATGATGTTTGAGTTCACAAACTACGTTTTTAACTACCGATTGGAACTTACTATTTTGCCTAATTTACCTAATTTTGGGGATATAATATTACAACCCTATTGTCCTAACCTTCCATTCTTAGGACTCTTATGTGCTAACCCTCTATTACTATTATTATTATGAGCATTGTAAATTGTAAAAATCATCGTTTAGTTATTTAGTCAATATTACATTGTCTGGATTTAACCCATGCGTAGTAGTTGAAGTTATGATATTATAATGGTCTAGATTAAGTGTATGGAATTATCCCACTTGGATTGCACCTCATAAGTCAAATTTTGTGATGCTTTTATACTAATATTTTCATAAAGAGGAGAACACCTCATAATCATATTTTGTATTAATGCTTTGGTCTTCACGATGTTCTCCCCTTGAAGAGGCTTGTGATACTTGTACCAAGATTTTTGAATATAAGCATATTTGCAGCTATATGAAAGTGTTGTGTTATTTCTCTCATGTTACTATTTTTGTTATTATGATTAATTTTACATATTTTTATTGATAATTATATTCATATATTAATTAGAAAAAATTTCTATCTATGGTTGAAATAACCTTTGCTAAAGACATGATGATGTAAAATTGAATGAAACAAATTTGCATTCTGAATAAGAAAACAACAATACAATCCCATTTAAGAATACTAAGGCCCTATGTTGAATCGTTCGTATTGTAGACACATAAAAGCGTCTTAATCAATATAACACACCTAATTTTGTTTACTAACACCATTTCTATCTTGATTCACTCATTTTCATCTATTTAATTAAATAATGTCAATTGTTTAATTAAATTCATCATTTTCTCCTATTAATCGAATAATTAATATTATTTGATTAATTCACCCTTTCATGCTAATTTTCATCTCATTTGATTAAATAATCCAAATTATTTAATTAAATCCCCTAACTCCTCTCATTTGATTAAATAGTCCAAATTATTTAATTAAATGTCCTAAATCCACTTTGATTAAATGATTCTAATTGTTTAATTAAATCCCTAAATTCTCTCCATGTGCACAATTTCTTAATTATTTAATTGACTAATTTCTTTCCATTTTGAATTTGCATCCTTGTTGCTATCAAAACTAAATAGATTCATGAAGATGTTTGCATTTTTTCTCTGCATGGCGATGCGGGCAAGCTAGGGTTTTGACGCCCTAGCTCAGATCTCTTTCTTCTGTGTGCGGGGCTTTGTCTAAAGCTTCTGGGGTGGGTCTTATCTGGTATGCAGGGGCGACAACTGGGGCTTTCCGTTCTTTTTTGTTGTTTAATCTGGATTTTTTCTGGTGTTGATTCTTTCTGGTTGTTGGGTGCAAGGTGACTCTGACTTAGTGCTCTTGGCTCTCTTAGTTCTATGTGTCGATATGGTGTTTTGAGGCCTCCTGTTGTGGGTTCCTTTTTCTCTTCATCTTTTTTTTTTGTCTTTTCTTTTATCTCTTCTCTTGGTTGTTTGTTGGAGGATGAGATTTGGTGGGAGCTTGCTTTTATTTTATCATGGTATTGCATGCATTTCAGGATAAGGTGGAAACCCCAGTGCTATGATTCTTTCTGCTTCTGGTGCTCTCAAATTAAAGAAGGTGAATGGATGTTTGGTGAAAGCCCAAGATAGACCAGTTTTAGTTATTCAACCAAAATTTGTAGCTGAAGATGTGGAGTATTACTGCAACCATATTTTGATCTGTAAATTCATGGGGATGAGAGTCTCGCTTCCCTTTTTGGACTCTTGGATTAAAAAAACTTGGAACCCGGAAGGAGATTTCAATGTTATGCTAGCTACTAATAGTTTCTTTTTGGTGGAGTTTTCATGCATTGCTGATTGGAATAGGGCTTTCGAGGGTGGGCCCTATTTTTACAATCAGGTGGGTATTTTTATAAAACCTTGGCATGGTGGCTTCAATTCAGCAGAAGAGCTTCCATCTAGGGTTTCAGTTTGGGTGAGGTTTCCATGCCTACCTCTTGAATGTTGGAGAAGTGACATTTTGCAGATGATAGCATTGTTGCTTGGGAAACCTATCCTTCTCAACAAACACTGAATAAAAGGTTTTTATCCTTTGCTCGAATTTGTGTCAAAATTGATTTGAATAATTTGTTGTCGAAATTTGTTGACATGAGTATTGGTTCTTATTCTTGGATGCAGCAGTTAGACTATGAGGCCTTACCTTTCAAGTGTATATTGTGCCATGAGCATGGTCATCTCCAACGGAATTATCTACGGGCTATTCATGCTACTGGTGCCAATAATGCTCCTTCACATCTAGCTCAAAAGTTGTACAAGGGTAAGGCTCCTACTCAAGGGATGGAAGTTGATAAGGAGGGCTTTGCCCCAGTGCAGAATCAGAACAGAGGTAGAGGGCAGAAGAGGACTCTTAAGGATAGGAAAAAAGAGGAGACTTTCAACAGGTTTGATTTAGAGGACTTGGTGCAGGAAGAGGGAGGTCCCTTGGTTATGCAAGGGATAGATGGCCATTTGGTGGAGACAAATATTGTATGCATTCCCTCTAGTAGTCCTAACTTGGATTTGTTTGAGGTGTGTGAGGCTCAAATGGATTTTGTTGTCCTTCCCTCGACTAATACTCTAAAGGAGGCTAGACCTTTACCCAAGGTTGTTGGTGGTCCTAGTGTTATTCGTGCTTTCCTTGATAGTGCAAAGTGTGCTCATGATTCTAGAAAAGATAAGCCTTCTTCTACATTGGGGGTGCAACAAAAGCCTCCCAAAAAAGGGGTTGCAGAGAAGACTCTCAAGGTCGGGAGGAAGGACCAAGAGAAGGTTAAGCTAATTGGTGAGACATTGGTGGAGTCTGGATTGGTGAGGACTATTGATTCCCACTTCTCCCAGCCTCAACGATGATTGTGCTCTAATGGAATGTAAGGGGTATGAATAGCATCCCTAGACAAAAGGCTATTTGTGATTTCATTCATGCTCATTCTCCGGATGTAGTTTTCCTTCATGAGACTAAATTATTTGTAGAAGGTATGTTGAGTGTGGCTTCAAAGATTTGGGGAAAAGGTCAGTGTCAGTGTGTGGGGGCATAAGGTAGCTCTGGTGGGGTGGCTTGTTTATGGGATCCATGCAAGGTGAATCCATTATGGTGGCTCTCTTGCAGGTATTATATTTCATTTGTTTCTTCTAGAATTGGGAGTCAAGGGAGAGGATTCTCTTTTCCAATATTTATGCTCCTACTGATTTGTTGGGTAAAGCTCAACTACGGGCTTAGGTCAGGTATGCTCGGTCTCTAGATTCCCTTCCTTGGATTTTTGCAGAAGATTTCAATGATGTCTCATTGTTGGAAGAGAAGAGGGGGGGTAGTGCCCATCTAGATCCTTCTTTGGACCTCCTAAGGGAGAATGTTCTTTTTTTGAATTTGATTGATGTCAAACCTACTAATGGTATATTTACCTAGAATAATAGGTGTGTTGGGGAGGATGCTATCTCTGAACAGCTGGATAGGTTCTTGGTGTCTAGTTTTTGACTTAGTGATAAATGGCCTACTAGTTCTGAGATCTTAGATTAGTGAGGATTTGATCATTGGCTGATTAAGTTTTCAGCGATCTTTTCTCAATCTTCTAAAAAGCAGTCCTTCAAATTTCAACTCATGTGAAATATAGGTTGAAGCGTTGGAATAGGCAATATTTTGGTAATGTTTTTTTGGAAGGGAGGGATGCCCAGGCTTACTTGGACTCCATTACCAGTCAAATTCGAGACCAGGGTCTCACTGAGGATTTGGGTAGGTTGGAAGCTACAGTTGTGAAGGAGGTGGAGGAATGGGATTTAAGGGAAGAGATTTTTTAGAAGCAGAAATATTGAATTGACTGGTTGTAGGAGGGTGATAGAAACACTACATTTTTTCATAATTTTTTTAAGGATAGGAAGCAAGGCAACATTATCTCCTTCGTTGTGTCTTTAGAAGGGGTCATTCTTTCTTCCTCAGTTGCGATTTCAAAAGAATCTGTTAGATATTTTTCTTCATTGTGCTTAGAGGATTCTCCTGTTGCAGATGAGGATGAAGCTATGATAGTGGCCAGTATACCACCCTTGGTTACTAATGAAATGAATGATGCTATGCTAAAACTGATCTCCCTTTAGGAATTAGAGGACATCATTTTCCAAATGAAAAAAGGTAAGGCTCCTGGACCGGATGGGTTTCCAATGGATTTTTTTCAGGAGTTTTAGGAAGTTATCAAAATGGACCTTATGGAGGTTTTCCAAGAGTCTCAAAAGAATAAGTAGATGTTGAAGGCTATGAATGCAACTTTTTTGGCTCTTATTCCAAAAAGGGAGGGTGAAAAATTTTTGGATCTTTTCAGGTCGATTTCACTATGTAATGTGGTGTACAAGATAATTACCAATTTGAGTGTGAAGTGTTTGAAGCCCTAGCTAAGTAGGTTGATTTTGGATGAACATGGAGGATTTGTTGCTAGTAGACAAATTTTGGATGGGGTCATAATTGCTGCTGAAACCATTCACTCTATGGCTACTTCGAGAGAGAAGGCCATTTTCATTAAATTGGACATGGAAAAAGCTTATGATCGGGTTAAGTGGGCCTTTCTCTTCAAGATCCTAAGGGCTTTTGGTTTTTCTAGTGATTGGATTGAGTGGGTTAAGAGTTTCGTTACTTTGGATTCTTTCTCAGTGTTGGTCAATGGTTAGCCCATTGAGCTTTTGGAGTCTCTTGTGGCCTTAGACAAGGTGACCCTTTATCTCCTTATCTCTTCATTTTAATGGCTGAAGGATTAGGTAGATTTGTTCGATCTCGGGTGGAGTTGGGTCTCATTCATGGCTGGGATTGGGGAGCTGGCATTCCCCGCCAATCCCATCTTCCGTTTGTGGATGACACTACTTTGATGGGTATGGCCAGAATTAATGAAGATATTGCTATGAGGAAAGCACTGGATTGTTATTTGGCTGCCTAGGGACAATGTATTAATGAGGGGAAATATTTCATATATTTTTTCAATACTCCTAAGCTCATTCAGAAGAGAATTGTGGGTATTCTTAGATTTCAAATTGGCTTGCTTCCTTTTGTGTATCTTGGTATTCCTCTAGTTATCCGTTCACTTTTGAGGCTTCACTGGTAGAATATTATTGACAAGTTTCGCAAAAAGGTTAGTCACTAGACTTATAGATGGCTCTCATATGTTGGTCAAGTAACCCTTTTGAAAGTGATGGTTCAGGCCCTTCCTTTATGCAGGTGTTTTTCTTTATCAACACCCTCTTGCTTTATCAAAGAGTTTGAGAGTCTGTCTTGGTAGTTTCTTTGGTCTGGTCCTCCTTTTTAGGAAGTGGAGCTTGGTTAGGTGGGATATGGCTTGTAGACAGAAGTAAGAAGGTAGGTTGGGATTGCATAGAATAGATTGGAATGGGCAAGCTCTAGCTGCTAAGTTATACTAGAGATGGTCTTGTTGGCAACACAAGGGTAGACAACTGAGAGGGGGGGTGAATCAGTTATCATAGAAATTAAACTTATTAAAATTATTCTCAGATCTGATAAATAAACATGAAAGCACAAACCATCACCACATCGAAACACACATAACACCAAGATTTTTTACATGGAAACCCTGTTAGGGGAAAAACCACGGTGGAGGTTAGTCCACAAGATTATACTTTATTAAAAGTATAAAGAATTGTAAATGGGAATGCACATGCATTCAGGCACACTTTCTAGAGCTCACTGCTCAAATACAAAAGGCTTACTACCCAAAGGAAGACACACTGTCTTACAAAAACATTTAGATTACATCTAGAAGATTTTGAACTGAGAAAATAGCATCTGCTAATGCCTGATTATAGTTTCAATTAAGCACATAAACATCTACTCACTCTTCTTCACACTTTACTTCTACCTTCAAAATATTAGAACATTATTTACACACAACACTCGCACACTTCGCACACACATCTTTAAATGGTATAAACAATTGCTCATATATATCCACAACTAGGGATAACATCATCTACATGTCAGCTTCAACAAAATATAAAATGAGTACAAATTGTCGGCCCAACTCAATAAATAATTTTCAATGTGCACCAACCAATATCAGCCACAACATAGTGAAGACCCAAAACAACATCCTCGAACACAAACCACCTTCGGAAATTATGCCTCAAAGATCCACAACATGCTACAATCACCCTGTCATCCATGATCATGAAAAACATGAACTCAAAGAAGAAAATCGCCAATCGCGAGAACAACGATCAATGCAGACATACAACACTGATAGAGCACAATCTAGAAACATCCACAAGCATCATGAATCACTACAGAAGCATCCACAACAATTCAAATTACTAGAATCACATTATCTTCTTTCAGGAACACCAACTGAAGCAACAAAACAACTATTAGAATACAGATACTCATAACTCGATCAAATCTTCATGCGGATCTCTAAAAATTTACGTGGATAAGCTAGATATACTCGACAACAAACCCTTTAATCCACAACCTCTTATCATCAATATACTAACCTAGCCAACAACATAACTTCACTGCATTACTAACAACCTACAACTTATTTTATTACAATTTTCTCAATATCCTCGACATATATAGCCTTAAAGACATTAATGCCAATAGTGTTGACATCAATGACAACCACATATCAGTAAAATCCAACAGGTGCACTCAACAACACCAGTTATGGGCTATAATTCTCACCTCAAAATATCTTGGGGATGTGGAGAGTGTTGATGTTCCTCATTTTAGTCTTGAGGGGAAGGGCTCCATGATTCAGGGCACTCTTAGAAGAGGAGCCAATTTGGTTAAATAGGGGTTGTTTTGGATATGCAACAGTGGCTTGGATGCTATGTTTTGGTTGGATTCTTGGGATGGACATCCTCCTATTATGTCATCACATCCTGATTTGCAGGAAATATGTAATCATTTCCTTGAGGCGGGTTGGAGTCAGCTGGTGGATTTCAAAGTGCCTCTGGTTACTGGACAAGTGAATGTCTTTAGATGGAAGGACCCATAGGAGTGGCCCCCTGGGGGGTCTGAGGAGGATCATCAGGAGTTGGAAAATATTTTGGCTGGGCGAGTCTGCAATTCTCTTTAGGGGAGAGATTTTTTAGCTTGGGGAGATGATCTAAAGGGTAAATTCTTGGTTGCCTCTGGATACTAGGTACTAGATAGGCAGGCATTTGGGGATTTAGGGGTTTCGTGGTGGAAACAGGTATGGAACACATTTTCTTGGCCTAAGTGTAATTTATTTGCTTGGCTTGTGGTGTAGAAGAAATGTCTCACCTAGGAGAATCTAAGAAAGCGTGGATTCACGGGCCCTTTTATGTGTTTTGTGCAATTGTCAGGAAGAGTGTTCCTCACACCTATTTTTTTAGTGTTCCTTTGCCAGAAGGATTTGGCATTTCTAGTTGAGAGCTTGGAACCAACCATGTTGTCATGATTGTTCTTTGGAGGACTTTTGGAAAATTTAGGGAAGGCCTCCGGTGAGGACCTCTTTTCTTGAAACTGCTTGGAAAATTGGTCCTAGTATGATTATTTGGTATATCTGGTTGGAACACAACCGTAGGATTTTTTGGATAAAAATATTTTGGTTGGACAACTTTGGAGGAGGATTTTGGGGGTTATTCAAGAGACTCTTGTGGCCAAGTGTGACCTTTTGGTCCTAGTGGATCCTGGTGACCTGAGCGTGGTTATAACTTTGGAGATTCTAGTTGGTGGCAAGGGTTGTCCTCATCCTGGGCAGAGAAGGAATGGCAGAGTAAGGATCCAACACAACAGTTATTGGAGCCCCCCACCTCTGGGGATACTCAAAATCAATACGGATGGGTCATCTGAGGGAAATCATGATCATGCTGGGGTGGTGGGTATTGGCAGGGATAGCTCAGGGGTGGTGAGTTTCTTCTTTTCTTTGTATAAAGGTAATCAAACCAATAACTATATGGAGGCCTTAGCAATTCTTTTGGCTCTTGAATGGGCTTACACCCTTGGTTGGAGGAACATTGTTTGTGAGTTGGATTCTCAGGTGGTGATCGACATGTTGGATAAACAATAGTTTGATGGGGTGAATTGGCAGCTTGCAGTGGTGGCCAAGCAAATTATTACTTTGAGTGGGATGCTAGAGACCATCACCTTTTGTCATATCCCTCGATAATGGAATAAGGTGGCGGATTTCTTGGCTAGATGGGCATTAAAGAGGATGGATACTTGGAAGGTGGAGGATTGGGAAGATCTCCTTGAGGACCTATCCCACGTTCTAGAGGATTCTATGATGGAAGATATGAGATGCTTTTTGTGAGTTTCTTGATTTATTTGTTATTTTCATGACCCTAGGTAGGTTTCTTGTACCTTTGATTTGATTACTATTCTGGCTTAATAAGTTTTTACCCCTTTTATTAAAACAATTCTTTCCATTCCTCCAATCATTGAAAGAATATTCTCATGGAATATTCCTCCTATTTGAATTCAAGTATTTCCCTCCAATTAATTAAATAAATGTAAATTTATTTAATTAAGAGTGAGATAAGGATGAATTAATAGATAGAATGGGGTAAAGTCAAGTGTGGGAGAGTATGGACATATTTAGATGTCTACAACTTCTATAAAAGAAAAAATAACATTTTCCAAATACAAAGAAATGAAAACATGTGTTTTCTACACCCAAAGATGTGTTTTCTACAAAATAGAGAAAAACAACTAAATATTGAGTGTGCTCTCCATCAAGTTTTCTTTTTTATATTAATTTGGAAAAATATTGCAAGTTTGTCAAAATTTCTCTTACCTTTCCAACCATGTGTTTTTTCTAAATATCAAATGCATTAAGGTTTTGATCTTTAATTCTTTTGCTAGCATCTTCTTTATTGCGAAAATTTCATGTATAGTATTTTTTGGTGTCATATTTATCCATTCATCCAATTTTGAAACAAATTATATTTTTGCATTCTAGACTCTATTCTATACACATTAAATAATTAATTTTGATTACTTTTCAAAAAAATAGTGGAGAACCCACTCAACTTTTCATTTTAAAAGATGTGCGCATTTTAAAAATTAATAAAAAATCATATGTTAATCAAACAATTACCCAAAAAATTAAGCATAAACTACATGATGTTAGCTAATTTTTCAATGAAGCAATTTGTGACATATTATTAAAAAGTTAACATTTTAAGGGGCACACACTTAATGTTATGCTATATTTTTCTAACAAAAATAAGAGCACTTTGTGTATTATTTATATTTAAACCTCTTAATTTTCACCATTTAAAAAAATAATAGCTTAGAAACTAGATCCTAAGCATTACAAATCATGTTTTTGGGACATCTGCAAATTTTGAGTGTGGCTATCAACAATTTTTCATCTAAAATCATTTTTTATTGATTTTAGAATTTAAAAAATTGCCATATTTAGCCCCCTTTTGGTTCCCCATTTCCATGCACATACCCTTTAAGGACTTAATAAAATGTGAGTATGTTACAAAATGTGCCCACATTTTATATTGAAAAAAAATCTCACCCTTTTTCTTTAGAATAGGCTTTGATAATGAGCCTGAAGAGTTGGGCTTCTAATTTGCTCCTATTTAACATGTTTTTCATTTTTTATAACATTTTTCAACTTCAACATCATCAAATTTACTTATTTTATAATAATATTTGATAAAATAATCATCAAAATATTGCATGTCTTTTAAAACTTTTAACCATATAATCTTTTTCTATTTGGAATACATTTTTATTTTTATTTTTATTTTCTTTTACTAATTTTTTATATTCCTTGGATACATATGTATTGATTTTTCTTTACAATTTTTTATCTAGTTATCTAAATATAATATATATGTAGGATTATTCTACACTTCACTCTTTATACATTCAAATAAGTTGTATTTTCAATTATTTTATGCAATTTATGTGACATGCATGCTTAGTGATGTAATTTTAGGATACATCCACTTTGAAAAACTACAAAAAAATAATATAAAATATAAAAAATACATAATTCTAGTACTCACTCTTAACTATATTTCTACTAAGAAATTTTAAAATATATTGAAAAAAGGGGGTGCACATTAACACTATTATATTTTATCAAGAAAAATGAGAACACTTTTGTGTGCAAACAATATTTGACCCTCCTAATCTTAACCAATTTTGAAAAAACTATTACTTTAGTAACTAAATTTAAAGTAATACAATTATTGTTCTTGGTGTACCTTCACATTTTGAGTGCATACATTTCTATTTACTCATCCAAGTTCAGGTTTAGCTAATTTTTTTTAAAAAAAGTGGTCATTTTTTACCCCCTTTTGTTCCCCATTTTCATGCACTTACCCTATGAAGAGCATGGAATTTTAGCCCATTTCAAAAAATTACTTAAAAATACCTTTATATGGTTGAGTTATGGTTGTTTAAAAATTACCTCATTGACTGAAAGTTACAATAAAAAGGAGGTAAAATAATAATAGTTAGTTGTAAACAACTAAGTGGCAATTGGGCTAAGCACCGTTGAGGCAAAAAGAGGGAGAAAAATGAGCAAAAGGGGTGGAAACCAAGCTAAGGTACCATCAATAGGGTAGTGACTAGGCAAAGGGAGTGGCTATCAGGTGAGACAAGGGCTGAGGTGGCTAGATATAGTAGTTGGAGGTAGATGGGTGTGGTGCTTGTTAAATTTCATTAGGTTAGTTGAAATAATTGCCACCAATTACTAGTTTCTCTACTATCAGAAAGGGACTTCAAGCTCAATAAGGGGTGTGAGGCCCTAACCTACAAGTTTTAGGGTATAGGATACCTTAGATATGTCTGCAATCATTTTGTTTTTGTTTCTATTTTTTAAAACTTCATTTATTTATTTTAAAGAAATAAATAAATAGATTTTTTTAAAATAATAAATGCATACTATACAATTTTGTATATTTCATATAGCCTCCTAGAGGCAAAAATAATTGCCTCTCATTGCAAAATTATCTAAACTAGACATTTTATATGAATATATGTTGGCGTTGATAGTGAACCCCACATCTCCCAGAAATCACCTACAACCAAAACACTTATCACAAATGAGAGATCAAAGCAACTAATTCGCTATGCAACCAAGAGAGAATGGTTGATCCACACAAGAATTCAATATGCCTTCTATATTGAATTGAATACCTTGATTTTGAATAATGCTTATTACATCAAAAGTACAAACCCTAGATGAGGATTTGATTAGATTTTGACAAGTGTCTTAATCATATGCAATGAGACAAATTGATCTATAAATAGCCCAATCTAATAAAAAAGTACTCCTCAGTTTAGTTTAAGTAAATAAATTAATAAGGGACCTAATAATTCATTAATGATTAATTGATTATCAAGTGATTATCCTAATTACTCCAACACCCCCTTGAGATCAATTTAGGGAGAAGTTAAAACCTCAATAAAGAATGCAATGATGGATGCATGGATGGGTCTCAGCTACAAGGCCTAATGAGGTACCCATGTATAAATAAATTAAATCTCTCATAACCAGAGAAAAGGATAAAACCACATGGGAAAAAACTCCTCTCCAAAAGAGAGAAAATGAAATAATTACACTAATGAAAGAAGGATATAAGGATGACTCAATGCAACCCCCCAAGTGTAACATGCCAATTGTTCAACAAAGATAAATTCTCTAAATTTTACCTTTCAAGTGAATGAACTAAGTTTATTTCCAAAGCAATAAAAAAAATTCTTCTAAAAAGAGATTTAATATGCAATAATAACACAACAATATTTCTAAACATTGTTTTGTATTCATAAAAAAGATATTTACATGTTTTCCAAGATAGAATACAAGTGTAACATGCATAGCTTATCAAAGCTTCCTTTGGTAATATCATCAATAGTGGTACATCGATCCAAGAAGATTCCCTCAAACCTCAGATGCCAACTGTGGAGGAGAAGTATCACTCAAGTGCTTTTCCGCCATCCACGAACTCATATGTGGTCCCCCACACATCTTCCATATATGGAAAATAGCCCTACCCTTTGACGAAGGAGTTGATTTGATAACCTCATAACATTAGCCTAACTCAACTCAGTGTTGTTCCCTACATGAATATAACTTGAATACATCCTATCTTGTATATCATATACATCCTATTTTGTATGTCAATCATGGACTAGCATGCATAAAAGGAACACAATGAAATTGACAGTGTAACCAGTGGCACATTACACTACTTTGGCCAAATTTTCATATAAAAAGTCATCCTAGATCACATACACTTCCCTAGTTCGATTTGTGTCAAGATCTTTTGTACACTATGCATAGGTAATCCCTTCATGAGGTAATATTTAACCACAAGAATGACCTATTCCCCTTATGTTCATAACATTTTCTCTAAATACATTTCTATACAAAATCTAACCTTGTCATAAGGTTAACTGCTTCCATGAGTAACTCATGTACTAACTCTAATTTGGTTTCACAAACTAATTGCAACAAACAACTTCATAGCAAATAATGCTTATTTGATTCCTAGTACTAAATACTAGAGTATGCAATCACTCCTTACTATGGAGTATGTACAAACAACAATTCACAATCACAATGATAATGAATAAATAGACTCTTTACTTCAACAATATAACAACAATCTTTCCCTAAACTAGCAATTCAATGATTCTTATGCAAAACAACAATAACATATAGTCTTTAAAACAACAAACATAAAATATCAGACTACATGGCTGTAAACACTTTATTCCCAACTGGTAGACTGATTAAGTACTTTGTTGCTTCCCAAAATCAGCTTTCAAAGCTTTTCTAAATACTCCAACTCTCTCCCAAAAGACAACTCACAAAAATCTCTCGCTTTATTCTCACAAATACTTTCAGCTCACAAAATGAATAACTCGAATAGAAAACAACAAATAAGCAAGATGGAATATCATCCAAATGGGAGAACTAGCTCACCTATTTATACTAAAATTAGAGACAAGAATTCCTAAAGTTCAACTCAACATGTAGACACCTCTAAACAACAAAATTTTGACTCAACATACTAAATATGAAGGTGGAAGCGATACAAATAATTACTCAGCCTATTTGAACACATATCGACCTCATATGGTAACAACAATGGTTTGATTGATTCATATAAGCACATGATAAGCAAGATGGAATGGTGTCCAAATGGGAGAACTAGCTCACTTATTTATACTAAAATTAGAGACAAGAATGCCTACAGTTTAGCTCAACATGTAGACACCTCTAAACAATAGAATTTTGACTCAACATACTCAAGATGAAGGTGGCAGCGATACAAACAATCACTCAGCCTATTTGAACACAGATAGACCTCACATGTTGACAACAATGGTTTGACTGGTTCATACAAGCACATGATAAATAACAACAAATCAACTCAAAGCTTCAAAACTCTTTTTGGTTTATGCAATTTCATAGTTTGGCGCCACCAAATCAATTCATTCCCTATTCTTTTGGCCATGGTTTCATTTTGAAAGAATAAATCAATTTTGATTTATGTGTTTTAAAGCAGTAGACTTGGTCTATGATAACTTCATAACAATTAGCAATAGTGTCGACTCATATAAATGCTTGCATATCGACTTGGAAAACGTGTTACTTACAGTAGTTTATAACCTTTGATTCAACTCTATTTCATGCATTGATATCACAATACATGGCACAGGTTACATTTACATATATGTGCATTCTTTAAATGCAATGCCTTAATCACTTATTCATATATGCACTTTACCATACAACACTATGCTTAAATAAGAATATGAACTTTATATATATATATTCATTAACATCAATCACGATATTAAACCATTTAATATACGCATGCATATTTCATGCTATCATATTAACATCATTACATGTACATATTTATATACATATATACATGTATACATGTATTGATATGTGTGTATGGACATTCCAATATGTCATTTACATACATGTATGTCAATATGTGTATATATGTGTATATACGCATGTATATCATTTATATACATTACTTATACAAGATCATAAATATAATTACCAACCTATCGATAGTCATATATACATTTGAGGTATTTATCCATATATATATATATATATATATATATATATATATATATATATATGTCTAGTTGTCCATCTGATACCCTCATGCCCATGAGCAATTTGTCCATGGGTATGCAGAGATATGTATACCTTTATATACTCATATGTGTTTTAAGTCATGTACATGGGTTTATCATTGACATATATATGTATACAAATATGTACATTCTATGTATATATGTCTAATCGATTACATAAAGAGTATAAAAGAAAAGAGCTTTTTCCAACCAAGCACTCAACACCAAATCAAACAAAACACTTCCAAATGAGATCATAACCAAGAACATATGAACAAACAATGCTATGGATAGACTTACCAATATTTGAAACGACTAGACTTAACCATTCTATATGTGAGTGTGCGTGTAAGTTCAGTTTAGGCTTTTGTTAAAGGTTTCCAAACCAAATCCCTCTCCTGAGTGATACTTCCCCTCCTTCTAGAGGCTTTATCCCTGCATCTGAATCCAACTCAACACATTCACAAAAGTAGTCAGATGTTCACAATATCATAATATAATTGATCATTTGAAATAATAAACACCTTTCACATATTCATTTCAATATAACATTAATCAAGTTAACATTTATTCGTTTCTTTCCAAATGATACAATCAACAAGACATATGATTTCTAATAAAAATTGCAAACACATTCATATATTCAATAATTTAACCAATCACAATAATAGTAAATAAGTAAAGGCACAATGGTGTGTAACACCAAGGACTGCTTTTATCACACGAGTACAATAGATGTCCCCCCTAGTAGGAGAGAGAAAATGAGGATATGAATCCCCCATAAAGAAAGAGCTTTTATATTAATGATGAACACTTGAAGACATAACACAATACACTACCTACACAAAACATTTCTTCATTGGGAAAAAATAGATCCACTGGTAATTGGAGAAGCAATTCCAAAAATTGAAGAATCAGGAATCATAATCCAAATGATGTGTGCCTTTGAAAACTACTCAAGTGTCCATGTATGTCTAAATGAGATGATGTCAATCTAGAAACTAGTGAAGAGTGATGTATAAAAAGCTCCAAAGATGATGAATATGATGGGATAATAACAATGATGTGGATGTCAACAAAGAGGAGATGAATGTCC
Organism: Sequoia sempervirens; assembly: GCA_007258455.2. Classification (NCBI taxonomy): domain Eukaryota; kingdom Viridiplantae; phylum Streptophyta; class Pinopsida; order Cupressales; family Cupressaceae; genus Sequoia; species Sequoia sempervirens. The sequence goes on from VDFB02270651.1 coordinate 67,997,819, forward strand.
TCAAAATAATCATCCAAATTTGCAAATCTAAGACTCTACAAACAAGGATGATATGTCTATAAGATACAAATCCTATGTAGTTTTAGAAGAAGATAAATGTCCTGCTACACTAAACCAATAGGGGCTAAGGATGTGGCAATGTCAAGCTCATCAAGAACAACATAATATGGATACTAGGTCTTGATCTGAAGTGTGGAAACATGAAGGAAAGTATCTAAACCATTAGAACATGCAAGACCTATGATATACTCAAGATCCTCTAAAGTATCATCATCAAAGGGTATGCAATTTGCACCTATAAGAGGAATGAGACAATCTACAATAGGATCCTCTGGGAATGGAGATATGAGGGTCTCCATGAATCTCCCAAAGTCAAGTCCAAAGTATGTGGAGAAAATTAATATTCAATACATCACACATGGCGTCGTGATCAACACTAGAACAAATAACTCCAACATGATCATTGGTAATACCCCATGCTAAATAAATCCTTGGTGTGTCTAGTGTAGGTGTGAGTCCACAAATATAAGGAAAAACATTAAGCCACCTAAGATATTTTAGGATGTCATTCGACCAAGACTCATAGTTATCCTTTTCTAGGATGACCACATAAGGATGAATAGAAAAACCTATGATACTTTCTCAAATGCAAAAATAAGAGACTAAAAAACCTTTGTACATATAAAGAAGATAAAATTAAGTCATCTCACATAAACAAATCCTTTCTAGGTTCTAAGACATCCAAGTAATTGATAGAAATGTGAAATCACAAGAAATTGAATAAAATGTACCTAGGTCATATTCTAAAAAAGTGCATAAATGGATTTGAGGAGCTTTGAAATACCTAAACCCAATACCACAAGAATCATGAAAATTGGAGATATAAGAAAAATATTATGAGCTCAAAAGCATAAGATGATGATTTGACTTTGACTAGGAATAAAATGAACCAATAGTAAAATCTAATGATGGGACCTACACCACTGGAAAGTACATGGAACCATCTTTCCAATGATATCTTATTTTCTCGATTTTGACACTATATCCCCAAGTTATGTAAAAAAAAGCTCCTTTAGGAAAATTAGGGCTTAGAAGGGGCCTGGGTAGAGTATGGCTAATGTCACATTGACGTTAACATGATGCCAGTGGATGTAATATAATCTTTCCCAATGAAATATTCCCTCACCAATCAATAAAATAATAGGTCGCCTAAGATGTTGGCAGTTGACGAAATATGCTAGATTATGTTTGAGATTCTACATGAAGTGGAATATTCTCTCTGTCATTTGCTAGTGGTCATCACAAATTTTGTCGAGGTCGTAAAAGTATAGTCATCAAGCTTTGATGTGCAACTTTTGGTAAGGTAGGGTCACCAACGACATTGGGAAGCTGGTGGGGCCCACACGATAGTACCATAGATCAAGTACTATGTACCCTAAAGGGGTCATCACAGGCTTTTTAAAATCCTTTTTTATTTTAGTTTTTTTCTCTATATTTTTAATTTTTAATGCTTTTCTATCTCTAAAAATATATTTTTTAAAAATAGAAAATTTTAAACCTTTTGTACCTATGCATGCCCACAAATTTAATGTAGGGACCGTATAGATCTGTATAGTGACCATATGGATCATAATAGATTTTTTCTTGGACCTTGTGCCCTTAAGAAAAAAAATTACAACTATTCTGATTTTGATGAAATGATAGGCGTTCCTTATGTTTTTGATCGTTTTGGACTTAAGGATGATGCCTATTTCACTCCAAGATGAGCCATTTTTTTTGTCAAGGCTGAATCTCTCAAAATTTGGACAAGAAGACACAAATTTGGTCCTTTGATACCATGTTGGAGTTGATAGTGAACCCTACAGCTTCTAGAAATCACTTGCAACCAAAATATCTATCACAAATGAGAGATCAAAGCAATTGATTTGCTATGCAACCAAGAGAGGAGAATTGATCCACACAAGCATCTGATATGCCTTTTGTATTGAATAATGAATTTGAATACATGTGAATTGTGAATGATTACTATATAAAATAATGAATGCTTATAAAAATAAAAGTGCAAACCCTAGATGAGGATTTGATTAGATTATGACAAGTGTCCTAATCCTAAGTAATGAGATAACTTGACCTATAAATAGACCAATCTAATAATAAAAAAAGAACGAAGTTTAGCTTCAGCGAATAAAGTAATAAGGGACCTAATAATTAATTAATATCAAGTGATTATCCTAACTACTCCAACAATATATATATTCATACATCTTTTAGATCTAATAACAAGGTTCATTTTGCACTTTAAGTGCTCTAAAATGCATGTGATGGTTGAATTTTTATAGGTTGAATTTTAATCTATCCTAATTTTTCTAGTGGGACTCCTTTTTCATCTAGGCATGTTCCTAGTCTACCATGTGTGTCCCCAATTCATAATTAGATATATAGTTCTTGGTGTGTCTTTTAGACTTGAAAAATAAAAAAAATAGGAATGATATGTTTGTAATACACTCCTTACTTTTTGAGATAATATGAGGGACGTGTCTAGAACCCAATCTAGAAAATTATGTATATGCCATAGTTTCTTCTAGCTTGTACTCTAGTTTCATCATAATTCCAAACTATGGTAAACCCATATTAATTCTTGTTGTATAGCTTCTTCAATTTATCTTAGAACAATACAAATATATATGGCCTTATATTTTTTCTCTATCTATGTCTACTCCATCTAAAATAATGATATTTAAATCTAAGTATCACTTTTCAAACCCATCCCACCACAACCTTCTTGGTTGAATACACCTAAAGTTATCCATACCTGACCACATTTGGATTTACTCTATTATGATCATTGATTAAATAAATTATTTCATCATTTACCTTTATCCCTCACTCTTAATTAAGTAAATTTACACTTATTTAATTGTCTAACCTTAACCTCCAAATCCTCGAACTAAATCAATTAATTAATACCTAATTAATTAATTGATTTAGGCTAATTAACTTTCATTACTATAATGTAGAAAATTTGATTCTTACAAAAGAATGAAACTTCCTTGAGAACCAATGATCTACACTAACATTAGGATGAATCAAAGGTTCTTCTACCTATCTAATTAATCTTTTTTTATGAAATGTTTATAATTGGAAACAAATTAAGTTATGATATTGCTATCAGGATTCAACCATGTAGGTTTTTTATTCAAACTCATTGACCCATGTTTCATGATTAGTTGTTCACAAGAACTCGTTGTTGGAACATGTTTGTCATTGTGCCAAAAGATCAACCTATTAACGCTCGATACAAACGCTAGAGATAAACAAATCCACAAGAGGTGATAAGTCCATGTCCTAAATCTGAAGGGAGATGTTGGCAATTAGTCTAATAATCCCCCCCTCAGCGTCCCCTAAGAGGATTCGAACCCACGACCCAGCTCTAATACCATTTGTTGGAACACGTTTACCATTGTGCCAAAAGATCGACCTATTAACACTCGATACAAATACCAGAGATAAAAAAAATTATGGGAGGTGGTTATTCCATGTCTCAAATCTGAAGGGAGACGATGGCAATTAGTCCAACACCCATCTCTCCTGATAATGAATGGTCCACTTAACATTTATTGCATATAGGAAATGTTCATAAATGTGAAGCATTGAGCCTTCTTGGGAGGTCACCCATCCCAATACTACTCCAACTCAAGTGTGCTTAACCATGGATTTTTTCCCAAAGTTAAGTCCTCTTAGCATGCAACCCCATTTTCAAAACCTTTGACAAGTGTTGTGCCTTGAGCCATTCATTATAGAGCCCCTTTAGCACATCAATTAATAAGTAGGAGGTGTTTTCCATAGCAAGTCAAATTATGATATTGGTATTAGGATTCAATCATGTGGTTTTTTGAGTCCTACTTATCAGTTGATGAGTTAAAGGGGCTCTATAATGAATGAACCATAAGGATTTGTTTCAATTGTATGTGTAGAAGTGATTTTTTTGTTGTTCACTTTGGGTTTGAATGGTATAGAAATTGGATACATACTTGGAAATTTAGAAAAAGCTCAGAACATCAAGGGAGAAAATATGATGGTATTATGTAGAAATTTTCATAGGCATTTTATAGAGGCATGAGGGGATTTTGAAAAGTAAAATGTGGAAGCACAAAATGGATGCACCGTTAGTATAGGTTTTTATTTTCCTAGTGAAATATTTAATTTTCCCTTAGTTATAGGTTTTTCCTACATGCTTATTAAGCTTGCTTAGGACAATAAAGTGAGTTAATCATTTAATAACTAGGAGATAAAGTGATGAGTTGTCCTCCACCTTTTAAGGTTGGAGTATTTACTATTTTATCAATTTATTTAATGTTGGTGGTTATTGGTGGTCAATTATCATTGGTTGATTTGTCACCTCCATCCTCTCCTTAGTTCTATATAAACTTACTACCTAGCTTGTATTTTTCATTTTGGAGGATCTTAATGCATTTTGTCATATCGACATTGCATAATCTCTTGGAGTTTTGGTTTGCATCATTTATGTTTTTCTAGTTTATGTAACTTTGATTTAATCTTAAAAATTTCCTTGGGTTATTCAATCTATTTCAGATTTCTAACATGGTATCAGAGATTTTGTTTTGAGAAATCTAAGTTCATAAATTCCTAATTGAGAGATTGATATTTTCAAGTAAAATTCTTGTAAATTTATGTATGCTCTTCTCTTGCATTTTGAACAATCTAGAGAATAAGTAAAGGTTTGCAAAGATTTAATTACCTCTTATATTGCATGTGTTTTGTGAGTTCTAGGTGATTGTAGTATTTCTAGTTCTACTAGTTGTATTTTTACCATTCCAACACGTGCAAGAGGCTCGAGAAAGTCAAGATTGAATTTTGTTTCATCCAAATTGGAGACATAGTGGCAAACGACGGTTTGAAGCTCAAATCTAGTGAACATGTTTTTACTAGAGCATTTTCAACCAAAAATAACCTTGACATTATGTTCAAGAGACCGAGGACACAAATTTTGACATAAAATTTGATCATGTTTGGTGTTGGGAGCCACCGAGGAAAAAAACAATTAACTAGGAGTCATACGGCCCCTAGGTCACATAGGTACAATGTCAAATTAAAAAAACCGCAAGTTTTTTTTGAAAAAATCTTTAATTCGGGTGGTGCATTTAATTTTTTTTTTTTTTAAATAGCACTTGGCACTTTGCTAAGTGCTCACTATGCCTAATATAAGTGTTGTTGGCAGCGTTGTCTATAGACTTTGCAAATTGCAGGACCCATGGCTTTAAGCCGCTAACCACAGTGGTCACATAGGTTGCTAGCAGTCTATATTAACCACCAACATAAAATTTAACTGCATGGTCAATAGCCTTAAACCGCTAGTGATTTCAACTAAACTCTGGAACAAACTACTCGAGTGTTGCTTGATCCGCCACCAAGCCATCAGCCAACAGCCACCAGGGCCCTCCAATAGGCCAAATTGGGTGTTTTTTTCAAACTTGCATAACTTTTCACCATGGTGTCCATTCTTTGAAAATGAGATATTTTTAGAAAGATACAAACGAGAAATTTTGATCCATGGAGGTATTGAAAATATTTTTTGCTATTTTTTACTCGACATTTAAGGTTGAAACTGTTTGTTACAAATTTTTCAAAAGGCCATAACTTTTGCCCTAATACTCTAATTTTTAAAAACATATAGGCATTGGAAAGGTGGTGAAGAACAATACATAGCTATAAGGCTATTTTTTCTAGTTTTTTTCTTAGGTTCATTTCTATCAAAATTTGTATTTTTGGCTATTTTGAGCTTATTGAGCATTGTATCCTAGAATAGACTGTGTAATCTCACTAAACTATAAAGTGTCAACCTTATAATATTTGGGGGGGGGGGGGGATTTTTGATACTAGTGAAAAGGGTGGGGGTGTATTGGTGTTCTCTTTTGATATATTTTGTAATCATTTGAGGATTGTATCATGGGTTTTTGTGTTCGCTCTTCTGTGATAATCCTGGATAAGGCCAATTATGAGTCTTGGGAAAAAGGCATCCTAACCCATCTCAGATGGCTAAATTTTTTTCCTTACCTTTATGGGCTCATGCTTGAACCAAAAACACCTAGAAGGAAATCAATATGGGGTAATAAAATTGATCATGTATTAGGATTGATTGGTTCTCATGTTGATAATGACACTATGTGGGCTATAGTGGACATTGAATGTCCCCACACACTTTGGACCAAGATTTGGGAGATATTTGGAGACCCTAATGTTTCTCCATTCTCAGATGATCCTGCTTGATATTGCCTCATTCCATTTGATGATGTAGATAATATACCCTTTGATAATGCTACTTTAGAGGAGCTTGAGTATTATGTAGGTCTTGAATGTTCAGATGACACAGAGACTTATCTTCTTGCTTCTCATCCTCATGTTGAGATCACATTGTATTCACCTTGTATTCAGATTCTAGAGATGCTTCTTTGAGTGCCTCCATTGATTCATTGCAACAAGATCAATTACATCTTCTGGACTCAGTCCATTGTGACTAATTTCTACCAAACATCTATTTTTGTTTGTAGAGTCCTTCATTTTGGATTTAGATGACTCTATTGAGGTCATATGCCCTATCTTTGAGGACCACTCTTTTGTCCTTGCATATGTTGCTACTATATATTTCAGTGTTGCTTCTTTGAAATCTTCCAATCACTTCTTGTATTAGGGCATCCACTGTCTTCCTGATTCAGTCGTATGGAATAATCTCTTGACAAGTATTTTAGACTTGTTTATGGAGACACATATTTTATATTTGGAGGACATATTTGAGGGGTTATCTCTCCTCTTTGATGATAGTCATTGCACAACTATTGTCAAACCATCATTGTCTTTGAATTTTCTCTACACCTCTCTCTAGGTGATTCTAATTTTTCATCTTCAATAGTGTGTCCTAGAACATCTAATTTGATTATGATAGCTTTTAGCATTAACACGGAGGAACTTAAGCCAACTTTAGATACTTCATACATTTCGCACCTTCTTCCTACATATTTCTTTTAGGACTTGGGATTTAGCTTGCATCCACCATTGGTTTTGTTTCTTCCTAAGGGGAGGAACGTTGTTTGACAATCACGGACCATCTTCTCCATCAAGTTTTGAGCAACTACCATTGGATCTCTTTAGGGGGGCTACTTATTTTGTCTCATCTTCTATTCTCTCTCTATTTCTAGGGGTTGTTCTCTCTATTTATGGGGGATTCTTCTTTAGGGGGAATTTGATATGTACATGGGTACCTAACATGGCCACATTTTCCAAGACCCATCATATTTTGCATCCTCCTAGGTTGTGCTTAAGATGGGTGTTAGTGTAGGTTTTTATTTTCCTAGTGGGATACTTAATTTTCCCTTAGTTATAGGTTTTTCCTACATATTTATTAAGCTTTCTTAGGAAAATAAAGTGAGTTAATCATTTAATAAGGAGATAAAGTGATGAGTTGCCCTTCACCTTTTAAGGGTGGAGTATTTACTATTTCATCACTTTATTTAATGTTGGTGGTTATTGGTCATGGTCAATTATCATTGGTTGATTTTCCACCATCCTCTCCTTAGTTCTATATGAACTCACTACCTAGCTTGTATTTTTCACCTTCGAAGCTCTTGATGCATTCTACCATATAGACATTGCATAATATCTCAGAGTTCTAGTTTGCATCATTTATGTTTTTCCAATTTATGCAACTTTTATTTTCTCTTTAAAAGTTCCTTGGGTTATTCAATCTATTGCAAATTTATAATGTATGGTGTTATAACTTTTATTTTGAGAAATCTAAGTTAATAAATTCCTAATTGAGAGATTGATATTTTCATGTAAAAATCTTTTAAATTTTTTTATGATCTTCTCTTACATTTTGAATGACCTGGAGAATCAGAAAAGGTTTGCAAAGATTTAATTACCTCTTTATATTGCATACGTGTTTTGTGAGATCCAGGTGATTGCAATATTTATGGTTATATTTGTGGTATTTTTTACCATTCCAACACGTCCAAGAGGCTCGAGAAAGTCAAGATTGACTTTTGTTTAATTCAAATTGGAGATATAGTGGAAAATGAGGTTTTGAAGCTCAAATCTAGTGAACATATTTTTATCAAAACATTTGGGACCAAAAATGACCTTGCCATTGCGTTCAGGAGGTCGAGGAGACAAATTTTGACATAAAATTTTCCCATATTTGGTGTTGAGAGCCGCTAAGAAAAAAAAAATTACCCAGGGAGCCGCACGGCCTCTAGGTCTCGTAGGTATGGCATTGAATTAAAAAAATCTAAAAAATATTTATTTCAGTCGATGTATTTAAAATTAAAAAAATCAGTGCTTGACACTTTGTTAAGTGCTCATTGTGCTTAATATAAGTGTTGTTGGCAGCACTTTCTGCAGACTTTGTAGATTGCAGGACCTGTGGCTTTAAGCCACTAGTCGAATCACTAATCACAATGGTCACACAAGCTGCTAGCAGTCTGTATTAATTGCCAGCATATAATTTAACCGTTTGGTCAACAACCTTAAACCGCTAGTAGTTTCAGTTAAACTCTGCAAAAAGTTGCTCGAGCGTCACCCGATCTGCCACCAAGCCACTACCCAATGGCCACCAAGGCCCTCCAATAGGCCAAATTGGGCCCTTATTTCAAACTTGCATAACTTTTCACCACAGTGTCCATTTTTTGAAAATGAGACATCGCTATAAATATAGGGACGGGCACTTTCCATCCATGGAGGTATTAAAACTATTTTTTTCCATTTTGTACCAAATATTTTAGGTTGAAACAATTTGTTGCTAATTTCTTCAATAGGCCATAACTTTCACTTTGATCCTTCAATTTTCAAAAATGAATAGGCATTGGAAAGGTGGTGAAGAGCATGACACAACTATAAGGATAATTTTTCCAAGTTTTGTCTCATGTTCTTTTTATCAAAATTTATATTTCTGGCTATTTTGATCTTATTGGGTATTGTATCTTGGAATAGGCTTTGTAATCACACTAAACTATAAAGTGTCAACCTTATAATATTTGTGGGGGGTGATTTATGATACTAATGAAAATGGTGGAGGTGTATTAGTGTTCTCTTTTGATATATTTTATAATCATTTGAGGATTGTATCATGGGTTTTTTTGTTCACCCTTCTATGATAATCCTAGATAAGGCCAATTATAAGTCTTGGAAATAAGGCATCATAATCCATCTTAGATGGAAAAAACTTTTGCCTTACCTTTATGGGCTCATGCTTGAACCAAAAACACCTAGAAGGAAATTACTATGGGGTGATAAAATTGATCATGTATTAGGATTGATTGGTTCTCATGTTGATAATGACACTATGTGGGCTATAGTGGACATTGAATGTCCCCGCACAGTTTTGACCAAGATTTGGGAGATTTTTGGAGACCCTAGTATTTCTCCATTCCTAGATGATCCTGCTTTAGATTGCCTCATTCTAGTTGATGATGTAGATAATATACCCTTTGATAATGCTACTTTAGAGGAGCTTGAGTATTATGCAGGTCTTAAATGTTCAAATGACACAAATACTTCTCTTCTTGCATCTCATCCTCATGTTTAGATCACATCTCATTCACTTGTTGTAGATTCAAATTCCATGGATGCTTCTTTGAGTGCCTCCATTGATTCATTGCATCATCTAGATTCAGCCCATTGGGACCAATTTCTACCAGACATCTCTTGTTTTTTTGTAGAGTCCTTCATTTCAAATCTCGATGACTCTATTGAGGACATATGTCTTCTCTTTGAGGACCATTCTTTTATCCTTGCATATGTTGCTACTTTAGAGTTTAGTGTTGCTTCTTTGAAAGCTTCCAATGATTTCTTGGAGCAGGGAATTCATTGTCTTCCTGATTCAACCTTATGGAATGATCTCTTAACAAGTATTTTAGACTTGTTTATGCAGACACATATTTCAGATTTGGAGAACACATTTGAGGGGTTATCTCTCCTCTTTCATGATAGTCATTGCACAACTATTATCAAGCCATCATTGTCTTTGGATTTTCTCTACATCAGTCTCTAGGTGATTATGATTTGTCATCTTCAATAGTGTGGCCTAGAATTCCTGATTTGATTATGACAACTTTCAACATTGACATAGTGACACTTGAGCTGACTTCAAAGACTTCATACATTTTGCACCTTCTTCCTACATATTCCTTTCAAGAATTGGGAGATAACTTGCATACACCATTGGTTTTGTTTCTTCTTAAGGGGAGGAACGTTGTTCAATGATCATGGACCATCTTCTCCATCAAGTTTCGAGCATCTACCATTGGATCTCTTCAGGGAGGCTACTTAGTCCTTCTCGTCTTCTATTCTCTCTCTATTTTTGGGGTTGTTCTCTCTCTATTTGTGGGGGACTTCTTCTTCTTTGGGGGGAATTTGATATGTACATGAGTACCTAACATGGCCTCATTACCAAGAGCCATCATCTTTTGCATCCTCCTAATTTGTGCTTAAGGGGGGTGTTAGTGTAGGTTTTTATTTTCCTAGTGGGATATTTAATTTTTCATTAGTTATATGTTTTTCTTACAAATTTATTAAGCTTGCTTAGGAAAATAAAGTGAGTTAATCATTTAATAACTAGGAGATAAAGTGATGAGTTGTCCTCCACCTTTTAAGGGTGGAGTACTTACTATAAATCATCACTTTATTTAGTGTTGGTGGTTATTAGTGGTCAACTCTCATTGGTTGATTTGCCACCTCCATCCTCTCCTTCATTCTATATAAACTCACTACCTAGCTTGCATTTTCATCTTGGAAGCTCTTACTGCATTATTTCATATTGACATTGCATAATATCTCAAAGTTTTGGTTTGCATCATTTATATTTTTCCATTTTATGTAACTTTTATTTTCTCTTAAAAAGTTATTTGGGTTATTCGATCTATTTCAAATTTCTAACATGGTATCAGAGCTTTTATTTTGAGAAATCTAAGTTCATAGATTCCTAATTAAGAGATTGAGATTTTCATGTAAAAATCTTGTAAATTTATGTATGCTCTTCTCTTGCATTTTAAGCAATATGGAGAATTAGAAAGGGTTTGCAAAGATTTGATTGCCTCTTTATATTGCATATGTGTTTTGTGAGATCCGAGTGATTGCAACATTTTTTGTTATAATAGTGGCATTTTTTACCATTCCAATGCGTCCAAGACGCTCGAGAAAGTCAAGATTTACTTTTTTTCATCGAAATTGGAGACAGTGGCAAACGAGGCTTTGAAGGTCAGATCTAGTGAACATGTTTTTATCGGAGCATTTTCGGCCAAAAAGGACCTTTCCATTGCATTTAGGAGGTCGAGGAGATAAATTTTGACATAAAATTTTCCCATATTTAGTGTCGAGAACCGTCGAGGCAAAAAAAATTACTTAAGGAGCCATACTGCCCCCTAGGTGGCGTAGGCACGACGTCGAATTAAAAAATTGCAATTTTTTTTGAAAAATCTTTATTTTGGGTGGTGTAATTAAAATCAATCATATCAAGTTTACACAATCCATAATATTTAATGCTAAGTGATTTATGGATTTGATTGTGTGTGAATTTTTTGCATCAACATTTCGGATCACACTCCGTAATTTTTTTTCTACTTCTGCTCTCTATTTTCATCTTGATGATGGATCACAGATTGTGATCTAAAATGTTGATGCAAAAAATTCGCACACAATTGAATCTAGAAATCACTTAGCAGTAATTAAAATTTTCAAACAAAAAAAAAAAAATACCACTTGGGGCTTTGTTAAGTGTTCACTGCACTTAATATAAGCATTGTTGGCAGTGTCATCTATAGACTTTGCAGACTGTAGGACCTGTGGCTATAAGTCACTAGTTGGGCCGCTAACCACAGCGAACACACAGGCTACTAGTGGTCTATATTAACCACTATTATAAAATTCAACTATGTTCTCAACAACCTTAAACCGCTAGCAGTTTCAGTTAAACTTTGCAGCAAACTGCCCGAGCACCGCTCGATCTACCACCAAGTTGCCGCCCAACGACCACCAGGGCCCTCTAATAGGCCAAATTGAGCCTCTTTTTCAAACTTGCATAACTTTTTACCATGTTGTCCATTTTTCAAAAATAAAATATCGTCAAAAAGCTAAAGACGAGCACTTTCCATCCATGGAGGTATTGAAAATATTTTTTGCCATTTTGTACCAAATATTTCAGATTGAAACTATTTGTTGATAATTTCTTCAACATGCCATAACTTTTGCCCTGATGCTCCGATTTTCAAAAACGAATAGGTGTTGAAAAGGTGGTGGACAACTCTACACAACTGTAATGCTAATTTTTCCAAGTTTTGTCTCAAGTTGTTTTAATCAAAATTTGTATTTTTGCTATTTTAAGCTTATTGATCATTATATCTTGGAATAGGCTTTGTAATCACACTAAACTATAAACTTCTAACCCTATAATATTTTGGGGGTGATTTTTGATACTAGTGAAAAGGGTGGGGGTGTATTCGTGTTCTCTTTTGATATACTTTGTAATCATTTGAGGATTGTATCATGGGTTTTTCTGTTCACCCTTCTGTGATAATCCTAGATAAGGCCAATTATAAGTCTTGGAAAAAGGCATCCTAACCCATCTTAGATGGATAAAAAAAATTCCTTACCTTTATGGGCTCATGTCTAAACCAAAAATACATGGAAGGAAATCAGTATGGGGTGATAAAATTGATCATGTATTAGGATTGATTGGTTTTCATGTTGATAATGACACTATATGGGCTATAGTGGACATTGAATGTCCCTGCACACTTTAGACCAAGATTTGAGAGATGTTTGGAGACCCTAATGTTTCTCCATTCCCATATGATCCTACTTTAGATTTCCTCATTCTATTTGATGATGTAGATAATACACCCTTTGATAATGCTACTTTAGAGGAGATTGAGTATTATGCAGGTCTTGAATGTTCAGATGACACAGAGAATTCTCTTCTTGCTTCTCATCCTCATGTTGAGATCACATCTCATTCACTTGTTGTAGATTCACATTCCAGAGATGCTTCTTTGAGGACCTTCATTGATTCATTGCAACAGGATCAATTATGTATTCTAGATCTAGTCCATTGGAACCAATTTATACCAGACATCTCTTGTTTGTTTGTAGATTCCTTCATTTCAGATCTAGATGACTCTATTGAGGACATATTTCTTCTCTTTGAGGACCGATCTTTTATCCTTGCATCTATTGTTACTTTAGAGTTTGGTGTTGCTTCTTCGAAAGCTTCTAATGACTTCCTACAACAGGGCATCCATTTTCTTCTTGATCCAACCTTATGGAATGATCTCTTGATAGGTATTTTAGACTTGCTTATGGAGACACATATTTCAGATTTGGACACATTTGACGGGTTATTTCTCCTCTTTGATGATAGTCATTGCACAATTGTTGTTGTAGACACCTAAATTTAATCACTTCCATATGATTAAATTTGTTGCATTTACGTCTATCATATTAATATTAATTTATTAAATTAATACCGATAAAGTATTTAATTTAATAATTAATACTTTATCTTTTTACCCTTATTCCCCTCTAAATTAAATAAATACACTAATTTATTTAATTTAGTCATTCTTCCTCTTTTTGATTTAAAAATCAATTTAAAATTCCTCACTTTCTCTCTCCTTGTCACATCCTCCTACATTTGCCACTTGCCTCTAATCTTTTGTTAATTAGCCTAATCCAATATTTGTACAACCTTAACCAAAATCATTAGCTAAATTTAGCACCACCTTTTTGGTCAATTCTTCCATTTTTCTTTTTTGATGTTAACCCCCTTTCCTATGTGAATTTTTAATTCACATTTATTTGCTCTAGATTCCTCTCCTTTAAATGTGAATTTTTAATTCACATTCCATTCTCCCAAGGCTTCTAGAACCTTGGACTTGTCACAATCTCCACATGTGACCAAGTCCCACCTTTTGGAGCCCACCTTTTACCCTCTAGATCATCCTAGGAATGTGAATTTTTAATTCACATTTATCCCCCAACCACCTTTCCTTTTCCCATGTAGATTTTTGAGGAATTCTAAAATTCCTCAAAGTCCCTTTCACTCCCACTTGGGGACAAGAAACTTTTTGTGGAAATCCTCTCATCCCCCAAGGTGCATGTCCTTTTCCACCTCATGTACCTTTTTGACAACTCATTTCCACCTCATATCTCTTGTCCACTTCACCCTCCACATGTCAAGATGTGAGGGCTTGTGGGTTCTCAACCCACCATAGCCCTTCATCTTGACCTTGTTGGAGCAATCTTGACCCTTGAATTCTCTAGAGAATTCAAAATTCTCCTATAAATACCCCCTCCCTCAAGGCATTTCCAACACTTTGCACTCTCATAACTACATGTTGTCCATTTGAATCCTCAAGCCTTTTCAATCATTTAGCTATCTTTGCTCATCATCTTGCATATTGAAGCTTGCATTTTAGACATTCAAACTATCATCTAAGGAGCACACAACCAATCCAAGCAAGGGCCAATCAAAGAGGTATCAACAACAAGGGAGGTAAAATATTTGTGTTTCATTTTATTTGCATTCCTTTTCGTTGAACCACTCTTTTGGCTAATCTTGAGGTGTCCTTGGCATTTTGTTATTCATGTTTCTTAGTTAGATTTGCACTTTTAGAGTGGTAAAGAATTCCAAGGTATACATTTCTGGCACGCCCGGTGGGACCCACACACGGGTCTTGCATTTAATGTTTCTTTGAGTTAAGATTTTGCAGGAAAAGCTTTGCTGGCGCGGTAGCCCTCAAGCAGAAGCTGGCGGTATTTTGGCAGAAGTTGCTAAGTGCAGCGCCTTTACAGAAGCGCGCGAAATTTCACAGAGTTGCGGTAGCGCCCTTTACAGAGTTGCGGCAGCGCCCTTTACAGAGTTGCGGCAACGCCCTCACAGAGTTGCGGCAGCGCCCTCACAGAGTTGCGGCAGCACCCTTTACAGAGTTGCGGTAGCGCCCTTTACAGAGTTGCGGTAGCGCCCTTTACAGAACTGCGGCAGCGCCCTTAACAGCACAGTTTGGAGGGTAAAATGGGCGTTTTGGCTTCGTTTTTGCTCTAGTTTTTTTGCTATATTTACGTGATAACTCTCTAACATTGTTCTGGCAAGAATATTGCTATTTTTCACTAACGTTTTTGTAGCATATTGTGGCAAAATTGGACCAAAGGCGAAAAAGAAAGAGGATAACTAACATTTGTTTGCAGGGGCATCTACATAATTAGACTTTCAAAAAATTATATTTGCTGCTCTCAAACATAGTCTAATTAAGGGGATTAAATCTCATTGTTTGCTGTGGTTGTTTACTTTTGTGTTACCCAAGGGGGCATTGATTTGTTTTCACTTTCCCCTTGCACTTTGTGTGAGCCTGGGAGTAGTTGGAAACAGTTAGTGTCTTCCTTTTAGTGGGACCTGCTTGGGGATTTCATCACCCCAAGGGACGATTCCAACCACGTGTAACCGGGCTGGGTATATATAAAGGGGAGAACGAAGTTGTACCCTAACCAATGGCGCCGTGAATTGGCGGAGCGGCCGGGTTAGCATACCTAGATAGACGCGGAAGAGTTGGTCCGAGCTCTTTCAAGATCTCACCGGGTTCCCGGACCACGCTTTGTGACGGACCGGTGTTCACGGGTTGTGCCTCACGCATCGGAGTATATTCCAGGACTCCCTAGAAGCCTTGTGCATCCTAGATTAAGACTTTGCCTTTCCATACCCGTAATATTAATCATAGGATTGTGCTTGCTTGAGGTGTTTTCTTGTGGAAATTCTGTCAAATTTTGATACTTTTGACTTGTTTCATCATTTTGCGTCCTTGCTATAGCCTTTGCCATCAAAACCAAGCTTTGTCTCTGCAGCCGGTAGTCACAGAAAACGCCGTAGCCCTGCTTTGCTGCCGCGTAAACGCGGGTGGAAGTAATTCCCCTGCTTTTGCTTACGGTGAACATGGTAGCTACCGCTTCGTCGCCAGTAAACGGTAGTCGCTTTTGCCGCTATAAACGGGTAGCACCCCTGCTTTGCTGCAAAACGGTAGTCAGCGGCTGCAGAAAACGGTAGCGCCTCGTTTTCTTTGGCTACAGAAAACGCTGGTAGCTCGTTCATCGCATTTACCATTTTGCTGTCAATGCCCCGAAAGTACCCCATTTGGATTCATTTAGCCTCTAAATCACCACTTAATAATTCCTAGCTATCATCCCATTATCCTAAACCTCCATTTCATCCGTTTAAACCCCCATTCTACCACCCCAAATTTTCACGAATCACCTCTAATCTACCTTTTTATTTTAATTTTCCATTCACAAGTCAATACCCTCACCTAACAAACATCACGACTTTCCCATTCACACCTCTTAAACACCGCCCATAGCCAAACCGTCCTAACCTTGTATTACTAAGTGGTTACCTAAATTGACCATAGCGCTTGAACTTGATTATTAGTCTTTAACTTCAAACCCAATCAATTCGCCTCCATCTTGAGGTGAATTCGGTGTTGCAAGTTATCATCCTCGGCCCAATCAATCCATTCCTAGCTTAAGGTGGATTCGGTGCCGTAATCATCCTATTAATCAATCAAAGCTCTAAGGTTACTAAGGGTAATCTCACGTGATCAAGCTTAAGGTCTTTCCCTCACACCTTTCACGATCAAATCAAATCCAATCCAATCCAATCCAATCTAATCTAGTCCAATCCAATCCAGTCCAATCCAATCCAATCAAATCCAATCAAATCAAATCCAATCCAATCTAATCCAATCAAATCCAATCAAGTCCAATCTAATCCAATCTAATCCAATCAAGTCCAATCCAATCCAATCTAATCCAATCAAATCCAATCCAATCTAATCCAATCAAATCCAATCCAATCCAATCCAATCCAATCCAATCCAATCCAATCCAATCCAATCCAATCAAATCCGATCAAATCCAAATCAAACCCAATCCAATCCAATTTAAATCCAATCCAATTGATCGAAGTCCAATTAGATCCAATCCACACTCTATCACAATCAAATCATTTGACAAAGGCATTAACCTACTCATCTAGCATTTGCATGCCCGTTCAGACCCGTTCACAAGCAAAGAAGATGGCCGACCTTCAAGCTCAAAATGCCCAATCCAACAATCCTCAAGATCCCAACAACACCTCATCAGATCCCAACAAGGGTACCAACATCTTACATGACCCTCACAATGGTACTTCATCGCACTCCAACACTGAGAATCAGAATAACTCGCCACATGGAGAAGAGAGCATGGTTAATCAACCTGAACTCACACTTGAGGAACATTTTAGCAATCCTGCCAATGTGCAAATGACCGACCGTTTGCTTGCAAAGCATGGGGAAGAAATCTTGGCCCACTTGATTGAGAAGGGTGTTAAACCTCCCTCCAATGTTGACTTGTCCAAATATAAGGGTGCCCCATCTCACGTACTCCAAGGGTCCCAAAATGCACCCGAAGGTTCATACTTTTCCAATGTTCCTCCAATTGAGGGTTGGCATCAACCTGAATTTGGCAATGTCGTCCTTTATCAGGTTAATTATCCCCCACATGCTTCGACCTCAGCTATAGGTGGATCTCAGGTGCCCGATCCCAATAATCCTTTCGCTTATGGCATGCCACAAAACATTCTGCAACCTCCGCCATTAACATTAACCGCACCCTCTCCTTTAAACCCACCTACGGTCAATATTGGGAGTACCTCCTTTGCTACATCACTTCCTCCTCCTGGGACCACCAACACGCCACCTCAACAGGTTCCCCAATCTACTATCCCGCCTCAAATACCACCACAAGGCGCACCCCAGCTGAACATTCTGAGCGGAACCCAACAACCTCCTTTACAAAGTGTGCCCACACAACCCCCGCTGTCTCATCCGCAACAGCCTATACCCAATACTTTGACCTCTTCACAACAACCATCCTACCAACCACAAGGCAATCCATCTCAACCGCCTACCCAAACCATATCTCCCTTTCTTGCGTCCCTTTTGCGTCCGAAGGTCCAACCACAACATAATATCCCACCTCAGTCCATGCAACACTCAATGCCGCAACAACAACCTCCACAGCACTACTATTATCACAACCAACAACAACTTCCCCAACAACCGTTTTACACGACCTCCCAACCATCACAACAATACCCTCAATACCAACAAACTAACACGCAACGTCCAGTTCAAGTCCCTCAGCAACCTACCCCACACCTTCACCAAACAAATTCATATTATGTCCCACAACAACATCCCTCACACCAACAAAACCCACTACCTTATCATCAAGTCATGTCATCATCCAATCAGCCAAACCCACATTTTAACAATCCAACCCCCTTTCAACAAGATCCCTCATCTTTCTATCATCCATATCCCCCCAACCCACCACCAGCTAGTTCAGACTTGTTGGAAATCAAGGCTGCCCTTAAGGACCTTCAAGCAGGGGGCACAAAACAATCCTTTAAATTTGAAGATATATGCCCATATCCGTTCGATCCATCCATCTCATTGATCCCATTCCCTAAACACTTCGAGATTCCAAAATTTGACAAATACAAGGGAGACAAAGACCCTAAGGCCCACTTGCAAGAGTTTTATGCACAATGTCAAGAAGTCATGTATAATGATAACTATCTCTTACGTCTGTTTCCGAGAAGTCTAGCAAGCCACGCTCTAGATTGGTTTATGACTCTTGAAAAGGGGTCTATAAAAACTTTTGCAGAATTATCAGAACAGTTTGTCTCCTACTTCTCCTTCAATTTGCGGAAGGATACTGACACCTTAGATCTCTTGAAAGAGAAGCAACGGGATGGAGAAACCTTTACCAGCTACCTCCAACGGTGGCGTGCATTAGCCAGTCGAATGAAAAATCCTTTGAAAGAAAAAGACATGGTCACTCTTTTTGTGGAAAATTCACATCCCGACATGGCCCACAATTTTAGACTACACTGTGTCACCACTTTCGCTGAGATAGTGGAAAAGGGACCTATCCTTGAACGTGCCCTTATCGCCAAAGGACACATTAAAATACACAGTCATGACAAAGAACGGTCATTCGGAGATAAATCACGATTTTGGAACAAAAACAAAAATGCAGTGAATGATGGAGTGACAAACACCAAACATGTCCAAGTGGCTAATGCATCCCAAGGGCAACAACAGTCTATACCCAACGCCATATCAGTACCGCAGGGGGCACCTCGTCCCCCTCAACAGTCAAACCAAAGAAATCAGGGGAACACTAAACGTCAATATGCCCAATTAGGTGAACCCTTGAGTGTTGTTTTCAATAAATTGTTGCAAATCAATTATCCCATCACATATCCTGTCACCAAACCATTCGATGAGTCCAAACCCAAGCCGGCATGGTTTAAAGAAAATGAGTATTGTGACTTTCATAAAATCAAGGGACACTCCTTGAATAAGTGTCAGGGTTTAAAAAATTATGTCCAAGATCTCATTGATCGAGGAGATATCAAGGTTGACCCCAGTCAACCTTCGTCGTCCAATGCTCAACTGCAAATCTATCAAAACGCCTTTCCCAACCATAGTCAAGGTCCTAGCACCTCCACTAGTCATCCCCAAAATAACAGCACCAATAATGTGACCTACAAGAATGTACCCTTCAATTATGAAGGTGTTATTCATTACATCGAGCAGGTGGAACCCCGAGTATCCATGATCCACGTTAAAGCCAAAGACCCTCAATGTGCTGTGACTACACGACGAGCCCGCATTACCATCCCCGTAGCCGCTACACCCATCCAACCCACTCCTGCAAACTCTCAATATAACATCCTTGATCACCTAAGGAAGACTCCCGCTCATATATCTATTCTGGATTTGCTTAAGTCTTCCTCGGTACATCAAGAGATCCTCAATAAAGCCTTGCAGGAAACTCACGTACCAAATGACATCGACCCCACACAATTCCAAGCTTTGGTGGGACACTTGGCTTTGTCTCATCACCTTCACTTCAGCCAAGATGATATGCCCAACATCGATGTCAATCACAACCGTCCCCTACATATCGAAGTCATAGTTTCCCACCATAAAATAAAAAGGGTCTTGATAGATAATGGCTCTGCCCTCAATCTATGTACTTTGAAATTTATAAAACAGATAGGGTATTCTCAAGCGGACCTAAGCAACCAGATAATTACAATCAAGGCTTACGAAAATGCAGAGAGAAATTCAGAAGGAATCATCAGTCTTCCTATCCAAGTGGGACCTGTGCTCCAATATACTACCTGTCATGTCCTTGATCTGGACTTACCATATAATCTCCTCCTTGGCCGCCCATGGCTCCATGCTATGCAAGCCGTCCCATCCACATACCATCAATGCCTCAAATTCCCAGTCAATGGACAAGAGGTCACCATCTATGCCGAAACCCAACCGTTTGAGTATTGTCGAGCTTTAGAAGCATCTTTTCCACATTTACATTATTGTCCTGTGGTCGAAATGGGGGCATCCCATCCATCCTCCAATCCATCATCCTCCAATCCATCATCCACCGTAATCACCACTCCATCCCCCGCCACTAATCCTTCAGTCACTAAAGTCCAGATCATTGACAAAGGGTGTGGTGAGTATGAGATGCATACGGCTCTCAATGTAGCCACTATGCCACCGTCACCGCATGAGTACGGTCAACCTGCACATGCTATACAAAAGGAAGACAAGATCATCACTTTCAGTGGAAAAAACATTCCTACTACCACTTTCAGATCTCCGAGTGTCAAGATCGATGCACCAGAGGAAGACATAAGTCAGTGGGTCTACCAGGAAGAGCCCGAACCAGAAACTCCCTTAAAGAAATATTTTCAGGAAAAGTATCCTTTGCCAACAAAGTTCGTCGAAAAACATAACTACCAAGGTAGAGGCCTAGGTAAAGAGGAGCAAGGGCGATTGCAACCCATCGATACACAACAGTTACCAAAGAAGGTAGGAATTGGGTATGACAGCAAACAGAAAGGCCCTGCAACGTCATCTAATACTTCCAATAGTATCACCGTGGACGATGGCTCATTGGAAGACATACCCGAGGAGGAATCCATCATACATGCATACGATGATGTCGACCACACTGATTTATCTTCCATGTTCGAATGCCTATCTGTTTGCACTATCAGCCTATCCCTTCGTCACCCTGAACTCATTGATTGGGACCTACGCAACACCACACATGTCAGTATTCCTACGGACACCTACGTCAACCTTATGGGATTAGGGGAGGATGAACACTCCAGTCGCAAAAATAAAAATCAGAAAAATAAAAAGAGGTCATCTAGTGAAAACCTCCCTGAGGCGCTTCCTGACCTAGAAAAAATAAAAATAAAGGACGCATCTGAAGGCGAAAACCTCGAAGAGGCGCCGGAAGATGGAGATGTTCATCTTCCCCTTATGGGAACTCAGCTATCTGTCAGATCGTCTATCCTGATTGAAGAAACGCAAGAAGTTAATTTGGGAACTGCTGAAAATCCGAAGATCACCTATGTAGCCAAGTCACTTTCCGAACAAGAATATCCGATCTTTGCGCAGCTACTCCGAGAAGGCGTCATCAATTTTGCCTGGTCATATTCAGACATGCCAGGCTTAGACCCTGCTTTAGTGGTTCACCACTTAGACATTCGCCCAGACGCCAAACCCGTCAAGCAAAAACTTCGTAAGATGCATCCGCAAGTTGCGTTGTTAGTAAAGAAAGAGTTGGAGAAGTTACTAGACGCGGGTTTTATCAAACCTATTGATTACTCCGAATGGATCTCTAACATAGTGCCGGTTGCTAAACCAAATGGTGACATTCGGGTCTGCACAGATTTTAGGGATCTCAACAAAGCCTGCCCAAAAGATGATTTCCCTCTTCCTAATATTGACATGTTGGTTGATTTAACGGCAGCACATGAGATGTTGTCCCTCATGGATGGCTTCTCCGGTTACAACCAGATCCGAATTGCACCTGAAGACCAACACAAGACCGCCTTCACAACTCCTTGGGGCACCTTCTGTTACAATGTCATGCCCTTCGGTCTCAAGAATGCGGGGGCAACGTATCAAAGAGCTATGACCGTTATCTTCCATGACCTTATCCACATTATCATGGAAGACTATGTTGATGACCTATTAGGGAAATCCAGAACGCGAGCCGAGCATCCCACCATTCTGAAGAAGATATTTGAGCGACTAGAGCATTATAAGTTGCGGTTGAATCCAAAAAAGTGTGTCTTTGGCGTCACCTCGGGGAAATTGTTGGGTTTCATAGTCTCCCGCAGAGGTATTGAAGTTGATCCTGCCAAAGTAAAGGCTATTCTGGACATGCCGCCTCCACGCAATTTAAAGCAGTTAAGGAGCCTCCAGGGAAAAATGCAGTCCATTCGGCGGTTTATAGCCCAACTTGCAGATAAATGTCAGTCGTTTACCCATCTTTTGAAGAAAGATTCTGTCTTTCGATGGACTCCACAGTGTCAAATGGGTTTCGATAAAATCAAGGATTACTTAGCTCATCCACCAATTTTGATGCCGCCTATCCCAAGAAAACCCCTCCTACTTTATATCTCTGCTACCTCAGTTGCACTGGGGGCATTATTGGCACAGCACGATGAGTCACTCAAAGAAAGAACAATCTACTACATCAGCAGAACACTAGTCGGCTATGAGCTAAATTACTCTCCTATGGAAAAAGCGTGCCTTGCGCTAGTCTTCAGTACACAGAAACTCTGCCATTACATGCTCAGTCACCCAGTCAAATTAATTGCTAAAATTGATCCTTTGAAATATCTATTGTCTAGAACCACCTTGACTGGCCGCATGGCCAAATGGGTCATGTTGCTAAGCGAATTTGACATCGAGTATGTGGAGCGCAAAGCTATTAAAGGACAGGTTATTGCTGATCAATTGGCTGAAGCGCCACTAGTAGATGCCTTCCCAATAGACACTGCATTCCCAGATGAAGGAATCTGCACAGTCACAGAAGCACCAACTTGGACGTTATACTTTGATGGCTCATACACTCACAGTGGATCTGGGGCCGGAATTCTATTAGTCACCCCTCAAGGTGACTACATCCCAAAATCATTCAGAATAGCGTTTCCTTGCACCAACAATATGGCGGAATATGAAGCCCTCCTCACCGGCCTTAGGATTGCAAAACAATGGCACATTACACATTTGAAAGTCTTTGGAGATTCCTTGTCGGTTATTCGGCAAGTTAATGATGAGTTCCTCACGAAGGATGACAAACTGTTACCCTATAAACGCATGGTGGACGACTTCAAGAAGTATTTCACCTCCATATAGTTTGACCAAATCCCTCGAGTGCAGAATAAAGTAGCAGACGCCATGGCCACTATTGGCTCTTTGATTGACATGCCCAAAGATCGGACAGAGTGTGAGTTTCTGGTTGAACAACTGTTAATCCCCGCGTATGATGTCCCTGACACTGACATGGTGTGCGATATCGTAGGTCCCGCCTCCTTGTGGTACCAAGACCTATATACTTACCTCCGTGACAACACCATACCCCCGGAACTTACACGCAACCAATGTAAATCCTTTATCCATCGTTCATCCCGATACATCCTCGTTGGTGATATGCTTTATCGTCGCGGGTATGATGGAATCCTCCTGAGATGTCTGAATGAGACC